>JAMXKT010000083.1:0-600000 GCA_024211575.1 Phytophthora melonis | reverse complement strand
CAAAGCCGGCAGACACAAAAAGCTGGCAGACAAAGTCAAGCAAAGCTTAACATGAGCAAACCAGCCAATCAGATTCAATCACATGACTTCATCTTTGTATACCGTCTGGCTTTGTGTACTTTATATACTTTATTGTGTATTTTGTGCAACCTCTCGTGTATTTTATGACAGTTTTACAGTTTTGACGGGAGGTACTTTATCCTTGTTTTTACTGGGATAGGAAGCAACGTTAGTGCTGCTATCGCAGACCAAATAGGATTATATCCGTGGTACGTCAAGTCAAAAGATGACCACTCTTGACATCTAACTGGTACATCTCTATGAAACCGGTACGACCCCGGTTTTGCACTGGGCCCTCCAAAGGGTTTATATGCGTGGGCAGCCTGAACCGGTACGATACCTGTAGAACCGGTAAGGAAACGGTGCCGCACTGGGCCTCCAAAAGGTTTATATGCATGGGCAGCTTGAACCGGTACGATACCTGTAGCACCGGTATGGCCGCGGTGCCTCACTGGCCCCTATGCGTGGGCATCCTGAACCAGTGTGCTACCGACGACGCTGGTATGAATCAATAAATATATTGCTGTAGCGAAGTAATGGGACGTTTGAGGTGGATTGTACTGTACAATAGCATGCCGATTCTACTAGCTGCAAATAGACCTCGGCCAGGGTTCGCCTTCTTAATTTTGTTGAGCATTGTCTGTTGATATATTGCATCTACAGTTTTAAGGCAAATGTCCGGGCAGATGCTGCGGCTGCGAAGCAGGCGCAGGAGATGACCGAATTAAGAAGTACGAAAAATATTAATAAAACAATAAATATAAAAATAAAGGGTTTATTCCAAAATCCTCCTATCCCAGCCTTCGCGGAGCCCTAGTATATAGGAGGATGGCATTAAGCATGCCGGCTTTGTAAGTCGTTGTCTGTATCGCCACTGAGATTTAATGTAGTCCACATAATGCTGTCGTAGCCAATCAGAAGTCAGTAATTTTGATTATCGCGACGATTTCAACATAACAGGTGGTTAAACCTCAATTTGTAGGAAACGCATTGCTCGCTATACAAGAGCTTAGGGGCTCTCAAACAAGCGCTCTAGGTTATTGCAGAAGTTCATCTGGAAAGTCTCAACTAATATCGCTCAATATTCAGAGAATTACGACAAAAAACCTCACTGGGTCCAAAATCTTGTCACGAAAAGTCAAGTTATCTTCTTCTACGCGAGCGACGATTGGCTTAGAAATGGACGTTTTCCTGGTAGTGCTACGTATGTAGTACGAGAAGCCCAATAGGGATTAATTCGAGGCTTTAAATATGTGGTCCACAGAAAAAGTAGGTACTGGATCAATACAAATTCCAAGTGTAAGGGTCTTATAAATCTAATATTGTGTATCCAAAACCAAAATCGACTTAATTACACAGGTTTTAATACGAAATATAGCAGGTGGAAGCTTAAATGATTGCTTACGTTAACGTTTTGGATGTTATCTGGTTTATTGTGTTAGGATGTACAGGATACATTACTTGAGAAAAGTATCGGCGATGAAAGTGATCGTTTACAGTATGGATGGGACCAACTACTTTAACGTCTATAGAAGCTGTTTTGAATTGAAAATGTCTTGATTAGTTAAAACATCTAATCAATTGAGCATAGCTCTGGGATCGCGGTGCCCCGCCTATTTAATCTTCAACGCCGGCCTAGTAGAGTCTCTCCAGCCCAGTAGTTTGCATAGCCTTCAGCGCTTGAGCTGAATGGAGCAGAACCTCCTTCGGTGACGCCGTCATCGTCGTCCCCGTGATCTTCATGCCGCTCACTGCGGTTGCCCAATCAGACGTCCACAGCAGTATCAGATGCTGCTGTAGTCGGTGGACAACGAGGGGCTACACGCACAAAAATGTTTGGCATATTATACAGTAGAGTTGATGAGTTCTTCGTAGCAGCGCGCTCGGTGCCACGGCAGCTAGTATAAGCCCGCGGAGGGTGGGGGCCACCGCAGCGACCGAGCAAGCCGCGTTGATAGATAGGTTGCGTGGTAAAATTGATAGATCGGTAGATTGGTAGATACATGTAGTGTTCTTGACAGCAGCGCGCTCGGTGCTACAGCAGCGAGTATGAGCCCGCGGAGGGTGGGGGCCACTGCAGCAGTCGAGCACGAACTGAAAAGTGAGAAGAATCGTAGCATGGCTCGAGACGCGGCGCCAAGTCAAGTTGTTTCAGAACTCTTCTCAACCTTTTTCTGGGAATAATCCATTTTAATACTTTCACGGTGACAGTTGAATATGAGCATACTTTTTTAATTTGAATTTGATTTTGATTTTTGCGGTTTAGTTGGATATCTACCCCAGAGACGCGCACTGCTGCACCTCCGGTCATCTCGCTAGATCTCAGGATACGAGCCTGTGGTAGGCACCGGAATTTTTAGTTATCATATACTTTGCATCCCTCTTGTTGCAGACTGTTAGTTTTGTTGTTCAAAACGCAATGCGCAGGCGACTGGTGCGCCGCAAATGCGGCGTGCCTAAGTCGCGCGCGCGGGTCGCGTTTGTCGTTTGTATTTGTGCTACCTCTTCAACTAATTGGCTCGGCAGTACAATTGAGTTTGCAATAAGCGCTACCAGCCCAACCCTCTAGTGTAGCCGTTAAGATAAGCTCTCCTTTGGTGGCATTTTTACCAAAAACGAAGTACAAATAGGGAAGTTATTGTATTTTTCATGAAATGGCGATAGTACGGTGGACCAGAGAAGTAATCCGAAAGCGCACAACAAGCAACTTCAGCACAGATCAAAAATCCGTTGCAGGCTGGCAACGTAATGATGACAATCGCTGTGTTTAATGCGCGATACTGCACCAAAAGCTAAGGAATCTTCGCCGTCATGAGCCCAATTCCACCAAACGCGGAATTCGCGCAGGCCGATACATTAGCTGCGTACATGTAGTGGCCCCCCCAAGACTCTTCATAATATGAGTGCAGTGGTCTCATACTGGATGTTGCTTATATGTGCTTTGCCTAAACTGTATGCCTGATGAAGTTCTAGGTGTCGTTATGACGGGCAACTACGGTTTCCAGTGCTGTCGACTTCGTCACTTTGGAATTCACTCCACGGACAACAGACAACAGTTGACCCCCAAGCGCTGATATCGGGTGAGACGACCGAGGAAGCCAGCGACCCAAGCGATGAAGAGAGAACGATCACGGACTTAACCAAGAAGCTCGGCGCGGGTATGAAGGCGTGGCTCGCGACAAGAAGCTTGCGACCTACGTCAAGTACCAGTCGATGTACGAACACGGCCAAGACGATGGACAAGTTTTTCAAAAGGAATATTTCTCCCGACGACGTGTACAACTACCTCAAGCTCTACAAGGAGAGCAGGCGATGGTTTGGGCACGGAATGGACAAGGACTGGTCCCCCGAGTTAATGTTGCGGAAGCAATACCACAATGCATGGACGAAGAAGAAACCTGCATGGGAAAGCAAAGTGGACTTGTCCTGGCTGAGTGACCCCAAGCGCTTCTTTGCCGAATGAGGGTAGTGCTGCATACGCTTACAAGTATCAATACCCCTCAGTTTGGGTGAAGTATCCGAGTCGATTCCCCAAGCAATAAACAAACGAGCCATCCTCGCCGGCATGATTTTGTGTCTCGATATGGCCCCTGTTTACGAGCCCCTGGAGTTTATGGAGCCGCAGGATGACGCGAAGGCCCTAGATTACGGCTACCATTTCTGTGTGTACTTTAATAAGCGATGGCGGAGGCCATTTTGAAATTTGCTCTTCGAACAACACTCGACCCCCAGTCTACACTCGAGATAAGCAAGTCCGACAATACGCGCCTACGTTGCCCTGCTCCTGGCAGCACTGACGCTACTCGTCGGTTCTGGCATGGTTTCGTGTTCGGCTGTCAAGCTTCGAGCGCCTCAAGACTCTGATGCTGCCCAACTGGAAGGCGTCAGTGGACGAGCGCTCCGAACGGGTGACGCGATTAACGAGACTAACGATTCGGGAGACGAGGAGGAGAGGACGACCACGGACTTTGCCAAGAAGCTCGAGGCGCATGTGAAGGCGTTGGCCCTCGAAAAGTTTTTCAATCAGAATCCCACTTCGGATGAGGTGTACAAGTACCTAGTACGTATGGACAAGCCGAAGAATGACGAGCCATTGGCTCGGCTCTTTGGCTTGAAGCCAAGGAACCAGCGCGCGGGCAATTTGTAGAGTAAGGTCTGATCCTTTCCGAGTTATCGCTGCTGTTGGCTGGGCGGAGGGCAAAGCCGACGTGGAAAGTAATCTGGAGTTGGGGTAGCTGGGAGACCCCGCCAACTTGAGAACAGCATTCGTACAGACACCAATGACAGATAGCCTAAACCAATCCACTCGAATCGTTTTCCACATTTTGCGATTTGTTTTAACCCCTTGGGTTAGATTTCTAGTAAAAGAGATGGTGCTAATCGTCAAACAGGGGGGGGGGGGCACTGCAACTTGTAGAACTCAATATCTAGCTAAGTTATCATCGCAGGACGTTCGCTATGTTTGCCTAAATGTATGTCAAGTACTAAGTAGGCAGCACGGACGAGTTAGAAACTGGAGAATGAGATGCATGGCGTTAGGACGGTGATACATCCGTCCCTGTACCATCTTCGGGGCGGCATAACACGGCGAGCCACACGCAGTACGGAGCAGTCGATCCCGGTCGTGAATTTTACTCGGATAATAAACCGCTGTACCGAATCCAATCCAAACGTTAAGTACTGGCGGAGATCCTCTCGAGTTCTCCGTGCGTGGGATGCTTTGAGAGTACCAATTACATGAGTGTTCTACCTCGAAGTGTTACAGTTGTGCGGTGCAGTGCATGTATTAGTCCTACCTGGCAGCGAATTGGTTTAGCGGCATCACCACTCGTGCGGGTTCTGTATACGCTTGGTGCAGGGCTTGGAGGAATTCATCACTTTGGAATTCACTCCACACGACAACCCCCCCCCTCCGTGAACGAGCGCTGCGAACAAACGACCAGCCCAGCGAGCCGAACGACGAAGAGAGGGCGATCACGGACATTGTCAAGAAGGTGTGAAGGCGTGGGCTCGGGACAAAAAGCTTGCGGCCTACGAGTCCCAGTCGATCTTCGCGGACCGAGTCAAAACAGTGGATACGCTTCTTAAGAAGAATATCACTCCCGACGACACCTCAAGCTTTACAAGGAAAGCCGCCGATCGATTGTGGTCCCTCGAGTATTGCTGTGGAAGGAGTACTCCAAAGCATGGACGAAAAAGCATCCTCGGTGGACAAGCAAAATGAATTTGGACGGGCTGGGGGCTCGCAAGCGCTTCTTCTTTGATGAATGAGTGCTTAGGATCATTCGAGCCCTCGTCACTATCGAGGTACACGATTTTCTCCCGACAGTTTGCATATCATTGATTTTTTTTTCATTTTCTGGCGTCTATGAGTTTGCAGGAGGCGATGGAGCTATTCGCTGTGGTGACCGAGTGTCGTCCGATTTCAAGGCTGCTGTAGCATGAGCAGAGGGGGCTGTCGGACCAGAAGAAGGTGCCGTCACGGGGGATTGATGCGGGCTGTGTGTATGGACGGAATGTGGTGGGGGTGAAGGCCCTTGGGGGCGTCGTCGGATGACCACGCCACCATTAGCCGAGGTGATGGAGTTTCGTGCAGGAATCTCCACCACTGGAGCCATGTGAGCTACAGCGTCGTGAACATGGTGGAAGGATGGCGGGACCTCCGACGAATGCCGACGCGTAGCTGACTGCGGCGTTGACGGTGGCAGCTCCCGTCTTGGTGGATGAACTGACTGGGCACGAGGGCGAAGAGCTACCATTCCGTTGCTGACAGTCACGCGGGTGTTGCCTTGCGGCTTCCTCGCTGTGAGGATACCCGAGTGTCGAGGGTCCCGCGGTGGGTTTGGAGCCACCGGTAAGAAACCCACAGCGGGGGACATCGCAGCTCCGTTGTTGATCATCACGAGGTTTCTTCCGCCTCGAACGGAGCTCGGCCGTTGTGCCACGACAGACCCATCGCCATGATGGCCGCCATGTCGTGGAGACGCCATAGTCGATGGTGTCACCGCCCTCCGAGCGTATGGACTCTCTCCATGTTGCTGCGGGTGCTGCGAGTGGTGATGGTGAGGATTCGACTTCCGTCTGGGGCTTTCGTGAATGGCTCGTGAGCCAGAATTCTGCCTATGAGGTGGCCCAGAGACCTCGATACTCTTCCCAGACCCAGCAGTAGAACCCGAGCCAGTGATGCGGCCGTCACTAACGTTACCTCCAGATCTCACCACGGATTCCGGGCGCCTGCCTTCGCTGTTCGTGTTGCTCTCACGCCGAATTGGACGGTCGGTCAACGAGTTGGGGCCGTTACCTGACGCAGGTATTGGCATCACACGATTTCGCATAATTCGTTGGAGCTTTCCATCCAGGAGGTAGTAGGACGCTGTTAGCCGGTTGTACGCCTTCTTGGCCAGCGCCGACTGCACGTCCTCCCTAGGAAGACCCAACGACCCCAGCTGATTCAAAACAAGTTCATGTCGAGCCTTAATTTCCTCAGATTTTACACCTTCACCCACGTCACAGCCGGACAGTTCGGGGGTCTGCACGCCAGCCAGCCACGGGTGCTGGCGGATCTTGTCTACCGTGTAGCGCTTCTCCGGGTCCGTCTCGAGGATGCGCCGGATCAAATCCTGCGCGTTCGCCGACAGGAACGTCGGCATCTTGTAGTTAGCGCTCAGGATCTTCTTGTATAGTAAATTCGTGTTGCTGTCCTCGAACGGGAGGAATCCACAGACCATTGCGAACAGGACGACGCCCAAGCTCCACATGTCAGCGATAGGACCGTGATACATCCGTCCCTGGATCATCTCCGGCGCCGCGTAACAGGGCGAACCACACGCAGTACGCAGCAGTCGCCCGCCGTCGTGGATATTACTCAGCCCAAAGTCCACAATCTTTACCAATAGATTCGAAGGAGGAGATGCAGACTGTTGTTGCGGCTGTCGGTTGTTATGACTATGATTGCGGTTCGACTGGAGCAACAAGTTCTCGGGTTTCAGGTCTCTGTGAGTGATCTCGTTCGAGTGCAAGTAGGCCAGCCCATCCACGATCTGTCGGAAGAGATACGCGGCTTCAGGCTCACGGATGCGGTGGTGCGCCACGATGTACTCGAACATTTCGCCCCCGTCCACGTGTTCCATGATGAGGAAGATGCGGTCGGGGGAGTCGATCACTTCGTACAGTTGAATCACGTTCTGGTGGCGATTGCGCTTGAGGATTTTGATCTCTCGCGCCACGCGCTCCACGTCCGCGGCCTGGACGATGCGCTTCTTCTCCAGTATTTTCACCGCCACCTTCTCGCCCGTCAGCAGATGCAGTCCCAGCTTCACCTTGCCAAAAGTCCCTTTACCTATGGTCTCACCCAAGACGTACTCGCCGATAACATCACCATTACCGTCTCCACTTGAGTTAGCTGCGGTCTTTGCTGTTGTCGTCGTTGGAGCTGAGGACGGTACTGCTGGTGGGTCTGTGACTCGCTCGGGGGCGCGTTGCTGTTGCTGCTTTTCACTGTCTTGAGGAGGTTTCGAGGTGGGCGGGACGCCTTCAACCTGCTGCTGCTGCTGCTTGTGCCTGGGCGAGCTCTTGTCGGGGATGCTCGTCTTGCGTACGGGCGACTCGGGCGCCGGCGGGATGGAGGGGTTCATGACCGCGGCAGTTCCTTTCGTGTTGTGCGCGGTCATCACCACTCGGGTCGTGTCGTGGGGAATTCGGCAAGTGCGGGGCAGCGGCCTTAGTCGGCGTTCATGGGGCGAAGACAGCGATACGCGGCTGCACAGTGCACACAGACTGCGCCAGCGCCAGCAAGCGAAAGGATCACTGCTCTACGTACGCAAGACTGCAGCAAAGCACACAACGCCACAATCCTGCAGAGATAGACAAGCAGCACGACGGCGACAGCAGCCAAAATAGGCGCCCCAACCACCAACAGCCTATGCAATGGAGCTCCTATTAATACACGATGGATGGCTCACCCGCCCTCTACTGCTGCTTCTTGTCCGTCGCTGTCATCTGCTCAATGAGCATCTGCACGGGCATGAGGCTCGCGTCGTTGGTGAACACCACGTCATAGAGCTCGAGGTACTCGTCTAACGCCTCGTCCACGTGCACGTTGAGGAAGCCGACCCGGATGATCTCCTCGGCGTCCAGGCCGTCGGCCATGCGCACGTCGCCGCGCGAGTCTCCCAGAAGCAGCACGTTGCGTCGCTTGTCGAGCTCGCGATCCTTCCAGAAGGGCGAGTCCAGCAGCGCGTGCGCCGTCTTGGTGAGCGGGTGGATCACTTGGCCGTCGAAGCTCTTGATGCGGCCCCGAGCGTCGAATCGCATCATGTTGGACACGACGTGCACGTTGTCGGGCGTGAAGAGCTGCGCGTCGGGGATGTCGTCGGCTGCGACGGGCCCGTCAACGCGCTTCTGCTCCGCTGCGAACTCCTTCTCGAGCGCTGCGTGGATGACGTCGTAGAGCCCCGCGGAGAAGACGAGCGTCGGCACCTGCTGGTCGTGCAGCAGCTTGAAGAGCGCGTGGAAGCCCGGACGGAAGCCCAGCGAGCCCTGCGCCACGGCCTGCTTGACCTGCTCCTTGGTGAGCTTGGACTCGACCAGCAGCGAGTGGGTGCTCTCCCACCACTGCGCCATGAAGGGGAACTTCTCGTCCGCCGACAACGTGGACGAGATCTCCACGAGGTAGTACCGCGCGAAGAGCTCCTGGTGCGCGGCCGCCACGTCGGGGACAGCACGCTGCTGGTCATGAGCAGGCCGTGGCTGCTGTTCTCCTGCTCCAGCGGCTCCGTCGGGTCGCTGCGCTGCTTGTAGTACGGCGTCAGCGTGCGGTCGAAGTCGGCGATCACCAGCAACTGGTCCGCTCCGTCGCGCCTGAACTTGCTCATCTTGCGCGCGAACGTGTCTGCATCGGCGTCAGAGGTTGCAATGGTTAGTTAGATAATGTTATAGTGCCATTGATGGGGACTGGGGACTGTACCGGGGTCTCCGATGATCATTCGAGGGGCACGACGTTGGTGTCCGTCATTGTAGGACAGCGCGACGATGGAGGGCGGAGGCCGAGGCCGAGGCGGCGCTGGCGCTGGACAGGAAGACGGACGCTCCTGCGGCGGCGCAAAGGGCGGGGGACGAGGTGTCGCCAAGCCATGGTCGAAACGAAAGTGGGGACAAAGTGCGTCGTCACTTGGGGACATTGATACGCTTTGTGCTGCTGGAGGATCGCAATCAGTTTTTTTTCAGCTTTCGGTGATCGCAATGTCTCAGAGTTTGTAGGGCGGTAGTTGAAGTGAAGAGGTGGTGGGTGGGTTACAGGTAGTATGATGTAGCCTACACGTACACACTACAGGTTGATCTCCTCTATCTCTTCGCCTCTGCGCGTTGCGTCCATCTGTCGACTCACCAGGATTGCCGCGGAGAGGCTGCGCTTCGAGCCGCCTGACGACTTCCGCTTGGCTCCCACGGCTGGGGACGCCGTGCGTGATGGCCGCGAGGTGGCGGGACGTGACGATGGACGAGAGCCAGCACCCTCTTCGTCGCTGTCTACGCGCAGGCAGGCCGTGTCGCTCACGAGCTGCTGGCAGAGCTTCTCGATGGATCCCAGCGTCTTCTCCAGGTCGCGCATCCGCTGGGTCTTGAGCCGATTGCTCTCCGCCAGAGCCTCGAGTCGAGCTGCGACGTCCTCGTCCACCGTGTGCCGCAGGTTCTCGATCTGCGACTGCTGGAGCTCCACGCGCCGGCTTACGCGCAGTCGGTCTTCCGCTTCCAGCAGCTCGCTCGCTACTTGTCGCTTGACGTGGCGCGTGAGCTTCCGGGATGCTGTTTCGCCAGGCGGAGGCCACTGGCTGCCCGTTCGGGGTGGCAGCATGATGAGAGGATCGACCTTGGTGAGGTTGACTCCGTTGTTCCCGTTGCGAACCTCGGACACGACGCGCTTGACATCGGCCACGAGTAGTCTACACGCAATGGCCAAGCCTTTCGAGAACGGATACTTCCGTAGCTGCTCCACCTCGCGTCGTGCAGCTTGAAGCGCTCGCTCCTCGCTTGGGGAAATGTCTGCGTTGGCGTCAACCACATCTCCAGATTCATCCCAGCCCAAGACGTGGTTGTGCGCTGCCGTCGCTAGCTCGTCATCTTCTTCTTCCTGCTCCGTGATCGTCTGCATGTACGCGTCGTTGAGGATGGCGAGGAAGACGTTCACCAAGATGAGAAGCAGCAGCAGATAGTACAAAATGTAGAAAATCGGTCCGGCAACGCGATGTGAGTCCGCCATGCCAGCGTAGTCCAGTTCCCCAGCCACAGCTTGTAGCAGCGTCACAATCGCCAGACCAAGCGAGCTGAAGCCGCGCACGTCCAGTCCAAACAGCAGCAGTCCGATCTGAGCGAATGCACAAATGCACACCAGGAAGCACACGAAAAACCACGCCAGATCCCGTGCGGCGCGGCCCAACATACGTAGCAGCAGACTCATGCGCTTAGAGACGGTGGTGTACTGCAGGAGCTTCAGCCAGACCAGAGCAGCGTTGATGCTCTCAATGACACTTTCAGCATACAACACCGTCGCCAACCCTTGTAAGTTCGGAATTTCTTCCAGCGTTGCCGAGGTGATAGCTTTCGACGCCTTGCCGCTCATAGTGCCATACGCCAAGTCGATTGTGTACAGCCGAAGCGCGATCGTAACCGCGAATACGACGAGATGCAGCGCTGTAAGGATGCTCCACGGTGACGCAGTCAAGTATCCTTTGACGCCATCTCGATGCATATCCTTCAGCATGCGCCACCACCGGACCAAAATGTAAAATACCAGGAAACCCTCCAGTGTGATGCGCCCGGTACTGGCTGACGAGTATCGGAATAGTCGTAAAACTGCATCCGAAAGCTGCACGAAAGCTCCACCCGATGCAGGAAACTCGACCACAATCTCCACAATATTGAAAAGCTGGAGGTAGGCGTTATAAACGGTGAAGTCCACGATCAACGCGCGTGTTGCCAGATCTAAATACCTGTCAACCTTGAGCTCCGCCAATCTCTCGCGCGTTAGAGTTCCATTCAACCCGAGATCCACGACGTAGCCAGACCCTGGAAACGATACATCGGTGTACCCACAAACTGTTTGCGCCTCTGTGACCTTGGCGCTACTCCAATTGTAGGCGTGTACAGCTGAAGGAGCCGCTTTCCCTTCACCGTTTGGATTCGGGTCGGCACACAGTTTAATTCCCACAGGTTCCTCGTAAACGCACGTACACTGTACCGCGCATTGTGCTGTACACTGCGATGTGTAGCGAAACTTATCCACGCCAAACGCCTCCCCGCATACACGTTCGCAGTCCGAGTAGCACGTTTGCAGGTGTGTGTAGGTCTTCGTAACGCCGCTTGTCTCGAGATCCGTGAAAAACAATCGCGCCGTAGCGTAGCTGATCGACGCAACGATATCTGCGCTGTTGAGAATGAGGCCGTATCCCTGTTTCTCCTCCACGCTGGTATCAAATTTTCCATAGCAGAACGGGACGATCGTTTCGTACTCGGGGATTTGGCTGAGCGATGGGCACGATCCAGCTTTTACGCGTAAGGTCCTCAACCGGACACCTCCGAGCAGGCGATTCGAGCTGGACACTACGCTGCCAGCTTCGGACGACGTAGCCGTGGACGTCTCATCGCTTGTCTCCTCCGTGGACCCGTAGACGACATCGACAAAGGGGCCTTGAAGGAAAGCCCACATCTGCGCTTGGTCACGGATCGCTGTGAAACTGGTTGGCAGTGAAGCAGTGTCGCTGCCAGTTGTCGCCGTGGCTGTTGAAGACGTAGTGGCGACTGTCGGAACCGTGAAAGACTGGTCGACTAGAGCAGTCTTGAGTCGATTGGCAAAGTAGAAAGCCTGCGTGTTCTCCTCCACCACTGTAGTAGCCAAGATGAACAGGATGAGGAACACTGCGTAGCTGGACGCCTCCACTAAGCTCCCAAACGGCACCGGGTCCCTCGCAATGCGTTTGATTTTCTCGTCACGCTGGACTTGGGTTGATGGATCTGCTGCTGCTGCTGCTGGAGAGCTGTGTGGGTCTGGAGTTGTAGGTCTCGGCGACGTCGGTGCAGCAAGTGACAGCTCGGCACTCTTGGCGTCGCTCCCGTCCGCCTTCGCATCTTGCTCCGGCTCCGCGCCCGAATCATCGCCAACGCGATGCCGTCGAAGCATGTTCCACAGCAATACAGCCAACCTGAAGCACGACCCTCCGCTGCGACTACGAAAAGGCACCCGTCTGAACAGAGCGACCCGTCAAGCAAAATACACCAAAGGAGATATCCTGGAGAGGTAGGTAGAGCAAAATATATACAGACAGTAGTGGATCGACTAGCATCTACAACGCACCAACACGAAGCTCTCCTCCACCCCCTCAGGCCTTCTCTGCACTGCCAGGGACGTACCCAGCATCACTAGAAGGAGCTGGAGTTGGAACCGGAGACTGCATCTTGGCTGGACTGGGGGTCAAACTCACGTCCTTGAACTCCACGCGCCGCTTCTTGGCGGGGGCAGAGGTCGGGGCAGAGGCAGCTCCTGCCAACTTGGACCTGGCCTCGGCCATCAGCATGTCCTTGAGCAGCTGGAACTTGTCGTGCTTCTGCTTCGTGAGACCCTGCAGCTTCTCCTCCAGCTCCTGCAGCTGCCTCTTGGCGGTCTCCACGGCGTCTTCTTTTTCATCTTGCTTCTTCTCTTCTTTCTCCTCTTTCTTCTCTTCTTCTTCCTCTTGTTTCCCCTCCCCAGTCGGCTCCTTCTCCTCGCTCTTGCTCTCCTCCACAGCCTTCAGCGCCGCGCTCTCACTCTCCAGTCTCCGGTGTCGGATGCTGATCATCTTGCGCCAGTTCTTCTGCATGCAGCGCCGCCGGATCGCACTAATAAATAATAAAATGCACCAAAAATTAGCCATAAATTTTAACATCACATTGCTCGCTCAACTCAGCTCAGAATTCACCTGCGTATGGCCTCATGCTTCGCGTCGCGCAGCCTCACAGGCGCCTCCAGTCGGAACGTGTGCGGCAGGATCGCCTCCAGGTCTCTGGGCCCCGCGAACGGCGCGCGCGGGTTGCGCGCATAGGGCCTGCCGCTCATGGCTAAGAAAATGTGAGTGTGAGGCAACTTTACAAGTAACTCCAGCGGGCCAATCAGATGTCGCCAAATCACATCCCCGCTTCACTGACGTGACACTATCCGTCCCGGCCAGAACACGTAGAGAGAGAACACACAACTAGCTGCACAGTCGAAACCGCCGGCTCCCGCAATAGCCCGCACGCGCAGCGCAGCTCTCAGTCCCTCTTTGTCGTCCCTAGTCTCCACATCCACTCTCTCTCCGCCATGAAGATCGTCGCCATCGGTGCGTGTCTGCTCCTGCTCCCTCTTCACCCCGCAGAGCGCGGCGATAGAGCTGCATTGGGCTAGCCAAGACCGTGTGTCGTAACCCATGCTGACGTATTATTTTTTATTTATGTTATTGATTGTAGAGTTGCTGCGCCAGGATGGCCAGGGTCAGGACCCGACCATCCTGTCGGCGGCCTTCGAGGTGTCGTCCTTCGGCTATTTCCAGCGCTCGGGGTGCGTGGCAATTCATTTATTGATCCTAGGGATATTATTGACTTTGGAGGTGGTAGGATGCTGACCCTCGTGACGTGACGCCATTGCTGCGGTATGTCGTTGGTACTGCTGCTGCAGAGTGCGGGAGATGATCAACTTCTTCAGCCGCACGTTCGTCAAGCGCACGGAGCCTGGCCAGCGGCAATCGATCCAGCACGAGGAGTACAACTGCCACGTGTACGTGCGTCGCGACGGGCTGTCGGGCATCGTCGTGTGCGACCAGGAGTATCCGCCGCGCGTGGCCTTCGCGCTGCTCAACAAGCTCATGGACGAGTTTGACAAGACCAACAGGTGAGGCGACGGGTTTTCTGTCCCAGTGTTTGCCGTTCGCCACGTCACAGCGAGGGATTAATCGATTGTTGTGGCTCTGCAGTGGCTGGAAGACGCAGTCCGGCTCCCCGCAGGAGTTCGCGCCGCTCACCACGGCTCTGGCCGAGTACCAGGACCCGTCCAAGGCCGACAAGATCTCGGCCATCCAGAAGGAGCTAGACGAGACCACCGCCGTGCTGTCCAAGACGATCGACAACGTGCTGGAGCGCGGTGAGAAGCTGGACGACCTCGTGTCCAAGTCACAGGACCTCAGCAGCCAGTCCAAGGTCTTCTACAAGCAGGCCAAGAAGACCAACTCGTGCTGCGTGGTCATGTAAGAACTGTCGATTTTCGCTCCCCTCCCGTCTCACCATCGGTCGGGTCCCCCTACAGGTGCATTCTCTCCTGCTTGTTGGTACATTTTAAACAAAGACAATGCTTTACTGCGGTACGCTCTTCAGGGCTGGCAGACAGCTTCGCCCTGCACACTAGCAAAATGAGTCTACTTCCGCTTCGGAGAAGCGGTGGTGGCAGCTTTCCGCCGCGGTCGCAGGGAGCGCTTAGCAGGTTTAGCCTTCCCCTTGGTTTGCGTCGAGGGCGCGGGTGCCGCATCGCTGGACTCGTTCCCAGCCTCGTCCTCCGCATTGTCAGCACCGCTGTGCTTTCGTTTCGAGACCCTCCTTGGCTCGCTGTGCACGCTATCGTTATCGCCAGCTCGAGAGCTCCTGCTATTGGTCTCTGAAAGTTCATCGCCACCTGCAATCACAAGGATTCATCAGTATCGCAACCACGTTTCGACTGGCAGAAAGGATGCCACGTACTGTCATCATCCTTGGCAGCGGAGTTTTTCCTCAAGTTGTGGCCCCTGCCATAGTGCGTATTCCTGTGCGGCCTAGAGGTCTTGTGGTTGCCGCACGTAGGGCAGGCGTCAATTGAGCCAGAGATTCCAGCATTATCACGCAACTTGTCCAACTGCAAGCACCACCGAATCAACGAGCGTGAGAACCATCAAGAATCACAATATGCGAACCGAAAACGTGATGTACCTGTGACACAAGCTGGTTAATAGACTCCAGCTGGTCGCTTGCTAACTGCTGAGCATCCAGCTTTTGAGCTGCAATACACAAAGCATTATCAATGACAGTGAGCACTTTGGGCCAAACATAGTACAGTAAACGCTTTCAGATTGCGTTGACTCACCTTCCGACTTCTGAAGCTGGAACCTCAGACGCTCGATCTCGCCCTTCATTTGCAGCGAGTTGTAGCGCTCTTGCTCCCACTCGTCCATGTTCTTAGGCAGATACGACGGAAGCCACTGGAGTGCATTGGGGCCGACGGCAGCTACACGCTCAGGCAGCTCGCTCAAAGGACTGATCAAAAGACCAGTATCAAATGGTGCGATGGGGACTGTAGACGCTGGGAACTCAATGACACGGCGGTTCTTGGACTTCTTGGTGTTCGTTCCCGGTGGCGCAGTCATAATGAGACGTCGCTTCTTGCCCTTACGCTGGCTAGTCTCTTCGAACGTGTCGTCGGCTGGAGTAGCTGATGATTCGTCGTCGGATGGTGAAGCATCGCTGTCGTCTTCCAAGTCTTCCGAGTCGTCGCTGTCTCCTGTAAAGTCGAAGCCTCCGTTCAGCATGCGCAGCTTGCCCGTAGGCTTCACCAGGGCGCCAATCTTCTCAAAGAAACGCTGTTTAAGGGCTTCCTCCGTCTCCGTATACGTAGCGTCTGTCGGCAGAACCTCCACATTTTCTTCCTGAATATATCCAACGCCACCAAAATCGAGCTTCACTACAAGCTGCCTGGAATCCAGGCGCAGTTCTAATACGCGGCCAGTCCCAAACGGAACGCATTTCACACGGTCACCGACACAAACCTCGTCAATCTCAGGGAGCTCGATACCCTGGGCTTCCAGCAACGCCTCGAGCCTGCTCTTCTCCCGAGTCAAACGTAAAATACTGCTTCCTCGAGCTTCAAGCTCGTTCATAATATCCTGGAGCGCATTCGTGCGTCGTCGACTGGACTCCAACTCTCTCGCTGTATTCACCACGTCGCGGCTTAACGCGCGCGTCACGCGCTCATGCTGCTTCTGCATGCGCTTCATTTCGCCGACCTGCCACAGCAGCGTGCATCGATGCCGCACGTACGCTCTCTCCAAGTCCTCCCGCTCGATCCTCATAGCGCGCAGTTCGCGTTGCGTGATCCTCACCGCTCGTCTCGCAGCCGGTAAAGTCTCCACAATCTCCTCAGGCGCAATAACGCCAGTAGGTCTCGAGCGTCGGGTTTTCAGAGGAGCCACATCCACGTCGCTGTCATTCTCATCGACCAGAAACAACCGTCGATGCTCCATGTCCTCATTATTTGTACGTCCGCCGGGCAGTTTAATCCCCGACTTGGCTTCAAACGCCGCCAGCTCCTGCTGAATGCTCTTGATGTCCAGCTGTGCCTCATGGTGCGACAGGCTCTGGACGCCGTCGATCTCCGGCAGAAGTCGCGGCTGCCGGTCGTAGCGCTGCCCCTCATGCATGTGCTGCATCAAGTGCAGACTGTCGGGGCCCAGCGGCAGCTGCTTCATCTCCTTGAAGGGCTGGCACTCGTCGTCCTCGTCGTCTACAGCAGCGTCGCGTCTCTTTTGGTTCGTGCGCCTGCCTCAACGAATAAGCATCACACTCAATAATGAGCAACAACAGCTAATTCCACGCTTCAAACGGAGCTCTCGCACCTGCGCTTGCCCTTCTTCATGCTGCTGGGGTCCTCGCCTTCCTCAGCGTCATCGTAAGTCGCGCTCTTCTTGTTCCGCGGCTTGGCGCGAGCCTTGGGCGCCGTCTCGGCGTCGATCATGGGGCTAATTGGGCGCAAAGCACGCTGCGCACGCGCGCAAGGCTGCGACGCTGAGCTGCTGGCGCCGGGAGGGGTCGGGGCGCCGCGAGGAGCGCAGGAAGCTCGCGCGCAGGTGACGCGAATGAGACTTGGCGGGCTCGGAGGGAGAATGGCAGCAATTGGTCAGAATTGCTGCGGAGCTTCGCTCGTTTATGTTTCGCCCATGCTGTTGATTTCGACACTGCGCTTCTTGTAGAACGGCATACGGTATGCTGTCGAAAAGGCGAACTGGAATGGCTACAGTACAGCAGCCATACCGGTACTACCGGTACAAGCACACCACGCTTCGCCGTCGTAGACTCGCTCGCTGGCATGAAGCCAAAGTACTGGAACGAGCTACGATTTGCAGCGCCACTGCTAAGAAAGTCTGGAGTGAAGAGACTGCCGAAGAGACCGTCGTCACGCTGGTGAGGCCGAGAATTCAGGCACCAGCAACATTTCGACTGAAAACCTCCCTATTACAATCTTTCGGACGCATCCATTCCTACAGGTATATGTTTTCTTGCTTTTCACCTCTTTTTGGCCAATCCAAACGCGTTGGACGCTTTTACGCAGTCGTCAGTCACACTCAAACAAAACCAAACGCCGGCACAGTAAGGAAGGAAGGAAGGTCGAGCCTTGTGCGGCCATGATCTCCAACTCGACGCGGGAGAAGGCCAAGGCCACCAAGGCGTACCTGGAGCAGAAGTACGCGACCATGAAGCGCGAGCGCGAGGAAAGCCGCGAGCGGCGCAACACGTTGGAGCAGCAGATGGCGGCGCTGCGCCTGACGGAGCGCAAAAAGGAGCAGTACCGCCAGGAGCTGCGCTCAAGGAACTGCAGAGTCTGCGGCACCAGCGCAAGCGCCTGGCCGTGGGCGACTTCCAGCCGCTCGCCGTCATCGGCCGCGGCGCCTTCGGGGAGGTGCGGCTCGTGCGCAAGCGCGACAGCGGCGAGATCTTCGCGCTCAAGTCGCTCGAGAAGAGCGCCATGGTGCTCAAGAACCAGGTGGGCCACGTCAAGGCCGAGCGCGACATCCTGGCCAGCGCCGACCAGGACAACAACTGGCTCGTCACGCTGCACTACTCGTTCCAGGACGACCACCGGCTCTACATGGTCATGGAGTACCTGCCCGGGGGCGACCTCATGGGGCTGCTCATGAAGGAGGACACGCTCAACGAGGCCACCACGCGCTTCTACGCGGCCGAAATGGTGCTGGCCATCCAGTCCGTGCACGACCTGGGCTACATCCATCGCGACATGAAGCCGGACAACGTGCTGCTGGACGCGCACGGACACCTGAAGCTCACGGACCTGGGGCTGTGCAAGAAGATGGACTCGCGCGTGGACTTGCTGCCGGTCTCGCAGCACGCCATGAACCCGGAGCAAGCGGCGGCAGCTGCGGCGGCCGCGGCGACGAGAGGAGGGGGCGGCGGTAACAGCGTGGACGCCTCGCGCAGCAAGCCGTTCTCGCGGAACAGACAGGTGGCGTTCAGTACCGTCGGCACGCCCGACTACATTGCACCGGAGGTGCTGGCGCAGAAGGGGTACGGCAAGGAGTGCGACTGGTGGTCCATGGGCGTCATCCTGTACGAGTGTCTGGTGGGCTACCCTCCGTTCTACGCGGACGAACCAGTGCAGACCTGCCGCAAGATCGTGAACTGGAAGCAGTCGTTCGGGTTCCCGCCCGAGGCCATTGCTCGGCTGAGCCCGCAGTGCATGGACTTTGTGCGCAGACTCATTTGCAATGCAGAGAACCGCTTGGGAACAGGGTCGGTGGAGGAGATCAAGCAGCATCCGTGGTTCCACGGCGTGGACTGGACGACGCTACGCTCCATCCGAGCGCCGTACATTCCTCCCGGTGGAGGCCCGCAGTTTGACTATGTGCTGAGTCAGCTCCAGGCGAACGACCCGGACCAGTGCGGCCCGCAGTACGGCGAACTCGTAAGGCAAATTACGTCCAATTTCGATGAGTTCACGGAACCATGCGAGTTGCCAGCACCTGCTCCGGTGCAGGCGTCCGCGATGGGCCAAATGCCTCCTGCAGCACCGATGGGTGGTGCCAATGGCACTGGTCACGGTAATGGCGCGATGGCAGTGGGCCAGGCTAATGGAGGGGAGCTGCCGCAAGCATTTGGCCCGGATGGCAAGCCGCTGACCTTCAACAAGTTCATCGGCTACACATACAAGCGGAAGCCGCCGGTGCGCATGGCACTGAACGACGGATTGTTCGACAGCGGTGAGAATGCGACCGCGGCGGTTGCCGCCGAGGCCTCTTCCCCACCAGGAAGCTACGGGGGCAGCCACACCAATTTGAACGTCGCTAGCAGTACTCCTCCGTCCTCTAGCTACGCGGCACGGCAAGGCCTTGATAGTCACTACGCCTACCAGTGAGTGGGTGAAGTATGTGTACGTAGATCGAAGGTGATAATGAAGTTCAAATAGCACGTGTTTGTTGACTGGTGCTCTCAATGAAAGCAGTGCTTATGAAAGTTTCATCGCTGCTTGCTACAGTACTGTAGTAGTAGGAAGTATTCATCTTATCACTACAACTTCAGGTTTCCATAGGGAAGCGAACATGAAAATGAAAACATGGTCACCATCCGGGGCGTTTTCCTGCTGTGCCATCTTCATGAGCTGCAGTATCCAGGAGGAACATGTCCAGGCTCGACAATGAGTCCTGCACTAAGCATGTACCATGGTACATGTACGACTTTCCGCCACCGACAGCCAGGAGTTTTTAGCGGAATCTGCTGCCTTACCCTGGCGGAGGACCCCAACACTTTTTGTACCGACGCCTTGGGCGATGCACAGGGCAAGCCCGTCTGGCACAGAAATTAAAACTGATGATGTTGAAGTGAGCTAGGCACGAGCAATTATTTAGAACTTCTTGGGGCGGCGATACACATGTACAAACCGCCTTCATCAAACAACCGCTGCTAGCTAAGCTTAAAGTTTACCAAACAGCCAGTTGGTGCCTTCTCTCTGCCGGCCAGCGTGCCGCGCCACGGAGAATCTATCACACTCCGCCCACGAACGACAGAAACAAACAGCGCATTGCAATCTTCCTGGCGGGAAGTTCCTGCTCGCTCTTGCGATCTATCGTAGATGGCGACTGGCATCAGGCCGACAACCCTCAACAAAGTGCAGTGGCTTCGTGCGCATACAGCGCAGCAGCCACCGGGAGCTGCTCGACCATGTCGAACAGCCGGCGCGGTGGTAAAATGTCGTATCTATAGTTCGTAGCTCCGATGTTGTGTTGACCAGTGCTTCCAACGCCTCCAGCGCCACAAAAAAGCCCGTAGCTCCCCACCAGCGCCTTGGCTGTGGACCGAGCATGCGCGATTGGGACTGGAATTTGCACTGGCACCACGTTGAACAGTGGCTGCCCAGATGAAGCCATTGTCGCGCTAAACAGCTCAACCAGCAGCGCTCATTGGCCGAGCGCGCGTCAGAGCAAATTTTCAAGTCTCACATAGCGGATATCAATCCGATGGGGCTCAGGTGGGTTGGCGTGCGACTCTCGGAAAGGTGCTCGATGTGTGGAGCCCGACGGGAGTGACAGCTCCAGCATTACCGTATTTGCCAACTTGCCCAATCAACCATGCAGGATATGGACCCGCAGTCGACCCGCGCCCAGTTCACGCAGGTGACGACGCCCGGCGAGCCGAACATGGCGAATGTGAGCAACCACCTGCCGTCCCCGTCGATGGCGCTGGAGCTCGACACCCCGCGCGCCGTGGAGGTTGTGGCCGGGGACGGCATCCCCACGGGCGCGTGGGCCGCCGGCCTCTTCGACTGCTTTGACAGCCTGGTGCCCAACTGCTTCATGGTCACCTTGTGCCCGTGCGTGGCGCTGGCGCAGCTGTCCACGCGCCTGGGCGTGGCCTCGTACAGACTCGTCCTGAGTCTGCTGCTGCTCGTGACAGTGCTGGAGATCACCTCGTTCGCGCTCGTGTGGACCATGTCCGATGACGACGACGACTCGAGCGACGAAGGCCACTACTACTACTACGGATGGGAGCACAGCGGCCACTCGGGCAACGCCGTGGCCAACGGCACCTTCGCGGTGCTCACGCTACTCGTGCAGATGCTGCTGTTCGTCTACATCTGGCAGCTCCGCGTCAAGACGCGCACGCGCTTCCAGCTGCCGGGCAACGCCGCCACCGACTGCCTCAGCTCGTGGTTCTGCTCCTGCTGCACGGTGGCGCAGCTCCGCACCCACGTGCGCTGCTACCAGCCAGGAGACTGCAGCTTGGGAGCCCCCGACGTGCTCCAGGCCTACCCGGGCAAGTCGTACGCCGTGTAAAACCCAACCACCACTGGGACGCTCCAAGCCTCTTATGCGCACCTGCATACACCCGCCGTTCATCTAAGTGCCGTTGCACGAAATATATCCCCCCAATCCCGCAGTCCCAAGCCTAACTTCCTTCGCAACCTGGTCGAGGATAGATAGATAGATACATGTATCCCATGCAGGATCCCAGTCATTGAGAATAGCTTGGGTATTTCCGACCTCTTGTCCGCCAAGCGCAGCTAGCAGTTGATTGACATCAAGCCCATTGTGCGACTTGCAGTCCAGGTCAAGAGTCCGATGGCAGACATCCAGAAGCCCCCGCCGACGCCGGAGACGTATGCCTACCCGACGGTGTACGCGACCCCCGTCGACACGGTGGTGTACGTGCAGCCTGCAGGTGGGAGTCCAGGCCACACTCGTCAGGCTGGGGTCAATGAGCAGGGCGTGATGGTCGGCGCGTGGTCGGCGGACTTCTGGGGCTGCTGCGACTTCATGATCCCCAACTGCTGCATGGTGACGTTCTGCCCGTGCGTCTCGCTGGCGCAGATCTCACAGAGGCTGGGCGTGGCTCCGTACCGCCGCACGCTCGTGATTTTCCTGCTGCTGGTAGCCGCCGAGATCATCGCGAGTCTGTTCCCGTCCAAGTCGAGCAGCAGCTCCTCGAGCGGGTGGAACAGCTCGACGTCCACGTCGACGTCGAGGAGGTACTCGGGCGACAGCAGACAAAGCAACCCCGTCCAGAGCTGGGTCATCCTCATCGTGCGAGTCATCTTCTTTGTGTACGTGTGGCACCTCCGCCAAATTACCCGCAAGATGTTCCGCATCCCAGGAGGCGCCTGCGGGGACTGCTGGTCGTCGTTCTGCTGCTCCTGCTGCGCCATGGCACAGATCGCCACGCATATCAAGAGCTACAAGCCCGGTGACTGCAGCTTTGGCCCGCCCGACGTGCTGCCTCCGTACTCGGGGGCGCAGGCCACTATGGCCTCGTAGGCGACGGCAGATAGAAAACCTATTTGATGCGTATCTACCTTCTTTTATTTGAGCTTATCGCTTCGCACGAAGATCGGTGGAAGGAGGAGCTACAGTTGTGGTAAATAAACTTTGACTTCAGAGTTTGCAGGGAATTATTGCAAAGAGTTCAATTACGAAGTACTTGGGGAGAATCACTTACCGGTAAAGTTACGCCTTGGACAACAAGGTTCACGAAGCAGCAACAGGATTCCTGTTCCTGTACCGGCGGTAGCTTGCACGTAAGGTGGATTTCCGAGAGAAACTTTTGGAAATGCGTGCCACTATGGCATGACACTGCCACACCGACTTCAGGCGTGTCGGTACGTCTACCACTGCTCGGGGGCTACAATACATGTACAGTACATGTAGTTCATCCATAAGCCGCCAGTCAACTTGGCAGCGAGGAGAGTGTCTACACGTACCAAATGATTTGGTATCGTTTGGTAAAGTGTACCAAATCCGTACCAAATGGCACATCATGAAATCCAATCATAATTTTTACATTTTCCATAACGTTACATTTGCGTCAACCATTCATTTCGCAACTGGCGCACTCGATGCCAGTGCGCTGGACTTCATTTCCCGACCAAATGAGGTGCGTGTGCTTTGTGTGTGCTGCAGGTTCTTCTCAAGCGCGATGGCGCGATACGAGCGCAGGGGGTGACGGTAAGTGCAATGCGGACGGAGGAAACGAGGAATGCTTGGCTACTGATGGCACTATCATTATGTTTTAACGCGCAGCTCGTGGACCGCGGATGCTAGCAGGGAGGACGCGCCGGCGGCACTCGTCACGTGCAGGATGCGCTTTACACCAAGGAAGCCGTCCTGCGCCACGGCATCGGGCGCTCGTCAGCTACAGCCCGGCGGATTGGAGTGCCGAAGGCATGTGCGACTCGAGCCCAACTCCAAGGATGAGACCATGAGCGCTACGTTGTAGCGGCCCGGGGCTTTAGCTGGAGGACGAAGCTGATGAGTATGTAGAGGCAGGCGTTGCTGCGCGATGGACCCCCAAATAAAGTTACTTCGAACCGTTATTATCTTCATCATACTGCGTTTGGTTTTGCGTTGACGACACCTCGCACAACGACTGTGCTGAAGTGGCCACTATCTCACTTCAGCCACCACCTCGATTCAGCACAGCCCTGACATAGGTCCCCAATGCAACGGCAAGTTCTTTCAGCATCATCACCAAACACATGTACATGTACCACTTCGTTTGGTGATGATGCTGAAAGCGCAGCGATCCTACACGTACACGCACTGACTTGCTTTGGTACATGTACGCAATTGGTGTGGCATACCGAAGCATTCAGACATGTACGACACACTGATTTGTTTGGTATTTCGTTTGGTATATTTTACCAAACGAGTACCAAATCAAACAGATGTATACAGTAACCAAACATTTACGTTTGAGAAATTTACAATAGCCGAAATGGTTTGGTACGATATTTGGTACAGTATACCAAATCGATACCAAAAGGGACCTTTCTCTTGGACTGATTTGGTACGTGTAGCCTCACCCGGCAGCGAGTTCTGTCAATTCGTGTCGCTACGTCGAGTCCTTGGTATCGTCGCTACGTCGGAGCTGTCATTACGTTCGCTCTCGAATGGCAGATGCCGTGCTATCCCGGAAAACAGCTTCCCCGTTTTGATGCATGAGACGGGATCTCGTCCACGGTCTCAGTGTCCGAATTCCTGCCAACGCCGAGCTCCCAGCCGCGTACTTTGACAGCTCGTTGTCCAGAATGAGCGAGGCGATCACCACTGCGACACCCGCGAAGCCCGTCGAGGTCCCGTACTCCGGCCAGCCCGATGCTGCTGCCGCCAAGCCGACCGAGCCGAAGGACCTCGAGAGCGACGGCGGACTGACGACGGGCCACTGGGAGGTGGGCTTCTGGGACTGCTTCACGACGCTCATGCCCAACTGCTTCATGGTCACGTTCTGCTCGTGCGTCTCGATCGCGCAGATCTCGGCGCGCCTCGGAGTCGCGTCCTACTCGCAGGCGCTCGCCGGCTGCCTGGCCGTCATCGTGGCCGAGTTTGCGCTCAGCGGCTTCGCGTCGGCCTTCAACCCGGCCAGCTACTTCATGGAGACCAGCAGCTACGGCATCATGCTCGGCTACCTGACGACCGACAGCGGCAGCTTCGGCGTCTTCCTGTACCGCGTCGCCACCATCTTCCTGCACCTCGTGCTCATCGTGGTCGTCATGCACCTGCGCACCAAGACTCGCGAGCGCTTCCAGATCCCCGGTACTCCGCAGCACGACTTCGCCGCCGCGTGCTGCTGCTCCTGCTGCGCGCTGGCCCAAATGGCGACCCACATCAAGAGCTACAACCCCGGAAGCTGCGAGTTCGGCCCCGTGGCCGACACGCTGCCCGCGTACTCGGAGTAGACGTTGCCGTGTAGAGCGGACCGAGGTCAAGTCCAAGTCCAAGTCAAAGTCGTCGTAATACACTCTCTTCGGTTAGAAAATTGAAGTTGGAAAATCGTGGGTGTATCAAAGTGAATATCTGACAGCCACCAAACCAAAGGCAGCTATGGTCGATGGTTGTCGATGCAATTCAGAGAGATGAGCTGTGAGTGAGGCGAGCGCGGTGCCGACACAGGAACAAGTGATGGCACGTACCGTTTTCTTAGCCCACTGCACCGCATTCATTCGCGATTTCCCTTCATTCCGGTGAAAGACCAAGTCGCCATGGACGAACACTACGTCAAGTCGGCCCGCTCAGGCGAACCCGAAGGCGCTGCGTACGCTGCGCACGTTGACAATCCGACAGACTTTGCGACTCCAAGCGCTCAGAGTCCGACCGGAACGTGGAGCACCGGCCTGTTCGGCTGCTTCACCGACGTTGTCCCCAACTGCGCGATGGTGACGTTCTGCCCGTGCGTCTCGGTCGCCCAAGTCGCGTCCAAGCTCGAGGTCATGGAGAAGTTCTCTGCCAAGGTCAGGTTGACCCCATACTGGCTCGCGCTCGCGGCGTCGCTCGTCGTCATCGTGGGGCAGTACGTGATGCTGGCGCTGTTCATCAACCAGGTGGCGGAGATCCTCACGAGCGACTCGGTGGTCTGGGGCTACATCAAGTACAAGTATCACCACTGGGGCGAGGACGACACGTGGTACATCTACCTCATCCTGGCCGGAGTCTGCTACGTGCTCTTCTCGATCCAAGTCTGGCAGCTCCGCGCCAAGGCACGCCGAGAGTTCCAGATCCGCGGCAACTGGGTCGAGGACTGCTGGTCGTCGCTCTGGTGCCCGTGCTGCGCGCTGGCCCAGACTGCCACGCAGGCCAGGAGCTATATGCCCGGCAGCTGCAGCTTCGGCCCACCACCAGTGGACACCTTGCCGCCGTATTCGCAGCATTAGGCAGCATGATCATCCGTCACGCAGAAGTTCGTTGAACACCCCACGTCATTACTACAGGAGCACCCGCACCCGCCAGCTTAGTGATAGATTTGAGCGAACGCTAGCTTCCTCAAAACGCAAGGATGCTGAATTGCCGCTGCGTGGGAGACTCTCTCCATCAATGAAGTTCAAACTATCAAATTCCGGTTGTATTGTGCCTCACTGCTATGCTTCGCGAAGGCTGGGATAGGATTTGTTAACTCACCTTTCTCCGCCACTGATAAAACTCAAGCATCCAAAATAGCGTTAAGGCCGCCGCTCGAATCATTCGCACTATTATTCAGCTCAGGTTCAACTACATCTTCTAGCCTTCCACTAACGACGATTATAATCCGGAGCGGGCTTTAAGCGATTGCTGGCCAACCCCCGATGCAGCCTCGCCAGTCATATTAGTACTGTACGATCTGTGCTTTGAACCGATAAAAACGCAACAAACCAAACTAGCCTCGACGCTGTGGTTGGTCAAACTAGCCGAGCGCCGCCGCTACGCGGCGGGAGGTTTTCTGGTTGGTAACAGTAGTTAGGTCCAGTGGGCTTTATCGTGTTCAAATGTTATTCAGTTCGATTGTGGGGCAGAGCTTTTCGTGACTGAAGTTCGGTTAGTAGCGTTACGTGGCTGTTATCAGCTTAAAACACTCTTCCCACGCCGGAGTTGGGTAGATGCATGTTACATAGTAAAACATTCTCAGTTGTAGGGCGTGCCATTTTCAGTCCAGGTACATGTTTTTATCGAGTTTGTCATGATACCATAGCTCAGTGTTATTTAGTTTGTAACCTATATTTTCTGTATGGGGGATAAGCCCTTAGAACAACCAAACTGTGGGCTTTGTTTATCCTGTACCTTTCATTCTATTTCGTGCCTCTGTTCTTGTAAAAAATACCGAGTATATATCGTGATATCATTGATATGTACGGCCCATAATGTAGCGGAGTGCTCCAACTTCTACGCGACCTACTTGAGCACTCATTTTTAATCTACGTAGACGTGTCTATCAGTTTGTTAATCTACTACGCAGCAAAACATTAATATTTTAGCGTCTACCTGCATTTATAGTAGCTAAAGTAAGAACCTAGCGCCGCGTAACTACAAAATTCACGTTTACGCTCTAGTAATTCCGTTTCCCACATGTATATCCGTCCAATAGCTTGGAATCTCAGCGTAAACTATGATAAGAAGCTCCCGCTCTGTGAGTGGGTGCCTGCCAAAATTGACATTTAATCGACATAAAGTGTTTCTCTAAATTCGTCTCTAAATATAAATTGTGCAGAGGTCGATATATGTGAAAGGTCGGGGTTTATGTCACCAAGTTGCTGTAACAGGGTGAGACATACTTTATTCAAGATAACATTTATGCAGTTGCACGATGAGGGGGAGAAATGACCTTTCGTTTACGGAGGCGAAATCTACGCCTGACAAATATAAGTTTTCTTAAATCGGCTTATGCGGAAAATTACTACAGTTTTGGCAGGCACCCAATGTCAGAATATCTACTACTCCAACAACGTATTATTATTACCTTACTTATAATGTACCTTAAGAATATACGAAACACGCTCAAGCAAGTGTTACTAAATATCGGCCCCAAGGTGAAGCCGCTGTAGCTATGATATATCCATCCTTAACGTATTACAGTAAAAGTATGCTATGCGTGTCAGTAACAATTGTGTCCGCTACCTGTACTGACACTGCTATCTGTTATTACGCACTGCTTCGGTTATAACAAACTGCCGCCGCTTTTTACGTGTTGCTATCGCTAACTATGCGGCGAGCCATATCAATATGGTAGCATATATTTA
Organism: Phytophthora melonis; assembly: GCA_024211575.1. NCBI lineage: Eukaryota > Oomycota > Peronosporomycetes > Peronosporales > Peronosporaceae > Phytophthora > Phytophthora melonis. The sequence continues at coordinate 572,654 of JAMXKT010000083.1, read as the reverse complement.
TATGAAACCAACTTCGCTTCAGTGTATTTATTCTCTAAGTCGTACAGCTAACTAAATTATCGCTACAACTCCGCGGTGGTCCTGTAGGAGTTATTTAGACAGATCGCCTTATGCCGCACCTGCTCTAAGGTGGACGGACACCCCTGAAGTATTATTGTAGATCTAAGCTTATGTCCACCCCTAGAATATTATAGTAAACCTAAGCTGAGCATGCCCTTCAGACTCGCCTCGTACTGCATGTACTCACGCCGCTATTGAATACTACGTGCTGCTATCGCTTACTACCGGTATCCGCTTCTATCTCTTACTTAAGTACTAAACTATTACAGAGTCATGTTCGTGCCGTAGTAGGTGTTACAAAATGTAAGGCCAGGAGGGAGGGCGATCTGTTGGCCCCCGTTCCGCTCGCCTTGTCGGCTCGCTGCACTACTCGCAGTATTATTTGTTAATAGGTAGCTAGGCGGGCCCGCTAGATTGCAAGTGGGTGCCGCCTTCGCTGCGCTCGGCAGCAAATCGGACTTAGTGGGATTCGTACTTAGCGAATAAGCGTGACGATTTTGTGACGGACACGACGTTCAGATTGACTCTTTAGACTAGCCGAGCGCCGCCGCTACGCGGCGGGAGGAATTGTGGTTGGTTACAGTAGTGAGGGCCGCCCACCTCCGCTTCGCTCCGGTGGGATTTTATCCAGTTCCATTGTTAATATTTTCCATTGTGTTTGTTGATACAGGTTGGAATTACTATCTGCAGAGTGATGGGATTGGTATCAGCTTAAATATCGATTTCCACGTCAGAGTTACTATGATTAGATGCATGTTGCAGTGTAAAACATTTGTAGTTGTACGGCGTGCCAACATAAGTTTCTCTACGTGTTTTTATTGAGTTTGTCATGCTACCGTAGCTCTCTGTTATTTAGTTTGTAACCTATTTTTCCACATTCTGTATGGAGCCCCAAAGTATGGACTTCGTTTTCCTCTACTAAGCATAGCCTATCTTCTTATAAGAATACCGAGCAGTTAGTAAGTATACAACGTCGTATCAGCACTCCATAATGTCTTTTGAGCTGCGGGGTGCACAAACTTCTACGTGACCTGCTTCAACACTCTTTTCTTACCGCTATTTCAGCTGATTATTTTACTACGCGGTATGCATTAGCATTTTAGCGCCCGCCTGCATTAATAGTAGCTAAGAAAGTGAAGGTAAGAACATTGCACCGCGTAACTACAAAGTTGACGCTCACGCTATAGTAATTCTGTTTCCTACATGTATATCCGCTCAATAGCATAGTTGTTGAACACGCTGCTATCCCTTACTGCACACTGCCACCGCTTACTATGTGTTGCTATCGCTAACTACGCGGTGAGCCATATCAATATCGTAGCATGCATCTATATTAAACTAAGCCAACTTCGCATTGGTGTAGTTATTTTTAAGTCGTACGTCCAGCGTAGCTATCCTTGCCGCAGTGGACCTATTTTAATTGATAGTAGGAATTAGAAAATAGCCAAGTGCCGCAGCTGCTGTAATGTGTCCACTCCTAAAGCATTATAGTAGGCCTAAGCTGAGGATACCCTTCAGACTCGCCTTGCAATGCAATTTTAATTTCGCATGTCAATGTGAACCTGCGTACATAATAACAGCCCCAGTTTAAGTAAAATATCTACTATCTTCAGAACAGGTTATCCTACCGACATGCAGTGACCTCGGTTGCTATAAAGTGTTTATATCCAGACATATATCGTGAAAATAAGCTAGGCTCTCTGTAAATAGATTATCCACCTTCAGCTTACCTTGGGCAACATGTACTCGCACTGCTACCACTTGCTACGTCGCTGCAATCGCTTACTACGTGCTCCTATAGCTTTCTACGTGCTGCTATCGCTAATTATACGATCAGATCGCTTGCTACGTGCTGCTATCGCTAACTATATGTTCAGATCGCTTACTACGTGCTGCTATCGCTTGACTATTCGCTCCTAGCGATGACTACGTGCTGCTATAACTCACTATGCACTGCCATCCCTTTACTATGTGTTTATAATAGAGCTACATTGATATTGTACTTAGTAGCAGGGTAGGCCCAGCTATCGCTGCCTCAAACGTACTGTACTCACCCTGCTATCGCTGCTACGCTCATTAATATCGTAAAGGGTGCTGATAACAATAATTAATCTAGCGGCGAGGGTAATACGGTCGCCCCCGTTCCGCTCGCCTCTTCGGCTCGCTGCACTACTCGCAGTGTTATTTGTTAGTAGGTAGCTAGGCGGGCCTGTGGGCCCGCTAGATTGCAAGTGGGTGCCGCCTTCGCTGCGCTCGGCAGCAAATCGGACTTAGTGGGATTCGTACTTAGTGAATAAACGTGACGATTTTGTGACGGACACGACGGTCTGATTGATTCTTAGGACTAGCCGAGCGCCGCCGCTACGCGGCGGGAGGAATTGTGGTTGGTTACAGTAGTGAGGGCCGCCCACCTCCGCTTCGCTCCGGTGGGATTTTATCCAGTTCCATTGTTAATATTTTCCATTGTGTTTGTTGATACAGGTTGGAATTACTATCTGCAGAGTGATGGGATTGGTATCAGCTTAAATATCGATTTCCACGTCAGAGTTACTATGATTAGATGCATGTTGCAGTGTAAAACATTTGTAGTTGTACGGCGTGCCAACATAAGTTTCTCTACGTGTTTTTATTGAGTTTGTCATGCTACCGTAGCTCTCTGTTATTTAGTTTGTAACCTATTTTTCCACATTCTGTATGGAGCCCCAAAGTATGGACTTCGTTTTTCCTCTACTAAGCATAGCCTATCTTCTTATAAGAATACCGAGCAGTTAGTAAGTATACAACGTCGTATCAGCACTCCATAATGTCTTTTGAGCTGCGGGGTGCACAAACTTCTACGTGACCTGCTTCAACACTCTTTTCTTACCGCTATTTCAGCTGATTATTTTACTACGCGGTATGCATTAGCATTTTAGCGCCCGCCTGCATTAATAGTAGCTAAGAAAGTGAAGGTAAGAACATTGCACCGCGTAACTACAAAGTTGACGCTCACGCTATAGTAATTCTGTTTCCTACATGTATATCCGCTCAATAGCATAGTTGTTGAACACGCTGCTATCCCTTACTGCACACTGCCACCGCTTACTATGTGTTGCTATCGCTAACTACGCGGTGAGCCATATCAATATCGTAGCATGCATCTATATTAAACTAAGCCAACTTCGCATTGGTGTAGTTATTTTAAGTCGTACGTCCAGCGTAGCTATCCTTGCCGCAGTGGACCTATTTTAATTGATAGTAGGAATTAGAAAATAGCCAAGTGCCGCAGCTGCTGTAATGTGTCCACTCCTAAAGCATTATAGTAGGCCTAAGCTGAGGATACCCTTCAGACTCGCCTTGCAATGCAATTTTAATTTCGCATGTCAATGTGAACCTGCGTACATAATAACAGCCCCAGTTTAAGTAAAATATCTACTATCTTCAGAACAGGTTATCCTACCGACATGCAGTGACCTCGGTTGCTATAAAGTGTTTATATCCAGACATATATCGTGAAAATAAGCTAGGCTCTCTGTAAATAGATTATCCACCTTCAGCTTACCTTGGGCAACATGTACTCGCACTGCTACCACTTGCTACGTCGCTGCAATCGCTTACTACGTGCTCCTATAGCTTTCTACGTGCTGCTATCGCTAATTATACGATCAGATCGCTTGCTACGTGCTGCTATCGCTAACTATATGTTCAGATCGCTTACTACGTGCTGCTATCGCTTGACTATTCGCTCCTAGCGATGACTACGTGCTGCTATAACTCACTATGCACTGCCATCCCTTTACTATGTGTTTATAATAGAGCTACATTGATATTGTACTTAGTAGCAGGGTAGGCCCAGCTATCGCTGCCTCAAACGTACTGTACTCACCCTGCTATCGCTGCTACGCTCATTAATATCGTAAAGGGTGCTGATAACAATAATTAATCTAGCGGCGAGGGTAATACGGTCGCCCCCGTTCCGCTCGCCTCTTCGGCTCGCTGCACTACTCGCAGTGTTATTTGTTAGTAGGTAGCTAGGCGGGCCTGTGGGCCCGCTAGATTGCAAGTGGGTGCCGCCTTCGCTGCGCTCGGCAGCAAATCGGACTTAGTGGGATTCGTACTTAGTGAATAAACGTGACGATTTTGTGACGGACACGACGGTCTGATTGATTCTTAGGACTAGCCGAGCGCGCCGCCGCTACGCGGAGGGAGGAATTGTGGTTGGTTACAGTAGTGAGGGCCGCCCACCGCCCCTTCGCTCCGGTGGGAGTTTATCCAGTTCCAGTGGTAATATTTTACATTGTGTTTGTTGATACAGGTTGGAATTACTATCTGCAGAGTGATGGGATTGGTATCAGCTTAAATATCGATTTCCACGTCAGAGTTACTATGATTAGATGCATGTTGCAGTGTAAAACATTTGTAGTTGTACGGCGTGCCAACATAAGTTTCTCTACGTGTTTTTATTGAGTTTGTCATGCTACCGTAGCTCTCTGTTATTTAGTTTGTAACCTATTTTCCACATTCTGTATGGAGCCCCAAAGTATGGACTTCGTTTTTCCTCTACTAAGCATAGCCTATCTTCTTATAAGAATACCGAGCAGTTAGTAAGTATACAACGTCGTATCAGCACTCCATAATGTCTTTTGAGCTGCAGGGTGCACAAACTTCTACGTGACCTGCTTCAACACTCTTTTCTTACCGCTATTTCAGCTGATTATTTTACTACGCGGTATGCATTAGCATTTTAGCGCCCGCCTGCATTAATAGTAGCTAAGAAAGTGAAGGTAAGAACATTGCACCGCGTAACTACAAAGTTGACGCTCACGCTATAGTAATTCTGTTTCCTACATGTATATCCGCTCAATAGCATAGTTGTTGAACACGCTGCTATCCCTTACTGCACACTGCCACCGCTTACTATGTGTTGCTATCGCTAACTACGCGGTGAGCCATATCAATATCGTAGCATGCATCTATATTAAACTAAGCCAACTTCGCATTGGTGTAGTTATTTTAAGTCGTACGTCCAGCGTAGCTATCCTTGCCGCAGTGGACCTATTTTTAATTGATAGTAGGAATTAGAAAATAGCCAAGTGCCGCAGCTGCTGTAATGTGTCCACTCCTAAAGCATTATAGTAGGCCTAAGCTGAGGATACCCTTCAGACTCGCCTTGCAATGCAATTTTAATTTCGCATGTCAATGTGAACCTGCGTACATAATAACAGCCCCAGTTTAAGTAAAATATCTACTATCTTCAGAACAGGTTATCCTACCGACATGCAGTGACCTCGGTTGCTATAAAGTGTTTATATCCAGACATATATCGTGAAAATAAGCTAGGCTCTCTGTAAATAGATTATCCACCTTCAGCTTACCTTGGGCAACATGTACTCGCACTGCTACCACTTGCTACGTCGCTGCAATCGCTTACTACGTGCTCCTATAGCTTTCTACGTGCTGCTATCGCTAATTATACGATCAGATCGCTTGCTACGTGCTGCTATCGCTAACTATATGTTCAGATCGCTTACTACGTGCTGCTATCGCTTGACTATTCGCTCCTAGCGATGACTACGATGCTGCTATAACTCACTATGCACTGCCATCCCTTTACTATGTGTTTATAATAGAGCTACATTGATATTGTACTTAGTAGCAGGGTAGGCCCAGCTATCGCTGCCTCAAACGTACTGTACTCACCCTGCTATCGCTGCTACGCTCATTAATATCGTAAAGGGTGCTGATAACAATAATTAATCTAGCGGCGAGGGTAATACGGTCGCCCCCGTTCCGCTCGCCTCTTCGGCTCGCTGCACTACTCGCAGTGTTATTTGTTAGTAGGTAGCTAGGCGGGCCTGTGGGCCCGCTAGATTGCAAGTGGGTGCCGCCTTCGCTGCGCTCGGCAGCAAATCGGACTTAGTGGGATTCGTACTTAGTGAATAAACGTGACGATTTTGTGACGGACACGACGGTCTGATTGATTCTTAGGACTAGCCGAGCGCCGCCGCTACGCGGCGGGAGGAATTGTGGTTGGTTACAGTAGTGAGGGCCGCCCACCTCCGCTTCGCTCCGGTGGGATTTTATCCAGTTCCATTGTTAATATTTTCCATTGTGTTTGTTGATACAGGTTGGAATTACTATCTGCAGAGTGATGGGATTGGTATCAGCTTAAATATCGATTTCCACGTCAGAGTTACTATGATTAGATGCATGTTGCAGTGTAAAACATTTGTAGTTGTACGGCGTGCCAACATAAGTTTCTCTACGTGTTTTTATTGAGTTTGTCATGCTACCGTAGCTCTCTGTTATTTAGTTTGTAACCTATTTTTCCACATTCTGTATGGAGCCCCAAAGTATGGACTTCGTTTTTCCTCTACTAAGCATAGCCTATCTTCTTATAAGAATACCGAGCAGTTAGTAAGTATACAACGTCGTATCAGCACTCCATAATGTCTTTTGAGCTGCGGGGTGCACAAACTTCTACGTGACCTGCTTCAACACTCTTTTCTTACCGCTATTTCAGCTGATTATTTTACTACGCGGTATGCATTAGCATTTTAGCGCCCGCCTGCATTAATAGTAGCTAAGAAAGTGAAGGTAAGAACATTGCACCGCGTAACTACAAAGTTGACGCTCACGCTATAGTAATTCTGTTTCCTACATGTATATCCGCTCAATAGCATAGTTGTTGAACACGCTGCTATCCCTTACTGCACACTGCCACCGCTTACTATGTGTTGCTATCGCTAACTACGCGGTGAGCCATATCAATATCGTAGCATGCATCTATATTAAACTAAGCCAACTTCGCATTGGTGTAGTTATTTTAAGTCGTACGTCCAGCGTAGCTATCCTTGCCGCAGTGGACCTATTTTAATTGATAGTAGGAATTAGAAAATAGCCAAGTGCCGCAGCTGCTGTAATGTGTCCACTCCTAAAGCATTATAGTAGGCCTAAGCTGAGGATACCCTTCAGACTCGCCTTTGCAATGCAATTTTAATTTCGCATGTCAATGTGAACCTGCGTACATAATAACAGCCCCAGTTTAAGTAAAATATCTACTATCTTCAGAACAGGTTATCCTACCGACATGCAGTGACCTCGGTTGCTATAAAGTGTTTATATCCAGACATATATCGTGAAAATAAGCTAGGCTCTCTGTAAATAGATTATCCACCTTCAGCTTACCTTGGGCAACATGTACTCGCACTGCTACCACTTGCTACGTCGCTGCAATCGCTTACTACGTGCTCCTATAGCTTTCTACGTGCTGCTATCGCTAATTATACGATCAGATCGCTTGCTACGTGCTGCTATCGCTAACTATATGTTCAGATCGCTTACTACGTGCTGCTATCGCTTGACTATTCGCTCCTAGCGATGACTACGTGCTGCTATAACTCACTATGCACTGCCATCCCTTTACTATGTGTTTATAATAGAGCTACATTGATATTGTACTTAGTAGCAGGGTAGGCCCAGCTATCGCTGCCTCAAACGTACTGTACTCACCCTGCTATCGCTGCTACGCTCATTAATATCGTAAAGGGTGCTGATAACAATAATTAATCTAGCGGCGAGGGTAATACGGTCGCCCCCGTTCCGCTCGCCTCTTCGGCTCGCTGCACTACTCGCAGTGTTATTTGTTAGTAGGTAGCTAGGCGGGCCTGTGGGCCCGCCAGATTGCAAGTGGGTGCCGCCTTCGCTGCGCTCGGCAGCAAATCGGACTTAGTGGGATTCGTACTTAGTGAATAAACGTGACGATTTTGTGACGGACACGACGGTCTGATTGATTCTTAGGACTAGTTGAGCAGCCGCGCTACGCGGCGGGAGGAATTGTGGTTGGTTACAGTAGTGAGGGTTGCCCACCTCCGCTTCGCTCCGGTGGGATTTTATCCAGTTCCATTGTTAATATTTTCCATTGTGTTTGTTGATACAGGTTGGAATTACTATCTGCAGAGTGATGGGATTGGTATCAGCTTAAATATCGATTTCACGTCAGAGTTACTATGATTAGATGCATGTTGCAGTGTAAAACATTTGTAGTTGTACGGCGTGCCAACATAAGTTTCTCTACGTGTTTTTATTGAGTTTGTCATGCTACCGTAGCTCTCTGTTATTTAGTTTGTAACCTATTTTTCCACATTCTGTATGGAGCCCCAAAGTATGGACTTCGTTTTTCCTCTACTAAGCATAGCCTATCTTCTTATAAGAATACCGAGCAGTTAGTAAGTATACAACGTCGTATCAGCACTCCATAATGTCTTTTGAGCTGCGGGGTGCACAAACTTCTACGTGACCTGCTTCAACACTCTTTTCTTACCGCTATTTCAGCTGATTATTTTACTACGCGGTATGCATTAGCATTTTAGCGCCCGCCTGCATTAATAGTAGCTAAGAAAGTGAAGGTAAGAACATTGCACCGCGTAACTACAAAGTTGACGCTCACGCTATAGTAATTCTGTTTCCTACATGTATATCCGCTCAATAGCATAGTTGTTGAACACGCTGCTATCCCTTACTGCACCCCGCCACCGCTTACTATGTGTTGCTATCGCTAACTACGCGGTGAGCCATATCAATATCGTAGCATGCATCTATATTAAACTAAGCCAACTTCGCATTGGTGTAGTTATTTTAAGTCGTACGTCCAGCGTAGCTATCCTTGCCGCAGTGGACCTATTTTAATTGATAGTAGGAATTAGAAAATAGCCAAGTGCCGCAGCTGCTGTAATGTGTCCACTCCTAAAGCATTATAGTAGGCCTAAGCTGAGGATACCCTTCAGACTCGCCTTGCAATGCAATTTTAATTTCGCATGTCAATGTGAACCTGCGTACATAATAACAGCCCCAGTTTAAGTAAAATATCTACTATCTTCAGAACAGGTTATCCTACCGACATGCAGTGACCTCGGTTGCTATAAAGTGTTTATATCCAGACATATATCGTGAAAATAAGCTAGGCTCTCTGTAAATAGATTATCCACCTTCAGCTTACCTTGGGCAACATGTACTCGCACTGCTACCACTTGCTACGTCGCTGCAATCGCTTACTACGTGCTCCTATAGCTTTCTACGTGCTGCTATCGCTAATTATACGATCAGATCGCTTGCTACGTGCTGCTATCGCTAACTATATGTTCAGATCGCTTACTACGTGCTGCTATCGCTTGACTATTCGCTCCTAGCGATGACTACGTGCTGCTATAACTCACCATGCACCGCCATCCCTTTACTATGTGATTATAATAGAGCTACATTGATATTGTACTTAGTAGCAGGGTAGGCCCAGCTATCGCTGCCTCAAACGTACTGTACTCACCCTGCTATCGCTGCTACGCTCATTAATATCGTAAAGGGTGCTGATAACAATAATTAATCTAGCGGCGAGGGTAATACGGTCGCCCCGTTCCGCTCGCCTCTTCGGCTCGCTGCACTACTCGCAGTGTTATTTGTTAGTAGGTAGCCAGGCGGGCCTGTGGGCCCGCTAGATTGCAAGTGGGTGCCGCCTTCGCTGCGCTCGGCAGCAAATCGGACTTAGTGGGATTCGGTACTTAGTGAATAAACGTGACGATTTTGTGACGGACACGACGGTCTGATTGATTCTTAGGACTAGTTGAGCACGCGCTACGCGGCGGGAGGAATTGTGGTTGGTTACAGTAGTGAGGTTGCCCACCTCCGCTTCGCTCCGGTGGGATTTTATCCAGTTCCATTGTTAATATTTTCCATTGTGTTTGTTGATACAGGTTGGAATTACTATCTGCAGAGTGATGGGATTGGTATCAGCTTAAATATCGATTTCACGTCAGAGTTACTATGATTAGATGCATGTTGCAGTGTAAAACATTTGTAGTTGTACGGCGTGCCAACATAAGTTTCTACGTGTTTTTATTGAGTTTGTCATGCTACTGTAGCTCTCTGTTATTTAGTTTGTAACCTATTTTTCCACATTCTGTATGGAGCCCCAAAGTATGGACTTCGTTTTTCCTCTACTAAGCATAGCCTATCTTCTTATAAGAATACCGAGCAGTTAGTAAGTATACAACGTCGTATCAGCACTCCATAATGTCTTTTGAGCTGCGGGTGCACAAACTTACGTGACCTGCTTCAACACTCTTTTCTTACCGCTATTTCAGCTGATTATTTTACTACGCGGTATGCATTAGCATTTTAGCGCCCGCCTGCATTAATAGTAGCTAAGAAAGTGAAGGTAAGAACATTGCACCGCGTAACTACAAAGTTGACGCTCACGCTATAGTAATTCTGTTTCCTACATGTATATCCGCTCAATAGCATAGTTGCTGAACACGCTGCTATCCCTTACTGCACACTGCCACCGCTTACTATGTGTTGCTATCGCTAACTACGCGGTGAGCCATATCAATATCGTAGCATGCATCTATATTAAACTAAGCCAACTTCGCATTGGTGTAGTTATTTTAAGTCGTACGTCCAGCGTAGCTATCCTTGCCGCAGTGGACCTATTTTAATTGATAGTAGGAATTAGAAAATAGCCATGCCGCAGCTGCTGTAATGTGTCCACTCCTAAAGCATTATAGTAGGCCTAAGCTGAGGATACCCTTCAGACTCGCCTTGCAATGCAATTTTAATTTCGCATGTCAATGTGAACCTGCGTACATAATAACAGCCCCAGTTTAAGTAAAATATCTACTATCTTCAGAACAGGTTATCCTACCGACATGCAGTGACCTCGGTTGCTATAAAGTGTTTATATCCAGACATATATCGTGAAAATAAGCCAGGCTCTCTGTAAATAGATTATCCACCTTCAGCTTACCTTGGGCAACATGTACTGCACTGCTACCACTTGCTACGTCGCTGCAATCGCTTACTACGTGCTCCTATAGCTTACGTGCTGCTATCGCTAATTATACGATCAGATCGTTTGCTACGTGCTGCTATCGCTAACTATATTTTCAGATCGCTTACTACGTGCTGCTATCGCTTGACTATTCGCTCCTAGCGATGACTACGTGCTGCTATAACTCACTATGCACTGCCATCCCTTTACTATGTGTTTATAATAGAGCTACATTGATATTGTACTTTAGTAGCAGGGTAGGCCCAGCTATCGCTGCCTCAAACGTACTGTACTCACCCTGCTATCGCTGCTACGCTCATTAATATCGTAAAGGGTGCTGATAACAATAATTAATCTAGCGGCGAGGGTAATACGGTCGCTCCCGTTCCGCTCGCCTCTTCGGCTCGCTGCACTACTCGCAGTGTTATTTGTTAGTAGGGTAGCTAGGCGGGCCTGTGGGCCCGCCAGATTGCAAGTGGTGCCGCCTTCGCTGCGCTCGGCAGCAAATCGGACTTAGTGGGATTCGTACTTAGTGAATAAACGTGACGATTTTGTGACGGACACGACGGTCTGATTGATTCTTAGGACTAGTTGAGCAGCGTGCTACGCGGCGGGAGGAATTGTGGTTGGTTACAGTAGTGAGGGGTTGCCCACCTCCGCTTCGCTCCGGTGGGATTTTATCCAGTTCCATTGTTAATATTTTCCATTGTGTTTGTTGATACAGGTTGGAATTACTATCTGCAGAGTGATGGGATTGGTATCAGCTTAAATATCGATTTCCACGTCAGAGTTACTATGATTAGATGCATGTTGCAGTGTAAAACATTTGTAGTTGTACGGCGTGCCAACATAAGTTTCTCTACGTGTTTTTATTGAGTTTGTCATGCTACCGTAGCTCTCTGTTATTTAGTTTGTAACCTATTTTTCCACATTCTGTATGGAGCCCCAAAGTATGGACTTCTGTTTTTCCTCTACTAAGCATAGCCTATCTTCTTATAAGAATACCGAGCAGTTAGTAAGTATACAACGTCGTATCAGCACTCCATAATGTCTTTTGAGCTGCGGGGTGCACAAACTTCTACGTGACCTGCTTCAACACTCTTTTTCTTACCGCTATTTCAGCTGATTATTTTACTACGCGGTATGCATTAGCATTTTAGCGCCCGCCTGCATTAATAGTAGCTAAGAAAGTGAAGGTAAGAACATTGCACCGCGTAACTACAAAGTTGACGCTCACGCTATAGTAATTCTGTTTCCTACATGTATATCCGCTCAATAGCATAGTTGTTGAACACGCTGCTATCCCTTACTGCACACTGCCACCGCTTACTATGTGTTGCTATCGCTAACTACGCGGTGAGCCATATCAATATCGTAGCATGCATCTATATTAAACTAAGCCAACTTCGCATTGGTGTAGTTATTTTAAGTCGTACGTCCAGCGTAGCTATCCTTGCCGCAGTGGACCTATTTTAATTGATAGTAGGAATTAGAAAATAGCCAAGTGCCGCAGCTGCTGTAATGTGTCCACTCCTAAAGCATTATAGTAGGCCTAAGCTGAGGATACCCTTCAGACTCGCCTTGCAATGCAATTTTAATTTCGCATGTCAATGTGAACCTGCGTACATAATAACAGCCCCAGTTTAAGTAAAATATCTACTATCTTCAGAACAGGTTATCCTACCGACATGCAGTGACCTCGGTTGCTATAAAGTGTTTATATCCAGACATATATCGTGAAAATAAGCTAGGCTCTCTGTAAATAGATTATCCACCTTCAGCTTACCTTTGGGCAACATGTACTCGCACTGCTACCACTTGCTACGTCGCTGCAATCGCTTACTACGTGCTCCTATAGCTTTCTACGTGCTGCTATCGCTAATTATACGATCAGATCGCTTGCTACGTGCCGCTATCGCTAACTATATGTTCAGATCGCTTACTACGTGCTGCTATCGCTTGACTATTCGCTCCTAGCGATGACTACGTGCTGCTATAACTCACTATGCACCGCCATCCCTTTACTATGTGTTTATAATAGAGCTACATTGATATTGTACTTAGTAGCAGGGTAGGCCCAGCTATCGCTGCCTCAAACGTACTGTACTCACCCTGCTATCGCTGCTACGCTCATTAATATCGTAAAGGGTGCTGATAACAATAATTAATCTAGCGGCGAGGGTAATACGGTCGCCCCCGTTCCGCTCGCCTCTTCGGCTCGCTGCACTACTCGCAGTGTTATTTGTTAGTAGGTAGCTAGGCGGGCCTGTGGGCCCGCTAGATTGCAGTGGGTGCCGCCTTCGCTGCGCTCGGCAGCAAATCGGACTTAGTGGGATTCGTACTTAGTGAATAAACGTGACGATTTTGTGACGGACACGACGGTCTGATTGATTCTTAGACTAGTTGAGCAGCCGCGCTACGCGGCGGGAGGAATTGTGGTTGGTTACAGTAGTGAGGTCCGCCCACCTCCGCTTCGCTCCGGTGGGATTTTATCCAGTTCCATTGTTAATATTTTCCATTGTGTTTGTTGATACAGGTTGGAATTACTATCTGCAGAGTGATGGGATTGGTATCAGCTTAAATATCGATTTCCACGTCAGAGTTACTATGATTAGATGCATGTTGCAGTGTAAAACATTTGTAGTTGTACGGCGTGCCAACATAAGTTTCTCTACGTGTTTTTATTGAGTTTGTCATGCTACCGTAGCTCTCTGTTATTTAGTTTGTAACCTATTTTTCCACATTCTGTATGGAGCCCCAAAGTATGGACTTCGTTTTTCCTCTACTAAGCATAGCCTATCTTCTTATAAGAATACCGAGCAGTTAGTAAGTATACAACGTCGTATCAGCACTCCATAATGTCTTTTGAGCTGCGGGTGCACAAACTTCTACGTGACCTGCTTCAACACTCTTTTCTTACCGCTATTTCAGCTGATTATTTTACTACGCGGTATGCATTAGCATTTTAGCGCCCGCCTGCATTAATAGTAGCTAAGAAAGTGAAGGTAAGAACATTGCACCGCGTAACTACAAAGTTGACGCTCACGCCATAGTAATTCTGTTTCCTACATGTATATCCGCTCAATAGCATAGTTGTTGAACACGCTGCTATCCCTTACTGCACACTGCCACCGCTTACTATGTGTTGCTATCGCTAACTACGCGGTGAGCCATATCAATATCGTAGCATGCATCTATATTAAACTAAGCCAACTTCGCATTGGTGTAGTTATTTTAAGTCGTACGTCCAGCGTAGCTATCCTTGCCGCAGTGGACCTATTTTAATTGATAGTAGGAATTAGAAAATAGCCAAGTGCCGCAGCTGCTGTAATGTGTCCACTCCTAAAGCATTATAGTAGGCCTAAGCTGAGGATACCCTTCAGACTCGCCTTGCAATGCAATTTTAATTTCGCATGTCAATGTGAACCTGCGTACATAATAACAGCCCCAGTTTAAGTAAAATATCTACTATCTTCAGAACAGGTTATCCTACCGACATGCAGTGACCTCGGTTGCTATAAAGTGTTTATATCCAGACATATATCGTGAAAATAAGCTAGGCTCTCTGTAAATAGATTATCCACCTTCAGCTTACCTTGGGCAACATGTACTCGCACTGCTACCACTTGCTACGTCGCTGCAATCGCTTACTACGTGCTCCTATAGCTTTCTACGTGCTGCTATCGCTAATTATACGATCAGATCGCTTGCTACGTGCTGCTATCGCTAACTATATGTTCAGATCGCTTACTACGTGCTGCTATCGCTTGACTATTCGCTCCTAGCGATGACTACGTGCTGCTATAACTCACTATGCACTGCCATCCCTTTACTATGTGTTTATAATAGAGCTACATTGATATTGTACTTAGTAGCAGGGTAGGCCCAGCTATCGCTGCCTCAAACGTACTGTACTCACCCTGCTATCGCTGCTACGCTCATTAATATCGTAAAGGGTGCTGATAACAATAATTAATCTAGCGGCGAGGGTAATACGGTCGCCCCCGTTCCGCTCGCCTCTTCGGCTCGCTGCACTACTCGCAGTGTTATTTGTTAGTAGGTAGCTAGGCGGGCCTGTGGGCCCGCTAGATTGCAAGTGGTGCCGCCTTCGCTGCGCTCGGCAGCAAATCGGACTTAGTGGGATTCGTACTTAGTGAATAAACGTGACGATTTTGTGACGGACACGACGGTCTGATTGATTCTTAGGACTAGTTGAGCGCCGCCGCTACGCGGCGGGAGGAATTGTGGTTGGTTACAGTAGTGAGGGCCGCCCACCACCGCTTCGCTCCGGTGGGATTTTATCCAGTTCCATTGTTAATATTTTCCATTGTGTTTGTTGATACAGGTTGGAATTACTATCTGCAGAGTGATGGGATTGGTATCAGCTTAAATATCGATTTCCACGTCAGAGTTACTATGATTAGATGCATGTTGCAGTGTAAAACATTTGTAGTTGTACGGCGTGCCAACATAAGTTTCTCTACGTGTTTTTATTGAGTTTGTCATGCTACCGTAGCTCTCTGTTATTTAGTTTGTAACCTATTTTTCCACATTCTGTATGGAGCCCCAAAGTATGGACTTCGTTTTTCCTCTACTAAGCATAGCCTATCTTCTTATAAGAATACCGAGCAGTTAGTAAGTATACAACGTCGTATCAGCACTCCATAATGTCTTTTGAGCTGCGGGGTGCACAAACTTCTACGTGACCTGCTTCAACACTCTTTTCTTACCGCTATTTCAGCTGATTATTTTACTACGCGGTATGCATTAGCATTTTAGCGCCCGCCTGCATTAATAGTAGCTAAGAAAGTGAAGGTAAGAACATTGCACCGCGTAACTACAAAGTTGACGCTCACGCTATAGTAATTCTGTTTCCTACATGTATATCCGCTCAATAGCATAGTTGTTGAACACGCTGCTATCCCTTACTGCACACTGCCACCGCTTACTATGTGTTGCTATCGCTAACTACGCGGTGAGCCATATCAATATCGTAGCATGCATCTATATTAAACTAAGCCAACTTCGCATTGGTGTAGTTATTTTAAGTCGTACGTCCAGCGTAGCTATCCTTGCCGCAGTGGACCTATTTTAATTGATAGTAGGAATTAGAAAATAGCCAAGTGCCGCAGCTGCTGTAATGTGTCCACTCCTAAAGCATTATAGTAGGCCTAAGCTGAGGATACCCTTCAGACTCGCCTTGCAATGCAATTTTAATTTCGCATGTCAATGTGAACCTGCGTACATAATAACAGCCCCAGTTTAAGTAAAATATCTACTATCTTCAGAACAGGTTATCCTACCGACATGCAGTGACCTCGGTTGCTATAAAGTGTTTATATCCAGACATATATCGTGAAAATAAGCTAGGCTCTCTGTAAATAGATTATCCACCTTCAGCTTACCTTGGGCAACATGTACTCGCACTGCTACCACTTGCTACGTCGCTGCAATCGCTTACTACGTGCTCCTATAGCTTTCTACGTGCTGCTATCGCTAATTATACGATCAGATCGCTTGCTACGTGCTGCTATCGCTAACTATATGTTCAGATCGCTTACTACGTGCTGCTATCGCTTGACTATTCGCTCCTAGCGATGACTACGTGCTGCTATAACTCACTATGCACTGCCACCCCTTTACTATGTGTTTATAATAGAGCTACATTGATATTGTACTTAGTAGCAGGGTAGGCCCAGCTATCGCTGCCTCAAACGTACTGTACTCACCCTGCTATCGCTGCTACGCTCATTAATATCGTAAAGGGTGCTGATAACAATAATTAATCTAGCGGCGAGGGTAATACGGTCGCCCCCGTTCCGCTCGCCTCGTCGGCTCGCTGCACTACTCGCAGTGTTATTTGTTAGTAGGTAGCTAGGCGGGCCTGTGGGCCCGCTAGATTGCAAGTGGGTGCCGCCTTCGCTGCGCTCGGCAGCAAATCGGACTTAGTGGGATTCGTACTTAGTGAATAAACGTGACGATTTTGTGACGGACACGACGTTCTGATTGACTCTTTAGACTAGCCGAGCGCCGCCGCTACGCGGCGGGAGTTTTGTGGTTAGATACAGTAGTGAGGGCCGCCCACCTCCGCTTCGCTTCGGTGGGCTTTGTTAAGTTTTAAATGTTAACGATCGATTGGGTGCTTTTAAAAAGAAAATTTATGTTGGAAGTACACTCTGGTAGTGTTACGTGATTGATATAAGTTAATAAACCAATCCCACGTCAGAGTTACTATGAATAGATGCACGTTGTAGGGTTGAAACACTGTCTACTGTACGGTCTTTCGTTCTAAGCCGTGGTCAGTCGTAGTTGCAAAACCCGCCTACCTCCGCTACGCTCCGGTGGGCTTTAATCAAATCAAGTTTAGTTTAGAGTGTGCATGCAGAAAAGTGTTTTTGTGGTGAGAGTGGCGAGAGTACTCTTAGTAGTTGGATACGTGGCCAGTATCAGCTTACTATCAGTAGATACGTGCTGGAGCGTGCTAAAGTAAACCATTTTGTATTATACGGTACTTTATTGTAAACCGCGTCTATTTAGGCGTAATTAGTTAACACGACAACAAAGTCGCCGCTGAGTACATATCTAACATAGTAGTGAATGTCGTAGAAAATAAATCGATATTGTGTTAATGACGTTATAGTCAGATAAATATGTAGACGGCTATTGTATTAAGTCGTCTAACCTCGCACGACTTAGCATAATATTAGTGCTAATGTTTCTTATAAATACTCTGTATCAATTGTGCTATCGTTTGATACTTTGTATGGTCTACAAAACATTTTCAGCTGCGGGCTGCGTGAATGTTAGCATAATTTCTACGTGGGTCGCGCTCACTTCTACGTAGGCTGTCATAAACCCAGTAGTTTGTTACTAAAAGCAATCATGACTTTTCTTTTCTACTACGTGGCGCGCATTAGCAGTTGCGCACGGCTGGAGACTTCAACGCCTATCCAGATGAAGACCTTGACCGCATTAGCACGGGCCAACGAGACGTTGCGGCGCGAGCTGCAAGCGCGGAATTTTCGGCGTGGACCGCGGCGACAGGGATAGTCTCATCATTTAGACATCGACATCAAACTACGACGAGGTTCACGTACCAGAATGGAGCAACAAAATCGGCACTTGATGATATCTATGTATCTGGACGGCACTCGCACCTGATTCGACAAAGTGGCATCTGGATGTATTCTCTTAATTTTAGTGACCATGTCGGGACGCCCTTCGTGTGTCTTGCGTTGGATCGTGCGCAAAGGAGTAGCAGGCATCTACGGCACGTCAAAGCAATAAAAGTGATCGATGTGAAGAACAAATCTCGTGAGGATCTCCGCGAATTCTCGCTGGCGCAGGAGGAGAACCTGACGTCCGGCAGAATGCATCTCTTAGCTCCTCTTGCAGAAGATGAGTCCGACCCAGACACCGTCCGCAAATGGCTGAATGAAGCCATTCAAAACTTGTATGAGTGCATGTACAAGACGGCGAAAGACCTGTGGGGCGAAAAGAGCCAATGTCAACAATCAATAGATCGAGCGGTGAGTGTCAAGCGAACAGTACGATGCACTGGCCAGTGGAGAAACGTACGCCGTCTCCAGGCCTACCCTGGGATAGATATTGCCCAGCTTCGAGCAGCATACGCGAGAATACAGTGGCCAAAATGGGTCATCTTCCCGCAGCGTGTACCAGCTAGTAGCCCTCACTACTTAGGTGCAGTCGATCTAAATCAGTGGAGAAACAGTTCCCCTCCGACAACAATTCGCGGCATACAGGGGTGGCTCGACGAAGGATGGGACTTGTGGCAACGTGTAGTTCGTACACGGCGAAATTGGCGACAGCGACAGCACGGAAAGATAAGTCGTATCCGCCGTAACTACTGGATGTCGACAGGTCAAATTAGACGCTTTCTCCGAGCAACGATAAACTCGCAACTCCCCCCTGTGCGCATTCAGGGGGGTCTGATTGGAGAATCGCCAAATTTCCACTACGAAGAGACGAAAGACGCTGTCTCTACGGCTATGACGGGCTTGCTCGACAACTGGATACCACCTCTCGAGAAAACGAAGGAGCCCGCGCACCTAACAGCAGAATCAGTGGAAAATGAAAGAGATTTACCGCATTTTATTCGCGAGTGGCTGTTAGATGACATTAAGGCAGGTGGAACGCATCAAGAGGCCTTTCGTGGAGTAGGAAACGAATGGGAAGACTTCTGCTATGATGAAGCTTTACAACACCAAGTGGACCGAATGGTAAATACAGGTGTCGCCCCTGGATACGGAGGAATACCTCAGGAGCTGTGGATAAACGCTCCACCAACGATCCGTGAGCGTGAACGAATGATATTCGATGTTATTCTGCGCTCTGGCGTCGCACCGGAAATATTAAACCACCGTCAAATGGTGTTCTTGCCCAAGAACCCGGTAGCTACAGGCGTGTGGGAGCGGCAAGGACTACCTCCGTGGAGGCCTATAACGGTACAGAGCTCCCTTGCCACGAGATTGTTTACAGCGCTCAGCTGCTATCTAGAAGTGCGAGTTCCGAACCACCCTATGCAACACGGATTCCAACGGGACAAGAATGTCCAAGACGCAGCATTGGCAACCACGCTGCTACTCGATAGAGCTGTGCAAAAGAAGGAGCCACTGTACGTGCTGAGCAAAGATTGTGAGAAGTGCTACGATCGGATACCGCGATGGGTGATGGCATACATCTATAAGCGTATTGGTGTGCCAGATCTGTTGTACAAAATTCTGATGGGGTTCTTGGGAGAGGGTGAGATTGATATTCGAACCGCGTTTGGGTGGATACCGAGCGGAAAGCGTGAGTTTGGCTTAGGTCAAGGATCTGTACTATCAATCCGTCACATTGGATACTACATGGACGTTCTCATGCAGCGTCAAGACAACGGACCCGACCCAGTGATCATCCGCCACACGCAAAGCACGCAGCCCCACATCATTGCAGCAACGGTACTCGTAGACGACGTGATTGATGTCGCGACTACTCGTTCAGGAATTGAGCACCGCGTTGATGTTTCAAATACCTTCACAGGTGTTGCTGGGACAGGAGGCGTATTCGGGGCGACGAAGTCCTTCTTGATGCAATACGCGCCGGACTCGCGCCAGGTGGCGGACACGGTGTACTTGCAAAATGGTCTTGGTCAACCCAGGGCAGTGACGGTCGTTAGCCCGTCAGAAGGCTTCAAGCACCTGGGTATATTCCAAGGCACCGATGATATCTGGAGTGCTACACTGGCACCAGTATGGAATGCCCTTAAGAAGGACGCGGAGATAATTGGGCGCCTACAATTAACGCATGATCAGCTCCAGTACATTGTTAATCACGTGTGGTTACCCCGAGTCCAGAATTGAGAGTAGCGAATGAGGCTTGTAGTCGATGTGAGCAGAAGGAAGGAAATCCGAAAGTGAGTTTATTTGAGTTAGTTGTCTTTGTCCTGCTTGTTCCTTCCTACTCCTGTAGCTCTCCTAGCGTCTCCCTCGTTTGACTTCATTTAACTATATGCATGTGCAGCGGACACACTTGATTGGGACGGGCACGGGCCGTCGGCCAATCACAGTGTCCTGGGACGGACACACCCGATTGGGACGGACACGGTCCATACTCAAACTCAGTTGGGACGGTCACACCTGATTGGGACGGGCACGGTCTGTCTCGTCAATGCATGTGATTATCCATGCTAATCACAGCTGTTGATCCGACTTCAACTGTCTCGCCCAATCACATCCACGCGACCCCAGATGATCCGCCAATCAGGTCGCAGCATTCGCGTCACTTCAACTGCAGCCCCCAGAGGCACGCGCCACGCACGCGCAGGCCGTGGGGGTTCGTAGCAGGGACCCAGTCGAGCAGACAGCGAAGTGCAACCACAACACCCCACTCAATTCGATGTCTCGAGCTTGGGGCCAACGTTGCTCCGCATCATCAAGTAGCGTAGCGTCTTCGACGTCAGACCCTTCGTCATGTAGTCGGCGAGCTGATTCTTGGTGTCGATGTACTCCAGCTCGACTTCGTTGCTTACCACCTTCTCGCGAATGAAGTGGTAGCGAATGTCGATGTGCTTGGTGCGAGCTTGGTAACCGACGTTCTTCGCCAAGGCCATCGCACCTTGGTTATCCTCGTAAATCATGGTTGCCCCCACTTGCTCAGCACCAATGTCCTTCAGCAATCGACGCATCCAGACGCACTCCTTCACGCAGTCGCTCAGGGCCATGTACTCGGCCTCCGTTGAGCTGAGCGCGACAGTCTTCTGAAACGTTGAGCGCCACACCACGGGAGCACCGCACATCATGAGCATCATACCGCTCACGGAGCGACGGTCGTCACGGTTGCCGGCCCAGTCCGCATCCGAGTAGGCGACGAGTTCCGTCCCTAGTAGCCCATCGTAGGTAATGCCCACGTCCTTGGTCATCAACAAGTAGCGAATGACCCGAATCCCTGCGTCCCAGTGCTTTTGGCCAGGATTCTCCAGGAAACGGCTCAGCTTGGCGACTGCCACCGCGATGTCAGGACGAGTCCCACACGCCAGTTACATTAGGCTACCCACGAGCGATCGATAGGGCTTCGACTTCATCTTGGACTTGTCGTCTTCGGTCTGCGGTTCGTCGGCCTTGGTCAGATGCACCCGGTTCCACCGGAGACGAGCATGGCTTTGCGTTCTCCTGTCCAAACTTCTTGATGATCGACTCGGCGTACGCTTGTTGGCTGATGCGTAGCGTTCTTCCCTCCATGTCGTAGTCGATCTCGATCCCGAGAATGAAGCGGGCGCGACCGAGGTCCTTGATCCGGAACTTCTCCGCGATTCCAGCCTTCACCGACGCAATCACAGCCTTCTGCCGCGAGGCAATCAGCATGTCGTCCACGTAGAGGCACACAATGCACTCGTCATCACCTTGACCGCGTGTGTAGATGCACGGGTCAGCGTCGGCAGACTTGAATCCCATCCGCTTTAGGTGTGCGTCGATTGTCTCGTTCCAAACACGCGATGCCTGCTTGAGTCCATACAAACTCTGAAGCAGCATGCACACTACGTCGTCTTCACCTTCCGCTTCAGCCAGTTCCAACAGGTCTCGGAGTCCTTGAGGCAGCTCCATGTAGATCTCCGCCTCCAGTTTGCCGTACAGGAACGCAGTGTCGACATCACACTGCTCAATCTCGAATCCTTCAGCGGCGCACTTCGCCAATTTGGCACGGATCGAATTCAGGTAAGCCACTGGCGCGTACGTCTCCTCGTAGTCCACGCCGTGTCGTTGCGAATACCCCTTGGCTACGAGACGGGCCTTGTGCCGAATGACTTGCCCTTTCTCGTTGCGCTTCAACGCGAATACCCAACGGCAGCCGATCGGCCGCTGGTGTGTTGGTCTCGGTACCAGCTTCCACGTCTTGTTGGCGACAAGAGACTTCAACTCGCTCTGCATCGCTCGCTTCCATTCCACTTGGTCCGCACTTGCCATAGCTTCTTCATATGTTCGTGGAACGTCCTCTGTTGCAGCCATCGCTTGGCCACCTTCAATGGCGAGCTGGTCTTCCCGCACCTGAGCTCTGCCTTGGGTCATCTTCTGCCGCTTCGTGCCGGTTGTCGACGGCGCCACGACCTGCTTCTTGCGGGCTCCTGCCTCTTCAGGATCCGTCGTCTCGTCAATACGGCGAGCCCGCGACCGGGTAATCATAGGGTGGGTCGAACCGTATGGCACAATCGCATCGTCTACACCCGCGTCACGTTGAATTTGGATCACGTCACCAGCTTCAGCGACGGTTGGCACGAATTGTTTCGAATCCTCTGGTTGAAGTCCACCATGGCTAGGCTCCGTAGCTGCGACTTCGTCGTCGTCCAGCTCAGACTTGGGCACCACGTGCTGTAGACTCGTTGTCTCCATAAACTTAACAGTGCGCACGATTTGCACCTTGCCTGTCGCCACATTGAGAACTCGGTATCCCTTGACACCATCCTCGTAGCCCATGAAACGACACTTGAAGGCCTTAGCATCCAGCTTGCGGCGCTTCTCGTCGGGGATGTGTGCGTAGCCAAGTGCACCAAACACCTTCATGTTCTTGAGCTGCGGCTTGGCCCCGTGGACAATTTCGTGGGGTGTCTTCACATTGACCGAATTAGGGATCCGGTTGATGATCCACGCCGCCGTGTTGACCGATTCAGCCCACCACTTCTTCTCGATGTCCTCGTGGTAGAGCATGCAGCGCGCCATCTCCACCAGACTTCGGTTCATGCGTTCAGCCAGTCCATTCTGCTGAGGCGTGTACGGCACCGTCTTCTCGTGCTTGATGCCGCTGCGGTCGAGGTAGGCCCTGAATTGCTTGCCTGTGTACTCGCCGCCATTGTCCGAACGTAGGCGCTTGATCTTCTTGCCTGTCGCGTTCTCCATTGCTGCCTTGTAGATTTTCAACTTGGACAGCACCTCCGATTTGGCCTTCATGAAGTAGACCGTCACGTGGCGTGAGTAGTCGTCAATGAAGGTCACGGCGTACGTGCAGCCACCGGGAGTCTTGGTCTGCATTGGACCCATCACGTCCGTATGCACCAAATCCAGTACGCCTGCACTCTTGACTAGCTTCTCCGGGTGTCGGGGATAGTCGTCGGCTCTCATCTTGCCCATGCAGCAGCCTGCGCAGACGTTGTCACTAGTGACGCCACCCGTAACGCGAGGCACTCCTTCTGCCATGGTCAGCAGCTGTTCATAGCGCTTGAACGGGATGTGGCCGAGGCGGGCGTGCACAACTGCCCACGGCTCCTTACGAGATGCCGTCGCCGTACGACACACCTCGCCCCCCACTGTCTTCAACTTGTAGACGTTTCCACAGCGCTTGGCCTCCATGACGGTGGCGTCGCCATAGCGAAAGACGCACTTGTCCTTGCTGAACTGCGCGACGACGTCCTTCTCGGCCAGCTTCGCAACCGAGATGAGGCTTCCATCAACTTCAGGGATGTACAGCACATCCGACAGCGTAACAGACGTTCCGTCCATCAGCTTCAACCCGACAGTGCCCTTTGCAACTGCGTCGATCTTCGTACCGTCCGCAATGGTGATGCGGACTGGCGTCTTCAGTTCCTTCATGGACACGAACTTGTCCCGGACACTGGTCATGTGCGAGCTGGCACCGGAGTCCACAAGCCACTCCGTTTTCTCCATCGCACCCGTTGCCGTGAACGCGTAGTCAGACGCTTGCTCTTGAGCCACTTGTCCACGTCCCGCGTCGGCCTTCTTTTACGGCACTCGAACTCCTTGTGACCAGTCTTCTTGCAGTAGAAGCACTTGCCCGCAAATCGGTGCTTGCCACCCTCCTTCCTCTTCGTAGCGAACGCCTTCTCTTGAGCCGATGGCGATTCATCCGAGGCTTCAACACCAGAGAGCGCTTGGATTGCGTACGAGAGCGTCATGTTCGGCGTGTTCTCGAGAACGGTGCTGATCATCCGGTACTCGTCCGTTAAACTGCCGAGCAGGAGCACGAGCTGGCGAGTCTCGTCCAGAGGCTCACCAATCGTCTCCATCTGGAGCACGATCTCCTTGAACCGGTCCACATGCATTGCGAACCGCGTACCGGGCTCCATCTTGAAGTTGTGCAACTTCTTGGTGACGAGGAGTCGGTTCTTGATCGTGTTTCGGTTGAACTGCTCCTGGAGCATGGTCCATGCGTCCATCGCAGTCATTGCACCACGGATGTAGACTTGGAACGTGAGGCTGACGTCGCCTGCGATCACGCCAAGGGCCTTCAGATCGTCGGTCTTCCATGCGTCCGTGGTGCGGTTGCTCACCGGGTCGAACTCCGCCTTGATGATGTGGGGCAGCAGTCCCTTGCGAGAAAGCTTCATCCGCATGTTGAACTCCCAGTGGAAGTAGTTGTCTTCCACGAGCTTGACGGTGTCCGCGTAGCTTGGGCTCATAACCAATTGAGAGTAGCGAATGAGGCTTGTAGTCGATGTGAGCAGAAGGAAGGAAATCCGAAAGTGAGTTTATTTGAGTTAGTTGTCTTTGTCCTGCTTGTTCCTTCCTACTCCTGTAGCTCTCTAGCGTCTCCCTCGTTTGACTTCATTTAACTATATGCATGTGCAGCGGACACACTTGATTGGGACGGGCACGGGCCGTCGGCCAATCACAGTGTCCTGGGACGGACACACCCGATTGGGACGGACACGGTCCATACTCAAACTCAGTTGGGACGGTCACACCGATTGGGACGGGCACGGTCTGTCTCGTCAATGCATGTGATTATCCATGCTAATCACAGCTGTTGATCCGACTTCAACTGTCTCGCCCAATCACATCCACGCAACCCCAGATGATCCGCCAATCAGGTCGCAGCATTCGCGTCACTTCAACTGCAGCCCCCAGAGGCACGCGCCACGCACGCGCAGGCCGTGGGGGTTCGTAGCAGGGACCCAGTCGAGCAGACAGCGAAGTGCAACCACAACATCCAGTACAGGACGCAACTAAACTCGTCACTCAAAGTCGCCCGACATGTGGATACCCTGGTCCGGCGAGTAGCTAAGAAAGTGCTCAAACTTCCTCACAGCTCCCCAAGTGCTCTCTTTCACGATACTGCTCAAGGTCTCGGTCTCACCAGCTTCGAAGATATGTGTAATGTTTCCCGAGTGCAGCTATGTCTTAGAGTCATGAACTCGCCACACGTGTCCGCCTACCACCTGCTCGTAGAGGCCTTCGAGCTGTACCAGGTTCAAGCAGGACTTCCGTGTCACCCGTTGCAGTTGCCTCTGGATCCACCCAGCCACCTCCAGCGTTGGATTCACCAAACGATCAGGGCCGTAGTGGCAATTGGGACAAAAGTACACGTGGACTGGGTAAACCCCCAGGAATGTAGGTCGACCCGACCAAACGACAGACCAGTGTGGATGGACTTGCCCAAGGATGTTCAAGAACGGCTCCTGTGATACAACCTCAAGTACCTGCATAAAGTACGTTACGTTGGAGATATAGCAAGCGGAAGCGGTACATTGCTTGTGCATCCGTCCACTTTGGCAAAACAATATCGGTGGGCACGAAAGCAACTCCAAGAGTACGTAGCGCTGGAGGACGACCTGAGACGAGCGTTGTGCACGGACGGAACAAGGATACTCGCCAGCCCTATCGGTCTACTACCTATTGACACGAACCGCCTGCAGATCCATACGCTCGACATTGCCCCAGGACACTTCTTCATTGCTAGTGAATTCGAAGTTACGGAAGACGGTCTGGAGCTCAGAGGGTACGAGCTCGGACAGCGAGTGGACGGCGAAGTACTAATCAACCCACTCGGGCACGGACTAGAAATTAATATGCAGTGGTGGCACGAGCCACGCCCTAACAGTGGTGTGTGGTCAAAACGTCCAGGGCGCATCGAAACAGAACTCGTTGACGTGTGTGTTCCAGTGGATGTTACCTATTTGCCTACTAGGAGCGGACGCCGAGCGAATCCGCGCGTGATTATTTGGGAAGATACGTCGGCTGGAGGTATCACGGGGAGTATGAGCCGAGATCTCATCATAGAGGCCTTCAACCGGTCCTCAAGAAACTATGACGAAGTCATGACAACGGTGGAGGTCCGGCTTGTTGATAGGTCGTGTACGCTATGCT
The DNA here is from genome assembly GCA_024211575.1 of Phytophthora melonis. Lineage (NCBI taxonomy): Eukaryota > Oomycota > Peronosporomycetes > Peronosporales > Peronosporaceae > Phytophthora > Phytophthora melonis. Next base: position 546,200 of record JAMXKT010000083.1, on the reverse strand, counting down.
GTAGACGACGAGGTGCAACGCTCTGTGAGATTTGCGGGACTTGGCATCACAGCAATTGTAAGCCGTGCGATAGAGCCCCCGTCTGTCCGATCCGAGATCAGTGGGCAGTGTGTGGTGAGGTCAGCATTGAAGAGCAGAGAATTGCGGCTGGAGATGGTAGTGTGATCAATGCGGGAACAACAAGCGCACGTGGAGGCTGGGGATTAAGAACGGGCTCAGTGTGCCGCTTAGGCAGGGTGGTTGTTCATCGGGCAGACATAACTTCGACCAGGTGTGAGTTGCACGCAATTATCTCGGGATTAGCAGTATCGCAAGATTCAGGTGATCAAGTGTGTGATAACCAAGCTGCTATTGGGATTCTACAACAGGCACGCGCAATAGTAAATGGCTCCAGACCACCCCACATTAAGTATGGCAACCGGCATCGCGTCGAAATTCGATCGATGGTGGCCTTGATGCGCGCCGGTGGGTCATTTCGACTCCAATGGGTTCGTTCGCACCAGGAACATGAGGCAACATCAGACTCCGTTCTCAATGCTCAGAGGGATGCTTTAGCGGCAGTGGACGGGGATGCGAGTCGAAGCCACGAGCACACAATGGTGAACTCGTACTCTGACGTCCTGTGCTGGGATGTGGCGCATTTGATTGACAGCGAGGGGCCCCAGTAGTTGGACGGACACAGACGTACCTGGCACAAATTGCGGCCGCAAAACGGAAGCTCGAGTGGATTGAGAGACAACGTGCGCGAGGCGACGACCGAGAAACAGCGTGCGCCACGGAGGTGAACACAGCCAAGATGTTAGGGTGGAATGATTACCAAAAACGTTCTTACTGGAGATCGATAGCGAATATTCTGCCTACGAATAGCCGAAAGCATTTTCTCCACAGCGAATGGGATCCCAAGTGTAGACTATGCGAAGAGCCGAGGAAGGATACCCAATCGCACCGATACGGTACTGGTGCAGACCCCTGTGGGATTACAATGCGGTTGTACTTGGAGATAAATGATAGGGTGGAAAATGTGTGCGCTCAGTTGTGGCTACCAGATCAAGAGTGTCTGATTCCCGGTCAAGCTCACCGGATTGCTGTTGAAAGCGGTAAGGAAACTCGCTCGTGGTGGACATTCCAGGACCAATGCAGTGGACCATGGAAGGTAATGGTCAGGCTTAGCCTCACTCTGTGGGCTCACGCAACCCAGGTAACGAGGCTGATTCGGAGGTGGCGTTGGGCACAGTATGCCAGCCATTTGTACGTGATTGAGGCAGGACTGTGCCGCAGACGCCCTGCGGGGCGCTTGCTCCCGGCACAGCTCCAGAGGGCGGTCCATGCTTGCCACCCGGGAGCTACTCAGCTTAACTACCACCCAAGTCAGGCACCCGGCTTGTGGTCGTCGGGAACACTCCATCCACGATATCCCAAACACGTAGAAGCTCTCGCATGCCCAGATCCTACTCCTGACCAGGCAGTATGGTGGTTAGATGACACCTTCATTCCGTCGGATGAGACCACGCTAGCCAGTGTACGAGCGGTATACAACAGAGCCACCAATCCGCACAAAGCAATGTGGGTTGCCTGTTATGACAAATCGAAGGCGCACGCGATGGCGAATGAGATGAGCGCCGACTGGTTCATCTACATCCCGCAGGAAGCGATCGACATGCGCACACGACAGTCCGTTAGCCAGACGTCTGCAACGCCGCGGCGGGCTATCACGTCGAAGAACCCAATTGCCATTTGGATAGGGATCATCACCCCACCCACAACTCACGCGCAGCACCACCGCTGGGCGGCTGAGTGGGCGGCGGCTCTGCAGCAGGGACTCTCACCGGAGTGGCTGGTGGAGCAGACGAGTGAAGCTCCGAACGCATACGGCGCACGTCAAGCACTTATCACATGGCACACACCACTGGCGACGACGGGTAGCGACCCGTCCTACTGCAGAACCGACACTGGTTGGAGACGGAGTTCCCAGCATTGTACGCAGCGCCTACTGGGTGGAAGATGTGGCCGTCAGCAACCCAAGTAACGATGCAATGGGCGCAGGCCCTGATGGTAACTGCATCCGGCGCTACAAAGCTACATCATGGAGTTCTCCGTGCCTTGTGGACTGCAAACAGGAACTACTGGAACATCACATGCAAGGAGAACATGCGGGCAATCGACGTCCATGAGGAACGGGAGCTTCTGGAGGAGGTAAATAGGGTGATCCGGCAGGGGCGACGGAGACACTCACGGGCGCCAATGAGGCTCGACAAAATGCTGGAACAGCACATGGCGGCAAACCGCAGACGAGCAAGCACGTGGCACGAAGACCGACAAAGACAACTGAATTGCGAAGCACAAGACGCGTAATCTGATACGGCGGAACTACTACTTGGTGCAGTACGGTCAGGAGATACTCAGGACCGTGCCTCAAGCCACATCGACAGACAACCGAGCAGGTCGGGCGCGTGCGACCTGCAACTACATACGAAATAGGAATTAGTCGGACGCACTCACGTACATGTAGACTGCATATCTAGGAAGTAGGGCTAAGAGTGGACAGGGACGACAGCCGTAGCCGCCGGGTACCCAGTAGGCCCGGTTAGCGGGGTTGATGCAGTGCTCACCCTGAGTGTTATCGGCGATTACCGCAAAAAATAAAAATTAGCAGTTGCGCACTACCAAGAGTAGCTAAACAGGCTAAATGTAACAAACTTCACCTTCTATCACCAAAGTACACACTGCGCAATGATAGTTCCGCCTCCTGTATTTGCCATTCGGGTATGTGCGACTCGATAGAATGCTCGTAAAGCCCGGCAGGGTAACATCCACGTTGTGTGCACTAAATATCGTTTTATTACTGCAACGTGTTCGGCGCCCCACACGCTTGGGGTTGGTCGCGACTGTGCTGATGCAGTCCAAAGTCCGGATGGCCGACAGTGTCAAAACGTTTGACACTGCGCCGGTGTGTGCCCGACTGGCAGCAACACCTACTTTATTTAGATGAACTAGTGCGGTGTCGATCACCGACTAACTACAAATACACGTCTACTGTACCGTGCACAACCTGGTTCCGTCCTGGGTCGCTCCTCTAGCCACTTGGACGTACGCCCACACGCGCCTGTCCTACTCGTCGCGGCCGTCAAAGAACTCGGAAGCCGTCCGCTTCCTGTCCGTCACCCGTAGCCGTACACGTCGTTGTAGCCGTCCACTGCGTTCGTCAATGGCGTCCACCACACGTCGTCCACCAACCGTTCGTCCGTCCGTTCGTCGTAGTGCACTCGCTCCCGAGCGCGCGTTTCGTGAGCTGGCGGCTTGTTCGCTAGCCGTCCAGTTTGCGAGTGAGCTCCGCCGTGGAGTTCGCGGAGTCCAGCAGACCAGGAGATTCCGTAGATTCCCCAGTACCGTGCAGCAGATCCTGTCGACCACACGGCCGACTGGATTCACGTTCCACGCCGCCGTCTACTTCAACGCCGTCGTCCAGCGTGGATACTGCGTCCGCCGTCTCGTCCGTCTCGCCCATCTCATTCGTTGGCAGGGTGTCGGCCTCCTTACACGTCTTCCTCATACCCAGGGTCTTCCACGACCCGGTCGTCCATGTAGAGTCGTTCGTACTCGGACACCGACGTCCACCTCGCACGCATACGTCCATCATCGTCGAGCCATAGCTCACCGTCGCCCGTTTCCCATCGTCGTGGGTCGCTGCAGGGTACAACTCGTACTCCAGCACGTACTGGCCTGCACCGTTGCGTCGTCGTCGCCTTCGTCGTTCCACCAGGAGGCCACGCGTGACTCCGTGTCTAGCAGCGTCGTCCACTGCTGATCTCGTTCGTTTCGCGCTTCTCGCTCTCGTTGCTCGCTCAGCAGTTGCCTTCGCTGACCGTACAGCCGCTGTTGGCGTCGGTTCATCCCGCGCCGGCCGCTGGTCTTCATCAGCGAGTTGTTCGTCAATGTCACGCGCAACTTGCGCTAGCAATGCCTCAGGGTAGTGATAGCTAATCAAGAACGAGACGTGAGCGATCAGCGTCTCAGCCTTGCCCGTCTTGTCCTCTCTCGTCAGGACAAAGTTGTCGTAGCCAGCAGGTTCCACAATGCGCAGGGGTCCCATCCACTGGTGTACAAATTTAGTAGCATGCCTCCCACGCGGAGGGTTGTGCAGCCAAACCAGGTCGCCAGGCTGAAACGTCCGTTTGTTTCTCGTCTTGCGGTTGTAGTACCGCGCCTGTCGTTCCTGCTCACGCTGCCGAGCATGTTCTGCGCACTCGTGACTCCGTTCCATCGCCTTCAGTAGGTTCGCATGGTACACCGGCAACTCGCCAGCCTCCGTCACTGCAGTTCGTCGTAGTAACTCGTTGGGTGCTCGCAGCCGTCTGCCCATCATCAATTCATTGGGGCTCAGCGCCACCGTAGAGTGTCTAGCCGAGTTGTAGGAGTACACCGCAAATTTCACCCACAGGTTCCAGTCTGCTTGCCTCTCGTCCTGCATGTATGTCGCTACACAGTCCTTCCATGAACGATGAAAACGTTCAACAAGTCCAACCAACTGGGGTCGGTAGGGCACCGGGTTGATTTGGTGTGCCTGGAGCAACTGCACGAGCTCCTCGATCACCTTGCCCGCCATTTCTGGTGCTCCGTCCGTTAACAACTCGCGAAACACGCCGAAGCGCAACACTACTTCCTGCATGATGAACTTGGCCACCGTCTCAGCCGTATGTTCCGTCACGCAGCTTGCCACCGCGTACCTCGTCACGTACTCGACAGCAGCGATGACATACCTGTCACCACCGTCAGCTACTGGGAAGGGTCCGGCGACATCGAGCGCCCACCGATCTCAACTGCGCCTCCTCGTAGACTTCGTAGTGGCGGAATCACTTCTCGTGGTTTCGCCTTTCGGGAACCGCACTCTGGGCATCCTCGCACCCAGCGTCGCACCTCTCGATACAATCCAGGCCACCAGTACAGCTGGGCTACGCGGCCATACGTGTGAGGCCCGCGCAGGTGTCCGCTCCACACGCTGCCATGCATCTCCTTGAAGACAGCCGCCCAAAGTGTCGGTGGCAACACCACCCGTCGTCCGTTGGGAGTGTCGACCGTCACCAGGCCGTGCAGGTTCTCGACCATCATGCTGCCGTACTTGCCGTCGGCCGTGAGCCGCTTCACAAACTTGCTGCGCTGCTGGGCGGTTATCAGCTCTTCATCACTCAACTGGAGCGTGTAGTCATCAACAGGGGCACTCGTCTCGTCGTCGTCCATGCCGTCTGTACTGCTCGTCACCGACACTGTGCCACTCGTCACTGGCACCGCGCCGTTCGTCACGTCCTTCGTCACCGGAGCGTTCACCGTCGTCGCCGTTGTCTCGCTCGCCATCTTTGCGTGGGTCGCACCCTTCGTCTTGGATTTCGCCTTCGTCACTGGTGGCGTCGTCGCCTTTGGCGCTGCCGCACTCGTCCGCTCGTCGCGTCGCGAAGAAGACGCTGTCTTCTCTGTGCTCGTCGGGCTCGAAGTCCGTATTCTGGTCGGACTCGTCGCACGTGTTCGTGTCGTACTGGCCGCCGCGTGGCGTCCGTCGTCTCGTACTGCACCAGCACTCGTCACGGCTGCTCCTTGGTCACGTGGGGCAGTCGTCGTCGCTGGGGGCGCTTCACTCGACGCCATCTGTGGTGTCGTAGCCGTCGTAGTCTCTGTAGTTGCCGTCGGCCTCGTGGCTGTCGTCGCCTCCGTAGTCGTAACTCGCCCAGCACTGTTCCGGGTGCTGGTCGTGTCGTCTTCCTTCGTCTCTGTTGTGGCCCAGTGCACATGCCGCTGTCCTCGCTCGCGGAGGCGCTCACTGCGTCTCGTTGCAGGAGGCGTCGCCTTCTTCATGCGCTTCCGGCCAGTGGCGGCCGTTGCTATTGGGTCGTCCGTCATGGCCGTGGCCACTCCGCTGTCCTCGCCATTCGCTGTCACTCCGGCAGTGTCGTTCGCCGTCGCATCGTTCGCCGTGCTTCGTGTCGTCGGGGTCCGGCTCGGAGCCGTCGCTGTTGTCGTTACCGTGACCCTTGGTGCCGTCGCCGTCTCCGTCGGCGCCGCTTCGTCCGTCGATAGCCGCACTGGCACCGCCTCTGTGGTCGTCGTCCTCGCGTCCGGTTCGGGTGTGGTGGCTGCTCGCGCCACGCCTTCTGGCATCGCCGTCTCGTTCATCAGCTGGTCCGTCCTCTCGCGCGTCTGATCCTCGGCCGCTGCTGGGATCATATCGCCATCCACGTGTCTTGCTCTGCTCACCGCCATGTTGCTTGTCTCCGTCGTCCTGTCCGTCGTCTCCGTTGTCGTCGCCGTGGCCGCCGTGTCACTTGGTGGTGTCGCTGCCGCCGTAGTCAGCGCCGAATCACTACTCACCGCCATGGTGCCGGTCGCTGCCAGAGCCACCGTGATGTCAGCTGCCGTTGTCTCCGCCGCGAGCGTACCTGCTGTCGTCGTTGCGTCACCTGCCGTCGCACTTCTCGCACTTGGTGCCCTTGGCGTCGTATGGCGCCGTCGCTGCCGTCCTACCGCTGCTCTGACTGCCGCTGGCGCCCGGGATAAGGCGTCTGCCACCACGTTCGTCGATCCAGGCCGGTACTCGACCTGAAAGTCGTATTCTTGTAGTACTAGCGACCATCGGTGCAATCTTCCAGCCAGGTTCGGCCGAGTCATGAGCCACTTGAGTGCTGCGTGGTCCGTTATGATCGTAAAGGCCCGGCCATACAGGTAGGGTCGGAACATCTTGACGGACCACACTACAGCAAGACACTCGAGCTCCGTGATCGAGTAATTCGACTCTGCCTTACTGTTCACCTTGCTAGCATAGGCAATCGGCTGCCATCCGTGCCCGTGATCCTGCATGAGGCAGGCGCCTAAGCCGATCTTGCTGGCGTCTGTCACTAAGCGGAACGGTAGCTCGAAGTTAGGTAGAGTAGAAGAGGTCGCGTCGTCAGCAGCATCTTCACCCGTTCAAAGGCGAACTCCTGAGCCTCCGTCCACCCCACTGCACGTCCTTCTTCAATAATCGCGTCATGGGCTCCACGATCGAGCCAAACGCAGCAATAAACTTCCTGTAGTAACCAGCGAGGTGGACGAAGCGCTTCACTTCGGTCGCATCCACGGGTCGTGGAAACTCGCGCACCGACTTAACCAGCCGTTCTGCGGGCTGCACGCCCTGATCACTCAGATGGTGGCCAAGATACTCCATGGAAGTCGTAGCAAAGGTACACTTCTTCAGCTTGAGACTTAGGCCAGCCGCCCTCAATCTCTCTAATACACCCGCTAATTCAACCACGTGTCGTTCCATGCCGCCCTTCGTGAAGATAATTATGTCGTCCAGGTATACAAGGCACGTCATCCACGTCAGTCCGCGCAATACTCCATTCATGAGCCGCTGAAAGGTGGCCGGGGCGTTGGTTAGGCCGAAAGGCATGCGCTTGAAGCGGTACAGTCCTCTCTTAGTCATAAAGGCCGTCTTGTCACGGTCTTCTTCTGCCACACGAATCTGCCAATACCCAGAACGTAGATCTAGCGTCGTAAATAGCCGTGCACCTCCCAATGACTCTAGCGTCTCGTCGATCCGTGGCAATGGATAGACATCCTTACGCGTGACGCTGTTGAGGGCTCTATAGTCCACGCAAAACCGCACAGACCCGTCCTTCTTACGAACAAGCACGACGGGGAAGCCCCAGGCTCCTTCTCCGTGCTCGATCACACCAGCAGAGAGCATAGCGTCCACATTGCCGTCTACAATAGCGTCCTCCGCCTGTGCTTGCCGTCTGCGTCGCATCATGATGGGTGCTGCGTCCCCAGTGTCAATGTGGTGTTCAACGTTCAGCGTCGTAGCAGGTGGACACTCGTCCTGCGCGTTCGCCAAGTCTCGGTAAGCACGCAGTAGTTTCAGGATGAGGGCACGCGCATCTGGTTCGTCCGCGCCGATGTCCACGTCGTGTTCGTCGTCCAAGGGTGTGACGGTATCGCCCAACTCATTCAGCCACTCATCCACACGTTCCGACCGCAACTCACCATGCATCGTCAAGAGCTCAATGTCTTGATTAATAGGTATCCATACACCTAGCTCCTTCCTGCTGGGCAGTTTGATGCGTCCTCCATAGGTGTTGATCGCAGGTATCAGTGCCTTCCCGTTCGTCACCTTGGTCAATGCCGACGCCAACAATACCGCACCGTTGTTCACTGTCGGCAAGAACACTCCTCTTCACCATCCGGTGCTGCAATCGCCACTTCGATCGTCTGCACTGCACGTCTGTGCAGGTTCGTCGCACGGGACAGCCTCACCGCCGCCACCGCTGAGTCATTCGTCTCGTCCATCGTCCTGAACGGGATAATTACTGCACCGTTACGCTCAGAGTAGCGTACTTCGCCACGATCAAAGTCCATAGTTGCTCTGTGCCCCTCGAGGAAGTCGACACCCACGAGAAACTCGCTGGTGCATCCCTCGACGATGCATGCGTCGATGTTCACCGTCTGGCCGTACACGTTCGTCATGGTGAAGGTCCATACGCCGAACACGTCGAGCAAGAAGCCGCCTATGCCCTCTACATACGTCACAGGGGCATCTGCCCGCTTCCGTTCTCCTCGTGCCATCCAATCCGTACCAGCCACGGAGTAGCGCGCACCGCTGTCAATCTTGACGTGCTGCTGTACGCCGTCCACCATCATGGCGGCTGTGGGCAACCCGTCGCTGGCCGCCACTCTCTCACCTTCGAAGCCACCGTCATTCTCGTTCGTCACCGTGGTGCCGTGCTGCACCAAGTTCACATGGGCTCGCTCGCCCGTCCTGTCGTCACCATCAGCAGCCCGCCGCTGCTTTCGTTCTCTAGCGCGCTCCGCGCTTCATCTGCTTGTCGCCGCCGTCGTAGTTCACGCTCAGCATCGAGATCAGCAATCACCCGCGCGACTTCGTCATCATCACGGCTGTTCTTGGCCGCCTTCTCACGCGCACGCTGCACACGCCGCTTCTTCGCCTCGTGCTTCGACTGCTTGACGGCCATCCGCACCTTCGCCACACTGCCGAGCTTCGTCACAGCCTCGTCCGTAAGCTCCATGCCGAGCTCCATGCTCACCGCCTCGTCCTCGTCGGCCGGTGCCGTGGCGCCTTCCTCAGACACAACACCGTCGTCGACCACCTCATTGTCCGTCACGCTCGTCACTGTCATAGCGTCCGTCGCCATCGCCGTGACCATCTCCATGTTCGTCACTGTCGCCGCGTTCGTCACTACGGCGCCTTCCTCAGCCAACAGCCCGCCATCTGCCACCGTGCCGCCTTCCTCAGAGACTGCTGCCTCCTCGGAGTGAACCGGGGCCACCTTGGTCGCCGTCTCCGTCGCGTCGTCCACGCCGTCCGCCGCGGGCGTCACTATCGCGTCCATCTTCGTGGTATCACTGCCCTCATTACATTCATCCGTCGTGTGCGTGTACCGCAGGGCTGCCATCGCCGGCCGCACCGTGCTCACGTACCGCTCCGCTCGCCCTTCGTCACGAGCCATGAGCTCCTCGTCCAAGTGAGCCGTGACAGCTCGTCTCACCACCGCCACGCTCTCGTCGTTCGGCACGTACATGCCACTCACCATCTTGCCCTCGCCGTCGGCCAACGTCGCCGCTGGTCGCTGGGGAGTTCGTCGTACTACCGAGCGCCGTGATCCCCTACGTCGCCCGATCCTCGTTTTCCTGACGCTTCCTTTCCTGCTCACGACGAGCAAGATACTCATCGTTACGCGCACGAGCTTCGTCATCCGGGCACTCACGCGCGAGGTGCCCCATCTGGTTGCACGCGTAGCATTTCAGCTCACCGAATCGTCGCGGTGCCGGTGCCGTCTCAGGCTTCGTCCTCGGAGCTTCCAACGCCTTCACTTGACGCGTCGCAGCCTTGGTACGTCTGGCCACTATCTTTGGTTTCTTAGGGGCGGCGGTGCGCATGAAGCCTCTGTCTCCTGGCCGCTCGTCCTCGTCGTAGTCGTAGTCGTCCTCGCCAGCCAACGCCAGGTTCACCTTCGCCTTCGGAGCATTCTTGGCCGTCGCCATACGCTTGACAGACGTCGGCACGACCACTGGAGCCGCTCTCTTCCGCGGTACGGGCGCCCACATATGTCCATTCCACACCCGTCCTTTGGGAGCCTCCCAGAGTCCGGAGGAACTTGTTGTACACCCCACGAGAGTTCGTGAAGCATGCCAGCTTCTCTTCCTCCGCCATGTTCGTGCTTCCGACACCCGGAATCAGCGCCATCTGCCCGGTCGTTCCGTTCGCAGGCACGACGTACGTATCAGGTGCTGTGACGAATGCTTGCCCAATATTCTCCATGCCTTGCGCCACGTTATCAATTGGATCATTAATCTCCGTTGCCTTGTCCACGGCTTCCTCCAGCGTCGTCGGCTTCGGACGCTGCTTCACGAGGACTCGCGTCGTGCGGTCCAGGCTGCGGTAGAACTGTGCGAGCAGCACACGTTCTCGGATGCGGTTGTTGCCACACAGATCACGAAGAGCAGCGGCGAAGTCCGCGTACGTCTCTCCAGGCATCATCCGTCGCTGTCCCACGCGCCACTCAGCCATGGCCTTGTCGGGTCGTTCGCCGTATCTCCGCAGCAATGAAGACTTCAGCTTCGTCCACGTCCGTTCGCGATCTCGTAGCTTACGGTCCAGCTGGACCCACCAGCGAGCAGCACTATCCTGTAGCTTGTTGCCTAAGATGTAATATAATTCTTGATCCGTCCATTCACCTCGTCCTGACAGCCGTGCGCCTTCGAGTGCCAGGTCTACGCGCGCGATCCAAGTCGTCACAGATGTCTGCGGCGTCGGCAAGAACGTCGGCAAGTCCAAGTCCCTGATCGCTCGTCGTCGGTTGCGATGGAAATCTCGGTCACCAGGTCTCGTCACAGGATGGCGTCGTGCACGTCGACCGCCGCCACCGTCGTCGTCATCGTCGGACTCATCGTCGTCGTCGTCGGAGCTGTCCGAGGGCTCGTCGTCCTCGTCGCTGTCATCTCCGTCATCGTCTCCATCCCGTGACCGATAGACCACTTGTCGGTCCGTTGCTGCCGGTGGAGCGTCCCGTGGTGCAGCTGGTGGCGCCTGCTGAGTCGGCGGATTCGTCGTGGGTACCGACTGCTGTGGCGTGTTCGCCGTCACCGTCACCGTCTGTGTGTTGGTGTCCGTGGGCACGGAGGTCGCTGCGGGGTTGGTCGGCGCCGCGCTCAGCTGGTCCAGCCTCGCGTCGATCCTTGCCATCGTGGTTACCATCTGCTGCAGGGCAGCCGTCAGCGCCGCCATTGGTGCCGTTGCCGTGCCGTCGTCGTTTCCGTCAGCAGCTTCGTCGCTGGGTTCGTCGTGAGCGTCGCTGGTGCCGCGCTCGTCGGGCTCGTCGCTCGGGCTGTCTTCGTCACCCAAGTCGCTCTCCTTCGTCTCCTCGTCCTCGTTCTCTGTCGGATCGTCTTGTCGCCTCAGATCCGACCCTCCAGCAGGTACAGACGTCTGAGTCTGAGTCGTCGCTGGCTGATTCCTCGTCACACGGGTCGTGGGTTGCATGACGACCTTCGTCCGGGCCATCCGAGTGTCTCCAGGCGTCGTCGTAAGTCGAGGGCTGCGTCGAATACGTACACTCAGGCCCTGTATGACCACCATGCAACGTGTTCGGCGCCCCACACGCTTGGGGTTGGTCGCGACTGTGCTGATGCAGTCCAAAGTCCGGATGGCCGACAGTGTCAAAACGTTTGACACTGCGCCGGTGTGTGCCCGACTGGCAGCAACACCTACTTTATTTAGATGAACTAGTGCGGTGTCGATCACCGACTAACTACAAATACACGTCTACTGTACCGTGCACAACCTGGTTCCGTCCTGGGTCGCTCCTCTAGCCACTTGGACGTACGCCCACACGCGCCTGTCCTACTCGTCGCGGCCGTCAAAGAACTCGGAAGCCGTCCGCTTCCTGTCCGTCACCCGTAGCCGTACACGTCGTTGTAGCCGTCCACTGCGTTCGTCAATGGCGTCCACCACACGTCGTCCACCAACCGTTCGTCCGTCCGTTCGTCGTAGTGCACTCGCTCCCGAGCGCGCGTTTCGTGAGCTGGCGGCTTGTTCGCTAGCCGTCCAGTTTGCGAGTGAGCTCCGCCGTGGAGTTCGCGGAGTCCAGCAGACCAGGAGATTCCGTAGATTCCCCAGTACCGTGCAGCAGATCCTGTCGACCACACGGCCGACTGGATTCACGTTCCACGCCGCCGTCTACTTCAACGCCGTCGTCCAGCGTGGATACTGCGTCCGCCGTCTCGTCCGTCTCGCCCATCTCATTCGTTGGCAGGGTGTCGGCCTCCTTACATTACTAAGCTGAACACAACATACATAAGATATATAAAGCATACATACGATAATGTAGCTAAATGCCCTCGCAAGATAGACGCCAAGCCCGCTGAAGCTATAATGTATCCATCCCTAAACTATCATCGTAAACCTTAGGTGAGCAGAAGTGCTACAAAACAGCATACACTGCGCTAACTGTATTCGCACTGCTATCGCTTACTACGTCGCTGCTGTTACCTATTACGTGCTGGTATCACTAACTATATGTTCACATCACTTACTACGTGCTGCTATCGCTTGAATGTTCGCTCCTATCGATGACTATGTGCTGCTATAACTCACTATGCACTGTCGTAACTTTACTATGTGTTTATAATAGAGCTACATTGATATTGTACTTAGTAGCAGGGCAGGCCCAGCTATCGCTGCCACTACGCACTACTCGCAGTGAGTTTATATGGTTTGGGCGGGCCCTGCTATCGCTGTTACTACGCGGCTGACCAAATAATATCGTAGAGGTTAATATGTTGCAACGCGTCACGGCGGGAGTGACCCATTAAGCTCGCCTCGTCGGCTCGCTGCACTACTCGCAGTGCTATTTGTTACTGTAGAGCTGGGCGGCCCTGCGGCCCGCTAGGTCGCACGCGGGTGCCGCCTTCGCTTCGCTCGGCAGCTTGTGTGGGGCCGCCGGAGCCGCGCTCGGCAGCAAACTGATCAAAATCGGAATTAGCGAATTTCGTACTTAGTCGGATAAGTGTGACGATTTCTGTGACCGACGGACAGCGCCAGGTTCTTGTTGATGCTTTAGACTAGCCGAGCGCCGCCGCTACGCGGCGGGAGTTTTGTGGTTAGATACAGTAGTTAGGCCGCCCACCACCGCTTCGCGTCGGTGGGCTTTGTTAAGTTTTAAATGTTAACGATCGATTGGGTGCTTTTAAAAAGAAAATTTATGTTGGAAGTACACTCTGGTAGTGTTACGTGATTGATATAAGTTAATAAACTATTCCCACGTCAGAGTTACTATGAATAGATGCACGTTGTAGGGTTGAAACACTGTCTACTGTACGGTCTTTCGTTCTAGGCCGTGGTCAGTCGTAGTTGCAAAACCCGCCCACCTCCGCTACGCTCCGGTGGGCTTTTATCAAATCAAGTTTAGTTTAGAGTGTGCATGCAGAAAAGTGTTTTTGTGGTGAGAGAGGCGAGAGTACTCTTAGTAGTTGGTTACGTGGCCAGTATCAGCTTACTATCAGTAGATACGTGCTGGAGCGTGCTAAAGTAAATTTTCTATTGTACGGTACTTTGTCGTAAACCGGGTCTACGTAGGCGTAATTAGTTAACACGACAACAAAGTCGCTGCTGAGTACATATCTAACATAGTAGTGAATGCCGTAGAAAATAAATGTGTTAATGACGTTATAGTCAGATAAATATGTAGACGGCTATTGTATTAAGTTGTCTAACCCTCGAATACTCGCACGCCTGTTTACTTCGCATAATGTTTAGTGCTAATGTTCCTTATAAACACTGTGTGTCAATTGTGCTATCGTTCGATACTTTGTATGGTCTATAAAATGTATAAAATGTGTTGAGCTGCGGGCTGCGTTAATGTTAACATAATTTCTACGTGGGCCGCGCGAAGGCTGTCATAACCTAGTATTTGTTACTAAAAGCAATCATGACTTTTCTATTCTACTACGTGGCGCACATTAGCAGTTGCACACTACCAAGAGTAGCTAAACAGGCTAAATGTAACAAACTTCACATTCTATCACCAAAGTACACACTGCGCAATGATAGTTCCGCCTCCTGTATTTGCCATTCGGGTATGTGCGACTCGATAGAATGCTCGTAAAGCCCGGCAGGGTAACATCCACGTTGTGTGCACTAAATATCGTTTTATTACTAAGCTGAACACAACATACATAAGATATATAAAGCATACATACGATAATGTAGCTAAATGCCCTCGCAAGATAGACGCCAAGCCCGCTGAAGCTATAATGTATCCATCCCTAAACTATCATCGTAAACCTTAGGTGAGCAGAAGTGCTACAAAACAGCATACACTGCGCTAACTGTATTCGCACTGCTATCGCTTACTACGTCGCTGCTGTTACCTATTACGTGCTGGTATCACTAACTATATGTTCACATCACTTACTACGTGCTGCTATCGCTAACTAACGATCACATCGCTTACTACGTGCTGCTATCGCTTGAATGTTCGCTCCTATCGATGACTATGTGCTGCTATAACTCACTATGCACTGTCGTAACTTTACTATGTGTTTATAATAGAGCTACATTGATATTGTACTTAGTAGCAGGGCAGGCCCAGCTATCGCTGCCACTACGCACTACTCGCAGTGAGTTTATATGGTTGGGCGGGCCCTGCTATCGCTGTTACTACGCGGCTGACCAAATAATATCGTAGAGGTTAATATGTTGCAACGCGTCACGGCGGGAGTGACCCATTAAGCTCGCCTCGTCGGCTCGCTGCACTACTCGCAGTGCTATTTGTTACTGTAGAGCTGGGCGGCCCTGCGGCCCGCCAGGTCGCACGCGGGTGCCGCCTTCGCTTCGCTCGGCAGCTTGTGTGGGGCCGCCGGAGTCGCGCTCGGCAGCAAACTGATCAAAATCGGAATTAGCGAATTTCGTACTTAGTCGGATAAGTGTGACGATTTCTGTGACCGACGGACAGCGCCAGGTTCTTGTTGAGTCTTTAGACTAGCCGAGCGCCGCCGCTACGCGGCGGTAATTATGTGGTTAGTCTTAGAAGTGGTTGTCCCACTCCGCTTCGCTTCGGTGGACTTTTTGTTAAATGTGTTTAATATCGACTGTGGGCATGTAGAAATGCATATTCGTCGGTGAGAGTATTGCTAGTAGAGTTACGTGGTTGGTATCAGTGTATTAACTATCCCGCGTAAGAGTTGCATGTATTGCCAGTAGATGTGCATGTATGTAGCAAGGTATAATTTTATGTATTGTATGGTACTATGTTGTAAACCGCGTCCACACCGGTGCAATTATAATAGTTAACATGACTACAAAGTCGCCTCGGAGTACATATCCAAAGTAGACATGTGGTAGAAATAAACCTTGACATGTCGTGTCGGGGTGGATCGATATAGTATTGGTATCTACCGTGTGCTCGGTTAAGTATTTATGCCTGCTATTTATTATCAGTTATCGCGCTACCGTAGTTTGTTTCTGTATACTATTCTCAGGTTATACCATTTACATTATGTGATAAGGTTATAAGCTAAAACAACATGAAAGTGCTGTCTTCGTTATTTGCAGAGTCAATGTCCTTCCAAAAAACACCGTGTGTATATATATCGTGCTGCATCGTTTCAGCAGTTTTGGTACGGTCCTAAGAATGTAATGAGCTGTGGACTGACCTGCTTTAAAACTTATTTTTTAATGAGCTAAAACGTGCGTATCAGTTATGATTTTACTACGTGACATGGACACATTTGCGTACTACGTACAGCTGAGTAGCTGAAGTATCGCCGCGCATTCAAAATTCGTATAGCGTGCAATGCTAGTTCGGTTTCCTGCGCTAACACGCATGTATGTACAACTCATCAGTAGTGTTAGAGTGTAGGGAAACGTGTCAAATGCATGCCAATGTAGACCTTCCACTTCAATACACGTCTAACCATCTACTATCCCCAGGACACATTCTTCTACCGCTCTATACTGTAAGCCCATAATATATTATTCACGTTTCAGCCTATGCAGTTATATGTCATCGCAAGATGAACGTCAAGCGCCGCATTCATCTCAAAAATATTACAGTAAACTTAGCTAAAACTATTAATCAACCGCCTCCGGCAACCTCTCGCTCCATGTCCTTGCACTGCTATCGCTTATTACGTTGCTGATATCGCTTTCTATGCGCTTCTACCGCTTCCAACACGCTGGTATCGCTAATTATATCAATGTCGTGGCCTGTTTTTATATAACCAAACATCGCTACTATTATATTCAGACGTAGTGCGGGCCCAGGTTTCGCTGCTACTACGAACTGCTAGCAGTGCCATTCGCTATTATATACTTGGGCGGGCCCTGGTACCGTGGGTATCGCTCCTCCTACTACTATGTGGACGAACTAATATCGCCATAAGTTTACGGAAGTAGAAATTTATCGCCCCGTTCCGCTCGCCTCGTCGGCTCGCTGCACTACTCGCAGTGTTATTTGTTAATAGGTAGCTAGGCGGGCCCGCAGGGCCCGCTAGATCGCAAGTGGGTGCCGCCTTCGCTGCGCTCGGCAGCAAATCGGACTTAGTGGGATTCGTACTTAGTGAATAAGCGTGACGATTTTTGCTACTGACATCGACACTCTGATTGATACTTAAGATTTAGCGATTTGAAACCGCCCTGGTGCAGCTTTTGTCGAAATCGAGCCTTGCGGGTCCATGGCCCTAGAGAGGAGGGCAAGATATGCGGTGCAAGATAGCCTCGCCTTGAAATTCCAAAGCTATGCACCCGAGGGTCTGCTGGCTTAAGTAGATTCGGCTGAGTTGACTGTGAGGTTGCACAGTTATTCATGAATCACACGCATACAACACGAATTACTTAATGAGATTGTACATGTATTTTAATAATTGATTGGCAATGAAATGAAATACATTTTCGCGTAGCCGAAGTTATGCCTGCGTTGGACTCAATTTGCTAGTCGGCGACATATTGATTGGCTTTAGCATGCATGATTCACTTTCCAGTATTGCGAGTCGAAAGTCTACGAAATCGAAAAGGATTAAATGGTACTTTTCGTGGATATGAAGTCGACTTGTTGAAAGGTTGGTCTCGCGCTCTAAGCGTTCGAAAAATCATCTCAGCGTGAATTCCTTGTGTGCTCAATGAGTACATCCATTGGAATGGGTCTTTGTAAAATGAATTCCACAAGACCTCGACACACACAAATGCTTGATGTTGCTCGATTCAAGGTGCAGCGTCAAGCTGAGCCTAACCAAACTTTTGCCAGCGTACGTGCAGCAATTAAGGGGAAGCTAATTTGATTTAACTATTGCAGCTAGAATTTCTGTATGTCTGAGGAGGCCATTACCGATGCCAACGTTGCTGAAGCCAGAAAGACTACTTCACAACTAATAGGGATTTCTCTGAAACTACGTGAATGTGTGCGATGTTCGTGTAGTTCCCTCCAATATCGGCATTGAACCACTCTAGATTCCCACCTGTGGGGTGCTTACGAGGCCGTGCTGTGCGAGAAACTTTTACTGACCTCTACGGACGAGCAGGAGGCCGGCTGGAAGAAGTTCGAGCAGCGCGCGCACGTCAAGGGCGCACGAGCAGGATAGCAGGAAATGTATATGTAGTTCTATATTTTCTCGACTAAAAGAAGTTCACGACGACCGTAAACGAATAGCTTGGTTTTGCGTTAAATTGCAACGATCAAATGATAAACTTTAATTACTCTTGATTTGGGGTGCGGCTCGAACCGAGTGACCGTGACTGCTATATTGATAGTGTTGTTGTGGTTTAGAATAGGTACCAACTTTTGACATACCGATCGGAGTTTCTAATCTCGGATAGAAACAGATGCATGAAGTACAAGAACTTGATTTTCGTAAAGTATAATAAGGATAAGTGAGTTTACTGAGCTCCACCAGTTTACTAGGGCTATAGGAAAAGAGAACCCAACCGGATGAAGAACTGGAGTTGGCCCCACTTTCAAATTGGCCCTCCGTCTGACGGTCAACTACAACTACAACTACAACTGCTCAAGACAACAACATTTCAGATACTCGGATGAGTGTCTTGACCAAGCCAGAGAAGACCGTGCCGGGCGGACTGGAGAAATTCTCCGGAAAGCACCACGAGTATGCTACTTGGAAAGACAAGCTACTCACGCACGTGGCCCAATTGGATTTGGAGGCCGAGAACAAGCTCCTCGAAGCCGGCGACCCGGACCCGAAGGTCTGCATGAGGGACTTCTTGGAGTCCACGCCGCCATGTCTGACGGATGCAGACGTGAAAGCAGCCCCACCTGAAGGACAATTAGCTGTCCGGAAGGAGATCATGGTATGGCGCAAGGCGGACGCAGCCATGAGGCATGTCCTCAACTCGACCCTCCCAAACTCGTTTCTCTCATCCCTACCGGACGAGGTGCGAAACATGGAGGTGTGCCTCATTTGGCAGCATCTCGAACGGAAGTTTGCGAATGGCGATGCTGGAGGATTGGTGGCGTGGTCGAATCGGTGGACTCAGATTCTGAACTCGAATTGGAAAGACACCATGACCCTGTTCTCGCTGCTCAACCAAGCGCGGAACGAGATGAATCGGAAGTCTAAGAAACTCCTCGGTAAGGAGATGATGACGGAGACAATGATGTGCGTGCAAGTCTTGGCACAGCTCCCAAGCGAGATTTGGGCGTCCTCGATTGAGCTCACGGAGGAAGCGTTCACCGCGGAAAAGGTCGAGGTGGCGCTGAACAAGCTGTTTGGTGGTCGATCCCGGAAGCAGATCACGGGAAATGGCGATGCGACAACGGTGGCGCGCATAAACCATGTCAAGAGCGAGCGTGCTGTGCGTGGATACGACACCAAGAAGCGCAAATCGGATGCCAACACCAAGGTTCAGGACCAAGGGTGTTTCTACTGTTTCGGCCAAGGACATCAGAAGGCGCAATGCGAGCGCATGAAGGCCGACCGCGACCCAAACCGTGAAGGGGGACCGCTCTTCCGCACCAACGTGCAAGCCCAACTTTCCAAGCGGGCGGGCAACGGAACTAAGAAGATCGCCACGGTGCACGTTGCCAAGAAGCAAAGAACGACACGTGATGCACCCACGGACGTCGAGATGGAAGAAGAGTTCAAGCTACCTGAGTCGGAGAAGGACGGCTCGGAAGACGAGAATGGAGGCTGTCTGCTGAGTTTCGGTCAAGTCGACACCAGGGTACGTAAGAAGTATGGTGCTTACTTAAATTGGCTACGACGATTAACAGTTTCGGATGATCTGTGGATTGTTGATACAGGAGCTGGACTAGGGATAAGCCCGGACAGGAGCTGGTTCGAATCTGTCCACACAGGTTCGAGTCACCAGTTTGAGTATGGAAACGGTAGCACGTCGGAGACTGCTTTAACGGGTTCAATACAGATGCATATTGCAAGTCCTTTCAATAAGTCTATCGGTTTAAAGATAAGAAATATTGCTCTCGATAAGAAATGTGGGAGTAATTTAATTAGCACTTGCCATCTAGCCAGACAAGGTTACAATCACGTTCAATCCCGAGATGGGGAGTTTTTGTATTTTTTCAGTGAGAAAGGGCAGCTTTTATTTGCAGCCGTTCAAAAGGGAGCAGTATATTATCTGCCTTCATCTAAGTACAGCAGAGTTAATGCAGTAAGAAAAAGTTATACACAAGCTCAGAAAATAGCTTTGCTGGAAAAGTGACATCATAGATTAGGCCACGTTCACAAGGCCAGACTTTTGGCAATATTTAGCAATGGATTGGTTGAAGGAATTCCTCAAATCCCTCAAAAGGAGTTAAAGGACCTTCCTTTCTTTTGCGCTACTTGTGAAATCGCAAACTCAATGAGAATGTCCTATCGTAATAAGATTGGCACAAGAAGTAGGCAACCATTGCATACCCTACATATGGACACCACAGGAAAGATAAAAGTCAATGGAAGGTATGGTGGTTTTGGTTACCGCTATGCATTGTCAATTGTAGATGATGCAACATCCTATAAGTGGGTGTTTGTCATGAAATCGCCAAAAGAAGTGTATGGTCACGTTGTGAATCTCGTACGTCAATTGGAAAAACAGTATCCATATGAGATAAAAAGAATTCGCAGTGACGGAGGCAAAGAATTTGTAAATAAAAGAGTTAAGGCGTTTGCGAAATCTAAAGGCATGCTATTTGAGAAATCTAACGTAGACTCTCAGGAAGAAAATGGAAGTGCAGAACGTTGTCACCAGACGTTAATGAAACAAGTTAGAGTGCACTATTAGCGGCAGCAATGCCAGCAAGTTGGTGGCCTGAAGCCATTAAGTACGCAGCGGAAGTATCAAATAGACTTCCAACATCTAGACTTGGCCACACATCGCCATATGAGGCACTAAATAAGAAAAAGCCGGATGGGAACATATTGCAAATATGGGGTAGCGTTTGCTATGCTCACATTCCGAGCACCAAGAGAAAAGATAAGAAATTCAGTTCACGAGGACTAGAATGCAAGTTTCTTGGAATTGCAGAAGACTATAAGGGTTGTAGGCTGTTGGATGCAGCTAATAATGTTTTATTGATCGCTAGAAGCGTAAAATTCGATACAACCGACCAATTAGCAATTATGAGAAGGTCGTTTCTAAGCGGGATAAACAATTAACCCCCGCCGAAGTAGAGGAAATTGTTGAGTGTACCACCAACCTAGAGGAGGAAGAAGAAGAGGACGACGACGAAGAGGAAGACGAAAAGACGTCTAAATCACCCCAGTCAGGAAGTGTGGGAGATGTGGGAGATATTATTTCTCCTTGTGACGTAAATGAGTCAGATATTAGTCAGCACAATGCACCTTCCACACATGGTATAAATAGTCCACCAACGTCGGTCGGACTACGGGAGGACAATATGGAAACAGAAAGTGCAAAGCAACATACGTTGCCGCGCACACTGCGTAAAAGACGACGCAGCCCAAGACTCAGTGGGTACGAGGTTAGTATAAACCCAATTTTAGGTGTAAAAGTTAGTAGGACTCGCATTCCTATTCCTAAGTCACTTAAAGCGGCTATATCAGGTCCTTATAGGGAGAAGTGGCTCGAGCATTAGAAGTGGAGCACAATGCTCTTATTGCAAATAACACCTGGAAAATGGTTAACTTGCCTAAAGGACGAAAGGCATTAGGCTGTCATTGGGTCTTGGATGTAAAATATAACGCAGATGGATCAGTTGAAAGATTTAAAGCCCGATTAGTTGTAAGAGGGAACCATCAGACACATGGAATAGATTACGGTGAAATATTTTCACCCGTCGCTCGCTATGAGTCACTGAGATTAGTGCTTGCAATTGCAGCAATTGAGGATTTTCACATCCATCAGATGGATGTGTCCACCGCCTTCCTAAATGGTGAATTGGCAGAGGAAATTTATATGATTCCACCACAAGGATTTAGAAACAGGCACAATGGAAAAGTATGCAAGCTACTGAAAAGCCTATATGGACTGAAACAGGCACCTCGAATCTGGTATGGGGTCCTGCATAAGTTTTTAACGTCATTAAGTTTTTCTCGTTGCAAAAAGGAATACTGTTTGTACAAGAAAAAGTGGGAGGTTGATGGAGTAACGGACGTTGTCCTAATATGTGTATACGTGGACGACCTCACCATTGCTGGATCTAGATTATCCGCAGTGAATGAAATTAAAGCGAAATTATCTGCACGCTTTAAAATGAAAGATCTCGGTGAAGCCCATTATTTATTGAAGATGGAGATCAGAAGGGATAGGGCAAATAGGCAACTTAGTCTATCACAACATAAGTATATCATGGATTTATTAGAGAAGTTTGACGTGATGGACTGTACAACAGTTGCCACTCCACAAGCAGCGAGCATTGTATTGGAAAAGGAAACGGAGCTTAGTGCTGAAGCCATTGCAGCGCAGCCATTTGACTACCGTGGACTGGTAGGATCGCTAATGTATCTGGTAAGAGGAACCAGGCCAGATATTGCGAACGCTGTAAGAGAATTAAGTAAATTTCTCTCTTGTTATAATAAGTCACATTGGAAAGCAGCCCAGCGAGTACTTAAGTATCTGAAAGGAACATCGATGTATGGGTTAGTATATGAGGGTACTAACAAAGAAGTAACGTATGAGCTATACACAGATGCGAGCTTCGCAAATGCTAATGAGGACCGTAAATCAGTTACAGGTTACGTGTCAATACTCGCGGATGCGTGTGTATCATGGAAGAGTTGTAGACAAGAGATGGTCAGTTTGCATACAGCACAAGCTGAGTTAGTTGCCGTAAGTGAGGGTGTTAAGGAAAGTGAGTGGCTCTGGTTATTGCTTAAAGAGTTAGGATGGCAGCAGAAACAGCCTATATATTGTTGGTGCGATAACACAGCAGCTATAAGTATTGTTAAGAATCCTGGAAATCATTCCTCGACTAAACACATAGAGACTCGATATTTGTATGCCCGTGAAGCCTATGAAAGAAAGCGCATCGATATCACGTACTGCAATACAAAAGATATGGTGGCGGATGCCCTTACGAAGGCATTACCACTAGAACAATTTTGCAAGCTACGTGAGCTTATGGGTGTGAGAAACTTAGAGGTTGAAAGAAGCAATGAGAGTGCGTAGTAATCTTAGGGGATATTTATGCACAGGCAGTAATCATAACGTGGCATTACGAATACACTGAGTTAACTATCAAGTTTGATTTGCATCAAGTTACCGATCTTAAGATAAGTAGGACAAGTACAACCGTCAGAGTGGAGTTAAGCTTTGCACCCCTGCATGCAGTGTTAAGTTTCAAGGGGTGAAATTAAAGGAGAAGCAACTTAAAGATCTAAGTTATAAAACTGCCAAAGCATATTGGTGTTTAAGTAAGTTTGTTGAAGTTAAGCCAAGGACAAGGTCAAATTTTGGTGAAAAGGGTAGGCATTTTCAATTTGCTCCCTACATTACGCATTGTATGATACAATGCTATAGTTCTGGATATATGCTCCTCAGACGCATGCTTAAAGGTCGTATAACGCACATTTGCCAGTAATCGCACCAATGGTTAGATAAGTGGCGACATATCGGTTGCGTGTCTCTTTTGTGGGAGTGTTGTGGTTTAGAATAGGTACCAACTTTTGACATACCGATCGGAGTTTCTAATCTCGGATAGAAACAGATGCATGAAGTACAAGAACTTGATTCTCGTAAAGTATAATAAGGATAAGTGAGTTTACTGAGCTCCACCAGTTTACTAGGGCTATAGGAAAAGAGAACCCAACCGGATGAAGAACTGGAGTTGGCCCCACTTTCAAATTGGCCCTCCGTCTGACGGTCAACTACAACTACAACTACAACTGCTCAAGACAACAACAAGTGTACTCCCTAACGCTAACATGTTAGTCATTTTAGCTCACTGTTAGTTGTGTCTAGTATTTCTAGCTATCATGCTAGTAGCGTTAGATCAATAGTATGGAGAGGGGTATATACTTGCACCGAGGGCAGTCAATAAGGGCGATGTATCAAACTGACATGTGAATACAGATAACCCCTCAAATCTAAGAATTTACCATCCAACCTGTTATACTTTTGAAGTATCTACTAAAATAGGGGAATATTGGCTGGGTGAAGTTCACGCCTGTCAGCACATATGATGACCGACTTTTAAGAGAAAAGACTTCCACTTCTGGCAAAACCCATGGTGCAATTATAGACACCCAGACATACTAGTAATACGCTCCTAGAGTGCAAACTACTGGTTCGAAGTTATATTTCACGACCTTTCGTCGTTTTTTTTTGGTTTGACCGTTTCAGGGAAGTTACATGGTTTGGAGTTACGCTTTAGCAACAACCATAGGTTTGGCTTCATTGCTGTCTGGTTGATCAATATATAGTGTACTCCACTAACATGTTAGCTAAATTTACTGGACACTTAACTAACATTGGTTGATAACTATACATGCTAGCTACACTGTGTACTAGGGAAATGGGTGCATGAGGAGATTAGTTAGCGCTCTGTACGACCGTGCACTTACCGCTGTATTAACGCAACCTGCACGCTCCACTGACATCTCCTGCGTCTGCTTCGCAGCCGCAAAAGAACTATAGTACATGTAGGTTGATGCGATATACGTACTATGTAGCGTAAGCTAGCTATTGCGAAGCCCAACAAGGATTAATTTTGAGGACAACTGGGTCAACATTCCAGTTTATGGAACATGATGATGTGGTAGACACATTACATGTATTCGCGGGGAAGTACATGAAAAAATGCAGCGATGCTTGGTGATCGAGTGCATTAAAATGGTGAGGTAATTCATTTCATGTTTAGCTCGCATGTTTGCGCTTAACATTTCGCATCCACTACTAGTAGTACAGATATCTCCCTCAAACTTTGGCACACCACTAGCCAATTCCCTTTCAGACACGCTGATATCGGTATCTACAGGTTTACACGGACAGGGCATAATTCAGGCACGTAGCGTTTGAATTTCGAATCCTTCCCGCCCAACGCAGGGCTCTCAGCTCACTCCGCATCCTGCCCCCCACGAGCACACCGCCACCATGATCGAGAACAAGTCCAACAAGGGCAAGTGGATGACCGTACAGCAGAAGTACGAGGTCCTATGCCAGCACCAGCGCCACCCCTCACTGTCGACTGCGAAGGCCAGGATCAGCGCAGCTACGATCGCCAATTGCTTTCGACACTCAGGCGTCGTGTTCGGTGACCCGGTGAAGGCACCGGAGCGGCGAGAGCAGGTCTTAATGAGCGACGTGCTGTTGTAATGTTGTAATGAAAGAGTGGTACAAGTGACTCGCAGAATCCATTGTCTTGTGTATTCTATAGCCTCTATACAATAAACAAATGAAGCTGCCAAAGTTTGAGGGAGATATCTGTAAATGTATTCATTGTAGCCTACTTACGTCAACAAATATGTAATAAAGCATGACCAAGAATCATTCAGCGAAGTATTAAATGTCTTGTCGCGTTCTTTCATGAATGAATTTATCTTTGTACATACTTGAGAGTGGTTGGGGGAAATATCACCGAGTACAAGTATTTTTTAGTCATATGCACACAGAGTCTGTACCGTTGCACCCGTTGAGACTGTTCTTGACTCGTTCCGTGCGGTGAGACCAGCTGTGGACCCTTTTCCATGTAATTACAATGGGACTCGACGTGGAAAGCCACAAAGAACACTTCGAGAAGTTTGCTGACGGTCGGAAATACTAATCAACTAAGCTACGAATCGCGACTTTTTATCGGTCGCGCTGCCATGTTGATTGTGAAGACTGCGAGAGTGTGGGTCACCGCATCCCTCATAATCACCTCGTGCGCGAGAAGTACAACAACTCACAATCTTCAGCGGCGCTAGAGGCACCTTTGGCTCACCACTGACCGACGTCAGCACACGCCCTTCTCACATTCCGATTCACTCCCTGGACGCCACTCCTCAAAAGCAACGTCCGTTCAGGAGTCCAACCTGTGAGCCATGCCGGACGACCAGCCAATGCGCGCCACCATCGAGTACGACAACGGCAAGACGCTGATGGCCGAGGGACCGCAAGCGCTGCATGACCACGTTGCCTCCCGCATGGAGAAGGCACTCGGCCAAGCCCTCCCGCAGATGGAGGTGCGCTTCAAGGACGTCTCTATCGCGGCCGACGTCATCGTCAAGGACGAGACCGACCTCAAGACAGAGCTGCCCACCCTTTCCAATGAGCTCATGAAGGGCATCCGCAGCCTGGGTGCCAAGAAGCATAAGGTCCGGAAGCAGGTGCTCAAGAATGTCAGCGGTATTTTCAAGCCCGGGACTATCACGCTGGTGCTGGGCCAGCCGGGATCGGGCAAGTCCTCGCTCATGAAGCTGCTCAGCGGCCGCTTCCCCACGACAAGAACGTCGCCATTGAAGGCGAAGTGACGTACAATGGGATCGCCTCCACCAAGCTGGCCAAACAGCTCCCTCAGTTTGTGTCGTACGTCAACCAGCGGGACAAGCACTACCCGTCGCTCACTGTCAAGGAGACGCTCGAGTTCGCGCACGCCTGCTGCGGAGGCGGCCTGTCGAAGCGGGACGAGCAGCACTTCACCAACGGTACGCCCGAGGAGAACCAGGCCGCGCTCGACGCCGCCAGAGCCATGTTCAAGCACTACCCGGACATCGTCATCCAGCAGCTCGGACTCGACACCTGCCAGAACACCATCGTGGGCGACGCCATGACGCGCGGCGTGTCCGGCGGAGAGCGCAAGCGCGTGACCACGGGCGAGATGGAGTTCGGCAACAAGTTCGTCATGATGATGGACGAGATCAGCACGGGGCTCGACAGCGCCGCCACCTTCGACATCATCGCCACGCAGCGCAGCATCGCCAAGAAGTTCCGCAAGACGGTGGTCATCTCGCTGCTGCAGCCGTCGCCCGAGGTCTTCGAGCTCTTCGACGACGTCGTGATCCTGAACGAGGGCCACGTCATGTATCACGGTCCTCGCGCCGAGGCGCTGGTCTACTTCGAGAGTCTCGGCTTCAAGTGTCCTCCTCGCCGCGACGTGGCCGATTTCTTGCTGGATCTCGGCACGGACAAGCAGGCGCAGTACGAGGTCAGCTCGATCCCGTCGAGCAGTATCCCGCGCTCGGCTAGTCAGTACGCAGATACGTTCACGCGCTCGCGCACCTACACGCGTATGATGGACGAGCTCCACGGTCCGATTTCCGCGAACCTGGTTGAAGACAACGAGAAGCACATGCTCGCCGTCCCGGAATTCCATCAGAACTTCTGGGACAGCACGAGAGCCGTCGTCCGGCGCCAGATCACGCTCACAGTGCGTGACACGGCGTTCCTCGTTGGCCGCTGCGCCATGATCATCTTGATGGGACTGCTGTACTCGAGCACCTTCTACCAGCTCGACGAGACCAACGCCCAGCTGGTCATGGGTATCATCTTCAACGCCGTCATGTTCGTGTCGTTGGGCCAGCAGTCTCAGATCGCGACGTTCATTGCGGCTCGAGACGTGTTCTACAAGCAGCGGCGCGCCAACTTCTTCCGAACGTCCTCGTTCGTGCTATCCAACTCGATCAGCCTGGTGCCATTGGGACTGGCCGAGAGTCTGCTCTTCGGCTCCATCGTGTACTGGATGTGCGGCTACTTGGCCACGGTGGAAGCCTTCCTCTTGTTCGAGCTCGTGCTGTTCATGACGAATCTGGCCATGACGGCGTGGTTCTTCTTCCTCTCGTGCGCGTCGCCCGACCTGAACGTGGCCAGCCCGCTCTCCACGGTCTCCATCCTCTTTTCGTCATGCTTGCTGGATTTGTGATCACCAAGGACCAGCTCTACGCCACGAAAGGTCTAACTTTCGTGGCTCTACTGGATCAATCCGATGGCCTGGGGCGTGCGCGCACTCGCAGTGAACCAGTACACCGACTCGAGATTCGACACGTGCGTGTACAAGGACGTCGACTACTGCGCCACGTACAACATGACCATGGGCGAGTACTCGCTCAGCACGTTTGAGGTGCCGGCCGAGAAGTTCTGGCTCTGGTACGGCATGGTGTTCATGGCTGCGGCGTACGTCTTCTTCATGTTCCTCTCGTACATTGCGCTCGAGTATTGCCGACACGAAAGTCCCGAAAACGTGGCGCTTGACACCGACAACAAGGACGACGTCACGAGTGACTATGGTCTCGTCCAGACGCCCCGAAGCCCTGATAAACTCGGCGAGGTGACGCTTTCTGCCACCCCGACAGCGAAAAGCACTTCACCCCGGTCACCGTCGCCTTCAAGGACCTGTGGTACACCGTGCCGGACCCGACCAACCCCAAAAAGGACACCATCGACTTGCTCAAGGGCGTCAGCGGATACGCGCTGCCCGGCACCATCACGGCGCTCATGGGGTCCTCGGGCGCAGGCAAGACCACGCTCATGGACGTCATCGCCGGCCGCAAGACGGAAGGCAAGATCCGCGGACAGATTCTGCTGAACGGCCACCCGGCGACGGACCTGGCCATCCGCCGGAGCACGGGCTACTGCGAGCAGATGGACATCCACTCCGAGTCGGCGACGATCCGCGAGGCGCTCACGTTCAGCGCGTTCCTGCGGCAGGGCGCTGATGTGCCCGACAGCTACAAGTACGACTCGGTGAACGAGTGTCTGGACCTGCTGGACCTGCTCCCGATCGCCGACCACATCATCCGCGGCAGCTCCGTGGAGCAAATGAAGCGCCTGACCATCGGCGTCGAACCAGCAGCGCAGCCCAGCGTTTTGTTCCTGGACGAGCCCACGAGCGGCCTGGACGCGCGGTCGGCCAAGCTCATCATGGACGGCGTGCGCAAGGTGGCCGACACGGGCCGCACCGTCGTGCACGATCCACCAGCCGTCCTCCGAGGTGTTTCGCGTGTTCGACAGCTTGCTGCTGCTCAAGCGCGGCGGCGAGACGGTGTTCGCCGGCGAGCTGGGCAAGAACGCGCGCGAGATGGTCGCGTACTTCGAGTCCATCGACGGCGTGGCCAAGCTCGAGGACAACTACAACCCGGCGACGTGGATGCTCGAGGTCATCGGCGCGGGCGTGGGCAACAGCAACGGCGACAAGACGGACTTCGTCCAGATCTTCCAACAGAGCAAGCACTTCCAGTTGCTACAGTCGAACTTGGACCGCGAGGGTGTGTCTCGGCCGTCTCCGCTAACGCCTCCGTTGGAGTACAGCGACAAGCGTGCCGCAACCGAGTTGACCCAAGCCAAGTGCCTGATGCAGCGCTTCTTCAACATGTACTGGCGCACGGCGTCATACAACTTGACGCGCTTCGCCCTCGCCCTGATTCTTGGCATTATCCTCGGCGTCACCTACTCCAACGCCGAGTACTCGTCGTACGCCGGCATCAACTCGGGCATGGGCATGCTCTACTGCGCGACGGGCTTCATCGGCTTCATCGCGTTCACGGGCGTCATCCCAACCGCGACGGAGGACCGACTGGCATTTTACCGGGAGCGCAGTAGTCAAACTTACACTGCGCTCTGGTACTTCGTGGGCTCCACCGTCGTCGAGATCCCGTACGTCTTCTTCAGCTCGCTGCTGCTCATGGCGCCGTACTACCCGTTGGTCGGCTTCACGGGAGTCAAAACGTTCTTTGCCTACTGGCTGCACCTGTCGATGCATATGCTGATGCAAGTGTACTTCGGCCAGTTCATGTCGTACGTAATGCCGACGGTGGAGGTGGCTTCGATCTTCGGCACACTCGTGCAAATGATCTTCTTCCTGTTCCTCGGCTTCAACCCGCCTGGAAGCGCCATCCCGACGGGGTACAAGTGGCTCTACCACATCACTCCGCACAAGTACTCGCTGGCTTTGGTTGCGTCGCTCGTGTTCGGAGACTGCCCGAGTGATGGCGATGGATCCGAGATTGGATGCCGAGTAATGACGGGAGTGCCGCCCTCGCTTCCCGAGAATACGACGGTCAAGCAGTACATGGAGGATGTCTTCCTCATGAGGCACAGCGAGATCTGGAAGAACTTTGGCTTCGTCTTGGGCTTCATTGCGCTCTTCCGTCTCTTGGGCCTGCTTGCTCTGCGCTTCGTCAACCATCAGAAGAAGTAGTCCGTTCAGCAGACACCAATATGACGAATAAATCTTCCTTCACTTTCAACTCGTTCTCAGCAGCAAGCGTACTAGCACTACTACCAGACGAAAAATTGCCGTATGGGGTGTACAAATGTAGTTGCCGCAGAGCGCCAAAGGTATTTACATGAAGCAGCAAGGCCTCCACAAGATATCAACACGACCAGAAAAATGTATTACATCTAGACCGTTCGTATAACGAACGGAACTGATCAAGACCCGTTGCCGCAACTCGGAGTTAGTTTTCTGCTCGCGGCGTCGCTCGTCGTCGTTGTGGGGCAGTGCGTGATGCTGGCGCTGTTCATCAACCAGGTGGTGGAGATCTTCACGAGCGACTCGGTGATCATGGGCTACATCAAGTACAAGTATCACCACTGGGGCGAGGACGACACGCATCCTGGCCGGAGTCTGCTACGTGCTCTTCTCGATCCAAAGTCTGGCAGCTTCGCGCCAAGACATGCCGAGAGTTCCAGATCCGCGCCAACTGGGTCGAGGACTGCTGGTCATCGCTCTGGTACCCGTGTTGTGCACTAGCCAGACCGCCACGCAGACCACGAGCTTCACGCCCGACAGCTGCAGCTTCGGCCCCCCGCCCGGCGTGTGGCACGGCACCAGAGCTCCACACTTTTTCCATCGAAGATGCTGCTTGGTAATTCTACGTCATTACAATCAAGCGTGCCTGGAAAGCGATACGATATCACCTGACATCCGCTTCCTCAGAAGCAGAGCCGTTGCGTTGGCCATGAGCGGGTGCACACCCATGTTGAAGTGGCGATTCAGTATAATAAATGACAGGTGATATTATCAGTGACTTGATTTTAACTCATATTGAGCTACGTTTCGATCCAACAGGGTATCAGGAGCCAGAGGAGAGACATACACTTTTTAGCCAAAAAACTTCAACATCAACGGACTTTCACATACCCGCCGAGCCCCTTGCAGCAATCCTCTCCTCTCCACTGGCCGTGGCCTTCTCACTCGACATTCCCCAACTCGCAGCTTGCAACGCACACACGAAGCCCCGACCAACCTGCACCACTGCGCCATGGCCAGCACAGACCAAGCCTACACCATCCAGATCGACGACCCCAAGGAGCCGCAGCTGGTATCACCACCGGCAAGTGGGAGGTCGGCTTCTGCGGCTGCTTCACCGACATGGTGCCCAACTGCCTCATGGTCACCTTCTGCCCGTGCGTCTCGCTCGCCCAAGTGCTCTCGCGTCTGGGTATGATGAACTTCACCACCGCGCTCCTCATGTCGCTGCTGCTGGGCGTGCTCGCCGCCTTCACCGGCGGCATCGGCTACATCGTGTTCGCCGTTTGGATCTGGAGCGCGCGCTCCAAGACGCGCGAGCGGTTCCAGATCCCCGGAGGCTCCTGCGACGACTACTGCGCCGCGTGTTGCTGCGGCTGCTGCGCGTTGGCGCAGATCGCCACGCACATCAAGAGCTACCAGGCCGGGAGCTGCAGCTTCGGACCACAAGACACGCTACCGGCGTACACGCGGACGTGAACTTGGCGCGCAGAGTGAGAGCTGAAGGAAGCTGAGATAGCTGAAGGCGATACGAGCGTAGGTCAATGTGATTCTCTCCTACATATTCTTCGTTTGCATACAGTCAATGGAACATCCATGCATTTTTCAGCCTGTGGGTGTGCGTGCTCCTTCCTTGAATGCACTTAGGCGTGCGTGATATCCTATCTATCATTGGCGTGGCATTCTAGGTTCAGCTTTCGCAGAGACGTGATGCTTGAACCATTGCGCCTCGCGGGGCTTGCAAGCGGTACGCCCTGAGAGGGGGTCGTGTGTGTCAGCTCATCTTGGCGATATATTATGCGGGACGGCGTTTTACTGTCCGCTCCAACGACATCCTTCAGGGATGTACCCGAAATGCTCCGTAGAGAAGTGCGTGTTCGACTCGACAGTCGATTCGTGGCCGCAAGTGCCGGCGCCGCCTTTGGACTCATTCCGCGACTCGCAAGCTACTGCGTACACGGACATCCCAAGAACTCGAGACCATGGCGGACACGGACCAAGCCTACACCATCCAAGTGGAAGAGCCCGAAGTCAAGGCCACCTCGGACATCGTGGTGGGCAAGTGGGACGCCCTGTTCTGCGGCTGCTTCACGCACTGTGTGCCGAACTGCCTCATGATCACCTTCTGTCCGTGCGTCTCGCTGTCCCAAGTACTGTCGCGTCTGGGCATGATGAGCTTCGGCGTTGCCTTGTGTCGGTTGATGGTCATGCTCATATTGCAGGTCGTAGAGGAACACGAGAGGGAGGGGCCAAAGTGCCTCCTGGGTCTTGGCTTGTGGTGCTTGAGAGGGAAGTGGCGGAACGGAAAGTGGGGCCGCTTTCCTCTCACAAGTGCCAAAGCTGCATTGACCCAACATGTATTTTAGATGCATCCTTAAGGTCTTATCCTAACAACTGCGAGCATATAAGAATAGGAGGAAGCCTCCGACACTCCCCCTTGCTCGCATCGAGCACTCGACAATGACTGCGACCATCGCAACATTGCAGATGACGAACTTCAACTTCCGCGCGTATTGGTGATGTGACGAACTTCGCGCATCACCATTCTCTCGTGAACATCACCAGAGAAAACGCATGCGACCATCGCATCATCGCGACCTTCGCGGTGCTTATTTGGCGGCGAACATCACCACCATGCTGACCGAGGCAGCTCGGTCGTCTTTGCTTCCACTGCTCCCCTTGCTGGTTTCGGTGACAGACTCCCAGCATTTCGCGGAATTGCGCGAACTTGACTCGAGCTAGTGGTTTGGTAAATATGTCGGCTGTCATCTCATCAGTGCGACAATGACGAACTGCGATTAGCTCACGTTCTCCAAGGTTGCGGACGTAGTGATAGCGATTTTCAATGTGCTTCGATCCATTGTGCTTGCCAGGCCTCTTGGACAGTGAAATCGCAGCAGTGTTGTCACACCAGAGTGTTGGCACCGCGTACTTCCACATCAGCTCGTCGCACAGTCCTCGTAGCCACATCACATCACGCGCTCCTTCATTCATTGCCACATACTCGGCCTCCATTGTGCTCTCTGTGCGTTCAGGCCCTGTTTCCGCGAGCCATACGACACTACACTGCCATTTAGCATAGTGACGTAGCCACTGACTGACTGTCGGTCCTGCTGGTCATTTGCATAATCAGCGTCGCTGTAGGCTTCCAGCCGCAGTAGCTCCACCTCAGCTGAACCAGTGACCTTCATTCTAAGCCCAAAATCCATCGTAGCTTTCAGGTATCTCAGGACACGTTTCGCCTGCGCAAAGTGATTGGCACCGTAGTTGGACATGTACTGCCCCAGTCTGCGAACCACGTGCGCGATGTCAGGTCTCGAGCCTGAAACGAGATACTGCAGGGCACCAATAATTTCTCGATATGGCAGCGTGTTCATCTGAGTGGCGTCAACTCGTTCTTGTTCGATGTCGCTTGTGCCGCCCTCAGGTGTTGCTACGCCACGACAGTCCTTCATGTGAAATCGCCGCAGCAGCTCCTCGATGTAAGCTGCTTGGCTGAAGAACACGGTGCTCTGCTCTCTGTCGATCACAACTTCAACGCCTAGCAAATACTTCACTGGTCCGAGCGCGACAAGCTCAAAGCTCGTGGCCAGTTGCGCTGCGACGGCTTCACACCACTGACTTGTGCCCATGAGTAGCAGGTCATCTACGTACACCGTTAGTAGCATGACGATCTCCCCCTGCTCGTGAAGAGCGTAGAGACCGTGATCACTTTCGAGTCGAACGAAGCCAAGTGCCACGAGATGACGGTGCAGAGTTTTGTTCCATACGTGCGGTGCTTGCTTGAGGCCGTATAAAGACTTGATTAGCCGGCAGATCTTGGTGTCACCTGGTGCTCCGCTGCCCTGGGGCAACTCCATAAAGACGATTTCAGACAGTGTGCCGTGCAGGAAAGCCGTTTTGACGTCATACTGCAAAATCATCCAGCCCCGTTGCACGGCATAGTACATTGCAGCGCGAATCGTGTCGAACCGGATCACAGGTGCAAACGTCTCGTTAAAATTGACCCCATAGCGCTGCTTAAACCCATGTATAACAAGTCGAGCCTTGAAACGCTTGACAAAGCCTTGCTCGTCCTTCTTCACCGCAAACACCCAGCGATTGGTGATGACTGCTGCTTTCCCAGCAGAGTTCCTATCCACTACAATCCACACTCCATGACACCGCAGCGACTCCAGTTCTTCGTCCATTGCGGCTCTCCAGAACGCTGCATACAGTGAGCGCATCGCCATTCGGTACGTCCTAGGAATAGGAACATCGCGAGAATGCAGCCGAGAAGTATCATGAGGGTCCAAAGAATACCGCGGCACTTGCAGCTTTCGCCTGTTCTTGCTCGGAACTACAAAATTGAGCTCGAAGCCGTTGAACCTTGTGTTGCGCTTCCGTTTGCGGCCAAAGCGAGATATTTGATGGCGCGCAACGGTATCATGATCGCCGGGGGCTGCACCAGAAGCTGTTGCCGACTCATTTCCGTGCTGCGTCACAGTGACAGGCTCGTTCCTTGGCAATTGCTCAGTGACTGGCTGCGTTGCTGCCACCGTGGAGATGGTTACACCGGGTTCAGGGGGGCCTGGTCGTACTAACACGCTTTCCTTCACCGAATCGAGCCGCACAACGTCTTCAATCTGCATTTGCATAGGAACCAGAGGGGCACGGGCTGGCAACTGATGATCACCGTGGCTGTACGCGTTCGCCAGTAGCTTCTCGATGTATTCTCGGCCAACAGTGTAGTCTTCAGCCCAGACTAGATTCCCTCCTCGGTGAGTTGAAACTCCCCCTGACTCCAAGTCAAGAACCTTGTAGCCATTGGTGCTGGGCGAGTATCCCACGAGAACAGCAGTGCCCATTCTTGAGGACAGCTTCCTTCTTCTTCCTTGAGCCACTTGCGATATGATAGTAGCAGAGCGAACCCCACGTCCGAAGCCACGACACATCGGGGCGCTCACCTGACAGCAGCTCGTGCGGCGTGCGACCTTGAAGGACTCGTGTCGCTGTCACATTTAGAGTGTGAACCACATGCAGGGCAGCTTCTCCCCACAGACTGTCAGGCAAGTTGGTCATGTGCAGAAGAGATCGTAGCTTCGGGAGAACAATGCCATTTGCACGTTCAACGATGCCATTTTCTTGAGGCGTATATCCATTCGTTGTAGTGATTGCAATGCCATGCAGACTGCCGAACTCGTGAAGGTCGGTGTTGTCAAACTCGCCGCCGCCCTGGTCCGAATGTATTTCCTCAACTCGCCAGTGCCTAGCACGATACTTAATGTGCAGACGGTTGACAAGTGCAATGATGTGAGGCTTTGCCTCGCTCTTGTGCTTCAGGAGGAACAGCCACTTGTAGCGTGAGTACTCGTCGACCACGAGCAGGAAGGCAGTGAATCCTTCGACAGTTGACTCGTTGACCGTGCACACATCAACTTGGAATCGCTGAAGCGGCTTCCTCGCTCGGTGTCGCCGCTCCTTGTATGACATGCGAACGGTCTTGCCCTTAATGCATGGCAGACAAGTATGATCTTCGTTCACCTTCGCCTCCGCCTTGAGTCCGCGAACAGCCTGCTGCTTAACCATATCCAGAATTGTTTCAGTACTAGCATGAGCGAACCGCTTGTGCCACACCGCCATTGGCTGCTTTGCTCGCTTGTTGTTGGGCCTCAGGATTGCATTGCAAACGACTTCACACCGCTGTCGCCGAGGCCGCACCGACCAGATCCGGTAAATACCATCAACCTTCTCGAACTTGAGGGACACAGCAGGCTTGGTCATGAAGCAGGCTGACTGGTCGTGCGCCATG
The DNA here is from genome assembly GCA_024211575.1 of Phytophthora melonis. Taxonomy (NCBI): domain Eukaryota; phylum Oomycota; class Peronosporomycetes; order Peronosporales; family Peronosporaceae; genus Phytophthora; species Phytophthora melonis. The sequence goes on along the minus strand of JAMXKT010000083.1, from coordinate 510,794 downwards.
GACAGGAAGTAGTTGAGCCGCGTCTGCATGTAATCGAGCGAAATGAGGTTGGCAACTGCGCCGGGGACGTAGTATACGTCTGGTAGAATTCGCTGTTCACGTCGTCCCGTGTGCTCATTAACCACGAACAGCTCCACCGATCCGATTTGATTCACATTCACTGAGCTCCCATTAGCGCAGCGCATTACACGGCCGTCGCGAACAGTAGACACCTCGATAAAACAGGAAAGGTCGGAGCAGATATTGACTTGAGCACCGCTGTCCAGGCACCACTCCGTGCCTTCTCGTACCGAACGATCCGACAGTGCCTCCATCGACACCATCAGCTCCAGGGGGCCAGTCGTGTCTTGGTCTTGACGCCCTGCCCTACCACCAGAACGAAATCGCCCGCCACGACCGTTGTTGCGGTGGCCACTATGGCGTCCACGGTGGTGCGATTGGCCGTTATTGCGAGGGCACTCTCGATACCAGTGACCCAGTTGATTGCAGATAGCACACGGACGTCGATCCATGCCGCTCCGCACCGACCGCCGATGACCTTGTTGGGCACGGAGTCGTCCTCCTGATGGCTTGCCGCCCCAATTCTCGTGTGGGCGAGTTGGGGAGTGGTCGTTGAGCAGTTGGAGAACTCGACTGCCGTCCTGGGCTGGTGCTGAGGTGTTTCCACCCTGCAAGATCGTGGGATTGTGCGACCCTTGAGGCCCGCGCATATTTTCTTCTTGTTCTCTAGCGAGGAGTCGCCCGCGCACCCGACCCACTTCTAGCACAGTTCGTTTCAACCGAGCCGCAACAAGCTCATTGCTGAGATCTGGAAAAACTTCCAGAGCGTTGGTGAGCAGTAGGCGGGCCAGCTCTGCATCCTCAAGTGCGAAGCCAAGCGTGACTAGGTCTCTTTGTAACTTCATCACAGCGTCGATGTAGGTGTCGACGCGCTCCCAACGGGTCAGCTTGCGTGCGAACATCGCACCCTTGATCAAAATGTCGTTCTTGGCTGCACTTCCAGCATTATACTCCTTCTCAATTTCTTGAAATAGGAGTACGGGATCGCAATTGACAAGAAGCCGCCTGTAGCGCCCAGCAAGGCGCGGTCCGAGCGACCCTGCAATCGTCTCTTGTGCCTTCAACCAGCGTGCTTCCCAGCGCCGCTTGCGACGAGAGCTCCATGAGACTTTCTTCACCGTTTCTTCAGTTACTAACGACCAGAGCTTTTGCACCTTGAGCTTCAGCTCGATCATCGTGCGCCATAGCTCATAGTCGTCGGCTCCTGTGAGCTTGGGGACTTCGAGATTAGAGCTGTGCTGAGCCGACCGACGGTCATGGTTGCGCTTGCTGCTCTTCTTCCTCTTCTTGCTGGAGCGCCTACGCTTCTTTTCGCGCCCACTGTCCGAGCTGGCCGAGTCGTCCGACGAGCTGGAGCTCGTGCTGTCCGGAGTCCCGCGAGCTGTTGCTCGAGCTCTCGTCGCCCGACAGCGAGTGCGATTGGTCCTCGTCGGGGTGGCGGTTCGTGCTGCGATTGCTAGCAGTGTCTGAGTTGGCATCCGCCGAGTCCGATTCGTGGCCAGAGTTGTCACCACCACTTGCACGTGCCGATGACCCACGAGTGCGAGGCTTAGCCCTGTTTGGGCTCATAACCTGTCGGTTGATGGTCATGCTCATATTGCAGGTCGTAGAGGAACACGAGAGGGAGGGGCCAAAGTGCCTCCTGGGTCTTGGCTTGTGGTGCTTGAGAGGGAAGTGGCGGAACGGAAAGTGGGGCCGCTTTCCTCTCACAAGTGCCAAAGCTGCATTGACCCAACATGTATTTTAGATGCATCCTTAAGGTCTTATCCTAACAACTGCGAGCATATAAGAATAGGAGGAAGCCTCCGACACCTTGGCCATCACGATCCTGCTGGGCGTGCTCGTGGCGTGCACTGGAGGCCTCGGACATATCGTGTTTGCTCTGTGGATCTGGACAGCGCGCTCGAAAACGCGAGAGCGCTTTCAGATCCCCGGGAGCTGCTGCGAGGACTACCTGGCATCCTGCTGCTGCGGATGCTGCGCTCTGGCACAGATTGCGACGCATGTCAAGAGCTACAAGCCCGGAAGCTGCGCGTTTGGACCGCAGGACACGCTGCCGGCGTACACTCGCGTCTAAACGGACGGCTCACGCAAGGTCAGCTGCGTTCGCTGTACAGTAATTTCTATCACTTCCGGTATCGTGGTCCGACCATTCTAAAGGATTTGCTATAATTTTAGGGGAGAATCGCTTTTAGTGCCAGACACATCAGCCCGACGTTATGGCCGCGATAGACTCGGACACGCACATGTGACCGATACCAAAGAGGACGTACGCGGTCAAGCCGCCGCCTTCCTGGTTCACACAATGCTGATGCTGACATAGACCACGCTGCCGCTGGAGCACGTGCACATGGTGCTGCCTACTTGCCTCGCTGAAGTGGAGGGTTCTTGCCGTAGACCCTGCTGATGTTCCACCGTGGTGGACCGATCCCATGGTTCTGCTGTGCTCTTCAGTCCCAATTGAGTTCGTCAGTCCCAATTGAGTTCTGGCGCATCTTGGACCAGCGCTGCCGCAATGACTGGTGTGTGGTGATTCGCGCCAAAACTCCCGCCAGTTTTTATGTTACCTCTCCAAAACGATTACAACGATTAAAAAGGGATATATATTTATACCAGTACCGGAAGTGATAAGTTCACGTAATTACACTTCATTGAGTTGACATGGCAACGTTTAGTATACCGCGACACTGTCGGCGGCAGTACTCAACACGATTGATGTTTGATCACAGCAAATGTGAGCCACACCTAGTGTAGGGTTATCATGATCACGAGATCTACTCACCAAAAATGAAAACACCAAGCCTGTCATGGCTGGCGCAGATCTTGGCGCGCCGTGTTCTTCTGTCATACTGGTGGAACTGCCAGCCATGTCGGTCCCATTTGGCTCTGGCAGGCACGCGCGCAGACGCGCAAGAGCGTTTCCTGATCCCGGGAGCTGCTGCACGATGGCCCACCTCGTCACGAATAACAATAACTTATCAAAAGTTACGAGCCTGGTAGCTGTGGCTTCAGCGCACAAAAAGCGTGCCTAAAAGTTTTCATGGAACACCGGAATCGGCGAGAAGGGGCTCATTCAACGCACATGCCTGGAAGCTGCGACTTCGACGCTCATGACCCAACTGAAAGTGCGTGCCAAGAGCGCAAAGTGGTTGTGATGACCTGTACACCCTCAATCTACTCATCCGGATGCGTACTTTACCTGCACAATGGCGCATGATTACTCGCGTCGACCAATCGAGCTGATTGCCCGCGTTGGGGCATTGACGAGCTCTAATATTCTGTACCATTCAGCAATTTGCCAGTCTCCGAGCAGCTTAAGCAAACCAGCCCATACAGAACAGCACTCAAGATGGCGGCCGCGGCGCAGAACGACAGGCACTATGCCATCAAAGTCGCGGCCGACAGGAACGACGATCAATTCACGACCGGGGAGTGGGAAGTCGGTCTCTGTGGATGCTGCACGCACTGCGTGCCCAACTGCCTCATGACGGCCTGCTGCCCCTGCGTCAGCATGGCTCAAATCTCGGCGCGCCTCGGCATGATGGAGTACTGCTGCGCTCTGCTGGTCTACCTGGTGCTCTTCCCTGCCACCGGTGGCTGTGCAACTGCAGTGTGGCTCTGCATGGCGCGAAAGGAGACGCGCGAGAGATTCCAGATTCCAGGCGGGTGCTGCGGAGACTGCATGGCCTCCTTCTGCTGCGGCTGCTGCACCATGGCGCAAATGGCCACCCACCTCAAGAGCTACAAGCCAGGCAGCTGCGACTTTGGCCCACAAGACACACTCCCGGCCTACTCGCGTGGCTGACGAGACAGCAACAGGCCGACGGACTTTGCATGCATTTACCTAAACAATTCGTCTATTCTAACTTTGCTATCACGATCTTGAAGGGGTCGAAGCTAGATTTTGCCATTCGATTGCCAGTGGCAATGGCAATTTGCCACGAATGATTTGCATCCATGTACCCATTGTACTCGCTGGATCGCTCGAGGCGGCACCACCGTTCTTTGGCTCAGAGGCGTTGAGGCTTCATTGCACAACTCGGAAGCTACTACAAGGGCCAACCAAGTCGAAGCGATTCCAGTGCACCATGCGTCGAGGCCGAGCCGACCTCCTCCAAGGGCGACCTGGGCATCACGGTCGGCAAGTGGGAGGTCGGCTTCTGCGGCTGCTGCATCGCACTGCGTGCCCAACTGCCTCATGGTGACGTGCTGCCCGTGCATCTCGCTGGCGCAGATCTCGGCACGTCTCGGCATGATGCAGTACGACCTGGCGCTCGTGCTCTTCATCCTGCTGTTCGTCTTCACGGGCGGCATCGGTGGCATCGTCGGCGCCATTTGGCTCTGCCAGGCGCGCACTCCAGACGCGCGAGCGCTTCCAGATCCCGGGAAGCTGCTGCGGAGACTACTGCGCTGCGTGCTGCTGCGGCTGCTGCGCCATGGCGCAACTCGCCACGCACATCAAGAGCTACCAACCTGGAAGCTGCGACTTCAGCGCGCAAGCCACGCTGCCAGCCTACAGCCGCGTCTAAGCAGAGTATGTTAGTGAAGTTGGGGCATCTGTCTGAAGTGCACGTTAGGTGAGACCTTTGAATTCTATTGAGGGGCCATCAGCTGCGTCACCTTCTTCTCCTTCTCCTTTGTGTCGATTCCTATATTAATCGCCCAGCTCGATCGCATGGCCTTATCTACCTGCACCTGCACCTTTGAGCATTTCTCGGCTCGTTCCGATGGTGCAGAGCTCACTCTGCAATTCTGCGGCCAAGACACAAGCCACCAAGACCCGACCACAGCATCAAGAACGATGGCCGACTTGGAAGCAGCGAAGCCCTACACGATCGCGGTGGAGGAGCCCAAGGCCGACCAGGCGGGCGAGTTCACGACCGGCAAGTGGGAGGTCGGCTTCTGTGACTGCTGTACGCACTGCGTGCCCAACTGCCTCATGACGGCCTGCTGCCCGTGCGTCACGTTGGCGCAGATCTCGGCGCGTCTCGACATGATGGCGTTCAAGTGGGCGCTGCTGCTCTCGATCCTGCTGCTCTTCATCCCCAGCTTTGGCTCGATCGGGTTCATCGTCTGGATCTGGATGGCGCGCAAGGAGGTGCGCGAACGGTTCAAAATACCCGGCGGGTGCTGCGGTGACTGCCTCGCCTCGTGCTGCTGCGGATGCTGCGCGATGGCGCAGATGGCGACCCACATCAAGAGCTACAAGCCCGGTAGCTGCGCCTTTGGACCCCAGGACACGCTAACCGCCTACCAGCGTGCCTAGAGCCCAACAGATTGCGCCCCAACACAAGATAGAAAACTACTAAGTAATATCTCGTAGCCAAATAATTCACAACGACTACTGATTCATCCAAACTACCCGTAGCTCTTGTCCACCATTTATCTCCTTCAATAGCTGCGTTACTCTCGCTGTTTGAAGGTTCAGCCCAGCTCACTCACAATTTCTCAATCCCAGGATGCGACGCTGCTAACTTTCCTATTTCGGTGCAACCACCGCTCGAACGTGCACTATTCCAGCATTCTGCAAGCTCCTGATCTACCGAAGAGCATGGAGGCCCCCTACGCTGTTCCAGTTGATGCTGTCACCAAGCCCAATGCATCGCCGACGGAAGTCGCGGTGGTGATCCCAGTTGAAGACCCCAAGCCAGACAAGGACCCGTCCGGGATCACGCTCGGCAAATGGGAAGTGCAGTTCTGTGGCTGCTGCATGCACTGCGTCCCCAATTGCCTCATGGCAACGTGTTGCCCCTGCGTCTCGGTGGCGCAGATCACAGCTCGACTGGGGCTGACGACGTACACTTGTGCGTTGATCACTCTTGTGCTGTTGTTCTCGTTCACTTGTGGGATCGCACACGCGATCCTCTTTGTGTGGGTCTGGCAGCTACGTCAACTCACTCGAGAGCGCTTCAAGATCCCTGGTGGCTGTTGTGAGGACTACTGCGCATCTTTTTGGTTCCCCTGCTGCACGCTCGCACAGATTGCTACGCACATCAAGAGCTACGAACCCGGTACCTGCGACTTCGGCCCGCAAGACACTCTTCCTCCGTACAAGCAAGCGTAGCAAGCACTACACGCGCAAGGAAACTTTAGAAGTTATCGAGAAATCGTGAACACCATTAACACGGCTTAGCCACAAGGTCTAAGAAATTCTAAGCAAGAGTTGCCAAACATTAGCAGTATCTCAAATGCATCGTTACTTAACTGAGCTTGGACGTCCACCCAGGGTGCTTTGCGATATACTTTGCCTTGTAGAGGTCGTATAGTTTTCGCTCGTGCGTGTAGTCTCCGTTGCTAAGTTTCAGCCACTTGAACACCTTATCCGGGTTGATGTTCTTCTTGAGGAACGCGTTCGCTGTTTTCTCGATGTCCATCATGGCTGACATATAAATCACGTACAACTTGTGGTACGTGTTCTTGGGCCACTTGGCCGTAGATGTTCCCAGCTTCTTCACAACGTCCAGGGCCCCCCTCTCTTCTTCGTCGACACCAGCAGTTCGCAGCAGCATTCGCCCCTGGGTGGTCGTCGAGTCGACACCATCGGCTGGTTGAAGCAGGTTCTGGGACGTTTGGAGGTTGTTAGCCGACCCCGAGGCGGTAGCGAGGAGAGTGGCCACTGCCAGGAGCAGCAGGGCGAGGGAGGCGCGCATGGCTTGTTGTGTTACACTCTCAGATAGTTGATAGCGTTTGCTCTTGATCTTGACGTCGGAACGCAAGTTTTGGAGTGGAGAGGTCGCGGGATCTGCTGCGGCCTGCAGATGTACTTGCATCAAACCGGCTGTGGTCGCAATTCAATGTTCCGAGCCCTTTGTAACAAAGTTTGTTGTGCCAGCTAATATATAAGCACAGACAACAACATCCACAACACTGTCGCTGTCCTCGATCAAAGCCCATGATACTCAAATGGCAGTACAATTGGACGGCGTAGTCTCTACTCTACCACTCCAATGTAGAATGTACTATAGAATGTAGAATGTACTCTTTCTCATGGCACAGTGCGCCATCATACGGTAACTGAGCATGACACAAAGAGTCTTGTCATCTCGCTTGCTGCTTCTAATGTTAGATGGAGCCACAAGACCCGCGTTCTCTTTAATTCACAATAACGCGTACCGGTACTACTTCGCAGTCAATCCGGAGGAAGTGGCACTGAAGCGAAACGAGATGCCGACGGGACTTGGTCTTTGTGGACTCCGCAGTGTAGTGCAAAGTGAGCAAACAAAATCACGTTGCTACTAAACTGAACTTCGATTTCCACCCAGGTTACACCAGAGTACCTATAGTATTTTGCGTTCCACAGATCATAAAGTGCCCACTGCGTCCGTCACCAAGTTGCAGCCACTCAAGCACCTTATCGGGGTTGAACGTAGACCTTTGTCCGTCATCCATGCTCTCAATCCGTAAACGTGATCGAGCGGTTCGTTGTCACGCCGCTCGCTGTGACAACTTTACCACTACCGGTAACACCCACCGCTGTCCATACTTGAGGCTCAGCAGCACGCAGGCGCCCCCGCCGAATGCGCGTGGCATGGTGCCCGAAGACGGCGGCGCGCTCTCGGCGCGCAACGTGCTGCTGCGCCAGAAGCTCCGCGAGCGCAAGCGCTACGACTCGGCCGACGACGCCATGAAGAAGGCCGCGGCGCGCGCCGCCTCCCGCTACCAAGCCCAGGCCCAGGCCAAGGTTTGAGGAAACGTCTCGGTTAAGACCCGACTGTTTCTCGTGCTGGAGATACGCCTTCGCGTCGAGAACTGTATACGCTCTACAAATGTCATCTGACTATTTGCTCTCCATCTGTGGGCAAAATCTGTGCTCTACAGCCGTAATTTACTGTACCTATGCTCTTACTCCGTTCGTCACGCCGCGCTCCCATTGGTCCATCCTCGAACAGCTAGAAAGCAATTGACAACACTTCGCCACGTTACCGCAATCGAGCAGTGCTGGCAGTCGGAACACCTCACGATGCCTCCTCCCCACCGTGTCCACAGGCCTCCGCGTGCGCTGCTACTCCGCGTACCAATGCTGCGTCATCTCATGCTTCTCCTCGCGTTTTTTCAGCTCTCAGCGCTGCTCCCTTCGTGCTCCGCGGACTCGGACATGCTGCCGCCTCCGCCGCCCGTGCTGGGCCTCCCAAGGCCGATTTGTGCGCCCTGGACATCGACCGATCTCACCCCGCGCTGGGACTTGTCAAGGTGACGCCGGAGCCGCCGCCCACGCAAGAATCCGGCGGAAACCGCGTGTATCCGCGGATTTTCTGCTTCGTGAACACCATTTCGGTGCACCACAAGAGCCGCGCGCAGGCCGTGGCGGAGACGTGGGGCCAGCGCTGCGACAAGCTCATGTTCTTCAGCAACACCACGGACACCATCGTAATTGCAGCAGGCACAGACAAGGAGCAGCGCTACGAGGTGGTCAAGATGGACGTCATCGCCGACCACAACCACCTGTGGCAGAAGCACAAGGCCACGCTGCGCTACGTGCACGAGCACTTCCGCCACGACTTCGACTGGTTCTACAAGGCCGACGACGACGCGTACGTGGTCATGGAAAATCTGCGGCAGTATCTGCGGAGGCCCGAGATCTTACAGGCCTACAAGCGAGAGCCCATGCAGATGGGCCACCGATTCAACTTGACCCAGGACCTCGTGAGCTACTACATCGTGGACAACTCGCTGGAGGACATTTGGCGCTCGAGGTGGGAGCGGTGGGTCTTCAACTCGGGAGGACCGGGCTACGTCATGAACCGGCTGTATATGGACAAGATCGTGAACATTCTACCCGACTGGACGTGCCTCTCGGACCGACACAGCGAGATGCTGCCGGACGACGCGTCCATCTCGTTCTGCATGATGTGGCACGACGTCTTCCCGTGGGATACGCGCGACCATGAAGGAAGAGAGCGCTGGCACTCGGATAAACCCAAGGGCGTGTACTTCACGAACCCGAACCGACATGACTACTGGTACGTGCAGTATCACTACCACATCGGCGGCGTGCGGTGGAAAGAGGGGTCTGCTGCGCCCGACAGCGTGGCCTTCCACTACATCAGCCCGCCGCTGATGTACCATCTCGAGCGGACGCTGTACTTGTGTCGAGCTGGAGACGATGTACCCGACGTCGCCGCTTTCAACGCAAAATACGGACTGGCTATTGGAGACGACGTAATGGTGTTCCAGGACATGCCGCAGATGAAGCCCTTCCAGGCGCCAGTAGAGGAACCAGCAACTGTGGCGGAAGCGCCAGGCCAAGCAGAAGGCGGCGCCAACGCGGAGAGATAAGTTTTGCTTGCCTAGTTGTGTGCTTTATTAGTGGCGGCTGCAGTTTTGCCATCTCTCGTGCTGCTTTCTATCGTTGGATTGACTAGATCACGTTACGTTGTTAACGCGAACCATGTTTGTGAGTTCCTACCTACCTGTTGGAATGTTCGCTGTCGATCACTGCGTTCCGAAGAGCGACTGTGTGTCGAGATTCGGGTTCTGCGCGTGCTGCCACTTGACCTGGGCCTCGAACTCTCGGCTGGGGATCACGAGCTTCTCCGGGATGTCGAGGATTTTCTTGATCGACGCGCTCGTGTTGCTGCCCAAGATTCCTGCCAGAGGTGAGGCGGAACCCGACGCCAGAGCTTGTTCGCGACGGATCGCCAGGATGGGCATCTCCAGGAGCTCCTTGAACGCGTTCTTCTGTGTCTTCATGCTGTGCTTCTCGCGCAACAACGTGTCAAGCGCTTCAACTTGGCCGGACGTGACATCGGGAAGAGACAACAAAATCTCACGAGGCGCTGCGCAGAGCGACGACGCGGGACGAAGCGGCTGGTTGCACGGGTCGATGCCCTTGCACTCTTCCACAGGAGTCAGGCCCAGCGTGAGTCGACAGTAAATGTTACGCGCCAGGTTGATGATCTCCCACTTGAGACCGTCTTCCTTCACGTGGCCGACATGCTCGCGCAGAATGCCCTGGAGCGCCGCAGAGAAGAGCTCGCGGCCTAGAAGCGCATGATACTTAGTGTCCGAGTGAAGCACGTTGACCAGCTTGTCGCCCAAGAGCACGGCCTTACGGCAGCTCAGCGTGTCCTTCCAGCAAATCACCTGCACCAAAATCGCGCCGATGGCAAACGGCAGCGAGGGCGATTGGGTCAAAATGTAGTCACGCAGCACGGCATCCTCGGGACTCGTCACGTGCTTCGGGTTGTCCGTGTCGGTGCCCACGACCGTCTTGGGGTCGACGGCGTACTCGATGAAGTCGATCACTTGGCGAGTCAGCTCCATCACCATCTTCTCACGCGCAATCTCCTGCTTTGCGTCTTCGATGCCGACGACCAACGCGCTCCAAGGCGTTTGAACGGGTTTGTCGCCAGCAGCAGGACGCTGGAAGATGGATGTTGCCCGCTGCGCGAAATGGCCGAGCAGCGTCGCCAGCACTGGATCTAACAGAGACGGGAAGAGTTCGCGCGGACAGTTCTTCAGGAACGGCAAGTAGACGTAAGCCAGCGCGCCCTTCAGGTGGCGGTGCTCCATCAGGTCCAGATCGCTGAGCATGCTGTTCTGCAGCACGGATGCCACCTGCGGGTTCTTGTAGAAGCTGGCCTGACCCACTGCTACTCCCATTAAATGGTACGTAATATCACGGACGTTCTTGTGCCACTTTGACCACTTGGAGGCGACGGGTAGCTTCGCAACCTCCTCTTCCTCGAGCTGGTTCTTTCCTCCAAGCAACTGTGCCACTTCATCCACGGAGACGCTCATCAACCAGCAGGCAGTGGAGGTTTTCAGCACCGCCTCCTTCACAGCGGGTTCCCGAAGACCATGAAGCGAGCGAATGAGCGCCAACAAGTTCGGTAGCAAGTGTGGCCACGCGGCCTCGAAAGCTCCTGTGTCTTCGGTAGCCTTGGGCGAATACGTGACCCCTGCTCGCTTGGCGATGCCATACAATGTCGTTAGGGTCTTGACAATCATCCCGAGTAGTTTCTTCGACTTGTCATCGTTGGCTGCCGCTTCAATAGCAGTCACAATACTCTGCGGGGAGTTGACAAGCGCGGTCATCTCTGGCGACGTCCATTGAGCCAGCGGGTCCTGGACAATCTGCTGCACGAACTGCACACGCTCCTCCTTGTTCTCCATCGAGTTGGACACCAGCACCAACATCTCGTACAGCATCACACCCTCCGTATCTGTCACACGATCTGCGGCAAACAGCTCCTGAGCCTTCGTACACAGCACGGGGAGCACCGGCAAAATGTGCGCAGGGATCGCCTGGCAAATGGAAACCAGCGAGGACAGCGCCCGTCTCCGAACGTTGATCGTTCCGCTACTCATCTTGCCGTGCACGTCCTCGCCAGACATCACGAAGTTGATATTCGCAAAGAGCATTTCAAACACCGCCGTGAGCGTGCTGCCGTCCAGGACGTAGTACTTGGCAAACGACGCGAGCACAAGAAGCTGGCGGAACTTAAGGAGAGGATCGGGCGTGTCAAACGACAGAATCGCCTGCAAAATCGCCTGCAGCGCCTGGTGGTTTGAAGGATTTTGCATTGCATTGGGTGGGAGCTGCTTGACGATGCAGTCTATCAGGGACGAGATGCCTTCGTGGTACAAATACGCCGTGCTGAGATCGGTACAAAGTCCGCGATCAGCGCTCAGGTGGTCCGTGCCGGCCGGATACTGCGTGAGCACGAAGGCCAGACGCTCGTGCAGCGACTGCAACACAATCGTGGGGTTCAGCTGCACCAGCACTCGGATCAGTGCGTACAGTCGTCCTCGGAAATTCCCATAGTACGAGATGTACTCGTTGTGGTCGTCGAACTCCTCTCTGCTGCACTCGCACGCAACAGCTTGCGCGCCCGGGTGGTCCCGCTCGGGCGAGCCCAGCTTGAAGTACTTGTCAAACGAAACCTGTCGAAGCTGCTCCAGAACGTCCGCCAAGTACGCCTCGCCCTGCTTCAGCACCGTCTTGTTCTTGAGCACCGTGAGCCAGAAAATGATCTGCGCCTCCGTCAGAATGAGGCTCGGGTGCGCGAAGAGCTTGCACAAGTTCTTGAGGATCACGCGCAGCAGCGCCATCTCCTGCTCGCCCGCTCCGTCCAGCAGCAGCACGTCCAGCTGACACGTCCCCACGCCACCAGCATGTCGTTGAGCTTCTTGTGAAACAACAAATTCGCCTCCAAGTCCGGCTCCAGCGTCGTCAAGTCCAGCGTGTCCACCTTCTCGATGATTTGGCTGATACTCTGCAGCATAATGGCTCTGTGGTCCTTGCCGAAGCCTCTGGTCATGTACACCTCCAGACACTCGGCCCCGGCCACGCGGAACTCGGCGTCGTCCAGCAGCAGCACAGCCACCATAATGAAGTTAGTACTCGGGTCCACAGGTCGCTCCAACGGCATCCACTCGAGGAACTCCTTCAACATGTCCAGCGCTGCATGAATAAGTCGCTGACTGATGTTCCTCTCGGAGACGGACGCCGCGGGGGACTTGATCACTGCGTACTGCTTCTCCAGCTCCTGGTACACGACCGGGAACAGCTGCGGCAGACACACGTTGAGTCCCTGCAGGATATCCTTCCTCCTGGCCGGCGGGATCGACGTGTTGAACGACGAGCTGACGCAGTCCTCGGCCAGCGAGCGCAGGATCATGAGCACGAGCTCGATCTGCGCGGCCGAGCCGCTCTGCCACACCTGCAGCAGCTCGGGCAGCAGCTCCGGCCAGCGCTGCGGGAACTGGCGCTTGGCCATCTGCGCCAGCAGCGCCACCTTCTTCTCGCGCACGAACACGGGCTCGCTCTCGGTCGCGTCCGCCGCGCGCAGCAGCAGCGCCACCAGCTCCGCGCGCATGCTCTGCTGCTCCTCAGCGGGCAGCGCGCCCCAGCGCGTGAGCACGTGGTGCTCCAGCACGTGCAGCGCGAAGTGGCGGCGCCGGTGCAGCTCCAGCGCGTCGCCCGCGTCCGCCCCGGGTTGCGGTACAGCGCCGCCGCGTACAGCGCGCAGTCCGCGCGGCCCTTGAAGTCCTCGCAGAAGGCGTACGCGGCCTGCCGCTCCGCCGCGGACGCCAGCGGCGAGTGGCTCACCTGCACGGCCAGCAGCACCTGCTGGTACAGCTGCGGGTCCATCTCGCGTCGCTTGAATTAACGTATGGCTCGCGGAAATGACTGGCGATTAGTATGGGTCGGTTTTCGAATACATGCACAAAAATCTTGCGTTGCGTGTTAAAATTTATGCGTAGCTCGTGGCGTTGGGGGTGAGAGCTTCCGCGTAGTGGTCGGGCTTGTCCTCGTCGTTATTGGGCTTGGCGGCCGTCTCCTGCGGCGCCGGGGCCGAGCTGTAGCAGATGAGGCCGACGTACACGAGCGCGAGCGCGAGCCAGTACCATTTGTTGACGGCCTCGTCGAAGATGAGGTAGGACACGGCCACGGTGAAGACCGGCGCCGTGAGCAGCCCGAGGTTGAACATGAGGCTCTCGGCCCAACGCAGGAAGACGGACGTGATGGTGTAGAAGACGAAGAGCACGCCGACGTAGCCGGCCATGTAGCCGTAGACGCGGCCCGTAAAGTCCACGTCCTCGATGGGTGCGCGCTCGAGCACGAGCACCTGGATGATGGAGACGATGGAGGCCCAGAAGCCCAGGAAGCCCAGGCACTCGATGTTCGAGTCGACGTCGCGCGTCTTGACCACGGCCTGGATCATGACGTTGGACGTGGCGTAGAAGGCGGCGGCGATGAGCGCGTACATGTCGCCGCGCACCTCGCGGCTCGAGGTGCCGTTGGCCGACGAGGTGTAGTCGGACACGAAGATGACGACGGAGCCGCAGAGCGCGATGACCGCGCCCACGTAGTGGCGCAGCGCGTAGCGGGTCTTGAGGAACAGGAAGCAGAAGAGCGTCACGAAGGGCACCGTCATGTTGAGGATGAGGCTCAGCGTCGCGTAGTTGGCGTAGTTGTACGCCTTGACGGCGAAGTAGTTGCCCTCCACGTCCACGACGGCCAGCAGCACGTAGAACCACCACGGCACGCCGATGAGCGGCGTCTTGCGCACGAAGCGCACGCCCAAGTACACGACGCCCAGCAGCACGTACAGACACGTGCTCTGCAGCGTGGGCAGACTCGCGTTCTCGAGCGTCAGGTACTTGGACAGGATGCCCGACGCCACGTTGAGCAGCATGATGACCTGGCCGAAGCCGAAGCACAGGAACTGGAACTTGACCTCCTGCATCGCTTACGAGACGGCTGAACTTGAAGTGGAGACTTGCGGACTGAAGCGGAGAGGGCGCCGATATTCGAAGGAGCTCGCTCAGTCGGCGGAGCGGGGGCCAGTGGCTCGAAACGAACTGCGCGATTAGACAGAGACCGGTGCAGAGGGATTTGCCCGGCGATATGTATGGTGCTGTACATGTACCACGAGCACGGGACAAGGCCAACCAGCGTCCGCGGGGCGGCGTTCCTCTTGGTGCAACTGGACTTGAGCTGCTGGACATGGCTACGGAGCACTTCAACTTACTGTACTTCGAACTGAAGCGATCGACCAGAGAGAGAGAGAGAGAACGCGGTTCAGACTGGTAGGATACAGTACAGCTCTACTGCACTGCATCGAAAGTGTATTACCTGGATAGAGACTTTTACATGTGCTCGTACGGTGGCAGCGTGTCTGGCGGTCCGAAGTCGCAGCTCCCGGGTTTGTAGCTCTTGATGTGCGTGGCGATCTGCGCCAAGGTGCAGCACGGACACAAGAGCGAGGCGCAGCAGTCTCGGCAGCATCCGCCCGGGATCTGGAACCGCTCGCGGGTGAGCGCGCGCGCCTTCCAGATCCAGACGAAGAGGATCACGTGCACCGTGCCGCCCGTGAGCAGCACGAGCGTGAAGAGCGTGGCCAACGCGCACCAGTACGGCGCCATCCCCAGTCGAGCCGAGATCTGCGCGTGCGTGACGCATGGGCAGAAGGTGACCATGCAGCAGTTGGGCACGCAGTGCTTGAAGCAGCCGCACCACAGTGTCGTCTCCCAGCCCCCGATCTTGATGTCGGTCATGCCATCGTCGCGGGCAGTGGGCGTTACTCCGTGGTGGTTTCCAGGCGGTGTCAAGGGGGCATCGTCCACTTGGATGGCGTACGGGTGGTCGTCTCCATTGTGCTGCGGCGAAGGTGTCGAGACGGGCTTGGACATTGGCGTTGTTGAACGTTATTGAACGTTGGTGCTTGTGCGGAATGGAGCGAATTCGATAGTGTTGCGGTGCATCTAGCAGAGTGTCATATTGCTGGACGATTGCCAAGGTGCGACACAAGTGAGACGACCAGCCAGCCAGAAGCCACGAAATGGAAGCCTTGATTTATACAGTAGTAGAATCCTCTCACGATATTAGCTGTTGTAGGTAGGCGCAGATGAAGCCCAAGGGCAGGATGTGCCGATCGTTCGTTCTAAAGTGGGGATTGATCTCTGGGCAGCCCGCCGGCCTGGCGGCCGGGACTGACGGTCCCGTTAGCTTTCATATCTTCTTTGAGGTATCTTAGCGCCCTGGAGAGCACTCGTTGAGCAGTACCTTATGTGGATGCATGGTGTTGCTATTAATAAGCCCCAGACTGAGGCCTAGCAACAACCTGGGAAAATAATTAATACCTGTTGTTCTGCCCCTGCTGGCCTGTTGTGTGTTCACAGCCCTGTTCGCCTGTTAGCCACCCTGTTTAGCTGTTGCACATCAACAGGGAAGCAGCGTCGATCTGAAAATACCAGTTGCAATTGTAAGAGGGAGCGATGCATAAAGCAAAATGACATCAACTAAGTCAGCATAGGCAGTTTGAAGCGCGGCGAGGAGGCACAGGGCTGCAGTAGGAGTCGCATAAAGACGAAGAAAAAGCTCAACTGTAGAAGTAGCCATAATATGTTTCGTGCTAGTAAGACCTGCGAACCTCGTAATTACGCGCATGCGTTCCTCGCCTTGTTGTTGATTGCCGAAGATTGACGAGCCAGTGGACATGTCTTACGAGCCTCACACGTACGTGTGCGTCTGGAAGCCCCCAACAAGTATGCCTGGGCCATGTAGACCTTTTACAAAGTTACGTGGGCACTAACGTAGCGGCCGAATGCATGGACAATCTTCGGCAGGCTGTGGGTATCCTACTTCTGTGTATTTTGTTTGTTTTCGGTTCGGGAATCATTGCTGTCACACACTACGAAGAGCTAACAGCTACAAACCATGTTTCGTGTCGATGCGGTTCATACGCATCCTGTAGGTAACAGATGAACGGTACTGACAACACGCGAGTAGGGGCTATAGGTACTTAACCCTTTCGCGCACAGGGGGGCAAAATGCCCCTTTTGACTGACGCACGGTACTACTCCCCGGACCTAAATTTTACGATAATAAAGCAAAATTTAGTTTTCGTTCAAAATAAATTTCATATTTAAATTTGAGTAGGGCAAAATGCCCCCGTTCATGTTTACGGGAAAAGCTTTGCGATTGGATAGAATTCAAAAGAATTTCATTTACATAAAAAATTTCAAAGTTAAATTTGGTATCGATTGTCTGGACATTCCTACAATTCTAATGTGTGTGGAACCAGTAACTAATCCATCATTGCAGAGTATGATTGACAGGCAAGACAATAGGAAATGTAGAAGTAGTGTCTGTTGGTTGAGAACTCGGGTATTTTTTGTGGAGACTAGGCATGGACCATCTAGTTTCAATGCACATCGCGTAGTCAGCTACAGTAACAACTAAACAAATAGTTCAATACATGCTTACAATGTCTAGCACAAACAATCCCAACTTACTAGCACTTCCGCGCAGCCGCGAGGACAATGTGCGTTAATGCGGGTGTTTGTTCGCCATTCATCCCTACAGTTCGATACACGGCAGCCTTCAGGCAGCAGTCATTAGCCGCTTAGAATTTACAGTATAGTACACACACTATCTTCCGTGCTCGAAGGGGTGTATCCTCCTACATGCTCCAATTTCTACGAACGACCTCGCAGCTCTACAAACTTAAAATGGCTTTACAGTCGCAAAGCGGACCTACGGTGGCTTCTGAGTCAAGGTCGGTGGTGCGGCAGGTGGATCTGTAACTAACACAGTATGTATACCTCGTAATGCAGCTTGACATTTACCGTTAGTCTGTCGTCAACCACACTTTGATCTTGAGGCCGTTCCGATGTGATCGCTGTAAGGACTTTGCTGCTTGGGTGATGTTGTGGTGACTAACCAATTGCGACAAAGAGTCACTGCTATCCGATCAAGGGCGAAGCAAGGCTTAGCGGAGATGCTCGAGTGAGAACTCCCCTGCCGTGCTGCAAAGTGGCTACACAAAGCCGTGTAATGAACTTGGTTTCACTATGCAAAAAGCCGTCAAGGAGTTGTATGCGTGTATCGAAATTACTGCAACAACTGAACACGTGTAATCATCTTGATTAAAGTATGGATTGTAGTCACCTCGTTTAAGTATGCGATAACTACTATCCAGTCGCTCTAAATACACCCGTTTGCATGCGCCATGCTGCCGACGTTCTCGGACGATGCCGACAAGTTGCTAGTCAGATTCGCGTTCCAGTACATGCAGCAAAACCGCCGTGTGGAGTGGTCTACTGTAGCGCGAAAGCTACGCCGGCTTCGTATCAATAAGACAACAAAGGAGCTGGAAACGCGCCTACGAACCCTCAAGCGCGCCCACGGCAACGACTTGTCCAAATTTCCCCCGTGTTTCTTCGGTTCTACGCGCCGTTCCGACAGTTCAAGCAATACAGCCTCAAGCCGTCCGCGACCTATCGTCCTGGACTACCAAGCTACGGTATGCCTTCTTCGCTCCGTCTTCGGTTCGGTCACCAAGACCGATATCCAACAGAAAGACGGTGTGCTACATGAGAACGCTGGAGAGCTTCTTCCAAAAGCGGTGGCTGGTGTTATTAGCATCATTGGTCCTGTCCAAGCCGATGATGTTTTTCTCGATATTGGCTGTGGTATTGGAAATGTGGTTGCACAGTTTGCACTTCAGACACCAGCTCAAAAGTGCTTAGGAATTGAGATCCGTCCCGAATTGTGTCTCCTTGGCTGTCAGCTGATCAACAGATACGCGCTCGTGCAGCCATTGCTCAAGAAAGTTGTGCTGCTCGAAGGCAATGCAAAGGACTGTGGAATTTCGGCACACCCGCCGCTGTTTCAAGCGTCAATCGTCTACCTAAACAGCTTCCTGTTCATGGATGACGTGAAAATGCTCGTCCTACAAGAGTTATGTGCGCTCCCGCGTGCACGATATGTGATATCAACAGAGTCGTACTGTCCGAGACACCGGCCATCATGTCGTAACACCTTCTGCAGTAAGTGGCAACTGCAACAAGTTACACGGGAAACAGCTAGTTGGACAAACAAACTCATTCCAGTTTATATCGATCAACGTAGTAATCAATAACATGTCATTTCCCATTCTTTCATCCAAACGACCTCCTGTATGTGGAACTCCGCAACGCTGGATCGATGCGTGGAAGCGATCGCGCCAGCGGCGAGGCATTTTACGAGCTACGAGCTCGGCGCTCAGCTCGAGCGTGCAGCGCGTTGCCACGCCGGCGGCTGCCGCGCGCAGCTTTGGCGCCTCCTGTATAAAATCCGATACAATCGAGAAGGCCAACCATAAAGAGTTAGTACAGACACCTCGCCCGCGGATACAGCCACGCACATCGCTAGCTTACCTCTCATACGGCTACCAGCTCGGCGCTCAGCTCGAGCGTGCAGCGCGTTGCCACGCCAGCGGCTGCCGCGCGCAGCTTTTGGCGCCTCCTGCATAAAATCCGATACAATCGAGAAGGCCAACCATAAAGAGTTAGCACAGACACCTCGCCCGCGGATACAGCCACGCACATCGCTAGCTTACCTCTCATACAGCTACCAGCTCGGCGCTCAGCTCGAGCGTGCAGCGCGTTGCCACGCCGGCGGCTGCCGCGCGCAGCTTTTGGCGCCTCCTGTATAAAATCCGATACAATCGAGAAGGCCAACCATAAAGAGTTAGTACAGACACCTCGCCCGCGGATACAGCCACGCACATCGCTAGCTTACCTCTCATACAGCTACCAGCTCGGCGCTCAGCTCGAGCGTGCAGCGCGTTGCCACGCCGGCGGCTGCCGCGCGCAGCTTTGGCGCCTCCTGTATAAAATCCGATACAATCGAGAAGGCCAACCATAAAGAGTTAGTACAGACACCTCGCCCGCGGATACAGCCACGCACATCGCTAGCTTACCTCTCATACAGCTACCAGCTCGGCGCTCAGCTCGAGCGTGCAGCGCGTTGCCACGCCAGCGGCTGCCGCGAGCAGCTTTTGGCGCCTCCTGTATAAAATCCGATACAATCGAGAAGGCCAACCAGTACAGACACCTCGCCCGCGGATACGGCCACGCACATCGCTAGCTTACCTCTCATACAGCTACCAGCTCGGCGCTCAGCTCGAGCGTGCAGCGCGTTGCCACGCCGGCGGCTGCCGCGAGCAGCTTTTGGCGCCTCCTGTATAAAATCCGATACAATCGAGAAGGCCAACCATAAAGAGTTAGCACAGACACCTCGCCCGCGGATACAGCCACGCACATCGCTAGCTTACCTCTCATACAGCTACCAGCTCGGCGCTCAGCTCGAGCGTTGGGGAGGAAATGTCAGAATTGGTGGCTACAGCAAATTTGAAATGTTGGAGTTTTCTGTTTATGTTAAAAATTCAGGTTTGTCAATGAAGCTACTGTGTCGAGTATGTGATTGGTAGAGAATATGATAAGGGGCAGAATGCTCCCCTTAACGTAGCGATTTTCTGTTATATTTCGAAAAAGATGTGAAGCGGGGCATTTTGCCCCCACTGACCTCGAAAGGGTTAACAGGCGGCTAGTGCTAGAACAACAGATAATAATTATCACCCAACAACCTGGGATATCGGAGAAGTATGAGATGTAGTCTTATTTTCCCAGCGAATGCACGCCTGCATACTGTATGCACACTTTACTCTACAGTTCATGTCGTGGCGGAATTTTTTTTTGCCTCGCGCAGTGTCTGTACGTGCGGCTGTCATCAGCTCACAATACATGTTACTTAGGTCGAAGTACAGCGGACTGACGAATCATTCACGGAGACCATGAAAACATACGCAGTGGCTATTATAGCCAATAGATAGATAATAGTACACCAAAGGGGTGGTTTCCAGGGCTGGCACGACGGGTTTAATTATTAGGTTTTATTTTAGGTTTTAAATATAGTAAAACCTGTCAACCTCCAAAAAGTACCAATAGGTTTTACTGGATTTCAAATCGATTTCACAGGTCGTTCAGAAACATTTGGTTGTCAAAATTCCATAAATAAAAATCGTGATGCTACAGCTCTTGTCGATTGCCGACAGATCTATAATGGCAGCACAGATGAATGTACACAGTTAATAGCGATGACTCTGTTTTAAATGGACTTAGCCAAACATGGCTAAATAGATTATACATGCATGTACTTGTAAGTAAGAACTCAAGAAACTCCATTCTGAAAACACCACAATAATTACAGCACCAACGTTTCGTTAAAGTCGTACAAGCATACCCATGGAGGGCACGAAGGTGAAACCATCATAGAGCCGACCCTAACTACACTCATAAACATACTTTCACCACTATTTTCAATTCTCGCTGTATTTCAAAGCCAGTCGACATGAACTATTAGGTATTCGGCCTCCTAATATCCCCCTCAATTCGCACATCAAGCTCGTTATCTGCTTTGCATAGGCAACTACATCAACAAAGACCGAACCAGGAAGAACTACCAATAATGCAGTAGCAAAGCCTAGTCAAGAAATAAAAACTAGGTTCTATTGGTTTAAACCAAGGTAAAAAACCTAATTCGTTTTGAAAAAATCAACAGGTTTTACCAGCCCTGGTGGTTTCCATAGACAAGTATCATATGTTTACGGACGACGCTAGTCCTTGCCGCGCTACTAAGAACTGTGGGATCAACCTGAACTCACTTCATGCAGCACTGTGGAGGACGCGGCGTCACATAGATCTGCTATCATGGGCTTTGGTCGAGGCCAGCCACTATCTATCACTGCATTGACACAACTCAAGCGGTTTGGAGCAGAGCCACAACCGTTTTGGTGCAATACATCTGCGCTACGCAGCCGATCCCACGAGTTTGGAGTATCCCCATCACCTCTCCGCTCCAGAATTTTCATTCCGGCGTCAAGAACGAGCGCGTCAAAAACTGAGTCTAAGAGCCCAAACCATGCGCGCCTTCCTCGTCCTTCTCCTGGCTGCGGCAGCTCTCCTCGTCGGCCTCTCCGCTTCAGCGACCAGCCTTCAAACCTCCCAGAACCAGATTCAATTAACCGGTGCTGTCGACCCGCGGGCCGCTTGGGGGCGAAAGCTGCTGTGAAGTGCCGCCGTCGACGAAGAAGAGATAGGGAATCATGGCCGCTGTCAAGAAACTGGCAAATCGACGGTCGATCTGCCCAAAAATGCCTACTACATGTACAAGGCCTACGTGAACTTGAAGCCCACTGCTGTCGATATCGAGAAAACGGCGAATCAATCCCGACAGGTTGAATATGAGCGACGGTAACCAAGTGGCTGAGCGCGCCCTTTGCAAGGCCAAGTACCAGCACATTCATGGAGAAGCAAGTTTTTTTTAAGCTTTTGATTGAGTTAGTAGCTAGAGACGCCGTAACAAGTTCGCGTGATCTTACAAGAATACACTCCTGCAGATGCGCCTAGTTGGATCGGAGGATTTTCCATTAAACAAGTACTTCAGTAAGTACTTTAGTAAGTAGTTAGTTACTGAAACCCCCTAGTTTTGGTTAATCGGACAGCACTGAATGCATTCTTCAAGTGGTCCTCGTTGACAATAAGTGAAAGTGCAAAAACAAGTAAAACGAAGGAGTCGCGGAGGATTGCTTAGGAATTAAGGCCATGCGCTCACATCGTTCTAGATGACTTTACTCTCACATGAAGGCGCTTATGTCGCCAGAGGAGGCTTGTCGTACAGTGCGCACGACCCAGCCAGAGTTGGCTCGCGCGAGTTATCAATTGTACCTTGAAGTTATCTTGATAAGGATACTGCAAGATGACACTTCAGAGGAAATGGTGACAGGGCCCCGGACGCGGATGAGGTAACGCAGATCTCGTCAAAAAGCTCGGCACAAGTGCGAAGGTCTGGATGAAAAACGCCCGTCTAAAGGCGATCGTGTACTGAGGGGGGGGGGGGGGTAAACGATTAACCGTGTTGTTGGTTATCTGGACTTCTCAATATGCAGCATTATACACTATCCTACACAAATGGAAATACTGGCGTCATAAACTACAACGGTGGAGCCCGTAGGCGCCCCGAGGCGTTGGTATAGAGGGCAGGCTGCCGGAGATTAAATAACCGTGGGTGGGTTGCAATGAAGCGACCCAAGCAGGATGAAGTAGGGAACTGTCGGAGGCACCGGCGAAGTCTTGCTCGTGTTGGTTGGTCCGACGACCGCAAAAGAGCTCGAACATGAGAGGCGATCGTGTACTGGAAAACCAACGCTGCTATCCTGGATAAGGCAGCGACGAGTCTCGTTCAAAAAAAATTAACCCCGATCAGATTTACAGCTTCCGAGGACTCGGCAACCGAAGTAATCGAGCTGACAAGGTAATGACCACCCAAGAAAGCCCCTCCATGCTGCTGTGGAGGAAGCACTACGACCTGTGGATGAAAGCGAATCCAACAAAAGCCAAATCGGTTTTTCGGAAAGTTTCACAGCAAAAGTCGTGACTGCTAAATAAGTGTCATGCTCCGGTATCGCCAAGGTTGAGAACTGAGCGATTTTGCTGCTACTGAGAAGTTTATACAAAAATGTTTGACAAGTTTTGCTTTGATGTATTTTTTTCCTTGTAATTGTAGAGAGAGAGTATCTTGCGGGCCGAAGTCGCACGTGCTAGGTTTGTAGCTTGTAGCTCATGATGTGAAAGTATGCAGTGTGAGGGGCAAAAGAAGAAGGCTGGGTTACCGAGACGTCTACACTGCAGACGTCTGTACATCTGCGCAGTCACCTCTCTTCAGAATTTGCATTCTGACGTCAAGAACGAGCGTTTTGCATCCATGGACACCGTCGTCGTGAAGAGTTTCGAGCCCGATTAAACGTACTGAGACTTGGAAACGGAAGCAACGGGACCTACGCCTGTATAGCATCCGCAACACAAAGTATACGGCCAAGCACCGCGACTGGAAACCCACGTTCGATTAAATAGCGATAGGTTTGCGCCTTTTCAAGGATGAATATCATGCAGGATATAATCTACGTGCGATACGCTTCGGTTCTGACAAACTACCGTGATAAGTGGCTCGTGCTGGTTCGCTTAACGATTGCAGAAATACGGTTCGAGCACTGGTGCTTGCCCTACCACAACTCTTCAACTTCTTGCTCAGCTAAAGCTTTTGTATTATAGTAAGCGTTCCGGTTACCGATAAAGCAAACAAAAAGCAACTTGATACGTGAGCCCAGCGACTTTGTATGCGATGTATTGCTTTGTTATCAAAACATCCGTACTCATAAATACTGTTTGTTATTCGGCTCTACCGAAGCGAAATCGTAATATCGAATACTACGATCTTCTCTTTTAGTTGTCGTAGAGGTCCCTGTTAGGCGAGATTTTGAACTTGTACAGTATACGAATAAATTACTACTTCAGTATTAATAGCATTTGCTACTTCATAATGTAATGAATGGCTTCAGGGCATTGAATTAGGATTCGCTGCCTGCTCTTCGTACCAACCAGGGTTTCCTAAAAATATATGGCAATATCAATAATTGCCATAATTTACCATACAATAATGTATTTTGTGGACCCTTATCACTCCATACAATTATTTATTTCAGGCTTCAACAGAATAATGTTTATACCAATAGGTTTGTCCCAAGTGTATATTTTGACCAATCAGATGGTTACATTGTAGAATGCATAATGTATTTCACGAGTGATGTATTTACCATTATTTATTTTTGGGTTTTCTTTTCGAAGCACCGTAATTTATTTCGGTCAGCGGCTTCCATATTACGGCAATAGTATTTTAGGAAACCCTGGTACCAACGCATGCGTTTTGTCGCTAAGTACAACTCTGAATTCAATATCAAAAAGATTCCACCGCGGTCCACTTTTTAGAATTAGAAGGAAGCATTGCATCCTTTTTATTTTAAATAAGCCGGATAAAGACTCAAAACTATTTTAATAAATTACTTAAGTGCTTTAGTATTCGGAATAATGAATGCCGTCACGGCATTGAAGTCAATTACTTGGATTAGATCTCTGCTCTTGGTACTAACGAGCGCAACTCTCATCAAAAAGACGCCACCTCGACTGTGATGTGTTTTCTTTTTTAACTTACATAATCGGATCTACAGTAGCACTATTACCAGATCGTATAACGTCGTCCCCAACCGTACGTGCCTAGTATGAGGAAAAATACCTCGTCAGATAGCTAGACAAATAGAAGTGTTCGTGAAAAAACAAAATCGACGCTCTTACCATAAACGAACTCACGCACGACTTGGGAGACTTCGGCGAGTTAGCTGTTTCTCAACGCAAGCAGCATTAATATGCGCACTTCTTGTAGGTTTTCCCAGCACTCGAGGCACTGCCAGAATGAGAAGACCCCAGACTGTACAACGAAGCGACCGCCACCTCCCCTTACAGCTTCCGTTGGCAACACTTCGTAAATTCAAAACAGCGGTTCATTGCAACTGACAATGTCACCGCGTCTTCACAATCAAGATCCAAATGATTGCCCAGCACATTCCTTCATGTAGCGAGCGAGTCTCTGAACGCTCCGCCGACTCAATCTGTAGGGATCTCCAACGCCGGTAACTGCCACCACAATTTCGCCAGACCATTTCGTTCCCAGCAAATCCCGTCACCACAGGACAGGTCAACGCCACTTTGCCATACGAAAGCCCGTCCGTTCGAGATACAGTGTCCGTCGCCATGATAGTGGATTCCCCACAGCTTTAGTTAGACGCCGAATTTTCTGAGTGTATTCACCCCGCACGCGACTGCGCAGCCAAACAATAAATAGGTTCAGACGGCCGTTCATGCCGCTCATTCACCAAAGTTTCCATAGCGCAGAAGCCCCCCCACCGACCATGACACGCTTCGAACATCGAGATCACGGCAAACTCGCCGTATTCCTGCTAGCAATCGCACTGCTAGCGACCCTCTGCTCGGCCTCAGCCTCCACCTCCTCATCATCGCTGACCAAGGAGGAACTGTGCTCGCTGGACTTGCAGAACTCGCGTCAAGTTGTTGACATGCTTGAAGTGACCCCAGAGCCTGCCCCGTCACACAACGAGAGCGAACAATCAGGAGTCTACCCTCGCATCTTGTGCTTCGCCGTGACCTACTCGGCCCAGCACCAGACTCGAGTCCGAGCGGTGGCGGAAACGTGGGGCCAGCGTTGCGACAAGCTACTCTTCTTCAGCAACATGAGCGACTCCATCGTCGTGGGGGCCGACACTCAGGCCGAGCGCCGCTACGAAATCGTGCAGCTCGATATCATTGCAGACCACGCGCATCTGTGGCTGCGCACCCGAGCAGCGCTCAAGTACCTGCACACGCACTACCGCCACGACTACGACTGGTTCTACAAGTGCGACGACGACACGTACGCCATCATTGAGAACATGAGGAAATACCTCAAGCGACCGGAGATCGTGCAGCGATTCAACCGAGAGCCGATGCAAATGGGCCATCGCTTCAACATGCCCGACGAGGCCTTCAACTTCTACATCCGAAATGAGACGCTCAATGCGCTCTGGCGCTCGCGCTGGGACCGCTTGGTCTACAATTCCGGCGGCGCCGGCTACGTGGTGAACCGACTTTACCTGGACAAGATCGTGGAATCGCTGCAAGACTGGACGTGTCTACCCGATGAAGCGAGCGGGACGATGCCGGAGGACGCCGGCGTATCGTTTTGCATGATGTGGAACGACGTTTACCCCTGGGACACTCGAGATCACCGCGGTCGAGAGCGCTGGCACGCGTTTAACCCCGAATTAGTCTTCGCTACGTGGCAAGACCCTAATGAATGGTACGTCAAGTACCACCAGAGGGTGGGCGGGGTGCGCTCCAAGTTTGACAGTGCAGCTCCGGACAGCGTGGCTTTCCATTACGTCAAGCCACCGCTCATGTACCACCTCGAGCGCAGGTTGTACCTCTGTCGGTCTGAACACGATCACATTTCGGCCTTTAATGAGGCCTTCGGGCTGGCGATTGGAGACAAGGTGATGGGGCTTTAACCGCGTTATTCGTAAGTCGAATGTAAGATAGCTACCTTGTCAATATAAGCAACAGTGCGCAACAACATATCGGAGAGAACGCTATCTATATAGTTTTGGGTGGTTTTGACCGAGAACTTGATGTCGTTGGCAGGGACTAGAAGCCATACTACGCCCCACGCTTTGCTTTATACGCGGCCTCAAACTTTTCGTTAATGGGGTCCGACTTCCTGGCGATCCCCATCTTCTCGTACAGTATCCATACCCGTCTGGAGCAGCTTCTCCACTGAATCGTCGACGTTTGCGCAGCACTTCACGCGCAAGGAAAGCTTCTTGTCCTTGACCCAGTTCTTCGCGCCTCCGCGCAGCTCCGTGACAGCATCGAGAAACCCCCTCTCTTCATCTGCTGGGTCCATGCTCTCGGTCGCAGCCGCACCAGGGCGAAGCAAGCATCCACTGTTGGCGTGGTCTTGCGTCAAGCAGGCTCGTATCGGGTGTTGGTACAGTAGACGACGAGGTTTTCTCGAAAGTTGAGTTGTGCTTGCCGAGAGAATTGCGGAGTGAGACCGTGAAGCCGACTTGGCCACCACAGGCTATGAAATGAAATCAGTTGAAGTGCGAAAATGACGATGACGGGAGTTTACTTCAGGATGAAACACACTGTGCAGGATGTACGGAACGTTTGGCTCGGCCGTACATGTCAAGAGGATGCCACCTAATGCGTCTCATTCTGTTGCGCGTAAGGCGTGCGACGCGCTTGTGGCATCCCAGTGAAATGGCATGAAGGACACACCTTCGAATATTGCCGTAGAATGAGTCAAAGTGTTTCTTAGTACTTCAGTAGTATAGGTAGAGTGCTACCGGTAGTGAATCCTTATATCGTCGAAAAAATGTCGCTCGCGTGCCGCTCTGGTTGATCACACCCCACGATGCAAGCGTATGTGTATGCGATGTGACAATACCAAAACTGAACAAAACTTAAAAGAAAGAGAAGTCCTATCTCATTTCATTAAACGTATTGTTGGCAACAACAGCAGTCATGAAAAAAAAAACTTCACTACGGAGGTAACTCAAAAGATGTAATGGCTTTGATGAAAATTAGACACACGACACCATCACGCCCAATGCCTTGCCTTCCACACCTTCTCGTACTTCATGTATAACTAACTCTACTTCGTCGATGGGGGTCCGACTTCTTGTCAGTCCCGATCTTACGGCGCAGTTGAGAGGGTGTAATGCCTGTCTTGAGTAAGTAGTCGACAGATTCGTCCTTGTTCGAGAAGATAGCTCGGGCTCGGTATCCGTAAGTTTCTTGTCCTTGACCCAGTTCTTCGAATTTGCGACCAGCTTCTTGACCATGCCCCCCCCCCCCCCCTCTTCGGCAGCAAGAGCGACGTTCTTGACACGAGCTGTTGGGAGTTTCCAACCCGGGCTGAGGATCCCGAGACCACCGACCATCAGAGAAACCATAGCTAAGAGCAGGATGAAGTTTTTTTTGTTTTTGTTTTTGAATTGAGGTTCCGTTGGTGTCACTTAGCTAATACGATCGCTAACGACTCAGAAATGAAGTAGGCGCGCATGGTTGAAAGGAGGCCTCTCGCTGTCGGGGGCTTCGCTTGTGATAATAGCTTGGAAATTGCGTTTTAAAAATGCCGGGAAACCACCAGTGGTGCATTCCAGACGGTGGTAGTCCACCACCGTCTGGAATGCCAGAGAAATGACGCCATGATTACTCTGGGGGACCGCCAGAAAAATTACGACACAAGCTGAGCGGAAACCCCTCCAAGTACGCCGACGAAAGTATGCTGATTTCGAATTTGTACTCTATTTTTTTCACTTCCACATAAATTTATTGGCCAAGTAAGAGCTTATCGTCAAGCTTAATGATGGAGTAGGGCTGATGTGGCAAGAAGGTCATTGACCTGCTCAACGGCATGATGACTGTATACAAAATGCCGCGGAGAGGCGCAGGCATAACTCGCCCACATTGTTTAAGGTTCACTTTCTGCTCAGATTCCTGTCGATCCTACTATCGCTGTCGTATCCACACTTCGGAACATCCCAAGATGCTTTGCTGCCTTTCCCAACAACCTTCAGCTCCAACCTCTGCACGGAGAAAAGCAAGGCATCGTGAACCTCGTGGAAATCGCGCCAAATTGACCTCTCTTTAGGGATTTCACACTCGATTGTGGTACCGACCCGCGTTGTGCACGGAATACAGCCAAATTCAAACTGTCGCGAGGACTTGGGGACAAATTCATCCAGTTGATGTTTATGGGCAACTTGCAGTGGCTGCGGGTTCCAGTGCTAAACGCAAATTCAATGTGACCACGCTGGATGCCCGTGGTAGCAAGGTCACCCTCGGCAGATTCAACAACTCTACCTTAAAAATGGTTATACTCGTTTTGGCGATACCTTTTGACAGGTATAACAAGGTCGACGACGATGCGTACGTGATCATGGACAAATACCTTAAGAGATCTGAGAATCTGATAAGGCTTATCAGGAGCCGATGCATCTGGCGGTGTACCGGGTGTTTTTCTGCCGTTCTATATCAATAACGAACCTATATCAATAACGAACCTTTAGCGTCGCTTCTGCTGTTGAAGATTGATCGTCTCCTCTACACATTGGAGTACTTAAGTAGCTGGATTCGCTATCGACGCGTTGTATCTGGATGACATTCGACTTTACCACCTGTCCGTATAATGTTCGATCGGCGGTGGGCCGAGTTGATCTCCTCTCTACATGGTGGAAACGTACGTGGAAAGCGTGGTCTACGGTTGCGTGGTTTCAACGAGGTGATCTCGTTGACCCCGTTCACTTTCAGGCATCTTTGCTGCGTTCGTATATTTGGCACTCCGTCCACCCCCTTCTGATGTTGGGGTACGGTGGGGCGGCTCCAGCCACGCTTCTAGGCAAGCCAGGAGCGACGCGGAAATTTCGCATTCAATTTGCTGCTGAGACCGGATGTCGTTGTCTGCACGATTTCATGAACACTTGGTGGCCTGAGGCTCCAGCTTTTCTATCACAATTTATGCTGGTGGTCTCGAGTCTATCACTCCCATATCGTATTCGGCACCTGATGAACCTTTACGTGGATATGAGCAGTATTTATGGCAATGTTACGAGATCTAGTGGTCTTTATGAAGGTCCCTGCATTCTAACACCATCACTTCCTCTGGTCGGAGTTGGTCGTCAGCAGCAAGTTATCCTCTTTCCAAGGCTACAGAAGACCGATGTGTGGCGGCTAATTGGGTCCCCCCAATTTGCTTTCTGCGATCACCCACTCGCACACCAAGTTTCCGGTATCAATGCTTCGAAGCTGGCCGCGAGAAATGCGGCGACTAAACTTTTTCGCAGTCTCGTCCTTCCCGTTTACTCGGATCTGCAGTTCCGCATCAGCTGGATGTTGCTCCCCACAAGATCTCGTTTCTATTTCTTACGGATACCCGGCTCCAGTGATCTTGCTTGTGGATATCCCGACTGTGTCGAGGTGGAGACAGCTCAGCATCTTTTCCTGGACTGCTCTCGCGCAGCAGCGCTTTGGGCCGTCGTTATGCAGGACTGGGCCAACTTTGTCGATGGTTCCGTCACGTGGTCCATGATCTGTACTCTGGAGGAGTCCCACTGGGCACCTGGTAGGGTGTCTAGCGCGGAGCAACTGTCACTGCTCTGGACGATCACGCGTTGCATCGTCGTCCACGTGATTTGGACAGCCCGGAACAAACACCATTTCGAGGATAGGCCTCCACTCGACCCACACACGACGATATATCGCGTTTACTCTGTCTTTGGCGCTCATGTCCGAGCTCTTTTGCGGTCGTCGGACCAACCAACACGAGCACGATTTCGCCGATGCCTCCGACAGTTCCCTACTTCATCCTGCTTGGGTCGCTTCATTGCAACCCACTCACGGTTATTTAATCTCCGGCAGCCTGCCCTCTATACCAACGCCTCGGGGCACCTACGGGCTCCACCGTTGTAGTTTATGACGCCAGTATTTCCATTTGTGTAGGATAGTGTACAATTCTGCATATTGAAAGAAGTCCAGATAACCAACAACACGGTTAATCGTTTAACCCCCCCGCCGCGTTGTATCTGGATGGATTAGCACGAAGCATTAATTCCAAGGCGTGCGGATCCAGGTTACGAACGCCACGCTTGTATCCAAGGAGCTCAACTCGCCGGAAAATACGCTAAGCATTGCAGCCTTTGACCGGATTGATAACTTTTCCTCAACCACCGGTAGATATTCGCCATTATCTGTTTGAGTTTCTTCTCTTTTTCCTCACTGAAGTTCCATGCGTTGGGTACATCCAGCCGCAGGTTGACAAGTTTTCGCGGTAAATTATGCGCTGGGTCGCTCAACTATGGCCCCAAACCATCGACGGCCCCTACGATCTCGAGTTTCTGGAGTGACCAAGGACGCAGGGCCTCATTGTCGAAATCGGACACTGTGACTCTTACATCCGAGAGGAACAAGGACTCCAGGCGAGGACACGTAGTTGCAATTGCACATAAAACCACAGTGACGAGGTTCTCTCCGGTGTTTCTGTACCATAAATCTCTAAGACGGCCCCCCACCAATGCCAACAGTCTCATTAGAACCGCCGTACTATCGATGTGATCCACAACGGCTTGAAGAAGTTCAACGGACGAGAGTTCTTCCCCCAATGGCAAATTCCTCCTGACTATCCGGAACTACGGATACTACCCGGATTCCTACTCGCACGACTACGGATACTACCCGGATTCCTACTCGTACGGCTACGGGTACTACCCGACCTACTACTCGTCGTACTACGGCTACCCCATCAACTTCGACGGCTACAGCTACGGCTACGGCTACGGCTACCCTAGTGTTGGCTTCGGCTACGAGTCCGCGACGGCTGGTGGAGGTGCTGGCCAGAAAGAGACTGCCACCGAGCCGGTGACTGCGGCCGACTCCCCAAACCGGTGGGTGAGGAGAACAAGACGCCGTCAAAGGTGACTGCCGCCGACAAGCCGAAGGATACGTCCAAGGACAAGTCAAAGGACAAGTGAGACGCCTCGGAGAACGAATGGCCCGAGCATGGCTCATGCGTGCGTGTGAAATATCGGCAGGCATCGGGTGTAACCTACAGCATGCAGTGAATGATGTAGCGTCGACAAAAGCTGGCTGCAGTAGCAATGCCACGCCAATAGATGTGATTTTGCTTGCTTTCGATCGATTTTTCTTGTTGAGGCTGCATTTTTGTTCTGGACCTGATTAGAACTAATCTATAGAACTATACTTAAGTATTGGCAGTGCGAGATGTTGGGGATGGTCGGTCTCCTATTTGCGAGACGGTCGCGTGGTGCTTGATCTGTGGCGTAAAGTAAGTTTGAAGGTGCATGCTAGGATTGGTATTCTCTTGAAAGTTTCCACTATTCGACTTTCCAACTGATTGTGTTTGTATTGTGATATTGTGGTATTGTTTTGATCCCAGACAGTTAAGTTTGTGGAGTGTAAATTTCCGACAATCACATCCATCCTTTTTTAAAGTATGAAAATATTGAATTGAGAAACCTAAAATTGTAATTGTATTCCACAAATATGCACCTTTGATTACAAAACAAAACCAACAAACGCTTCTCGTCCTCGCAAGTTTGCCACACTCATCACAGGAGAACCCTACGAGACGAAACGCATTGCTACACCCATTACGCGTGCATCTACTCGCCCACACCGCGGATCTCCTACACTGCTCCACCCGCGGCAAACTGACCCGCGCCACCGCCAAACTGCCCAGCTGCTCCAAAGCCCCCGCCGAGACCTCCGGCACCGCCGTTCATACCACCACCGAAGCCGCCGAGACCTCCCAATCCGCCAGCACCAGCACCGGCGCCACCAAACCCACCGGCACCGACACCGGCACCGCCAAAGCGTCCACCAAAGCCGCCCATGCCTCCTCCCATTCGACCGCCGACTCCTCCGAAGCCGCCGACTCCGCCAAGACCGCCGACACCACCGAGACCGCCCGCTCCTCCAAGTCCAGCAGCAGCTCCTCCGAGACCGCCAGCACCAACGGCGGCACCAGCTCCAACTGCACCACGAGCAGCAGCCGCTCCGTTCCGGGACGCAGGACCACCACCGCCCGGTGTCGTCGGGGCGGGCGTCACCGGACCACCGTTGCCCAGCCCGCCATTCCTCGCACCCGCGACGCCTCCCATTCCACCCGCACCAGCAGCTCCAGCTCCACTCATGAACCCGCGCGCGGTCGTGCCAGCAGCCAGCCCTGCTGCAGCAGCACCGTTGCCTCCAGCTCCGAATCGACCGCCAAACGGACCGCCGGCTCCAAACCCTCCACCGCCGAGCTGTCCAAAGCCGCCGACGCCAGCAGCGCCACCGCCGACTTGCCCGAGACCGCCGACGCCACCGACACCTGCGCCAGCGCCAGCACCAGCTCCCG
The DNA here is from genome assembly GCA_024211575.1 of Phytophthora melonis. NCBI lineage: Eukaryota > Oomycota > Peronosporomycetes > Peronosporales > Peronosporaceae > Phytophthora > Phytophthora melonis. The sequence continues at coordinate 478,093 of JAMXKT010000083.1, read as the reverse complement.
CACCTGCGCCGAACGTGTTGGCGCCGCCAAACAAGGTGCCTTGGCCGAATTGTTCCCGGTCACGAGCCATGGTGGGACCCGTGCGGCCCGGTCCGCGTGAGCCTTGTGCGAGAGCGCTGCCATTCCAGCAGGCCAGCGCTGCAAGTGCGAGTGTGAGTCGATACATCATGATCAAAAAGGCGATGGTCTGCGTGGGCGTAAATTGGCGGTGATTCACTTGGTTGGCGTGGCGTGTTGAAATCGAGAAGTGAGAACCGCTATCGACGGCTTTGGCTAGGCCTTGATCAAGTTTTGACCGAGACTAGCTCATCTCAATCCGATGTCAGCCAGGAGACGTGCACATCGCTCAGTCCAACCCGGATCTACCCGTGGCCAACCATTACATCCATCCGTCCACTATAGTGCAAGATGCACGATGGTTGACGTCGAGTGACTCCTACACCCACGATAAGCACGAGGCTTGTTGGCACGTACCTACCTCTCTCATTCTTCATTTCGCCTTCTGCTCCGCACTCGGCAACCGACCAACCGACCGACCGACTAACGAAGCAAGCAGCCAAGCACCGCCAACAAGATGCGCTGCAAGATCCTCGTCGTGCTGGGCCTGTGCGTCAGCGTCTCCATCCTGCACGCGACCGACGCGAGTGCGGCTCGAGGCGTAGCTCCCGACCGCCGTCGCTTGGGGCCCAACTACGACTACGACTACGACTACGACTACGACTACGACTACGGACACCAGCGCAAGCACCACGGCCTTGACTCGAAGAAGCACCAGCGTGACAAGGACCGGTCCTACTACCGCCGTCGTCTCGAAGATGTCAAGGCGACCGAGTCCTCGGACTACGCCAAGGACGACAAGTACGGCAAGGACAAAAAGGAGGACAAGTACGCCAAGGACGCGTACGGCTATGGTAAGGATGACAAGTACGGCCACGGTGACTACGAACACGAGGGTTACGGGTGCGACGACTTTAACTACAAAGGCTACGGTGACCACGGCTACGGCTACAAGAGCTACGGCAAGCGCGACTGCGACGACTACGGTAAGAGCGACTACTATGGCAAGGACGACTGCTACGGCAAGAACGACTACTATGGCAAGAACATCTACGGCTGCGGCTACGGCGACTACGACTACGACTACGGATACTACCCGGATTCCTACTCGCACGACTACGGATACTACCCGGATTCCTACTCGTACGGCTACGGGTACTACCCGACCTACTACTCGTCGTACTACGGCTACCCCATCAACTTCGACGGCTACAGCTACGGCTACGGCTACGGCTACCCTAGTGTTGGCTTCGGCTACGAGTCCGCGACGGCTGGTGGAGGTGCTGGCCAGAAAGAGACTGCCACCGAGCCGGTGACTGCGGCCGACTCCCCCAAACCGGTGGGTGAGGAGAACAAGACGCCGTCAAAGGTGACTGCCGCCGACAAGCCGAAGGATACGTCCAAGGACAAGTCAAAGGACAAGTGAGACGCCTCGGAGAACGAATGGCCCGAGCATGGCTCATGCGTGCGTGTGAAATATCGGCAGGCATCGGGTGTAACCTACAGCATGCAGTGAATGATGTAGCGTCGACAAAAGCTGGCTGCAGTAGCAATGCCACGCCAATAGATGTGATTTTGCTTGCTTTCGATCGATTTTTCTTGTTGAGGCTGCATTTTTGTTCTGGACCTGATTAGAACTAATCTATAGAACTATACTTAAGTATTGGCAGTGCGAGATGTTGGGGATGGTCGGTCTCCTATTTGCGAGACGGTCGCGTGGTGCTTGATCTGTGGCGTAAAGTAAGTTTGAAGGTGCATGCTAGGATTGGTATTCTCTTGAAAGTTTCCACTATTCGACTTTCCAACTGATTGTGTTTGTATTGTGATATTGTGGTATTGTTTTGATCCCAGACAGTTAAGTTTGTGGAGTGTAAATTTCCGACAATCACATCCATCCTTTTTAAAGTATGAAAATATTGAATTGAGAAACCTAAAATTGTAATTGTATTCCACAAATATGCACCTTTGATTACAAAACAAAACCAACAAACGCTTCTCGTCCTCGCAAGTTTGCCACACTCATCACAGGAGAACCCTACGAGACGAAACGCATTGCTACACCCATTACGCGTGCATCTACTCGCCCACACCGCGGATCTCCTACACCGCTCCACCCGCGGCAAACTGACCCGCGCCACCGCCAAACTGCCCAGCTGCTCCAAAGCCCCCGCCGAGACCTCCGGCACCGCCGTTCATACCACCACCGAAGCCGCCGAGACCTCCCAATCCGCCAGCACCAGCACCGGCGCCACCAAACCCACCGGCACCGACACCGGCACCGCCAAAGCGTCCACCAAAGCCGCCCATGCCTCCTCCCATTCGACCGCCGACTCCTCCGAAGCCGCCGACTCCGCCAAGACCGCCGACACCACCGAGACCGCCCGCTCCTCCAAGTCCAGCAGCAGCTCCTCCGAGACCGCCAGCACCAACGGCGGCACCAGCTCCAACTGCACCACGAGCAGCAGCCGCTCCGTTCCGGGACGCAGGACCACCACCGCCCGGTGTCGTCGGGGCGGGCGTCACCGGACCACCGTTGCCCAGCCCGCCATTCCTCGCACCCGCGACGCCTCCCATTCCACCCGCACCAGCAGCTCCAGCTCCACTCATGAACCCGCGCGCGGTCGTGCCAGCAGCCAGCCCTGCTGCAGCAGCACCGTTGCCTCCAGCTCCGAATCGACCGCCAAACGGACCGCCGGCTCCAAACCCTCCACCGCCGAGCTGTCCAAAGCCGCCGACGCCAGCAGCGCCACCGCCGACTTGCCCGAGACCGCCGACGCCACCGACACCTGCGCCAGCGCCAGCACCAGCTCCCGCACCTGCGCCGAACGTGTTGGCGCCGCCAAACAAGGTGCCTTGGCCGAATTGTTCCCGGTCACGAGCCATGGTGGGACCCGTGCGGCCCGGTCCGCGTGAGCCTTGTGCGAGAGCGCTGCCATTCCAGCAGGCCAGCGCTGCAAGTGCGAGTGTGAGTCGATACATCATGATCAAAAAGGCGATGGTCTGCGTGGGCGTAAATTGGCGGTGATTCACTTGGTTGGCGTGGCGTGTTGAAATCGAGAAGTGAGAACCGCTATCGACGGCTTCGGCTAGGCCTTGATCAAGTTTTGACCGATACTAGCTCATCTCAATCCGATGTCAGCCAGGAGACGTGCACATCGCTCAGTCCAACCCGGATCTACCCGTGGCCAACCATTACACCCATCCGTCTACTATAGTGCAAGATGCACGATGGTTGACGTCGAGTGACTCCTACACCCACGATGAGCACGAGGCTTGCTGGCACGTACCTACCTCTCTCATTCTTCATTTCGCCTTCTGCTCCGCACTCGGCAACCGACCAACCGACCGACCGACTAACGAAGCAAGCAGCCAAGCACCGCCAACAAGATGCGCTGCAAGATCCTCGTCGTGCTGGGCCTGTGCGTCAGCGTCTCCATCCTGCACGCGACCGACGCGAGTGCGGCTCGAGGCGTAGCTCCCGACCGCCGTCGCTTGGGGCCCAACTACGACTACGACTACGACTACGACTACGACTACGACTACGGACACCAGCGCAAGCACCACGGCCTTGACTCGAAGAAGCACCAGCATGACAAGGACCGGTCCTACTACCGCCGTCGTCTCGAAGATGTCAAGGCGACCGAGTCCTCGGACTACGCCAAGGACGACAAGTACGGCAAGGACAAAAGGAGGACAAGTACGCCAAGGACGCGTACGGCTATGGTAAGGATGACAAGTACGGCCACGGTGACTACGAACACGAGGGTTACGGGTGCGACGACTTTAACTACAAAGGCTACGGTGACCACGGCTACGGCTACAAGAGCTACGGCAAGCGCGACTGCGACGACTACGGTAAGAGCGACTACTATGGCAAGGACGACTGCTACGGCAAGAACGACTACTATGGCAAGAACATCTACGGCTGCGGCTACGGCGACTACGACTACGACTACGGATACTACCCGGATTCCTACTCGCACGACTACGGATACTACCCGGATTCCTACTCGTACGGCTACGGGTACTACCCGACCTACTACTCGTCGTACTACGGCTACCCCATCAACTTCGACGGCTACAGCTACGGCTACGGCTACGGCTACCCTAGTGTTGGCTTCGGCTACGAGTCCGCGACGGCTGGTGGAGGTGCTGGCCAGAAAGAGACTGCCACCGAGCCGGTGACTGCGGCCGACTCCCCAAACCGGTGGGTGAGGAGAACAAGACGCCGTCAAAGGTGACTGCCGCCGACAAGCCGAAGGATACGTCCAAGGACAAGTCAAAGGACAAGTGAGACGCCTCGGAGAACGAATGGCCCGAGCATGGCTCATGCGTGCGTGTGAAATATCGGCAGGCATCGGGTGTAACCTACAGCATGCAGTGAATGATGTAGCGTCGACAAAGCTGGCTGCAGTAGCAATGCCACGCCAATAGATGTGATTTTGCTTGCTTTCGATCGATTTTTCTTGTTGAGGCTGCATTTTTGTTCTGGACCTGATTAGAACTAATCTATAGAACTATACTTAAGTATTGGCAGTGCGAGATGTTGGGGATGGTCGGTCTCCTATTTGCGAGACGGTCGCGTGGTGCTTGATCTGTGGCGTAAAGTAAGTTTGAAGGTGCATGCTAGGATTGGTATTCTCTTGAAAGTTTCCACTATTCGACTTTCCAACTGATTGTGTTTGTATTGTGATATTGTGGTATTGTTTTGATTCCAGACAGTTAAGTTTGTGGAGTGTAAATTTCCGACAATCACATCCATCCTTTTTAAAGTATGAAAATATTGAATTGAGAAACCTAAAATTGTAATGGTATTCCACAAATATGCACCTTTGATTACAAAACAAAACCAACAAACGCTTCTCGTCCTCGCAAGTTTGCCACACTCATCACAGGAGAACCCTACGAGACGAAACGCATTGCTACACCCATTACGCGTGCATCTACTCGCCCACAACGCGGATCTCCTACACCGCTCCACCCGCGGCAAACTGACCCGCGCCACCGCCAAACTGCCCAGCTGCTCCAAAGCCCCCGCCGAGACCTCCGGCACCGCCGTTCATACCACCACCGAAGCCGCCGAGACCTCCCAATCCGCCAGCACCAGCACCGGCGCCACCAAACCCACCGGCACCGACACCGGCACCGCCAAAGCGTCCACCAAAGCCGCCCATGCCTCCTCCCATTCGACCGCCGACTCCTCCGAAGCCGCCGACTCCGCCAAGACCGCCGACACCACCGAGACCGCCCGCTCCTCCAAGTCCACCAGCAGCTCCTCCGAGACCGCCAGCACCAACGGCGGCACCAGCTCCAACTGCACCACGAGCAGCAGGCGCTCCGTTCCGGGACGCAGGACCACCACCGCCCGGTGTCGTCGGGGCGGGCGTCACCGGACCACCGTTGCCCAGCCCGCCATTCCTCGCACCCGCGACGCCTCCCATTCCACCCGCACCAGCAGCTCCAGCTCCACTCATGAACCCGCGCGCGGTCGTGCCAGCAGCCAGCCCTGCTGCAGCAGCACCGTTGCCTCCAGCTCCGAATCGACCGCCAAACGGACCGCCGGCTCCAAACCCTCCACCGCCGAGCTGTCCAAAGCCGCCGACGCCAGCAGCGCCACCGCCGACTTGCCCGAGACCGCCGACGCCACCGACACCTGCGCCAGCGCCAGCACCAGCTCCCGCACCTGCGCCGAACGTGTTGGCGCCGCCAAACAAGGTGCCTTGGCCGAATTGTTCCCGGTCACGAGCCATGGTGGGACCCGTGCGGCCCGGTCCGCGTGAGCCTTGTGCGAGAGCGCTGCCATTCCAGCAGGCCAGCGCTGCAAGTGCGAGTGTGAGTCGATACATCATGATCAAAAAGGCGATGGTCTGCGTGGGCGTAAATTGGCGGTGATTCACTTGGTTGGCGTGGCGTGTTGAAATCGAGAAGTGAGAACCGCTATCGACGGCTTCGGCTAGGCCTTGATCAAGTTTTGACCGATACTAGCTCATCTCAATCCGATGTCAGCCAGGAGACGTGCACATCGCTCAGTCCAACCCGGATCTACCCGTGGCCAACCATTACACCCATCCGTCTACTATAGTGCAAGATGCACGATGGTTGACGTCGAGTGACTCCTACACCCACGATGAGCACGAGGCTTGCTGGCACGTACCTACCTCTCTCATTCTTCATTTCGCCTTCTGCTCCGCACTCGGCAACCGACCAACCGACCGACCGACTAACGAAGCAAGCAGCCAAGCACCGCCAACAAGATGCGCTGCAAGATCCTCGTCGTGCTGGGCCTGTGCGTCAGCGTCTCCATCCTGCACGCGACCGACGCGAGTGCGGCTCGAGGCGTAGCTCCCGACCGCCGTCGCTTGGGGCCCAACTACGACTACGACTACGACTACGACTACGACAACGACTACGGACACCAGCGCAAGCACCACGGCCTTGACTCGAAGAAGCACCAGCGTGACAAGGACCGGTCCTACTACCGCCGTCGTCTCGAAGATGTCAAGGCGACCGAGTCCTCGGACTACGCCAAGGACGACAAGTACGGCAAGGACAAAAAGGAGGACAAGTACGCCAAGGACGCGTACGGCTATGGTAAGGATGACAAGTACGGCCACGGTGACTACGAACACGAGGGTTACGGGTGCGACGACTTTAACTACAAAGGCTACGGTGACCACGGCTACGGCTACAAGAGCTACGGCAAGCGCGACTGCGACGACTACGGTAAGAGCGACTACTATGGCAAGGACGACTGCTACGGCAAGAACGACTACTATGGCAAGAACATCTACGGCTGCGGCTACGGCGACTACGACTACGACTACGGATACTACCCGGATTCCTACTCGCACGACTACGGATACTACCCGGATTCCTACTCGTACGGCTACGGGTACTACCCGACCTACTACTCGTCGTACTACGGCTACCCCATCAACTTCGACGGCTACAGCTACGGCTACGGCTACGGCTACCCTAGTGTTGGCTTCGGCTACGAGTCCGCGACGGCTGGTGGAGGTGCTGGCCAGAAAGAGACTGCCACCGAGCCGGTGACTGCGGCCGACTCCCCAAACCGGTGGGTGAGGAGAACAAGACGCCGTCAAAGGTGACTGCCGCCGACAAGCCGAAGGATACGTCCAAGGACAAGTCAAAGGACAAGTGAGACGCCTCGGAGAACGAATGGCCCGAGCATGGCTCATGCGTGCGTGTGAAATATCGGCAGGCATCGGGTGTAACCTACAGCATGCAGTGAATGATGTAGCGTCGACAAAAGCTGGCTGCAGTAGCAATGCCACGCCAATAGATGTGATTTTGCTTGCTTTCGATCGATTTTTCTTGTTGAGGCTGCATTTTTGTTCTGGACCTGATTAGAACTAATCTATAGAACTATACTTAAGTATTGGCAGTGCGAGATGTTGGGGATGGTCGGTCCCCTATTTGCGAGACGGTCGCGTGGTGCTTGATCTGTGGCGTAAAGTAAGTTTGAAGGTGCATGCTAGGATTGGTATTCTCTTGAAAGTTTCCACTATTCGACTTTCCAACTGATTGTGTTTGTATTGTGATATTGTGGTATTGTTTTGATTCCAGACAGTTAAGTTTGTGGAGTGTAAATTTCCGACAATCACATCCATCCTTTTAAAGTATGAAAATATTGAATTGAGAAACCTAAAATTGTAATTGTATTCCACAAATATGCACCTTTGATTACAAAACAAAACCAACAAACGCTTCTCGTCCTCGCAAGTTTGCCACACTCATCACAGGAGAACCCTACGAGACGAAACGCATTGCTACACCCATTACGCGTGCATCTACTCGCCCACACCGCGGATCTCCTACACCGCTCCACCCGCGGCAAACTGACCCGCGCCACCGCCAAACTGCCCAGCTGCTCCAAAGCCCCCGCCGAGACCTCCGGCACCGCCGTTCATACCACCACCGAAGCCGCCGAGACCTCCCAATCCGCCAGCACCAGCACCGGCGCCACCAAACCCCCCGGCACCGACACCGGCACCGCCAAAGCGTCCACCAAAGCCGCCCATGCCTCCTCCCATTCGACCGCCGACTCCTCCGAAGCCGCCGACTCCGCCAAGACCGCCGACACCACCGAGACCGCCCGCTCCTCCAAGTCCACCAGCAGCTCCTCCGAGACCGCCAGCACCAACGGCGGCACCAGCTCCAACTGCACCACGAGCAGCAGGCGCTCCGTTCCGGGACGCAGGACCACCACCGCCCGGTGTCGTCGGGGCGGGCGTCACCGGACCACCGTTGCCCAGCCCGCCATTCCTCGCACCCGCGACGCCTCCCATTCCACCCGCACCAGCAGCTCCAGCTCCACTCATGAACCCGCGCGCGGTCGTGCCAGCAGCCAGCCCTGCTGCAGCAGCACCGTTGCCTCCAGCTCCGAATCGACCGCCAAACGGACCGCCGGCTCCAAACCCTCCACCGCCGAGCTGTCCAAAGCCGCCGACGCCAGCAGCGCCACCGCCGACTTGCCCGAGACCGCCGACGCCACCGACACCTGCGCCAGCGCCAGCACCAGCTCCCGCACCTGCGCCGAACGTGTTGGCGCCGCCAAACAAGGTGCCTTGGCCGAATTGTTCCCGGTCACGAGCCATGGTGGGACCCGTGCGGCCCTGGGAGTAGGCAGCCATCAAAACCGCAACAAATCAAATCAAATGGGACCCGTGCGGCCCGGTCCGCGTGAGCCTTGTGCGAGAGCGCTGCCATTCCAGCAGGCCAGCGCTGCAAGTGCGAGTGTGAGTCGATACATCATGATCAAAAAGGCGATGGTCTGCGTGGGCGTAAATTGGCGGTGATTCACTTGGTTGGCGTGGCGTGTTGAAATCGAGAAGTGAGAACCGCTATCGACGGCTTCGGCTAGGCCTTGATCAAGTTTTGACCGATACTAGCTCATCTCAATCCGATGTCAGCCAGGAGACGTGCACATCGCTCAGTCCAACCCGGATCTACCCGTGGCCAACCATTACACCCATCCGTCTACTATAGTGCAAGATGCACGATGGTTGACGTCGAGTGACTCCTACACCCACGATGAGCACGAGGCTTGCTGGCACGTACCTACCTCTCTCATTCTTCATTTCGCCTTCTGCTCCGCACTCGGCAACCGACCAACCGACCGACCGACTAACGAAGCAAGCAGCCAAGCACCGCCAACAAGATGCGCTGCAAGATCCACGTCGTGCTGGGCCTGTGCGTCAGCGTCTCCATCCTGCACGCGACCGACGCGAGTGCGGCTCGAGGCGTAGCTCCCGACCGCCGTCGCTTGGGGCCCAACTACGACTACGACTACGACTACGACAACGACTACGGACACCAGCGCAAGCACCACGGCCTTGACTCGAAGAAGCACCAGCATGACAAGGACCGGTCCTACTACCGCCGTCGTCTCGAAGATGTCAAGGCGACCGAGTCCTCGGACTACGCCAAGGACGACAAGTACGGCAAGGACAAAAGGAGGACAAGTACGCCAAGGACGCGTACGGCTATGGTAAGGATGACAAGTACGGCCACGGTGACTACGAACACGAGGGTTACGGGTGCGACGACTTTAACTACAAAGGCTACGGTGACCACGGCTACGGCTACAAGAGCTACGGCAAGCGCGACTGCGACGACTACGGTAAGAGCGACTACTATGGCAAGGACGACTGCTACGGCAAGAACGACTACTATGGCAAGAACATCTACGGCTGCGGCTACGGCGACTACGACTACGACTACGGATACTACCCGGATTCCTACTCGCACGACTACGGATACTACCCGGATTCCTACTCGTACGGCTACGGGTACTACCCGACCTACTACTCGTCGTACTACGGCTACCCCATCAACTTCGACGGCTACAGCTACGGCTACGGCTACGGCTACCCTAGTGTTGGCTTCGGCTACGAGTCCGCGACGGCTGGTGGAGGTGCTGGCCAGAAAGAGACTGCCACCGAGCCGGTGACTGCGGCCGACTCCCCCAAACCGGTGGGTGAGGTGAACAAGACGCCGTCAAAGGTGACTGCCGCCGACAAGCCGAAGGATACGTCCAAGTTTCCAAGGATACTTATCAGTCGTTTTGGGGCAATGTTGTTCATTGGCGTCGACCAGCCGAGTAAGGGCGTGGTGAGGCGGGTTATCGATCGAAGGCGAATTCGAGTGGGCTGTCTGAAGGGCGCAAGCGGCTGGTCGCTGCCGACCGCCTCTCGGCGCCTGCTCCGTAGATATCCTAGTGGTTTCGAAACTCCTATCTTCTATCCGGAAACCAGAACATCCTTCGAATGTTCCCCATTTCCAAGGATACTTATCAGTCGTTTTGGGGCAATGTTGTTCATTGGCGTCGACCAGCCGAGTAAGGGCGTGGTGAGCGGCCCCCGAATTGATGTGCTCGCAGGCCCTTACGCGTGGTGGTTGATCGCGGGCGTGCTCACCATTTGCCGAGAGAGTGTGACTGTCGAACTTGCTGCTTGGGTCGGGTACTGCTCGAAGCAGTTGGAGATCCATCGGCCGAGCAACTTGATGGCCGTACTGCTTGCCTGCCCGCTTAGCAGTGCTGTGGCACCTCCGATGCGGACGGAGTGCGTCGAATAGTGTGCTTCTGGGACGCCGATGCTTCGTGCTGTTGCCTTAAAGGCATTGGCCACTGCTGTAGCATTGAGATTGCCGCATAGGTAGGGGCTGTCGCTAGCTGTAATTCGTCGAGCCCTGTTGATCGCATTGAGGGCGAGCACAGGACAGATGACCGGGTCTCCAGACGCGTGCATCGTGCGCCATGCACCGCGCCCAAACTTGTCGTTCTTCGCGCCTTCCAGACCGATGGTGACTGCGGTGGCACGAGATTCGCTGACTGGGCTTCCTTCGGCATCGGAGAAGAAGACATCTTGATGCTTGAGACAGTAAAAATGCCGCTGCTGTCCGATTCGCAGATACTCCGACCTCCGAAGTAGGAAGAAGAAGCCGATTAGCACGCTGCTCCATAGGAGTTGTTGATGCGGCTGTTGTAGGTCGAGGCGACGGTACAGAAGACGCAGGAACGCTGGGGTAATCGGCTGGAGCTTGTGAACCGGAGGCGATATGCGCTTGATTCCTTGTAGCAGCATGGTGAAATCGGGTGAAGTGGTCAAGTCGACTCCCATATAGCGACGATGGAACCACCGGATGCTCGCGAGCTTGAGCTTGATCGTGCCGAATGCGTTGCCGTGCGTCCTCCGGTTCCACCCGTACTTCCAGCAGTAAACTGCGAAGCATCCTAGCTTTCTGTTGGCGGACCTTCCGGGTCGCGAGATCCACGGCGACCACCCGAGTTGGTGGGAGAAATCGCACCATTGCTGCCAGTACGTGTTGTATTTTCCGGCTGTTGAGCCTGCGACAGCGTGTCCACGGATAATGTTGCCCAGAGACTCGAGAGATTGTCGAATGGCGGAACGGTTTGAACCTGTGTCCACGCAACGGATAAGTTAGTCCACACGGCATACAAAGGATGATCCTCGCACCATGCCCTGGACCCGGCGTCGGCCATGACGTTCTCTTCCCCCGCGATGTGTGCTGCCGAGCACGTCACGGAATATCGGAACTCTGACACTGAAATAAGTCGATTGTATAGTCGAGCCGTCGGATGACGACTCGATCGCTTTGCCAACCATGCCACCGCGCTGGTGTTGTCGATCCACATGCAGATGTGTGTTCGATCTCGCCCAGTCGCTGCCCATGCCGGTCCCCAATGCAGTATTGCCAGGACCGCGCTCATTAGCTCCCGTACGTTGATCGAGTTTTCTTGTTTTGATGTCGCGAACGCCGCTTTTTCCTCCTCGCTGAATTTCAGGCGGATGAACTAGCGTAGCTGAGGTTCTAGGGCACAAAGACCTGTATCTGATGCATCCATCCAGACGTGCCGGGACGGAGGCTCCAGCCGGGCAAAATGTTCGACGGGAATGGAGTTGAACTTTGTGTCCATCGTAAGCACCAGTGAAAACCATCGTAAATCTTCTCTCACGTCTGGAGGGATCTGACGCCGCATTCTCGGAGACTTGAATCCTACTGCAAAGACCTGGATATTCTGATAAAATGCTCGTGCTGTCGGGAAACAAGATGACACGTATCGGAGCTTCCCCAGCAGCTTGTTCAGGACCGACAACGTGCAGCACGTGGCCTCGAGGATATTCATGTCTTGCCTTCGAGCTTCTGAGATTTTCTCTGTGGGCACAGATACGGAGCCGTCATGTGTATCCCACATTAAGCCTAGAGCCTTCGTGTGAGTTGAACAAGCCGTAAATTTTTCTTCGTTGAGCGCCGTTGGGCCGAACCGTTGCCATCGCTTTTCGGAGAGCAAGATTTGCTTCAAAGCACCTCGTTCCCGTATTCACCTCGACGCACGTGTGGTCATCGCACCACACGTTTCCTTCAAATGCGCTGGGGTCGAGCGGGGAGAGTCCGAGGCATGGCTTCTGCGACTCATACAGATTGTTGATCAGGGAACCAGCTAGAGAATAAAATGCCGGAGACCCGCACCATCCAAAGCCGCACGAAAGATCCACCACGATGTACTTCTCGAACCGAAAGGTGAACATGTGGACGTGCTCGGCATGGACTGGAATGTGGCGAAATGCGCCCGATACGTCTCCGAGCATCATCAGGATTGGGTGACCTGGGAACCGCCGTCTGAGCTCGAATATGCGTCGCGCGATCTCGCGTGGCGGGTCGTAAGTGATAACGGGAAAATTACTCCGGTCGGTAAATTCATTCACTGAAGCTCCGTCCGGGAACGAGTAGTCGTTAATGACTCGATTTGCCGCACCCGACTTCTCCACCGTTCCTATCGGACTGAGGAAGATATTGGTCCAGCGATCCAGTAAGTCTGCTTCGACCACCAGATATCGCCCGTCGCGTTGACCTTTGATGATGTGGTGGAGCACGTCCTGCCGGTGATTCGCCATGGACTGGTGGTTTGATGGTCGAGTCGGCTGTGTCTGGGGCTTGCAATTTTTCCACATTGGCTGGACGCCATCACGAACGACTGGATTCCACCGCATTGTCAGATCTCGTAAACCGGGATCTGCTTGTAGGTGCAGCTCGAATAGATCCTTGTTGGGCCTGGGGTCGTCCGAGGTCTGATTGCGATAGACCCGTACAAATTGAGCAAGGGAGAGACCGGAACGTCGGGCAAGCTCGGAGTCGGCCCTGACGCGCTCTACGTGAAGTTGCCCGGCCTGTGCTGGCTGTTGCGCAGGGAGCTCCACTCTGTGTCGAGCAGCGAAGTTCCGATATTCGAGGTCCCGGGCAGCGGTCATGACACGATGCAGCCCAAGCTGAGTCTGATTGAAAACTGAGTGAGCAGCACGCTGGTTCTGTCTGAAATCTGAATATTCAACTGAAGTCGCCGGTCCATCCTGTTGATAGATACGATTATTCTGAACTCCCGGCTTATCATGTGCTGTCACTGGCTGTTGGCGTCACAAGTCCTGGAACTCTGCTGCCAGGCCGATTGTCGATGAACTGTTTCGCGTCGGCGGGAAGAGCGAGAGGCTTGAAGTGGGACCTGTTCGGGTCGAAGCATTGCCCTGGCGCTGGGCCGGTACACCCTTTCTTCGACAGGTAGCGCATGCACATGGACTTGTTGCCTTGTTTCGGCAGTAGTGCTAGCAGGTCACGTGGGACTGCTGACAGTTTCTGGCTTCGCCCTTGCCGTTGCTGAGACGAGTTATTGCTGGCCGGCGCTCGGCTAGTTTTGCCTGACACCAGCGAGGCCATTTGGCGGTCGTGCCGGGCTTGGTAGAGCTCCATGAGATGATCGTCATTCCGTGTGAACTCCCGTCCGATGAGCGAAGCGGTCGCGAGGTCCGATGTGATGAGTTGACTGCGATACTTTCCCCGCTTCGAGTTCATCCAAAAGACCAGCATGCTACAGGTAGCTGCGTCGGGGCGTGTGAACAGCGCGTACTGCTCCATGAAGTCGGCACCGGTCTTGATAAAGTTGCAGACCGTGGTGTTGTAGAACCCTTCCGCAAAATACAGTAGCGTTTTGAATGCGTCGACTATCTCGTCGATATTCTTCGGTGGCGTCGCGGGCTGGAGTGCGTTGGACCTGCCAAAGTTGGTCATGTTTACCGAGTCCACGGCCGATTGTTGCTCGAGTTCTTGGAAGAATCGACGGAAATGCATCAGAGAGAGCCCTCGGATACCGAAACTGAGGTCGTACGACAGACGTAACACAGGCGGGGTTCCGAGAAACTTGGTCCGCGGTCCTTGCTGCGAGGATTCGAGCACAGCTTGAGCTTTCTTACGGATGAGCGATGGGTGTGCGATTGCATTGTGCACATACTGCTCAACTTCCGACGGCCGAAACGCGGACTTGTGGGCGTCAGGGCGGGTCTCAAGAACGGGAACGTCGATGTCGTCCGGTAATAGCAGGTCCTGGCGGGTTGGCTCGGTGATCCTGGCTCGCTTGCGTAGAGGTCGGTTGTCTAAGCGCACCAGCTCGATGTCGGCCTGCTCTGTCGGTGCTGACTCGGTTTTACCTTCGTCATCTGAGTCACTAAAGGTTAAATCCACATCGTAAGTCAATCGTGCCTTCGGGTTAGTGCGAGCTTTTGGGTCAGGAACGTCGGCTACTACAGGATCCTTGAAGACTTCCGAGGGGTTGTTTCCACGAACATTGAGCTCGCAGTCCACCATATGCGGACGCCTGACGTGCACTACTTCCTGAGTGTCCGGTCGAATTAACGGGACGTGCTCGTCCGGTGTGAACGGCACACTAAGCATTGTTGTCGTGACGCTTGCTGGGAGGCCTGATCTGCTCTTGCCACAGGCGACAATCACCTCGTTTTGTCGGTCCACGAGCTCCAACGCGTTGAGCACCATAACATTCACCGTCGCTCCCGTGCGGAGCGCATAGTTAAGGCGATCAACCGCGATGACTGTCGACGGCCCGGTCAGTCTGAGTTGGCGGCTATCGCTCTCGGTCCGGATATGGAGGCTGGCCACTCCACTGTCCATTGTCGTGTAGGAAAACACGATTTAACGAGTTCTCGTCCCTCTAGCCAAGGCCTTTGGGACGAGCCCCTACCAACAACACGCTTCCCTCCTAAAAGGTCGGCGCTTATTGTTGGGATAAAATCTGAAGACCAGATCCGATCCCTTGCACCGGGCTGGAATGTGCCTTATTCGAGTCGTCGGTCAGGTAGGTAGAGCCCGTAAATCAAATATAAGAGCACCCTTAGCCACGAGCAACGGCTAGGATGCAATGTACACACGCGCTTTCACACGTAACCCACTGTGGTCCCTCAGAAGGAAGGGTACCAGGCCAATCGAAGCCTCGGACAGGGGCGCCGAGACGAAGTCTCGGCTGGAAGTCAAATATACTGGGGGACCTTGCCACACACCCAGACAAGCGTACAAACGTACAGGGAGGTCTCTAATACCTCCAACACTCGGCCACTACTCACTCTTGGCCTTTCCAGGGATGAACACTCGGTCAATGTACCTTATGCTCACCGGCAGACATACCCCGTGTCGGCCGAGCGTATCCAGACTCTACAGCTAAGCTAAGACTTACCGTAGACGGACTTGACCCTTGTGTGGCTTCGGGGGGAATTTCTGCTCTGATTTAGTGATTAGAGGCCGTGAGGCCTTCCCTATCGCTAATCCCTATCGTCTATACAAAAGTCAAGTGTCAACCGAGCCTTCGAGCTGATCCGACGACTCGACGACTCCTCGGCTAGATCCGAATTCCTAATGAGAGGCAATCTTGTACCCACTATGACTACTTGGAGGGCTCGGTGGGGATTTATTATGGCCCATCGTGCCTCGTCACTAAACGGCCCTCCATCCGTCACTCTAATGCGGTAAATGTGAGTAACCAATCAGAGAGCTCGGATGGCTTTCTCTCACAAGTTCAAGACCGTTAGGCCTCGGCAAGCGCGGCCATTTCCGACATCACAGCAGCCCTCACCGCGGCCCGACCCAGCCGAACTGGAGAGTGCCGAGGTGCACGTCGTCTCCGTATTCCATGCCGCGCTCACTGGGTGCTCTGGAAGAGGCGCAAGCTACTGCCCTCCGAGCTGTCAGTCTCGATCCCACGGTAAGCTCGAACGCTCGCCGAAGTCTCTGTCTGCCATGACCCCGTAGCTTCGGTCGCTAATCTCCATCCTTGCTTCGTCCCGTGCCTTCTGCCATTGCGTGTAGCTGCAATCATCCCTTCTACCGTCCTCAGCTGGAAGCAGCGATCCGCCTGCTCCGCCACCCGAAGACTCGGTTCCTTCTTCCGAGGGCTCGGCGATGCCAACTTCCGCCTCTGCTTCGGCAGGCGGGGTATCCTGGGCCACGCCTGCGGCTGCTAAAGCGCCCGGCGCTCTTGATGCATCTCCGTCGCCAACTCCCGCTGCAGCTGGTGCTGGCGGGGCGTCGGTAGAGCATCAAGACTCGGTTGAGGCCGTCTCTGTCCGGGTTTCTCGCAACTCCTTCGACCAGGATTGCTTGACGTCGAGCCCTCGGAGCCGGTCGACCCCAACTCCCACCTGCTCAGTGGAAGGTCAGCTTGGGGGGTCGGCTCCCTCCGCAGGACAAGCTCCGTCTCCTCCTTCATCTCCAGCAAGCGTGCGGTCGGATGACTCGGTTGACCCTGAATCAGGTCCAGCCAGGTTCTGCCATCCGATCGCTCCTACTGCCAGCGGTCCAGTCCGATCCGAGTCTCCGAGCCCGGGCCTCAGCAGTACTCCTGAGCCTTCTGTCATGCCAGTTTCTTGGCCGCTTTCTGCTGCGGTGGAGGACTTGATCGACGCCAGCGTCACTCAGACAGTCCTCCGCTCCGAGTCTCGTCTGGAGGAGCATGTGGATCGCCAGCTGGCAAGCCTCGCTCAGCTCATGGTTGGCCTCGTCGCTTCCCACCTCTTCGGGTCGATTGCGACGTCGACCAAGACCTAGCCAACGCCCGAAGCCTCGCGGACGTCGTTCAAGCGGTTTCTCCCGACGTTCCGCCGCGCCCGCTCGGTTGGGACGAAGAGATTGACGCCCTTCGTCAAGAGGTCCGCAGACTCGAAGAAGCGGCAGCCCTCAGCGAGCGCCGGCTCAATGACGAGAACCACATCCGCCTCCGCACCGAGCAGCTGTGCGCGCAAGCTTCGGCTGAGCGGGAGGAGTTGACTCGTCGCCAAGGCACTTAGGGACGAGCGGGACTCAATCAGCCGACAGCTCGCCGTTGCCAACCGAGCCCTCGCCCAGAGTGTCGAGATCATCGACCACCTGAAGGGGCAGATCTCGAAACGAGACGCGTCGCTGGCGAGTCTCCATTCCGTCATCAAGAAGGACCGGCAAAGCTATCGTGACGGGTTGTCCCGCTACTCGGACACCTTGAAGAAGTTCCACGCGTACCTTCAGCAGTTGAACGAGCAACGTTTCGTCGTGGCGAACTTGGATTTGGGCGACGACTCGCTGCTGCCTCCGGCCCTCCAAGAGTTTCTCCGAGACTTCGCTGCTATGGAGTTCGAGCTCTCGGCTGCGACGTCCCCGCTTGAAAAGCGACCGCGCGAGGGCTCGGCTCCTGCTGGTACTTCTCAGGGCCCGAAGGCTAAAGCTCGGGACCAAACCAGTCACGACTTTGATCCCGACGAAGAGCTCGGCAGCTCCGGCTCCGAGGACTCGGATGACTCGGGACCTATTATCCCGTCCTCGAAGCGTCGGAGGACTTCGGCCACTCCTCTACTCACCGGCGCGGCGTCGTCTGTTGCTCCCAAGAGGTCGTCCTTGCGGAAATCAAGGTCTCGGTTGGGTCGACGCTCGAACCTTCCGGTGAAGAGTACAGTGTCTCCGGACCAATCCTCACCGGACATCCCCAGAGCCCAGCTTCAACGTCCACCCGTTGTTCTTGCGTCGTCGGCCAGCCGAGCGGACGCATCGAGCCAAGCGGTTGACGTACCAGCGGCTGTGGTTGAGGCATCGGTTCCTCGCCTCCCAGCAGCGCCTCCGTCCCCACATTCGTCGGATGCATCCACATCGTCCATGCCCGGGTCGCCCGCTGGCTCTCTGAGTTCCTCGGTGCTGCCCGCTGACGGCGACGATGAGGAGACGGGTGCCGCTAGTCCGCCGGTGCTGAACTTCGGCTCTCCTTACGAAGCATCGGTCGTCATCCAGCCCCGCAAGGACGGACGGCCAGTGCGTTCGGCTTCCACCATGGCCTCTCTCCAGTCCAAGGTGGCGGTGGAAAGCGAGAACGCCCCTGACGATGTGGTCCTGGGCCTTGAGGAGCCATCGGTTCGTCGCCCTGTGGAGGTGGATCTGACTCAGGACCCTCAGGACTCTGATCAAGATGTCCCGACTCCGGCGTCGTCACGTGGCGGGCTGGGTCGCACCCCAAGAAGGTGTCGGCCAAGGCGGCCAAGATGCAACTGCGCCAGCGCACTATGGTGCAATCGCCATCAGCTGCCCCAGCCACACCGACTCGTCGTCCGAGGGCTGGACCTGCACAGCCGAAGACTGGTCTCGTTCCCGCCCGCCAGACGATATCTCAAGTGCGACGCACTGAGGCTTCGTCTCGTCAGGCCTCGGCGCCTGCTCGTCGGGATCCGACCCTCGCCGCGGGCATTACGACAGTTCGCTCTTGTCGCCCCCGTTTGCGAGTCCTGGGGCCGAAGAGTGCTGGCGGGAGATTCTGGAACTACGGACCGCGCCTCCAGTCCCGGCGTCTGCTCAGGTCGAGTGCTCAGTCGAAGGGATTGAAGCCTTCCGCGACTGGACGGACCCGGCCCATCCTTTCTGGCAATTTGTCCAAAGCCTCCCAGCCGAGCCTTGCCTGTTCGACGTCTCCGACTTCATGCCAGACACTCCGATCTCGATCCGCGCAACCGGCGTCGCGTTGCTCACCAAGCTCTGGCGCCAATTCTGTTGCCGAGCGGTCGGCACCACGGAGAGCCACGACTTGTCGTTTGCGCTGTTCGAGCGGGCTCACTGGGTTTCTCCTGCTGCGGTCGAGCGATGGCTCGATAACCTCAGTCGTCGGCTTGGGGAGGACTCGGACGAATTCAAGGCAGTCAAGGCTGCGTGGCTCAAGTACTCGGCTGAACGCAACGCTCGGTCGGATCGCCTCCGGATCCAAATCAAGCGCTGGTGGGCCCAATTGCTTCCTGACGCTGATGGAAAGTTCGGCTATACTCCGGAGGTGCTGTTCGAGCCCTCGGTCCTCCACTACTCGCTCGAGACCCTCTCCTGGCTCCCTTCTTCCGCTAACTGGGTGGACGCTCTGATCGAGATCGATGGGCACGAGCCCTGGCGCAACTGCTGGATCGCCGTGCCCAGTATGCACCCATACAACACCAAGTTCGCGCCGTGCAACCCGGGGGCAATGTTGTTCATTCCCCGTGGTTTCACCCTCCAGCAAGTGGCGTCCGCAATTGTGGTTGACCCGTCACTTGACCGGAGCAAGGTCTCGGCTCAATGGGTGCGGGAGTACACCAGTTACTATGGCTCTCGGGCTCTGGCTGGAAGTCCTGATGGAGGTTCGGTTCCGACTACTCCTCCAGGATCTCAAGTCGCGCCTGGAACGGTGCAGCCCGCTGAGCGCTCGGTTGGCACGGATATCCTCGGGTCGGATAGCGTCGTGACTCCTTCTGCCAATTCTGGAGGAAATGACGTCGCAGACTCCGCTGACGAGAACAACCACGAGGAGGACTCGGTTGAGGAAGCGACGGATCAGTCCGACTCCCAGAGTCCTTCCGCCGGTTCGGGTTCGCTCCAAGTCCTGGCTCGTGCTGCGTCGGCTTCGCAGCTGTGAAATTCTTGCGGTGGGGTCGTTATTTTCGTTTCTTTTCTTCGCTGCCCAGGCTGGTTATGGTCCCTCGTCGTAGTCTAGCGTAACACCAGTCTGCAGGCCTAATTAACCTCCAATTCAATCACTTCAACTCGAAATCTCCATCTCTCCACTTGAATGACTTGGTAAATCCACTCGAAAATACATGCAACATGCAAACATGCAGTAATGTTGGTGCAGTAGTTCTTTTCGTCTGCTGAGGCGGGCTGCATCGCCCCGCCGGCAGTTCATCATTGCGCCGGTCGTGTCTAGTCCTCGTCTGCGACTTGGACCATCTGCAACCGGCTGTCGCTGCGCTTCGCGCGCAAGTAGTCGTACAGCAGTCCGCCGCACGATAAGTTGGACGCAGGTTCCCATGTAGGCTCATCGTAGCCGACCCACTTTACTTTGAACTCTCTGACTGCTCGCTCAGTGCTCGTCGAGAGTGGCGTTCGATCATCCAAGATGGCTTCAACCTCATACTCACCCGCAAGATGGTCGGGTTCGAAGCTGTCCTCGGGTAGCAGTTCTTCATCGAAATCAAGTCTCGTTTCATCCGTGATGTCAGCCGTAAGTCGAGCCCTCGGCCGATCGCCGAACTCATTCACCGCTTTCAGCCGCGAAACATGAACTACAGGATAAAACCTATAACCGCTTCGGTCCGGCAAGGCCAGCTCGTACGCGTATTCGTCCACTTTCTTCTTGACCCGGAAGGGGCCATGCCAGCGATGTGCCAGCTTCTTCGTCAACCCCGGTTTCACACGCTCCATGTAGAGCCAGACACGGTCACCCGGCTTGAAGAGCGACCTCGAGGCCTCGGCTGACGAACCGTCGGTTGAGCTTGTCGCCCCCGAGCCCTCGCCCGAAGGTTCGATTCGGTCAGATGTCGGCATAGTCTCTCGTTCGCGCCGACTTAGAGTCTCATTGTGCTTCTCGGCCCGTTTGGCTTTCTCCGTCGCTTGATACTCTTTGGCCATCTCTAGTGCAATCTCCTGCTGTCGATTGACTTCTCGTCTCCAAGCCAAGGCGTCGGTTTGCCGACCGCGGCTTCGTCTCAGTGACGAAGACATGGCCCGAAGTGTTGTCCGCGCATCCCAGCCGTGTACAAGGTAGAACGGTGTGTCCTTGCGCGTGACGTCCTGCGAGTTGTTGATCGCGAAGATCAGCTTTTCCACAATCTCATCCCAGTCCTGTTGCAGAGGATCTTCGGCGTACACTCGGACGGACTGTATCACAGTCTTAACCGAGCGCTCCTGCTGACCGTTGGCTTGTGGCCGATAGCTCAGAGTGGCCCGAGACCTCGATTGCATCATCTCGGCGAACGCTTGGAAGACTTCGCCCATAAAGCGAGGGTCTCTGTCGTGTCGAATGAGGGTAGGGGCACCGAATCGTCGGTAGACGCACTCTTCGAAGGCTTGCGCTACACACAGGGCCGAAGTGTCGGCCATAGCCTTTTCCATTACAAACCCTGTGAAAGCGCACTGGAACAGCAGTAACGCCGTATTCCCCCGCCGAGTCTTCGGCAACGAGATGACGAAGTCCATCGAGACAATCTGCAACGGTCTTTCGGCTAAGATGTTCCCCGGGGAGTATCCTCGAAGTTGCGGGCGACTCTTACTCGAGCTGCAGTCTGGGCACGAGCGTACATGCCGCTCCACATCGGCGAACAGTCCAATCCAGTAGTAGTCGGCCTTCACACGATGGTAGGTCCGGACGATACCTTGGTGTCCTCCCTCCAGCGAGTCATGGCAGCTTTGCAGCACTTCCTGGACCATTGTCGTCGGGATCACCAAACGTAGTGTCGACTCTTCGGACCGATCACGACCGAACCGACGGTTCGAACCGAGGAAGTACAAAAGTCCATCCTCACTCAGCACGAACTTGTCAGACATCTTCCAAGCTTCTCGCGCGGCTTTGTAACCAAGTTTCGCCTCATCTCCATTCAGTACTGCTTTGAGATTTGCCCACCGGAGTTCTTCATCCTGCGCCGCACCAATGCGTCGGCGTCGTTCCTGTTGTACCACCACGGGATCAATGTCTTCAGCGCTCGGTTCATGAACCACCGTCGCGTCAGGTCTCGGTTATGATGGCTGGTCCGAGGGTTCAGTAGTGTCAGTCGTCGGTTGGTTCGAGAGTCTGGTATCGTCGTTTCGGTCGGACTCAGCGCCACGACTACCGGCTTCTTGAGGCATCGCCTGTTCTTCATCTACAAAACGGACTCGTCTCTCGCGTTCCCTCGCCTGTCGTCTGGTTACTGCTGATACATGTAGCGGTTCCCGCACGAAATCGAAAAAATTCTTGCGACGAGTGGCGTCCGATGCGTCTAGTACCCGGATTGAGCCTACGGCACGCACGGTCACCTCCTGTGACCTCTCGGTTGACGAAGTGTCGGTTGATGCCGAGGCCTCTGCTGACGGTTCGTAGATAACTTCGTGGATGCGGTTCAGCCGCGCCAGCTCTTCTGTCCGAGTCTTGTCGTCCACCGTCACCGATACCTTCTTCTCCAATGTCTCGCTCGCCAACGAATCTGCTGCAGCGTTGAATTCGCGGATAACATGCAGGCACTTCACCGACCGAAACCTCGATCTCAGTTCCTTGTGTCGATTGAGTTGCGCCATCAGCGTTTCCTTACGACATGCGATCACCCCTAGGGATTGCTGGATTGCGAGTCTCGAGTCTCCGACAATCACCAACTCGTCAGCCCCAGTTTCTAAGGCTGCGGTCAAACCATTGTTCATGCCCGAGTACTCGGCCAGGTTCACAGTCGTAGCCTCGAGATAAGCACTCGCAGCGATCACTATCGTCCATTCCGGTAGTTTCCACAGAATCCATGCGCAACTTCCATAACCCCCGTGCTTCTCAGTCTTAGCAGAACCGTCGAAGGAGAGCACATAGCCACAGTAATCACGGGGTAGTCGAGCATACAGCAAATGAGGGTCCATCCGAACACTCGGTGAGCCACGTGTCGGTGGAGTCACAGGTACCAACAAATCCTCAAGGTCGACGAAACTTGTGATCGACGACTGGAGGAGTCGGGCGAAAGCACAATCCTTCTCCTTTACGCGCGTGACCACCAGGTGCCACGGAGACAGCAGCACCACAAACTGGGTTGCGCGCCCGAACAGAGACTTCGACCTGTGAACCCAATCGACCGTCGAAAACCGCGTATAGACGTGGATGGTCCGACCTGCAAGCTGTGTGTAACACACCTTCAACATCTGTAGCAGGGCCAGGACCTCCTTCTCCGCTGGGTGATAGTTCATCTCGGCGTCCTTGAGGACTCGGCCGCAGAACCGGACTGGATGCATCGTTCCGTCGTGCTCCTGCATGAGCGTTGTGCTCAGCGCCCACTCATTTGCGAAAAGCATCACATGAACATCTCTGTCGCGATCGAAGTGTCGAAGGATCGGTGCGTCAGCAACCTTCTGTTGTAGCGCGGCGAAGCTTCGTCTGGTTGCAGAGAGGTCACCCCCGTCTCCGAAGTCTTCGTCTTTGAGCTGATAGAGCGCGGCACCATACACTGCAAAGTCCTGGATGAAACGGCTGTAATAGTTCAGCGATCCGAGGAATGCTTGCACCCCCTTCTTGGACCGCGGAAACGAGAGCTCGGTCAGAGCCTTCAGTTTCTTCGGGTCGGCTTGGATACCATTCCGTGTCACCACGTGGGACAGGAAGTCCACCTTGGGTTGCACGAAGATGCTCTTGGTGAAACTCACGCTGATACGGCACTCTTCGAACCGTGCTAAGAGTCGGTCCAGTGTGGCCAAGCAGTCATCGAACGACTCGCCCCCGAAACAGATATCGTCGACGAAAGACCGTCGTTCGAATACGGGTACTAACGAGGATTCGTCAGGCTCTACATGGGCGAACATATCGGCTACAGGGCTGTTGATCAGTTCAGACACCGCATTTCCGACACCACCAAAACTGTTTCCTGCCTCGAACCTGGTCGGCGAAGACTCAGTACGAGACGTCGGTTCGGCCGACGGCTCGGTCCGTCCTTGATTAACTTCCCGATCACGCGATTCAGCTTCTTCCATCAGCGACGCGTAGCGTTTCCATCCACCCTTCGGTTGCACGAAGCCCCACAGAGCGTTGTCGATCATCCTCTGATAGATCATGGGCGCATTTTTGAGCCCAAAGGCCATTCGAAGCCACTCAAAGTGGCCCAACGCGCACACGAACGCCGAGATCTGACGAGCCCTCTGTGTCATCATAATAGCCCAGAATCCACTCGCAGCGTCAAGCGAGCAGTACCACAGATACTTCTCTAGATCGGTAAGCAAGTCGTCGACCAGAGGCATCGCATACTCCATGATTGCGGTGACGGCGTTCACCATCTTGTAATCAATGCACAATCTGATGTCAACACCATTCTTCTTCAACACAATGACGATCGGTGAAGACCATGGGCTGTTTGAGAACGCAATCAGCCCCGCCTTCAGCAGCCCTCGGAGTAGCTCGTAGAGCTTCTTGAGATTTCGGAGGGGTATCCGCCGAGCCCTCTGTTGGATGGGCGCGTGTCCTTGGACATCGATATCACACACCACCCCATAGGCTGGCGGAGGTAATGCATTGCCGCTGGAGATCAGAATCTTTTCGCGCTTCTGGAGCACTTTCACCACGCGATCCTGCCGACCACAGCTCAGGTCCGGATGTCGCACGTTATCAGCCGAGTAGTCCAACTCTGTAACCGAGGCTTCGGTCAGGTCGGGTAGGAAGGCTAGTTCGTGAGCGTAATCCTCCAGGTTAATGTCGTTCGCTTGGTGCTCGAATGTAACATCCTTCGCGTCACTGCTATCTTCTGCAGCTGTTGCCGCAGTCGCTACTGAGACGTAGGTGCGCTCCAGTACCAGCATCGGGTCGTCGCCCCCAGGCGAGACCTCACTTTCGTACGAGCACTCCGATCCATAGTCATCACCACAATTGCCGTCGTCTCTGTGCGCGGCGTCCGAGTCTAGGCTGTCCCTTGAACACACCTCCACTTCATCAGAGTTGTCAACACCGTCCGGGTGAATCGGCTCCGCTGCCGTCCCAACCGAGGCCACGGTTCGCGCATGTTCAAGTTCCGTAGGTTGAGAAGGGAGCGCTGCTGGATCATCACCCACTGGTGAGCCGTCAGAAGCGAGTTGCTCCCTCTCTTCCCTCTTCACGAGTTCACGTTCCCATTGTTCGGCGCAGCTTAACCGGGGTCGCCAATCGGGCGAGTCCTCGGCTGGTCGAACCATCACTCCCGTTGGCGGAGTGTAAGTCGGCCTATCTACAGCCGGTGGTTGCGTGGCCAGCCACTTCGAATACGCCTCACACTCGCGCGCGAATGCGACTTCATCTCGGCTGCCTTCGTAGGCAAGCTTCTGCCAGTCTTCATATCGTGCTGACGTCAGTCGCACATAGCCATCGTTTCGTGGAAGATCGCCAATCTGTGGTGTTGGAAAGTGGCTGTTTCCAAAAGCTGTCGACCCGCCGGCTCGACAATCAAGTTCAATCAAGGGGCAATCAAGGTTGAGCCCAGCGAGAGACGGAGATCGCTACTTCTGATTGGATGACGACATTAGCCTCGTTGGAGTGACAGTCAGTGGCCGGAGCCTCGTCGGGTCCTAATAGAACCCCGAGCGAGGCTTCATGGTACCCACTTTTAGGTACATATGCATTTAGTTGCGTACTTTGGCCGCACTTATTAGTGTGGTCGCGGTCGTCATTTGATGTGTCCGGAATCGCCTTATTGCGGTCGTTCACACTAGATATTTGTATAGGGACATAGGACTCATCATAGGATGACCAGAACGAGGCCCCCTGGGCCTCATAAAACTCAGTAATAAAAAGACAGTCTTCCCCCAAAGCCAACAAGGGTCAAGTCCGACTTCGGTAAGTGTAGCTAGCTTATTGTAGTGCCTGGACACGCTCGGCTGCGTGTGGATGCCTGTCGGGGAGCTTATCGTGCTTTGACCGAGAGTTTCCTTGGCGGCGCCAAGAGTTGGCGTGGCCGGAGAGGCAAGAGCGACATAGGAGTGTCGTTCACTGTATATTTGTGGGACAAGAGTGTCCCTGAGTGTATTAGTCTACCTACCGAGGTTTTACCTTGGTCCCCTGTATAAGGCCTAACACGCCGGTACCCTTCCTTTCTGAGGGACTGCAGTGGGGTTGCGCGAAAGCGCTACATAGTATCTAGCCTAAGCTCGTGGCTAGTGGTACAGGTTTCTGGGTTGACCGAAGATAACCTAAGGTGCACAGAGGCGCTTGCAACCGACCCGGTGTAAGGGATCGTTCCTGGTCTTCAGGTTTTGATCCAATAAGCGCTTACCTTTGCGGGTTAGCGTGTTGTTGGTGTCTCTAATACCTTTTGGTAGAAGAGAATTTTAGTGGTATTACCACACCACAACTGGTGCCGCGACCCGGGATTGGTGTGACCTTCTGTGTGTCTGGGTTGTTGTAGGTCTTACCCCAACGAGCGAAGAGGAGAAGAAGAAGGAGAGAAGCGAAGAAGAAGAAGAAGAAGAGTGAAGATGGCGAAGGGAGTCAAGTCAGCGGTACCAGCGACGCCGGTCAAGTCGAGTAGAACCCGCACCTAGGCTTCGGTGCGCTCCGGAAGCTCGTTCTCGACCCCAGCGACGGATCGGATGGAGTCGATCGACGAGCGCTCGGCGAGCTACGACACGGCGATGGATTCCTCGGACGCCAAAGAAGATGACGAAGACGATGATTGGGATGTCAGGACTGTGATGTCCGAGACTTCGGAAGCTGCGGTGGTGTCGGCAGGCCGCAGTGGAGGATCGAGGTCGATCACCCGCGACCTCTCCGAAACGTTCAATGATATGCCGGGCCCCGAGCCCGCCTACGACGCGGATGACGGTGCAACCGACGGGTTCAAACCCTCGGTGACGGCTGGAGGGGCAATCTCCAAGCCGGTTGGCACTCGTCCTCCCCTCAACGGCGATACTCCGGCGGCCAACAAGGTTCTAGGCCGATGCCTGGAGCTGATGAAGACCAAGAGTGAGTGGATGCAACTGTTCTCCCCGAAGCAGGTCCGCCAGGCCATCTGGATGGACCTCGGAGGGGCGTTAGCCACGCCGATCAACTCAACGAGCACTCGGCAGGTCGCTCAAAACACGGTGGATCTCCTGCGTGCAATGGGGTGTGAACCTCAGATTCTCCCGACGGAGGCCGCTCGCGAGCTGGACGCCAACTGCGCGCCGCGGCGCTCACCAAGTGGAGGAAGAAGTTGCGTGACGCCTTTGGGGTGGCCGACAGAAGCTCAACGAAGCTTCGTTCGGCCTCGGAAGTGGTTGACCCTTCCAAGGTCCCGCTACCAGCGACCCCTAGGAAGACCGCCACCGGTGATGGAGTTTTCGCAACCAAGGGTGAGGCTTCGCCTTACATGCAAGACTCGCACATGGTAACTCCACGATCTACGGACCGCAGTGAACGTCTGGCTAGGGAGACCGAGTCTTCGTACGCAACGCCTGGCACGCGCGCGGCAACCGGTCGCCGATCCAGTCGGCGTTACGACCCCGAGATGACTCGTCGGACAGTGATGATGACCTCGTGTCCGACCACTACGAGGGCGATCTGCCGAGCGAGTGGGCACGCCAAGTGCGCGAACTGAGTGCGACGGACAACCAGAGCGCAACCCCGAAACTCGAGATCGCCACGCATCTGCCCCTCGCCAACATCAAACCGTTCTACGGAACGCGCGACAAGAGCGAGCACTCCATGCAGTGGCTCCGAACGTTCATCTATGAGATGAAGGGAACCCATGCACCCCCAACGAGTGGTGCATGCCGTTCGAACTCAAGCTCAGGGATGGAGCCCTGCACTGGTGCCGCCAGCTCCCGCGCAAGACGAGACGCTCGTGGAAGTTGCTGAGCGAGGCGTTCATCAAGTACTACTGTTCGAAGTTTTCCCAGTCTGCGAAGGCTCGGTATTACTCGGCCAAGCGAGAGGACAAGGAGCACGTATGTGACTACCTTAACCGGCTTAACGGCTACGCTCGCAACGCCGGCGTACAGTTTGAGAACGGTGGGCGTGACGCGAAGGACCACGTGGAGCATTTCTTGGTTACGTGTGACGACCGAAACTTAGAAGACCGTCTGTGTCACGTACGGGTCAAGAGTATTCATGACCTCGAAGAAATGATCAACGACATCCTGCGCCACCGCGACCGCAAGTCAACTCGCGAATCGTCGTTCCGGCGCTCTCGGAGTCAAGATGACGGTCGCCGACGCGATGCGAGGTCGAACGAGGATTCTCGTGGAGGATACCGCCGTGAACGACGCTACCGTGATGACGACCGCCGCAACGATCGTCGCGATGACGACCGCCGGCGTGACCGACGCGACGCGTCACCGTACCGGTCGAGGGTGACTTTGGTCGACGCGCTAGCCGACGTAATGGCAGAATGGAACGTCGGAGGCTCGGTCGGTGGACGCAACGAGGCTTCGTACGCCTCCCGACGTGCCGGTGAGGTGAACGAGGAATACTTCGAAGACGAGCGCCAGTACTCGGACGACCAACGCTCGGACGAGGATTCGGATGCCGATTATGACTCTGACGAATCTAAGGGACATGTCGCGGCCGCCAACGACGCTGAGCGGAAGGCCGCAGCCGAAGGAACGTTCGCTCGGTCTGACAACCGACGCTTCAGGAACGGAGGAGGACCGTCCAACCGCGAACGAGACAGCCATCGCCAGTATGGGCCATGCGCTGCATGCGGAAGCCCGTCTCACTCGGTGCACTTCTGCTACCGGCGGTGCAAACTGTGCAAACAGGTGCACGATACTGGGAAGTGCGAAGCCCTCCACGAGCTTACCAAGCTCCTGAAGTCCAAGGTCGACAAGAAGGATCTGTCGCCAGAGCTGCAAAGCCTGGTGTATGGAAGCCATTTAAACTAGGCAGCCCGCCAACTGAAACTGGGTTGGTCCCAATCGGGCTGCCACAGTTAGCTGAGCCTGCTGTTGATGCGGACTATCTGTTCGCGTTCACAGGCGAAAGCAAACGGCCTGACGACCTGAAGAACAATGAACGTGTGAGATCGACGGAAAATGGAGAGAACCGAGACGCAAGTCTCGTTGAGACCGGTATTGATGAAGATGATGATGATGAACGTGATGGACACCCGACCGAGGCTTTGATCACCAGCCTAGTCCAGGTCAGGGGACCACCTCGAAACCTCGCTCGGGCGGTGAAATTACTACCCGGCGAGAGATTGGGGTGGTGGTCGTCCCAACGATACGACAAGAGGAAGCGAATGAGAGCTTTGGTCAATGGCGCGGTGGACGACTCGCGAACGAGGATACTGCTCGACACTGGAGCGAACGTAAGCGTGATCTCGGCTGCCTTCGCCAAGCGGCTCCGGGTGCGAGAAGTTCTGGACCACGGACGAAGTCTCGAAGTCCGTGGTATCAACCCTGGGGTGATGGAGACCCGTAGGCGAGCCTTCCTGAAGATCACCTTGGGATGGGAGCAAGTCTACGAGTTCGAGATGTGGATAATGGACCACAGTGCTGGGGTCGACGTGGTACTGGGAATGGACTTTATGATCCCGGCCGGTATCCGGCTGGATCTGTTCCATGGCACCGCTCGACTCCCGGATGAGGTCATGGTGCCACTGCTGAAGTCGCAGAGTGTCGAGGACGATGAACCCTATGGTACTCAGCCTTCGTGTGGGCCGACCGAGGATTTATACATCCCCGGTCGTGAGTGGCGTGAGTTCCGAGTACCGCGGCAGCGGTTGCCTCGGTCGGAGTACGATGTGTGGGTTCGCCGCACGGAGAAGCTCGTGCCGACCGTAACGGGGTTCCGACGAGGGCGGCCGACATGGGTCCGACTCACCAATATTACGACCTCAGCAGCACGGTGTGCCAAGCATGACTCGGTGTTACTCTGGGTTCCTCATGGCGAGCTCCCACGAGAGACGGGCTACGCTAGGCTCGACTCTAACAAGTACAAGGAGTGGCAAGTGCTAGCCTATTCAACGAGTCGTGATGAAACTCTGCAAGGCCGGGAGCGACGACTCTACGACCAGTGGTTGGCCGAGCAGCCGCCGGCAGTTGAGCGCCGGGCCTACCCGACGCCACGGAAGATCCTGCCGAGACCGCCTGATACACCAGCATGGTCAAGAAGTCGTCGCCCAGCACCCGCACAGCGAGGGTATGGCCACGATGAGGGCCCCACAGCCTATGAAGGTTCGGTGGAGGCCGCCCAAGCCGAAGCGGCTGCGGCGGAACGTGTTAGAGGGTCGAACGATGATTCGGACGACGACGCCGGTGAAAACGAAGACTCTACTACCCTGGAAGAGTCGTCGACCTACAGTCCGGGTTGCATGACCACGGGACTGAACAGCGTCGCTAATGCTGCAGGCCAGGAGGCGACGGTTACCTCGGCAGACGTCCTGGGAGCTGGCGAAGATGTGGATGAAGGTGATGGTGCGATGAACGACAATTCTGCCGACGACCAAGGCGATGTAGTGGTGGCTGAACAGGTTGCATGGAATGCCGTGCCAACGGAAGCCACTGCCGCCAGACAGACGTCAGGTGGAGTGTCGGCCGCGGTCTTTGGTAGCGGAGTCGACTGGGGAGAACATGACCCTGGGCCGACCGAGGTTTCAGCTGGAACCGAAACCACTATTACTGAAGTCGACATGGGTTGCCCGGACTTGAACGAGGATGTGATCGACGATCCTGAGGAGTTACTGGAAGCGACTTACGTCTCGGTCATGCGTGCCATGGCTGCAGAAGACTCTAGTGATGGTGAGGACACCTCGAACGACGTTTCCGAGCACGTAGCAAACGAGATCGAGCTTACCGACTACGCGCAGGAGCTGGCGTTCTTGCCGGATCTAACTGAAGCGTCGGAGACGACGCTGGATTACTCTGGGCGGAACGTCCAGAATGATGAGCTCAGTGAGAAGCAGCAGGCCGACCTGGTTGACGTGCTGAAGAGACACGAGAAGATCATGATTGCGAGCGGCAACGCCCTGCCGCCTCCAGCCTACGGTGTCGTGTGTGACATCAATGTGCAGGGGCATGCACCAATCAAGCAGAAAGCTCGGCGAACCCCGCTCCGATACCTCGGGAAGCTGTACGAGCTGTTGAAGGGCCTTCTGAAGGCTGGGCTAATCTCTTTCTCAGACAGCTCATGGGCGTCACCTATCGTCATCGTCCTGAAGAAGAACGGAGTGGATATCCGCTTGTGTATCGACTACAAACTCGTCAATGCGATCACCGAGATTATGGAGTACGCCATGCCGTTGGTGGATGACTTGCTGACAGACATGGAGGCGTACTTGTGGCTTTGCTCGCTCGACGCAGCAAGCGGCTTCTGGGCCATTATGATGACCGAACGAGCCCGGAAGATCTCTGCTTTCGTCTGCGCACTTGGGCATTTTGAGTGGTTGCGTATGCCTTTTGGCCTGAAGAACGCCCCGATGATCTACCAACGCATGATTGACAACGCGCTTTGGGGCTTCGTCCAACCGAAGGGGATGGTTTCAATTCTCGGAGCGCATGCGTCTAGCTGAAGAACACGACAAGGAAGCTCATGCTGGGGTGAACGAGGCTTTGACTGGTGCGGCAAGGTCATTTCGGACTAAGTTCGAGGCCGACCGAGACAACTCGCTTGGTCAGGGCATGTAGCTGAATTAGTCAACAGCCCTATTGCTGACATTTTCGCCAACGGAGAACCTGATGAATCCTCGCTGACCCCAGTATTCAGTCGCCGGTCATTCGTGGACGATATCTGCTTCGGTGCCGAGACTTTCGAATCATGTCTAGCGACTCTAGACCGCTTGCTGACAAGGTTTGAGGAGTGCCGTATTAGTATCAGCTTTACGAAGAGCATCTTTGTACAGTCCAAGGTGGACTTCCTGTCCCACGAGGTCTCGGCAGACGGCATTCGACCGGACTCCAAGAAGCTGGCTGGGGTGACCGAGCTCCCGTTCCCGTCAACGAAGAAGGGAATGCAATCCTTCCTTGGGGCACTCAACTATTACAGCCGCTTCATCCAAGACTTCGCGGTCTATGGAGCAGCACTGTACCAGCTCAAGGACGAGGACTTCCAACCCGGGGGTGATCTCACCGCGGCCAAGCACAGTTTCGCGATGCTCCAACAGAAGGTCTCGTCGGCGCCGATTCTCAGGCACTTCGACCGAGGGAAGGAAGTACATGTCATGTTGTTCGCCAACGAGTGGGCTCTGAGCTCCACGTTGATGCAAGAGCACGAAGGCAAACTACACCCCGTTCGCTTCTGTGGGCGCGTTTTGAAGGATGCTGAGATGAACTATCACCCGGCCGAGAAAGAAGTCCTCGCGCTCTTACTGCTACTGAAAGTGTGCTATACCCAACTCGTTGGACAGCGGATCCGAGTGTACACACGGTTCTCGACGCTCGACTGGGTCCACAAGTCCAAGACATTGTTCGGTCGGGCTACCCAGTTCGCTGTCTTGCTGTCGCCGTGGCATCTGTTAGTCGAACGAGTCAAGGAAACTGACTGTACGTTTGCCCAGCTCCTCCAAGCTGGCTTGACGAACTTCGTGGAGTTGGAGAAGTCGCTGGCATTGGTTACGCCGCGGACGCGTGGGTCCCCGACGGCTCGTTTGGACCCGCATCTGCTCTATGCACGTCTACCACGATCCTACCAAGGCTTCGTGATGTCGTTCGACGGGTCTGCAAAGACCGAGAAGAACGGTGGTTACGGCAGTTGCTCCTGGATCTTATGGAAGCTGCCCGAATGGATTGTAGTGCTCGCTGCGAGCGCTTACCTCGAGACCACCACAGTTAATCTCGCTGAGTATACAGGGATGAACAACGGTGTCACTGCTGCCTTACAGCACGGAGCCGATGATTTAATCGTCGTCGGTGACTCGAGGCTCGCGATCCAGCAAGCCCTAGGGGTGATAGCCTGCCGGAAGGAGTCATTGTTGACACAACTCAGTAACCACCGCGAACTCACATCCAAGCTTCGGTCAGTGAAGTACCTTCACGTGGTGAGAGTTTAACGCTGCAGCTGACTCTTTGGCAAGCGAGACGCTCGAAAGCAAGAAGTCTACAGTGGTATCGTCGGACGACCGACTATTGGAGCTTATTAAGCTGAACCGTATCGCTGAAGTGATCTACGAAGCGGATGATGGCAGCGTGGTCGAGAATAAACCCTCGGTCAACACAGCATGGGCTATGGTAGCCTCTGACAGACCTCGCAGCAAGAATTTTTTCGATTTTGTACGTGGAGAAGCAGCCCTCAGACGGCAGAGCGAGGTTGAACCCGGACAGGTTACCGTGACGACCAGACGCCAAGCAAGAGCAAAGGAGAAACATGTCCGGTTTGCAGACGAAGACCCGGTCACCAGACAGGGAGATGCAACTCACCGAGAGGAAGCTAATGGTATGCCGAACGAGGATCAGAATGAAGCTGAAGCCTCACCGAGGCGTGCCGAGACATCACCAGCCCCACCGAACGCGGAAGACATTGACCCGTTGGCGGTACAAGAAGAACGCCGACGTAGGATCGCCGCCGCTCAAGATGAAGAGCTCCGGTGGTCGAATCTGAAGGCAGTACTCCGAGGTGATGATGCGAAGATTGGATACCGAGCGGCGCGAGATGCATGGAAAATGGCGGACCAGTTTGTGCTGAGTGAAGACGATGTGCTGTATCACACCCGAATGAACCGTCGTTCAAGTGACGAGGAGCAAGCGGGGCTGACGATGAGACTGGTGGTACCCACAACGATGATCCAGGAAGTACTCCAGAGCTGTCATGACTCGCTCGAAGGCGGTCACCAAGGTATTATTCGAACACAGCACCGAGCGAGGAGAGACTATTACTGGATCGGTCAGTGTGCCGACGTGGAGAAACACGTTAAGTCGTGCCCTGATTGTAGTTCAAGTAAGAGCCGACCTCAGTTCCGTGGATACTCGCCAGGGAATATCCTAGCCGAGAGACCTTTCCAACTGGTCTCTATGGACTTTGTGATACCGCTACCGAAGAGTCGCCGTGGTAATACGGCTCTCTTGCTGTTTCAATGCTCGTTCACGGGATTCGTGATGGGCAAGGCCATGTCGGACACCACTGCTCTACTCGTTGCGCAAGCTTTCGAAGAGTGTGTCTACCGACGCTTTGGAGCACCTTCCTTGATCCGACATGACAGAGACCCTCGATTCATGAGCGAGGTCTTCCAGGCCTTCGCGGAGATGATGCAGTCTCGGTCGAGAGCGACCTTGAGCTACCGACCCCAGGCCAACGGCCAGCAGGAGAGGTCGGTGAAGACGGTCATGCAGTCAGTTCGTGTATATGCCGAAGACCCGCTACAGCAGGACTGGGACGAGATCGCCGAGAGGTTGATTTTCGCCATCAACAATTCCCGTGATACAACGAGGAAGGAAACCCCGTTTTACCTCGTTCATGGTTGGGATGCACAGTCGACACTCAAGGCAATGTCCTCGTCGCTCAAACGAGGCTTCGGAAGCCAAACTGACGCACTGGCGTGGCGCCGAGAGGTCAACCGGCAGCAGGAAATCGCTCTGAGAATGGCCAAGGAGTACCAGGCCGCAGAGAAGGCTCGAAGAGCCGAGGAGCACAATGCATCGCTTGGTCGGAAGGAAAAAGAAGCCATGGCAGGTACTAACGAGAATGAAACCTCGGCCGGCCAGGCACCGAATACCTCTGATGGTGGTGAAGCTGTAGTGACGAGAACGAGACTTCCTCTGCAGCCTGGGAGTAGAGTGTGGCTGTACATGGAACGAGTTCGACCAGGGTTGACCAAGAAACTAGCTCATCGGTGGCACGGACCATTCCGAGTGAAGAAGAAAGTCGATGATTTTGCGTATGAGTTGGAATTACCTGACCGAAGTGGATACCGGTTCTACCCGGTGGTGCATGTTTCCCGACTCAAGTCGGTAGACGAGTTCGAAGACCGACCGAGGGTTCGTTTGGCCCGTGAGGTCACTGAAGAGACTCGTCAGGACTTCGATGAAGAACTGCTGCCTGAAGACAGCTTCGAGCCTGACCATCTGGACGGTGAGTACGAGGTCGAGGCTATTCTCGACGACCGAACCCCGTGGTCAACGAGCACTCATCGCGCCGTCCGAGAATTCAAGGTGAAATGGGTCGGCTACGACGAACCGACATGGGAACCAGCGTCCAATCTGTCGTGCGGCGGCCTTCTGTACGATTACCTACGCCGAAAGCGGAGCGACCGACGATTGCAGATGGTCCAGGTGGCCGACGAGGAGTAATCCCGCGCACCAACGATGATTGAACTGCTCGCAGGGGCAATCCAGCCCGCGATGTCAGACGAACGAAGCTACTGGAGATGATGAATGAACTGCCTGCGAGGGCTATCCAGCTCGCAGTGACAGACGAAGAAAGTTGCTGGAATTTGTATGTTGCATATTATGTGAACGGGCCGCGTTGGAATTGGAGATATCGGAATGAAGTCTCGAGCGACAGTAGACTCGAGCGAACCTCGGTCGACCCTCCAGCAGAAGAAATAAGTGGTGACGAAACGAAAGAGAGGGCGAACGAGGCTTCGGGTGCAGCAGTCGAAGTAGAGTGGTCAGGTGGTAATGCGAAGACGTCAACCACTCCACCAATGGGCCCTCAGACCCTCCGAGAGCGCGTCAGAAGTCTCACTAAGACCAGTCTTACGGATTTGTAAGACCGGTCTTACGAATTGTAAGACCAGTCTTAGTTTTCCCAAGACCGGTCTTAGTTTTCACAAGACCGGTCTTAGTTTTCACAAGACCGGTCTTAGCCGGTGGAACGAGCCAGTCACCTTGGCCTGGAAGTGGACATGCTACTGAGTGGAAACGCTGCCAGAAGCGTAAGCTACAGCGAGAAGACGTGAAACACGTGCTGGTGAAGCTAGTGGCAGGCTGACCGAGGCTTCAGACGCAATAGTCAAGAAGGAACGAGGTCAAGCATGTACGCCCAAGCCGGTAACAAAGTATGGAAGTTGAAGGAGGAGTGACCCGTAGATGGTGGAGTGCAATGAACGCGAACTAAGCCTCGTCCGAGACAGCCACAGCGGTCGAGGACTGAGAGGAAACTCTGGGAACCGCGACCGAGTGTTGAACGCGCTGTACGGCGAGGGAAGAGAAGATTACGAAGTGGAACGAGCAAATGACATTAATTCTGATTGAGATGGAGTCCACTCTATGGCCTAAGGGGTTACAAACCAGTTACAAACCTCGGTCGACCCTGGGTGAGCATGATCAAGGTGAAACGAAGCTGGCGTTGGGTCCCGCGAGGCTAGATCTCCGACGCAGCCCGAGCTAACACCCCAGATTCGACTCGGCTGGGGCATCTTCAGTCGATTCCTTGGTTTCCTCGTCTGGGTCTGGAGTGCGAGACTCGCGAGCGGCCGCGACTTCTGCAACCCACGGGCGACGATCATCGAAGCCCGCAACGACGGTTCAATCACTATCGCCGAAGCTACCGCCTCCCGAGTTGTTCCGCGAGGAACAAACAAGGGAACATCGTTGCAGGGAGCAAACGCGGTATTGTACGGGTGACTCGCAGGGTCTTGGAACCAGCAGTTGCGCCATGGTTCGCGTGCGTCAAGCTCGGCGAGCTCGGAAACCCAGTCGTCAGTCGAAGGGGCCCACTCCATCACCTCGAACGAGTATTGCAGATACGACGGTTCAAGGAGAACCTCCGTCGGGTGCTGACGAGGTTCTCCGTCGTACTCGATGCATCCAGCCCAGAGCTTGTTAACCATCTGCTCACGGAGGCGGTCTGCACGATAACTGCGCTCTCGGTGGTACTTGGTCCACGCCTGCCGCAAGGCCCGGACCAACACGTGACGGTCACCGAGGTTCGACGCGAGGTCGGCAATGTATGCCCTGACTGCCTTCACCTTAATCCAGTGGCGGCGCTCCCACAAGGCTAGCCCGAGGTCACCCTTCTCGTTCGAGTGGAACGAATGCCCTTGGAATTGCCTGCTGAGGCGAACGAGAAGTGGACGCCCCGTAGCTCGACGAGAGATCTCACGACTCGGAGGGTACCCAGTTAGGTCGATCAAGCACGGGTCGGGGAAGAGCCGGCGTAACACTTGGAACGGGTGATTTACACCCTCCCATGATCCGAAGTTCGTGATGCCATCCACCGAGCACGGTGCAACCACGTCGTCCTCGAAGATGAGGGGCACGCTGGCATTGTGAATCAAACTCCAGCATTCCTGGGCCCCAGGTGACGTGAAACCAGGCTCGAGAAACAGGGTCGCCAGGTTACTCAGCTTGCGCGACCCTGCGGCGGCATCCGAAGCGTCGACCACCGCAGGAGCAATCGAAGCAGGACCAGCCCTCGGTGTAGCCGTCACTGTGGCAGTCACCAACGCATGAGCATGGACCGCAGTCGACCGAGCGCTGGGTCGACGGGGCGGCGCAGCTGGAGCAGCTTGGATGGCAGCCGGAGTCTCGGCTGTCGTAGCCGACGGTCCCGGAGGTACAGGAGAGCCTGCCCGTTGGGTGAGCGAGGCTTCCTCTTCATCGTCGGAGCCGAACATTTCCCGCAGGAGTTCTGCGCGGTCCTCCGAGGTCTCCGAGCTATTCGCCGACTCTCCACTCGGTGAACACCCAGAAGGCGGCGAACCATCGGGACCAGCAGCAGCCCTGGTTGGCGGGGCCGCTGGCGAACCCCTCGGAGCAGGCGGGCCCTCGTTGTCACCAGCAGGAGGCTCGTCATTTCCGCCGCCCGACGAACCAACACTGGCCGAGATCCCGGGTGCAAGGGATGGAGACTCAGGGACCGGGACAGCAGGCGAAGGCTCGGCCGTAGTAGCAGGAGCCACACGAGAGGTATCTTCACCCCTCACTGCACCGGCCGACGCTTCCGGAATCTCGCCGGGCTCAAGTTCTCCCTGCGGGACATCGTCAGGACTCTCTGCACCACCAAACTCGAAGTCCGGAGATCCCTCGCCTCGCGGAGACGGGGACTTGGCCGGCTGGGAAACTGGAGCCGAACCCGTCAGCCTAGGGTATAGTGGCTCATCCGAATATTCATACGACAGAGGCTGGGATTCCAGCCAGCTGGAACGAGACGTCGTTGAGGGCCGCGCCGTCGCCCGGGGCAGTACAGGAGCCTCACCTGACCCCAACCGAGGACTGGGCGATCCAGCAGCCGCCGCAGCTCTAGCCCGCAGGTCGACCGATGGCCTACCAAGACGTTTGGGCGGAGAAGGTTGAGTCGCTGGGCTCTCAGCGGGATCGGCCTGGGAATCACGCTTGCGCTTGGACGTTCCAGTAGACTCGGACGAGCTAGCAGAGCCCAACGCCGAAGCCGCGGGAGCCGACGAACCCTCGGTGGACT
Source organism: Phytophthora melonis (assembly GCA_024211575.1). Lineage (NCBI taxonomy): Eukaryota > Oomycota > Peronosporomycetes > Peronosporales > Peronosporaceae > Phytophthora > Phytophthora melonis. Next base: position 439,956 of record JAMXKT010000083.1, on the reverse strand, counting down.
CAGCCATCGGTACGTCGGCAGCCTTTGACTCTTCTTCTTCCTCGGACGAGGATTCCTCGTGGCCTGGACTCTCTACAGAGACCGTCGGCGGAGACAACCCAAGGAGATTCCAGTCGATCTCCGCGGCCGAGATACCAGCTGAGGCCAGGACCAAGGTGTCGACGTCCAGCTCGTGTGCCGCTGAGTGCCGACGAAGAATCGAATTCGCCCTCCGTAGGCTGTTGTTCTCGTCCGTCAACGCTCGGATGCGCGCGGGAATCACGTTGGCTCGGTCGCGGTCAGCTAACCGTCGTCGAAGCTCCTCCAACTGCGTGTTATACGTGACGAGGCTTGCCTTGACACGCTCATGGATCTGTGTGTTCCGACGGACCGCCGCCGCAGCGTCAGCCTCTGCAGCTTGCGTCCGACCTTCCAACGAACTGGTGATGGCGGCATGTTGAGCGATAGCCGCGTTCGCCTGCACCAACTGAGCGGTGGTGTTGTGGAGCTCGGTGCGGAGATTGTCCATGGCGTCGAGAGCGCGGTCGCAGTCAGCGTTGGCCGAGACGAGGAAATATTCCGACTTCAAGCGGAGGTTCACCTCCTCGGCGAGCTTGTCCTTGGTGTCGCTGAGCTCCGCTTGCAGCCGATCGTTCTCGCGACGAAGGTCCACCACTTGATCAGTCTCCGCGAGAGAGACGTGAGGGAGCGACGGCAGCGGCCAACACGTCACCGACGGTAGTAGCAGCCTGGAGGTCTCGGTCGAGCGCGGAGTTGACCCGAGCCGGAGGCCTGCGAGCGACGCCGACGACGAGACGAGCGAGTTGCAGCATCTGCTGATCGTCTGAGCCAACCGCTGCCGGAGGAGCCTCGGTCGAGTCAGCACCCACCTCAGCACGACCACCTGCAGCAGCCTCGCCCCCCACCGACGCCCCGCGAGTTGCCAACGTTACCGAAGGCGCGGGAATTGGCGACGGTGGGGCGCTGGCGCTTGGCGGCGGTGTCGGTGGCGAATCGGGAGCCTCTTCAGCTGGAACTGGCGGCGGGCGAACCTCGGTCGCCCCAGCAGCACACTCAGGTCTGCTTGGAGGAGCTGGTGGAGGGTCGACCGATGCCTCGGAGGCAGCGGACGGGTGCGCCGGGTCACCGGCAAGTTCGACCGGGTTAGGAGATGCAGGCCCAGCGGCGCTCAGGGTAGCGGCGCCTGCCAACTGAGTATGGCGCGCCGGACGACGTCGCGAAGTGTCGGTGACGACATCTACAGCTCCCTAGGGTGGCCAAGAAGGATCAGGAGTCAACAACGAGGTTCAAAGGGACAAGCAAGAGCAGCGAGAACGACGAGCGTACCGGTCCTGAGCACTGGAGAGCCCGGAGGGCAGCGGCAGCAGCGTCGGCGAATGCGCGCGACGGTGGAGCCATGGAGACGAAGTGTCGAGAACGCCTAGACGCTTACCAGTATGGGAGGCTCGCGTCGAGGCGGGGGCAGTTGTGGTGTTGGAAAGTGGCTGTTTCCAAAAGCTGTCGACCCGCCAGCTCGACAATCAAGTTCAATCAAGGGGCAATCAAGGTTGAGCCCAGCGAGAGACGGAGATCGCTACTTCTGATTGGATGACGACATTAGCCTCGTTGGAGTGACAGTCAGTGGCCGGAGCCTCGTCGGGTCCTAATAGAACCCCGAGCGAGGCTTCATGGTACCCACTTTTAGGTACATATGCATTTAGTTGCGTACTTTGGCCGCACTTATTAGTGTGGTCGCGGTCGTCATTTGATGTGTCCGGAATCGCCTTATTGCGGTCGTTCACACTAGATATTTGTATAGGGACATAGGACTCATCATAGGATGACCAGAACGAGGCCCCCTGGGCCTCATAAAACTCAGTAATAAAAAGACAGTCTTCCCCCAAAGCCAACAAGGGTCAAGTCCGACTTCGGTAAGTGTAGCTAGCTTATTGTAGTGCCTGGACACGCTCGGCTGCGTGTGGATGCCTGTCGGGGAGCTTATCGTGCTTTGACCGAGAGTTTCCTTGGCGGCGCCAAGAGTTGGCGTGGCCGGAGAGGCAAGAGCGACATAGGAGTGTCGTTCACTGTATATTTGTGGGACAAGAGTGTCCCTGAGTGTATTAGTCTACCTACCGAGGTTTTACCTTGGTCCCCCTGTATAAGGCCTAACACGCCGGTACCCTTCCTTTCTGAGGGACTGCAGTGGGGTTGCGCGAAAGCGCTACATAGTATCCTAGCCTAAGCTCGTGGCTAGTGGTACAGGTTTCTGGGTTGACCGAAGATAACCTAAGGTGCACAGAGGCGCTTGCAACCGACCCGGTGTAAGGGATCGTTCCTGGTCTTCAGGTTTTGATCCAATAAGCGCTTACCTTTGCGGGTTAGCGTGTTGTTGGTGTCTCTAATACCTTTTGGTAGAAGAGAATTTTAGTGGTATTACCACACCACAAATCGGTACCCACAAGAGCACCGGAGTGTGCGCATGACACGTCGTTAGGTGGTCAGACACGTTGGTCAACCGCACCCACTCGACTCTGCCCCGCCGAAACCTCGTCACCGTCGGCAGCAGAGACTTCGTGCGGCGTACCCACACTTCATGCGTGTCCGGGTGTGGTTGGCGTCGCTGCACTCGGTACTCCACACACTCACGACTCTGAACAGGCAAGTCCTCGGATGGCCCACCATTAACATGCGGACCGAAGCCTCGGTCGTCTGGTGCGCCAAGCGTCTTGATGAGGGGAATGCTGACCTCGTCCGGCAACCTCGCGGTCGCGTGGAACAGGTCTAAACGTACTCCAGCGGGGATCATGAAGTCTGTGCCGAGGACTACGTCCACCCCAGCGCCATGGTCCATGACCCACAGCTCAAACTCGTACACGCGCGCCCAGCCGAGGGTTATCTTGACGAGGGCTCGTTTCTCGGTAGCCATGGTTCCCTTCGTGAAACCCTGGATTTCCATACAGCGGCCATGTCCCTGAATATCACGTAGCCGTAACTGCTTCGCAAACTTCTCTGATATCACACTTACGTTCGCTCCCGTGTCCAACAGAAGCCTCGTTCTCGAGTCGTTGACCGCACCCTTGACCAGAGCTCTCATCCGAGCTCTCTTGTCGAACTTCTGTGCAGACCACCACCCCAGCCTCTCGCCTGGGAGTAACTTAGTCACCCCACCGGGCGTTCGGCCAGGCTGTCCACTCTGCACCGCACTTGAGACCCAAGCCTCGTTCACATCTTCATCTTCGTCGCTTTCATTTTCTTCACAACTATCACCTCCACCGAGGGTTTCCCCTCTCTCCTTTTCAATTTCAATCCATTTCACAATTTCCTTGTCCTTGTCGTTCGGCCGTTTGCTTGTTCCCACAAACGCGTAGACGCAGTCTGCATCAATCGCGGGAGTAGCTAACTGTGGCAGCCCGATTGGGACCAACCCAGTTTCAGTTGGCGGGCTGCCTAGTTTAAATTGCCACCGAAGACTAGGCTTTGGAGCTCGGGAGAGAGGTCCTTCTTCTCAACCTTCGTCCGAAGGTACGTGGTGAGGGCTTGGAGCGCTTCACACTTGCCGATGTCGTGGACTTGCTGACACAGTCTGCAGCGTCGATAACAGTAGTGAGCCGAATGCCCGGCACCACCACACGCTGCGCAGGGTCCGTACTGACGCGGGCGACCATCGTGGTTGTCTCGGCTGAAGTGTCGGTTGGACCGGTCGAAGTTTCGGCCGGGTTCGCCACCCCTGCGTTGACGCTGGTCGGACCGTGCGTACGTTCCTTCAGCTGCAGCACGTCACTCCTGTTCATTCGCCGCTGCAACATGGCCGCCTTCTTCATCCGAGGTGTCGAAGTCACTGTAGTCACCGAAGTCTCGGTCGTCCTCGAAGTATCGGCCGTCACTGGAGTCACTTCCACTATCGTCGCGCGACTGCCCACGGGGTACTGGACGGTCTGATCGACCACTCTTCGTCCCACGGACCTGCAACTCCGCCACCAAATCGGACAGCGACGCTTCGGCCAGCGACACGCGTGGAGCGTAGCGCGAATCCTCGTGTCTGCGCCCGAAGTCTCGGTCTCGGCGTTCGTAACGTTCACGGCGGTTATTGTCGCGCTTGTTCGCTCCGGCGCTCGTCCCGTCTGCGAGAGTGCTCGCGTCCACGCGACTGGTGAGACGAGGCATGAGACGAGGCGTCTCTGCTCTGTCCGCGTTCTTCCGACTTGAGGATGTCATTAATCATGTCTTCAAGCTCATGGATGTCCGAGACTCGGACGTGGCACAGCCGCCGCTCGAGTCCTCGGTCACCGCACGTCTCGAGGAAGCGTTGCACGTGATCCTTCGCGTCGCGACCGCCCTTCTCGAACTGAAGGCCAGCGTTGCGAGCGTAGCCATTCAGCCGATTTAGGTAGTCGCACAGATGCTCCGATCCGTCACGTCGCGCCGAATAGTAGCGAGCCTTCGCAGACTGATTGAACTGCGTGCAGTAATACTTGATGAAAGCATCACTGAGCAGCCTCCACTGACGCTTCGTCTTCTTGGGGAGCTGGCGGTACCAGTGCAAGGCACCGTCCCGAAGGCTCAGCTCATGCACCACTCATTGGGCGGAGTGTGCGTTCCCTTCATCTCGTAGACAAATGCCCGGAGCCACTGCATAGAGTTTTCACTCTTGTTGCGGGCTCCAGAGAAGTTCTTGATCTGAGCGAGGGGTCGGTGAGTCGCAATCTCCAGCCGAGGGGTCGAGTTCAGCCGCTCCATCTCGCTCACTTCGCGCACCTGGCGGGCCAACTCGTCGCTGGGACTGTCGAAGCCGTCGTCGTAGTCGGGCGTGTCGTCGGCATCGTCATCCGACGAAGAGTCATCACGCGGGGTGAAACGACGGCTCGAACGTCTTGGGAAGCCTCGGTTGGTACTCCGTCCAGGTCGCGTTCCTTCGGTCTCGCGGGCGATGCGCTCGGTTCGACTAGTCGACCGAGGAGTCACCATATGCGAATCCTGAAAGTACGGCGTGCCCTCCGTTTTGGCAGAGAGCACTCCATCCGTCGTCTGGCGTCGGCGCGAGCGCTCGGTCGTCTTCTTCGGAGTCTGCGGCAGCGGAACTTTCAAGGGATCGGTCGGCTCTCTCGCAGGGCGTGCGCTCGGTGGGCGACCCAGCGTGAGGTCCGTCTCCCCGAAGCTCAAACGCAGCTTCCTCTTCCACTTGTGCAGCTCCTTGCCAGCCAGTTCCGGCGTCCAACACTTGACTGAGACCTCGGACGGGCGAGTCATCGGTTCACACCCCATCGCTCGGAGGAGCGCCACCGTGTCTTCGGCCATTTGGGTGACTGAAGTCGGCTCCACCGGGTGTTGCAACTCTTCCTGCAGCTCGACCCATGTCGCCTGGTGCGCCATCTCCGGGCTGAACTGTCGGATCCACTCGCTCGACTCAAGCATCTGCTCGAGCATTCGGCCGAGCACCTTGTTCGCAGCTGGGGTGCTGCTGTTCATTGACGGCCGAATTCCGCGGGATTCTTGAGGATCCTTAGTAACCTGCACCAGAGCCTCCGAAGTGAAGGCCTCGGTGCCATCCTCCAAGTCATCGTCCGCAAAGTCCGGCCGTGCCACTTCATCAAATTCGGAGACGAGGTTTCGGCTGAGGGAGCGTGAGCCCCCACTGCGTCCAGCCAACACCATCGGCGCCTCCTGGTCTTCGTACTCCTGCATGGGCGCGGAAGTCTTCTCTTCCAGGTCACCGTAGTTCATCATCATGTCATCCTTGGCGTCCGAATCCTCGTCTACCGACTCTTCGAAACTGACCGACCTTTCGGAGATCGTCGACAGCCGAGACGTCAAGTCACTCGCGATCGTCGACAAGCCGTCGGTTGGTCCTCGTCCCGATTTCGCCGGCGTAGCTGGCACCGCTGACTTGGATCCTTTCGCCATCTTGTTCTTGTTCTTCTTGTTTCTTCTTCTCTTCTTCTCTTCTTCCTCTTCTTCTTCTCCTCTCAATGCTCGTTTGGGACAATACCTACACAGACCACAACACACAGTTCGGTCACACCAGTCCCGGGTCGCGGCACCAGTTGTCGTGTAGGAAAACACGATTTAACGAGTTCTCGTCCCTCTAGCCAAGGCCTTTGGGACGAGCCCCTACCAACAACACGCTTCCCTCCTAAAAGGTCGGCGCTTATTGTTGGGATAAAATCTGAAGACCAGATCCGATCCCTTGCACCGGGCTGGAATGTGCCTTATGCGAGTCGTCGGTCAGGTAGGTAGAGCCCGTAAATCAAATATAAGAGCACCCTTAGCCACGAGCAACGGCTAGGATGCAATGTACACACGCGCTTTCACACGTAACCCACTGTGGTCCCTCAGAAGGAAGGGTACCAGGCCAATCGAAGCCTCGGACAGGGGCGCCGAGACGAAGTCTCGGCTGGAAGTCAAATATACTGGGGGACCTTGCCACACACCCAGACAAGCGTACAAACGTACAGGGAGGTCTCTAATACCTCCAACACTCGGCCACTACTCACTCTTGGCCTTTCCAGGGATGAACACTCGGTCAATGTACCTTATGCTCACCGGCAGACATACCCCGTGTCGGCCGAGCGTATCCAGACTCTACAGCTAAGCTAAGACTTACCGTAGACGGACTTGACCCTTGTGTGGCTTCGGGGGGAATTTCTGCTCTGATTTAGTGATTAGAGGCCGTGAGGCCTTCCCTATCGCTAATCCCTATCGTCTATACAAAAGTCAAGTGTCAACCGAGCCTTCGAGCTGATCCGACGACTCGACGACTCCTCGGCTAGATCCGAATTCCTAATGAGAGGCAAATCTTGTACCCACTATGACTACTTGGAGGGCTCGGTGGGGATTTATTATGGCCCACCGTGCCTCGTCACTAAACGGCCCTCCATCCGTCACTCTAATGCGGTAAATGTGAGTAACCAATCAGAGAGCTCGGATGGCTTTCTCTCACAAGTTCAAGACCGTTAGGCCTCGGCAAGCGCGGCCATTTCCGACATCACACCATGTTGTAGCCGGGCAGGCCATACGCCCACTGGTCGATAGAGTCGCCCGATGGTTGTACAAATGCGATTGGGTGACCGACTTACGATCCAGGCCATAGCTCCGTCTCCGCTTCGTCCACAATGCGGTGGCGTAATACTGACGTCTTCACGTCGAACTCCGGGCTGCTATCGGTAACATCAGGACCCGTGACCCGTACCAGCACTGAAGCACCTTGTACTTTGACGACCCGCAAGTACGAGAAGCACTCAAGGGCTGGCACTTGTGAAGGGCCAACGAACGCGACCGCTCCGGCAGTAACTGGTGGTGACGACATAGCCGCGTGAAGGAGTAGCGCGTGGAGGCGAGCGTACAGCGATAGACCTGGAAGCTTTATCGATCGAAGGCGAATTCGAGTGTGAGCTGTCTGAAGGGCGCAAGCGGCTGGTCGCTGCCGACCGCCTCTCGGCGCCTGCTCCGTAGATATCCTAGTGGTTTCGAAACTCCTATCTTCTATCCGGAAACCAGAACATCCTTCGAATGTTCCCCAGACAAGTCAAAGGGCAAGTGAGACGCCTCGGAGAACGAATGGCCCGAGCATGGCTCATGCGTGCGTGTGAAATATCGGTAGGCATCCGGTGTAACCTACAGCATGCAGTGAATGATGTAGCGTCGACAAAAGCTGGCTGCAGTAGCAATGCCACGCCAATAGATGTGATTTTGCTTGCTTTCGATCGATTTTTCTTGTTGAGGCTGCATTTTTGTTCTGGACCTGATTAGAACTAATCCATAGAACTATATTGGCAGTGCAAGATGTTGGGGATGGTCGGTCTCCTATTTGCGAGACGGTCGCGTGGTGCTCGATCTGTGGCGTACGAAGTAAAGTAAGTTTGAAGGTGCATGCTAGGATTGGTATTTCTCTTGAAAGTTTCCACTATTCACAGGTCGAAAGACCTGTGCTTGGCCCCGGCAAAAAATTGTAACTTTCCAAAATCGGGTACCTTTCTATCTGAAATAAGGTACGGATTAACCTAACTAACTACATCTAAAAGCTAGAATGGCTACATGTATTACTCGGCAGCTCAGTGGTTGTTTGCTTATTTTCACACTAAAATCTAAGGTTACAGTAATCTGCGTCAATACCGGACGCCTGATATATATAGATGCTAATAGGATATAAACTGTTATTGTATTAATTTATAATGAATGTCATGTTTGTTTTACTGACAAGCCCAGAATGATTCCAGCAATGCTGAATAGTCGTGGGGCTCACATGAGTCCATGCCGTCTCGCACCACATGAGCGCAGTGAGGAGGTCGACCTTATATGGGTTATCTACACCAGCTCCTAGTCTATCTAACGCTAGGAACATTTTCTGCGACAACACTTGCCGCTTAATACAGTGTGTAATACCTTGATCCATCGGTTGGACTTTGGCTGTAGTGTTTGGTGGTAGTTTCTCGACCCGAACGTTGCTAAGGAATAGCCCCGTTTCATCATGGGAGGATGCGTTATCTACGAGCAAAAGAATTGACCGTCCTTCGACAATCATCCTTTCGTCGAGAGCCACCAGCCACTGCTGGTACATCCATGTAGTCATCCAGCCCTTATCGGTCCCGAAGTAGCAAAGCGAGCCGGGGACTTGGGTAACTTGCTAGTGTGCTTGCGAATCTGGAAATGATTGAGCTCTCGAAGTAAAGCTTGAGAGGATCCTTTCTATAAAGTTGCGCCATAATTCAAATTCTTGCCTGGCCCCACTAGCAGTCCACAACTGGATTTTTCAGCACATCCCCTTTGCATATTATACACGAAGTCGTTGAGCCAGAAATATTAATTATAATAGGCTATTATTTGTACCCCCGTCCGGTATTGACGCAGAATACTGTACTTAAGCTAATATCTGCTGGAATCGAGTACCCTCGATAAATGCTAAGATTTATGTACATTTTTTACCAATTGTTGATACTAATTGTTTATTATTTACCAGAACCTGCGTTCAAACACTTACGGATGCTATGAGATCGTCAATGGCTTCGCTGAAAGCGTGTCAATTTGCGCCATAATCGACCAAGCTTAGCTGAAGATGACCAACATGACTTGTCTAGGTGGAGGCTGCATTTTTTACATGTCAATTTGCTCGATACCCAATCACTCTTAGCCGAAGATCCCCAACCTCGTGTCTGCCGCCAAACCAATCGGCTCAACTCGACAGTTACACGAGCATCGTTCGTTTGAATAATACTTTTTTCTTGCGTTGAAGAACCCACTTCCAAGGAATTGGCCCATTGTCGTATTTCTCATCCCGCAATTTACCCCCCCCCCCCCCCCAAGCCCTCAAGTTAAAAGCTTGTTTGTTTGTTTGTTTTGTTTTTAAATTGAGGATCATTATTGCCACTTAGCTAATATTTCACTCGTTCCTCTACTGTAGCTCTCTCGCCTGATCGTTAGCAGACAACATAGTACAAAAATGAGCACAGTATATCTAACCTGCAAAAGGAATGAAATAGCTCTCTCGTTGCTAGCGCCAACGCAGCCATTGGACGCTGACCAGAGTTTTATGCCACCGATGTCCTCACCAGGTCAGGCAACCTGAATTGGTGACTTTCGGTTCCTGAGATCCCACCACGATAAAGAAGAGTGGGGCTTGCTGGTTACCAGCCTCACAAAGGTTTGGCTGAAACATCATTTCCGTATCGATACACTTCGATGTATGCAATTTTTTGATCAATTACGCATTCTCGGGCAGATGCTGCGGCTGCGAAGCAGGCGCAGTAGATGCCCACGTTAGAATCAACTAGAGAGTTGGGCTGGTGGTGCTTTTCAGGATTAAAGATACAACAATTTTGATATTTACTCAAGTATTATCCAGTTATCATCGTCCATGAAAATATACGTCGACCCGTGTACCCTCCCGGAGCAACGCTCCGGGTTGTCTATTCGACTTTCCAACTGATTGTGTTTGTATTGTGATATTGTGGTATTGTTTTGATTCCAGACAGTTATGTTTGTGGAGTTTGTGGAGTGTAAATTTCCGACAATCACATCCATCCTTTTTTAAAGTATGAAAATATTGAATTAACAAACTTAAAATTGTACTCCACAAATGTGTACCTTTAATTACAAAACAAAACCGACAAACGCTTGTCGTCCTCGCATACATGAATACAATTTTAGGTTTCTCAATTCAATATTTTCATACTTTAAAAAAGGATGGATGTGATTGTCGGAAATTTACACTCCACAAACATAACTGTCTGGGATCAAAACAATACCACAATATCACAATACAAACACAATCAGTTGGAAAGTCGAATAGTGGAAACTTTCAAGAGAATACCAATCCTAGCATGCACCTTCAAACTTACTTTACGCCACAGATCAAGCACCACGCGACCGTCTCGCAAATAGGAGACCGACCATCCCCAACATCTCGCACTGCCAATACTTAAGTATAGTTCTATAGATTAGTTCTAATCAGGTCCAGAACAAAAATGCAGCCTCAACAAGAAAAATCGATCGAAAGCAAGCAAAATCACATCTATTGGCGTGGCATTGCTACTGCAGCCAGCTTTTGTCGACGCTACATCATTCACTGCATGCTGTAGGTTACACCCGATGCCTGCCGATATTTCACACGCACGCATGAGCCATGCTCGGGCCATTCGTTCTCCGAGGCGTCTCACTTGTCCTTTGACTTGTCCTTGGACGTATCCTTCGGCTTGTCGGCGGCAGTCACCTTTGACGGCGTCTTGTTCTCCTCACCCACCGGTTTGGGGAGTCGGCCGCAGTCACCGGCTCGGTGGCAGTCTCTTTCTGGCCAGCACCTCCACCAGCCGTCGCGGACTCGTAGCCGAAGCCAACACTAGGGTAGCCGTAGCCGTAGCTGTAGCTGTAGCCGTCGAAGTTGATGGGGTAGCCGTAGTACGACGAGTAGTAGGTCGGGTAGTACCCGTAGCCGTACGAGTAGGAATCCGGGTAGTATCCGTAGTCGTGCGAGTAGGAATCCGGGTAGTATCCGTAGTCGTAGTCGTAGTCGCCGTAGCCGCAGCCGTAGATGTTCTTGCCATAGTAGTCGTTCTTGCCGTAGCAGTCGTCCTTGCCATAGTAGTCGCTCTTACCGTAGTCGTCGCAGTCGCGCTTGCCGTAGCTCTTGTAGCCGTAGCCGTGGTCACCGTAGCCTTTGTAGTTAAAGTCGTCGCACCCGTAACCCTCGTGTTCGTAGTCACCGTGGCCGTACTTGTCATCCTTACCATAGCCGTACGCGTCCTTGGCGTACTTGTCGTCCTTGGCGTAGTCCGAGGACTCGGTCGCCTTGACATCTTCGAGACGACGGCGGTAGTAGGACCGGTCCTTGTCACGCTGGTGCTTCTTCGAGTCAAGGCCGTGGTGCTTGCGCTGGTGTCCGTAGTCGTTTTCGTAGTCGTAGTCGTAGTCGTAGTCGTAGTTGGGCCCCAAGCGACGGCGGTCGGGAGCTACGCCTCGAGCCGCACTCGCGTCGGTCGCGTGCAGGATGGAGACGCTGACGCACAGGCCCAGCACGACGAGGATCTTGCAGCGCATCTTGTTGGCGGTGCTTGGCTGCTTGCTTCGTTAGTCGGTCGGTCGGTTGGTCGGTTGCCGAGTGCGGAGCAGAAGGCGAAATGAAGAATGAGAGAGGTAGGTACGTGCCAGCAAGCCTCGTGCTCATCGTGGGTGTAGGAGTCACTCGACGTCAACCATCGTGCATCTTGCACTATAGTGGACGGATGGATGTAATGGTTGGCCACGGGTAGATCCGGGTTGGACTGAGCGATGTGCACGTCTCCTGGCTGACATCGGATTGAGATGAGCTAGTATCGGTCAAAACTTGATCAAGGCCTAGCCGAAGCCGTCGATAGCGGTTCTCACTTCTCGATTTCAACACGCCACGCCAACCAAGTGAATCACCGCCAATTTACGCCCACGCAGACCATCGCCTTTGATCATGATGTATCGACTCACACTCGCACTTGCAGCGCTGGCCTGCTGGAATGGCAGCGCTCTCGCACAAGGCTCACGCGGACCGGGCCGCACGGGTCCCACCATGGCTCGTGACCGGGAACACCCGGCCAAGGCACCTTGTTTGGCGGCGCCAACACGTTCGGCGCAGGTGCGGGAGCTGGTGCTGGCGCTGGCGCAGGTGTCGGTGGCGTCGGCGGTCTCGGGCAAGTCGGCGGTGGCGCTGCTGGCGTCGGCGGCTTTGGACAGCTCGGCGGTGGAGGGTTTGGAGCCGGCGGTCCGTTTGGCGGTCGATTCGGAGCTGGAGGCAACGGTGCTGCTGCAGCAGGGCTGGCTGCTGGCACGACCGCGCGCGGGTTCATGAGTGGAGCTGGAGCTGCTGGTGCGGGTGGAATGGGAGGCGTCGCGGGTGCGAGGAATGGCGGGCTGGGCAACGGTGGTCCGGTGACGCCCGCCCCGACGACACCGGGCGGTGGTGGTCCTGCGTCCCGGAACGGAGCGGCTGCTGCTCGTGGTGCAGTTGGAGCTGGTGCCGCCGTTGGTGCTGGCGGTCTCGGAGGAGCTGCTGGTGGACTTGGAGGAGCGGGCGGTCTCGGTGGTGTCGGCGGTCTTGGCGGAGTCGGCGGCTTCGGAGGAGTCGGCGGTCGAATGGGAGGAGGCATGGGCGGCTTTGGTGGACGCTTTGGCGGTGCCGGTGTCGGTGCCGGTGGGTTTGGTGGCGCCGGTGCTGGTGCTGGCGGATTGGGAGGTCTCGGCGGCTTCGGTGGTGGTATGAACGGCGGTGCCGGAGGTCTCGGCGGGGGCTTTGGAGCAGCTGGGCAGTTTGGCGGTGGCGCGGGTCAGTTTGCCGCGGGTGGAGCGGTGTAGGAGATCCGCGTTGTGGGCGAGTAGATGCACGCGTAATGGGTGTAGCAATGCGTTTCGTCTCGTAGGGTTCTCCTGTGATGAGTGTGGCAAACTTGCGAGGACGAGAAGCGTTTGTTGGTTTTGTTTTGTAATCAAAGGTGCATATTTGTGGAATACCATTACAATTTTAGGTTTCTCAATTCAATATTTTCATACTTTAAAAAAGGATGGATGTGATTGTCGGAAATTTACACTCCACAAACTTAACTGTCTGGAATCAAAACAATACCACAATATCACAATACAAACACAATCAGTTGGAAAGTCGAATAGTGGAAACTTTCAAGAGAATACCAATCCTAGCATGCACCTTCAAACTTACTTTACGCCACAGATCAAGCACCACGCGACCGTCTCGCAAATAGGAGACCGACCATCCCCAACATCTCGCACTGCCAATACTTAAGTATAGTTCTATAGATTAGTTCTAATCAGGTCCAGAACAAAAATGCAGCCTCAACAAGAAAAATCGATCGAAAGCAAGCAAAATCACATCTATTGGCGTGGCATTGCTACTGCAGCCAGCTTTTGTCGACGCTACATCATTCACTGCATGCTGTAGGTTACACCCGATGCCTGCCGATATTTCACACGCACGCATGAGCCATGCTCGGGCCATTCGTTCTCCGAGGCGTCTCACTTGTCCTTTGACTTGTCCTTGGACGTATCCTTCGGCTTGTCGGCGGCAGTCACCTTTGACGGCGTCTTGTTCTCCTCACCCACCGGTTTGGGGAGTCGGCCGCAGTCACCGGCTCGGTGGCAGTCTCTTTCTGGCCAGCACCTCCACCAGCCGTCGCGGACTCGTAGCCGAAGCCAACACTAGGGTAGCCGTAGCCGTAGCCGTAGCTGTAGCCGTCGAAGTTGATGGGGTAGCCGTAGTACGACGAGTAGTAGGTCGGGTAGTACCCGTAGCCGTACGAGTAGGAATCCGGGTAGTATCCGTAGTCGTGCGAGTAGGAATCCGGGTAGTATCCGTAGTCGTAGTCGTAGTCGCCGTAGCCGCAGCCGTAGATGTTCTTGCCATAGTAGTCGTTCTTGCCGTAGCAGTCGTCCTTGCCATAGTAGTCGCTCTTACCGTAGTCGTCGCAGTCGCGCTTGCCGTAGCTCTTGTAGCCGTAGCCGTGGTCACCGTAGCCTTTGTAGTTAAAGTCGTCGCACCCGTAACCCTCGTGTTCGTAGTCACCGTGGCCGTACTTGTCATCCTTACCATAGCCGTACGCGTCCTTGGCGTACTTGTCCTCCTTTTTGTCCTTGCCGTACTTGTCGTCCTTGGCGTAGTCCGAGGACTCGGTCGCCTTGACATCTTCGAGACGACGGCGGTAGTAGGACCGGTCCTTGTCATGCTGGTGCTTCTTCGAGTCAAGGCCGTGGTGCTTGCGCTGGTGTCCGTAGTCGTTGTCGTAGTCGTAGTCGTAGTCGTAGTTGGGCCCCAAGCGACGGCGGTCGGGAGCTACGCCTCGAGCCGCACTCGCGTCGGTCGCGTGCAGGATGGAGACGCTGACGCACAGGCCCAGCACGACGAGGATCTTGCAGCGCATCTTGTTGGCGGTGCTTGGCTGCTTGCTTCGTTAGTCGGTCGGTCGGTTGGTCGGTTGCCGAGTGCGGAGCAGAAGGCGAAATGAAGAATGAGAGAGGTAGGTACGTGCCAGCAAGCCTCGTGCTCATCGTGGGTGTAGGAGTCACTCGACGTCAACCATCGTGCATCTTGCACTATAGTAGACGGATGGGTGTAATGGTTGGCCACGGGTAGATCCGGGTTGGACTGAGCGATGTGCACGTCTCCTGGCTGACATCGGATTGAGATGAGCTAGTATCGGTCAAAACTTGATCAAGGCTCAGCCGAAGCCGTCGATAGCGGTTCTCACTTCTCGATTTCAACACGCCACGCCAACCACGTGAATCACCGCCAATTTACGCCCACGCAGACCATCGCCTTTTTGATCATGATGTATCGACTCACACTCGCACTTGCAGCGCTGGCCTGCTGGAATGGCAGCGCTCTCGCACAAGGCTCACGCGGACCGGGCCGCACGGGTCCCACCATGGCTCGTGACCGGGAACAATTCGGCCAAGGCACCTTGTTTGGCGGCGCCAACACGTTCGGCGCAGGTGCGGGAGCTGGTGCTGGCGCTGGCGCAGGTGTCGGTGGCGTCGGCGGTCTCGGGCAAGTCGGCGGTGGCGCTGCTGGCGTCGGCGGCTTTGGACAGCTCGGCGGTGGAGGGTTTGGAGCCGGCGGTCCGTTTGGCGGTCGATTCGGAGCTGGAGGCAACGGTGCTGCTGCAGCAGGGCTGGCTGCTGGCACGACCGCGCGCGGGTTCATGAGTGGAGCTGGAGCTGCTGGTGCGGGTGGAATGGGAGGCGTCGCGGGTGCGAGGAATGGCGGGCTGGGCAACGGTGGTCCGGTGACGCCCGCCCCGACGACACCGGGCGGTGGTGGTCCTGCGTCCCGGAACGGAGCGGCTGCTGCTCGTGGTGCAGTTGGAGCTGGTGCCGCCGTTGGTGCTGGCGGTCTCGGAGGAGCTGCTGGTGGACTTGGAGGAGCGGGCGGTCTCGGTGGTGTCGGCGGTCTTGGCGGAGTCGGCGGCTTCGGAGGAGTCGGCGGTCGAATGGGAGGAGGCATGGGCGGCTTTGGTGGACGCTTTGGCGGTGCCGGTGTCGGTGCCGGTGGGTTTGGTGGCGCCGGTGCTGGTGCTGGCGGATTGGGAGGTCTCGGCGGCTTCGGTGGTGGTATGAACGGCGGTGCCGGAGGTCTCGGCGGGGGCTTTGGAGCAGCTGGGCAGTTTGGCGGTGGCGCGGGTCAGTTTGCCGCGGGTGGAGCGGTGTAGGAGATCCGCGTTGTGGGCGAGTAGATGCACGCGTAATGGGTGTAGCAATGCGTTTCGTCTCGTAGGGTTCTCCTGTGATGAGTGTGGCAAACTTGCGAGGACGAGAAGCGTTTGTTGGTTTTGTTTTGTAATCAAAGGTGCATATTTGTGGAATACAATTACAATTTTAGGTTTCTCAATTCAATATTAAAAAGTGTGGAAGTGATTGTCGGAAATTTACACTCCACAAACTTAACTGTCTGGAATCAAAACAATACCACAATATCACAATACAAACACAATCAGTTGGAAAGTCGAATAGTGGAAACTTTCAAGAGAATACCAATCCTAGCATGCACCTTCAAACTTACTTTACGCCACAGATCAAGCACCACGCGACCGTCTCGCAAATAGGAGACCGACCATCCCCAACATCTCGCACTGCCAATACTTAAGTATAGTTCTATAGATTAGTTCTAATCAGGTCCAGAACAAAAATGCAGCCTCAACAAGAAAAATCGATCGAAAGCAAGCAAAATCACATCTATTGGCGTGGCATTGCTACTGCAGCCAGCTTTTGTCGACGCTACATCATTCACTGCATGCTGTAGGTTACACCCGATGCCTGCCGATATTTCACACGCACGCATGAGCCATGCTCGGGCCATTCGTTCTCCGAGGCGTCTCACTTGTCCTTTGACTTGTCCTTGGACGTATCCTTCGGCTTGTCGGCGGCAGTCACCTTTGACGGCGTCTTGTTCTCCTCACCCACCGGTTTGGGGAGTCGGCCGCAGTCACCGGCTCGGTGGCAGTCTCTTTCTGGCCAGCACCTCCACCAGCCGTCGCGGACTCGTAGCCGAAGCCAACACTAGGGTAGCCGTAGCCGTAGCCGTAGCTGTAGCCGTCGAAGTTGATGGGGTAGCCGTAGTACGACGAGTAGTAGGTCGGGTAGTACCCGTAGCCGTACGAGTAGGAATCCGGGTAGTATCCGTAGTCGTGCGAGTAGGAATCCGGGTAGTATCCGTAGTCGTAGTCGTAGTCGCCGTAGCCGCAGCCGTAGATGTTCTTGCCATAGTAGTCGTTCTTGCCGTAGCAGTCGTCCTTGCCATAGTAGTCGCTCTTACCGTAGTCGTCGCAGTCGCGCTTGCCGTAGCTCTTGTAGCCGTAGCCGTGGTCACCGTAGCCTTTGTAGTTAAAGTCGTCGCACCCGTAACCCTCGTGTTCGTAGTCACCGTGGCCGTACTTGTCATCCTTACCATAGCCGTACGCGTCCTTGGCGTACTTGTCCTCCTTTTGTCCTTGCCGTACTTGTCGTCCTTGGCGTAGTCCGAGGACTCGGTCGCCTTGACATCTTCGAGACGACGGCGGTAGTAGGACCGGTCCTTGTCATGCTGGTGCTTCTTCGAGTCAAGGCCGTGGTGCTTGCGCTGGTGTCCGTAGTCGTTGTCGTAGTCGTAGTCGTAGTCGTAGTTGGGCCCCAAGCGACGGCGGTCGGGAGCTACGCCTCGAGCCGCACTCGCGTCGGTCGCGTGCAGGATGGAGACGCTGACGCACAGGCCCAGCACGACGAGGATCTTGCAGCGCATCTTGTTGGCGGTGCTTGGCTGCTTGCTTCGTTAGTCGGTCGGTCGGTTGGTCGGTTGCCGAGTGCGGAGCAGAAGGCGAAATGAAGAATGAGAGAGGTAGGTACGTGCCAGCAAGCCTCGTGCTCATCGTGGGTGTAGGAGTCACTCGACGTCAACCATCGTGCATCTTGCACTATAGTAGACGGATGGGTGTAATGGTTGGCCACGGGTAGATCCGGGTTGGACTGAGCGATGTGCACGTCTCCTGGCTGACATCGGATTGAGATGAGCTAGTATCGGTCAAAACTTGATCAAGGCCTAGCCGAAGCCGTCGATAGCGGTTCTCACTTCTCGATTTCAACACGCCACGCCAACCAAGTGAATCACCGCCAATTTACGCCCACGCAGACCATCGCCTTTTTGATCATGATGTATCGACTCACACTCGCACTTGCAGCGCTGGCCTGCTGGAATGGCAGCGCTCTCGCACAAGGCTCACGCGGACCGGGCCGCACGGGTCCCACCATGGCTCGTGACCGGGAACAATTCGGCCAAGGCACCTTGTTTGGCGGCGCCAACACGTTCGGCGCAGGTGCGGGAGCTGGTGCTGGCGCTGGCGCAGGTGTCGGTGGCGTCGGCGGTCTCGGGCAAGTCGGCGGTGGCGCTGCTGGCGTCGGCGGCTTTGGACAGCTCGGCGGTGGAGGGTTTGGAGCCGGCGGTCCGTTTGGCGGTCGATTCGGAGCTGGAGGCAACGGTGCTGCTGCAGCAGGGCTGGCTGCTGGCACGACCGCGCGCGGGTTCATGAGTGGAGCTGGAGCTGCTGGTGCGGGTGGAATGGGAGGCGTCGCGGGTGCGAGGAATGGCGGGCTGGGCAACGGTGGTCCGGTGACGCCCGCCCCGACGACACCGGGCGGTGGTGGTCCTGCGTCCCGGAACGGAGCGGCTGCTGCTCGTGGTGCAGTTGGAGCTGGTGCCGCCGTTGGTGCTGGCGGTCTCGGAGGAGCTGCTGGTGGACTTGGAGGAGCGGGCGGTCTCGGTGGTGTCGGCGGTCTTGGCGGAGTCGGCGGCTTCGGAGGAGTCGGCGGTCGAATGGGAGGAGGCATGGGCGGCTTTGGTGGACGCTTTGGCGGTGCCGGTGTCGGTGCCGGTGGGTTTGGTGGCGCCGGTGCTGGTGCTGGCGGATTGGGAGGTCTCGGCGGCTTCGGTGGTGGTATGAACGGCGGTGCCGGAGGTCTCGGCGGGGGCTTTGGAGCAGCTGGGCAGTTTGGCGGTGGCGCGGGTCAGTTTGCCGCGGGTGGAGCGGTGTAGGAGATCCGCGTTGTGGGCGAGTAGATGCACGCGTAATGGGTGTAGCAATGCGTTTCGTCTCGTAGGGTTCTCCTGTGATGAGTGTGGCAAACTTGCGAGGACGAGAAGCGTTTGTTGGTTTTGTTTTGTAATCAAAGGTGCATATTTGTGGAATACAATTACAATTTTAGGTTTCTCAATTCAATATTTTCATACTTTAAAAAAGGATGGATGTGATTGTCGGAAATTTACACTCCACAAACTTAACTGTCTGGAATCAAAACAATACCACAATATCACAATACAAACACAATCAGTTGGAAAGTCGAATAGTGGAAACTTTCAAGAGAATACCAATCCTAGCATGCACCTTCAAACTTACTTTACGCCACAGATCAAGCACCACGCGACCGTCTCGCAAATAGGAGACCGACCATCCCCAACATCTCGCACTGCCAATACTTAAGTATAGTTCTATAGATTAGTTCTAATCAGGTCCAGAACAAAAATGCAGCCTCAACAAGAAAAATCGATCGAAAGCAAGCAAAATCACATCTATTGGCGTGGCATTGCTACTGCAGCCAGCTTTTGTCGACGCTACATCATTCACTGCATGCTGTAGGTTACACCCGATGCCTGCCGATATTTCACACGCACGCATGAGCCATGCTCGGGCCATTCGTTCTCCGAGGCGTCTCACTTGTCCTTTGACTTGTCCTTGGACGTATCCTTCGGCTTGTCGGCGGCAGTCACCTTTGACGGCGTCTTGTTCTCCTCACCCACCGGTTTGGGGGAGTCGGCCGCAGTCACCGGCTCGGTGGCAGTCTCTTTCTGGCCAGCACCTCCACCAGCCGTCGCGGACTCGTAGCCGAAGCCAACACTAGGGTAGCCGTAGCCGTAGCCGTAGCTGTAGCCGTCGAAGTTGATGGGGTAGCCGTAGTACGACGAGTAGTAGGTCGGGTAGTACCCGTAGCCGTACGAGTAGGAATCCGGGTAGTATCCGTAGTCGTGCGAGTAGGAATCCGGGTAGTATCCGTAGTCGTAGTCGTAGTCGCCGTAGCCGCAGCCGTAGATGTTCTTGCCATAGTAGTCGTTCTTGCCGTAGCAGTCGTCCTTGCCATAGTAGTCGCTCTTACCGTAGTCGTCGCAGTCGCGCTTGCCGTAGCTCTTGTAGCCGTAGCCGTGGTCACCGTAGCCTTTGTAGTTAAAGTCGTCGCACCCGTAACCCTCGTGTTCGTAGTCACCGTGGCCGTACTTGTCATCCTTACCATAGCCGTACGCGTCCTTGGCGTACTTGTCCTCCTTTTGTCCTTGCCGTACTTGTCGTCCTTGGCGTAGTCCGAGGACTCGGTCGCCTTGACATCTTCGAGACGACGGCGGTAGTAGGACCGGTCCTTGTCACGCTGGTGCTTCTTCGAGTCAAGGCCGTGGTGCTTGCGCTGGTGTCCGTAGTCGTTGTCGTAGTCGTAGTCGTAGTCGTAGTTGGGCCCCAAGCGACGGCGGTCGGGAGCTACGCCTCGAGCCGCACTCGCGTCGGTCGCGTGCAGGATGGAGACGCTGACGCACAGGCCCAGCACGACGAGGATCTTGCAGCGCATCTTGTTGGCGGTGCTTGGCTGCTTGCTTCGTTAGTCGGTCGGTCGGTTGGTCGGTTGCCGAGTGCGGAGCAGAAGGCGAAATGAAGAATGAGAGAGGTAGGTACGTGCCAGCAAGCCTCGTGCTCATCGTGGGTGTAGGAGTCACTCGACGTCAACCATCGTGCATCTTGCACTATAGTAGACGGATGGGTGTAATGGTTGGCCACGGGTAGATCCGGGTTGGACTGAGCGATGTGCACGTCTCCTGGCTGACATCGGATTGAGATGAGCTAGTATCGGTCAAAACTTGATCAAGGCCTAGCCGAAGCCGTCGATAGCGGTTCTCACTTCTCGATTTCAACACGCCACGCCAACCAAGTGAATCACCGCCAATTTACGCCCACGCAGACCATCGCCTTTTTGATCATGATGTATCGACTCACACTCGCACTTGCAGCGCTGGCCTGCTGGAATGGCAGCGCTCTCGCACAAGGCTCACGCGGACCGGGCCGCACGGGTCCCACCATGGCTCGTGACCGGGAACAATTCGGCCAAGGCACCTTGTTTGGCGGCGCCAACACGTTCGGCGCAGGTGCGGGAGCTGGTGCTGGCGCTGGCGCAGGTGTCGGTGGCGTCGGCGGTCTCGGGCAAGTCGGCGGTGGCGCTGCTGGCGTCGGCGGCTTTGGACAGCTCGGCGGTGGAGGGTTTGGAGCCGGCGGTCCGTTTGGCGGTCGATTCGGAGCTGGAGGCAACGGTGCTGCTGCAGCAGGGCTGGCTGCTGGCACGACCGCGCGCGGGTTCATGAGTGGAGCTGGAGCTGCTGGTGCGGGTGGAATGGGAGGCGTCGCGGGTGCGAGGAATGGCGGGCTGGGCAACGGTGGTCCGGTGACGCCCGCCCCGACGACACCGGGCGGTGGTGGTCCTGCGTCCCGGAACGGAGCGGCTGCTGCTCGTGGTGCAGTTGGAGCTGGTGCCGCCGTTGGTGCTGGCGGTCTCGGAGGAGCTGCTGGTGGACTTGGAGGAGCGGGCGGTCTCGGTGGTGTCGGCGGTCTTGGCGGAGTCGGCGGCTTCGGAGGAGTCGGCGGTCGAATGGGAGGAGGCATGGGCGGCTTTGGTGGACGCTTTGGCGGTGCCGGTGTCGGTGCCGGTGGGTTTGGTGGCGCCGGTGCTGGTGCTGGCGGATTGGGAGGTCTCGGCGGCTTCGGTGGTGGTATGAACGGCGGTGCCGGAGGTCTCGGCAGGGGCTTTGGAGCAGCTGGGCAGTTTGGCGGTGGCGCGGGTCAGTTTGCCGCGGGTGGAGCGGTGTAGGAGATCCGCGGTGTGGGCGAGTAGATGCACGCGTAATGGGTGTAGCAATGCGTTTCGTCTCGTAGGGTTCTCCTGTGATGAGTGTGGCAAACTTGCGAGGACGAGAAGCGTTTGTTGGTTTTGTTTTGTAATCAAAGGTGCATATTTGTGGAATACAATTACAATTTTAGGTTTCTCAATTCAATATTTTCATACTTTAAAAAGGATGGATGTGATTGTCGGAAATTTACACTCCACAAACTTAACTGTCTGGAATCAAAACAATACCACAATATCACAATACAAACACAATCAGTTGGAAAGTCGAATAGTGGAAACTTTCAAGAGAATACCAATCCTAGCATGCACCTTCAAACTTACTTTACGCCACAGATCAAGCACCACGCGACCGTCTCGCAAATAGGAGACCGACCATCCCCAACATCTCGCACTGCCAATACTTAAGTATAGTTCTATAGATTAGTTCTAATCAGGTCCAGAACAAAAATGCAGCCTCAACAAGAAAAATCGATCGAAAGCAAGCAAAATCACATCTATTGGCGTGGCATTGCTACTGCAGCCAGCTTTTGTCGACGCTACATCATTCACTGCATGCTGTAGGTTACACCCGATGCCTGCCGATATTTCACACGCACGCATGAGCCATGCTCGGGCCATTCGTTCTCCGAGGCGTCTCACTTGTCCTTTGACTTGTCCTTGGACGTATCCTTCGGCTTGTCGGCGGCAGTCACCTTTGACGGCGTCTTGTTCTCCTCACCCACCGGTTTGGGGAGTCGGCCGCAGTCACCGGCTCGGTGGCAGTCTCTTTCTGGCCAGCACCTCCACCAGCCGTCGCGGACTCGTAGCCGAAGCCAACACTAGGGTAGCCGTAGCCGTAGCCGTAGCTGTAGCCGTCGAAGTTGATGGGGTAGCCGTAGTACGACGAGTAGTAGGTCGGGTAGTACCCGTAGCCGTACGAGTAGGAATCCGGGTAGTATCCGTAGTCGTGCGAGTAGGAATCCGGGTAGTATCCGTAGTCGTAGTCGTAGTCGCCGTAGCCGCAGCCGTAGATGTTCTTGCCATAGTAGTCGTTCTTGCCGTAGCAGTCGTCCTTGCCATAGTAGTCGCTCTTACCGTAGTCGTCGCAGTCGCGCTTGCCGTAGCTCTTGTAGCCGTAGCCGTGGTCACCGTAGCCTTTGTAGTTAAAGTCGTCGCACCCGTAACCCTCGTGTTCGTAGTCACCGTGGCCGTACTTGTCATCCTTACCATAGCCGTACGCGTCCTTGGCGTACTTGTCCTCCTTTTTGTCCTTGCCGTACTTGTCGTCCTTGGCGTAGTCCGAGGACTCGGTCGCCTTGACATCTTCGAGACGACGGCGGTAGTAGGACCGGTCCTTGTCACGCTGGTGCTTCTTCGAGTCAAGGCCGTGGTGCTTGCGCTGGTGTCCGTAGTCGTAGTCGTAGTCGTAGTCGTAGTCGTAGTCGTAGTTGGGCCCCAAGCGACGGCGGTCGGGAGCTACGCCTCGAGCCGCACTCGCGTCGGTCGCGTGCAGGATGGAGACGCTGACGCACAGGCCCAGCACGACGAGGATCTTGCAGCGCATCTTGTTGGCGGTGCTTGGCTGCTTGCTTCGTTAGTCGGTCGGTCGGTTGGTCGGTTGCCGAGTGCGGAGCAGAAGGCGAAATGAAGAATGAGAGAGGTAGGTACGTGCCAGCAAGCCTCGTGCTCATCGTGGGTGTAGGAGTCACTCGACGTCAACCATCGTGCATCTTGCACTATAGTAGACGGATGGGTGTAATGGTTGGCCACGGGTAGATCCGGGTTGGACTGAGCGATGTGCACGTCTCCTGGCTGACATCGGATTGAGATGAGCTAGTATCGGTCAAAACTTGATCAAGGCCTAGCCGAAGCCGTCGATAGCGGTTCTCACTTCTCGATTTCAACACGCCACGCCAACCAAGTGAATCACCGCCAATTTACGCCCACGCAGACCATCGCCTTTTTGATCATGATGTATCGACTCACACTCGCACTTGCAGCGCTGGCCTGCTGGAATGGCAGCGCTCTCGCACAAGGCTCACGCGGACCGGGCCGCACGGGTCCCACCATGGCTCGTGACCGGGAACAATTCGGCCAAGGCACCTTGTTTGGCGGCGCCAACACGTTCGGCGCAGGTGCGGGAGCTGGTGCTGGCGCTGGCGCAGGTGTCGGTGGCGTCGGCGGTCTCGGGCAAGTCGGCGGTGGCGCTGCTGGCGTCGGCGGCTTTGGACAGCTCGGCGGTGGAGGGTTTGGAGCCGGCGGTCCGTTTGGCGGTCGATTCGGAGCTGGAGGCAACGGTGCTGCTGCAGCAGGGCTGGCTGCTGGCACGACCGCGCGCGGGTTCATGAGTGGAGCTGGAGCTGCTGGTGCGGGTGGAATGGGAGGCGTCGCGGGTGCGAGGAATGGCGGGCTGGGCAACGGTGGTCCGGTGACGCCCGCCCCGACGACACCGGGCGGTGGTGGTCCTGCGTCCCGGAACGGAGCGGCTGCTGCTCGTGGTGCAGTTGGAGCTGGTGCCGCCGTTGGTGCTGGCGGTCTCGGAGGAGCTGCTGGTGGACTTGGAGGAGCGGGCGGTCTCGGTGGTGTCGGCGGTCTTGGCGGAGTCGGCGGCTTCGGAGGAGTCGGCGGTCGAATGGGAGGAGGCATGGGCGGCTTTGGTGGACGCTTTGGCGGTGCCGGTGTCGGTGCCGGTGGGTTTGGTGGCGCCGGTGCTGGTGCTGGCGGATTGGGAGGTCTCGGCGGCTTCGGTGGTGGTATGAACGGCGGTGCCGGAGGTCTCGGCGGGGGCTTTGGAGCAGCTGGGCAGTTTGGCGGTGGCGCGGGTCAGTTTGCCGCGGGTGGAGCGGTGTAGGAGATCCGCGTTGTGGGCGAGTAGATGCACGCGTAATGGGTGTAGCAATGCGTTTCGTCTCGTAGGGTTCTCCTGTGATGAGTGTGGCAAACTTGCGAGGACGAGAAGCGTTTGTTGGTTTTGTTTTGTAATCAAAGGTGCATATTTGTGGAATACAATTACAATTTTAGGTTTCTC
Organism: Phytophthora melonis; assembly: GCA_024211575.1. Taxonomy (NCBI): domain Eukaryota; phylum Oomycota; class Peronosporomycetes; order Peronosporales; family Peronosporaceae; genus Phytophthora; species Phytophthora melonis. Next base: position 415,541 of record JAMXKT010000083.1, on the reverse strand, counting down.
AATTCAATATTTTCATACTTTAAAAAGGATGGATGTGATTGTCGGAAATTTACACTCCACAAACTTAACTGTCTGGGATCAAAACAATACCACAATATCACAATACAAACACAATCAGTTGGAAAGTCGAATAGTGGAAACTTTCAAGAGAATACCAATCCTAGCATGCACCTTCAAACTTACTTTACGCCACAGATCAAGCACCACGCGACCGTCTCGCAAATAGGAGACCGACCATCCCCAACATCTCGCACTGCCAATGTAGTTCTATAGATTAGTTCTAATCAGGTCCAGAACAAAAATGCAGCCTCAACAAGAAAAATCGATCGAAAGCAAGCAAAATCACATCTATTGGCGTGGCATTGCTACTGCAGCCAGCTTTTGTCGACGCTACATCATTCACTGCATGCTGTAGGTTACACCCGATGCCTGCCGATATTTCACACGCACGCATGAGCCATGCTCGGGCCATTCGTTCTCCGAGGCGTCTCACTTGTCCTTTGACTTGTCCTTGGACGTATCCTTCGGCTTGTCGGCGGCAGTCACCTTTGACGGCGTCTTGTTCTCCTCACCCACCGGTTTGGGGGAGTCGGCCGCAGTCACCGGCTCGGTGGCAGTCTCTTTCTGGCCAGCACCTCCACCAGCCGTCGCGGACTCGTAGCCGAAGCCAACACTAGGGTAGCCGTAGCCGTAGCCGTAGCTGTAGCCGTCGAAGTTGATGGGGTAGCCGTAGTACGACGAGTAGTAGGTCGGGTAGTACCCGTAGCCGTACGAGTAGGAATCCGGGTAGTATCCGTAGTCGTGCGAGTAGGAATCCGGGTAGTATCCGTAGTCGTAGTCGTAGTCGCCGTAGCCGCAGCCGTAGATGTTCTTGCCATAGTAGTCGTTCTTGCCGTAGCAGTCGTCCTTGCCATAGTAGTCGTTCTTGCCGTAGCAGTCGTCCTTGCCATAGTAGTCGCTCTTACCGTAGTCGTCGCAGTCGCGCTTGCCGTAGCTCTTGTAGCCGTAGCCGTGGTCACCGTAGCCTTTGTAGTTAAAGTCGTCGCACCCGTAACCCTCGTGTTCGTAGTCACCGTGGCCGTACTTGTCATCCTTACCATAGCCGTACGCGTCCTTGGCGTACTTGTCCTCCTTTTTGTCCTTGCCGTACTTGTCGTCCTTGGCGTAGTCCGAGGACTCGGTCGCCTTGACATCTTCGAGACGACGGCGGTAGTAGGACCGGTCCTTGTCATGCTGGTGCTTCTTCGAGTCAAGGCCGTGGTGCTTGCGCTGGTGTCCGTAGTCGTTGTCGTAGTCGTAGTCGTAGTCGTAGTTGGGCCCCAAGCGACGGCGGTCGGGAGCTACGCCTCGAGCCGCACTCGCGTCGGTCGCGTGCAGGATGGAGACGCTGACGCACAGGCCCAGCACGACGAGGATCTTGCAGCGCATCTTGTTGGCGGTGCTTGGCTGCTTGCTTCGTTAGTCGGTCGGTCGGTTGGTCGGTTGCCGAGTGCGGAGCAGAAGGCGAAATGAAGAATGAGAGAGGTAGGTACGTGCCAGCAAGCCTCGTGCTCATCGTGGGTGTAGGAGTCACTCGACGTCAACCATCGTGCATCTTGCACTATAGTAGACGGATGGGTGTAATGGTTGGCCACGGGTAGATCCGGGTTGGACTGAGCGATGTGCACGTCTCCTGGCTGACATCGGATTGAGATGAGCTAGTATCGGTCAAAACTTGATCAAGGCCTAGCCGAAGCCGTCGATAGCGGTTCTCACTTCTCGATTTCAACACGCCACGCCAACCAAGTGAATCACCGCCAATTTACGCCCACGCAGACCATCGCCTTTTGATCATGATGTATCGACTCACACTCGCACTTGCAGCGCTGGCCTGCTGGAATGGCAGCGCTCTCGCACAAGGCTCACGCGGACCGGGCCGCACGGGTCCCACCATGGCTCGTGACCGGGAACAATTCGGCCAAGGCACCTTGTTTGGCGGCGCCAACACGTTCGGCGCAGGTGCGGGAGCTGGTGCTGGCGCTGGCGCAGGTGTCGGTGGCGTCGGCGGTCTCGGGCAAGTCGGCGGTGGCGCTGCTGGCGTCGGCGGCTTTGGACAGCTCGGCGGTGGAGGGTTTGGAGCCGGCGGTCCGTTTGGCGGTCGATTCGGAGCTGGAGGCAACGGTGCTGCTGCAGCAGGGCTGGCTGCTGGCACGACCGCGCGCGGGTTCATGAGTGGAGCTGGAGCTGCTGGTGCGGGTGGAATGGGAGGCGTCGCGGGTGCGAGGAATGGCGGGCTGGGCAACGGTGGTCCGGTGACGCCCGCCCCGACGACACCGGGCGGTGGTGGTCCTGCGTCCCGGAACGGAGCGGCTGCTGCTCGTGGTGCAGTTGGAGCTGGTGCCGCCGTTGGTGCTGGCGGTCTCGGAGGAGCTGCTGGTGGACTTGGAGGAGCGGGCGGTCTCGGTGGTGTCGGCGGTCTTGGCGGAGTCGGCGGCTTCGGAGGAGTCGGCGGTCGAATGGGAGGAGGCATGGGCGGCTTTGGTGGACGCTTTGGCGGTGCCGGTGTCGGTGCCGGTGGGATTGGTGGCGCCGGTGCTGGTGCTGGCGGATTGGGAGGTCTCGGCGGCTTCGGTGGTGGTATGAACGGCGGTGCCGGAGGTCTCGGCGGGGGCTTTGGAGCAGCTGGGCAGTTTGGCGGTGGCGCGGGTCAGTTTGCCGCGGGTGGAGCGGTGTAGGAGATCCGCGGTGTGGGCGAGTAGATGCACGCGTAATGGGTGTAGCAATGCGTTTCGTCTCGTAGGGTTCTCCTGTGATGAGTGTGGCAAACTTGCGAGGACGAGAAGCGTTTGTTGGTTTTGTTTTGTAATCAAAGGTGCATATTTGTGGAATACAATTACAATTTTAGGTTTCTCAATTCAATATTTTCATACTTTAAAAAGGATGGATGTGATTGTCGGAAATTTACACTCCACAAACTTAACTGTCTGGGATCAAAACAATACCACAATATCACAATACAAACACAATCAGTTGGAAAGTCGAATAGTGGAAACTTTCAAGAGAATACCAATCCTAGCATGCACCTTCAAACTTACTTTACGCCACAGATCAAGCACCACGCGACCGTCTCGCAAATAGGAGACCGACCATCCCCAACATCTCGCACTGCCAATGTAGTTCTATAGATTAGTTCTAATCAGGTCCAGAACAAAAATGCAGCCTCAACAAGAAAAATCGATCGAAAGCAAGCAAAATCACATCTATTGGCGTGGCATTGCTACTGCAGCCAGCTTTTGTCGACGCTACATCATTCACTGCATGCTGTAGGTTACACCCGATGCCTGCCGATATTTCACACGCACGCATGAGCCATGCTCGGGCCATTCGTTCTCCGAGGCGTCTCACTTGTCCTTTGACTTGTCCTTGGACGTATCCTTCGGCTTGTCGGCGGCAGTCACCTTTGACGGCGTCTTGTTCTCCTCACCCACCGGTTTGGGGGAGTCGGCCGCAGTCACCGGCTCGGTGGCAGTCTCTTTCTGGCCAGCACCTCCACCAGCCGTCGCGGACTCGTAGCCGAAGCCAACACTAGGGTAGCCGTAGCCGTAGCCGTAGCTGTAGCCGTCGAAGTTGATGGGGTAGCCGTAGTACGACGAGTAGTAGGTCGGGTAGTACCCGTAGCCGTACGAGTAGGAATCCGGGTAGTATCCGTAGTCGTGCGAGTAGGAATCCGGGTAGTATCCGTAGTCGTAGTCGTAGTCGCCGTAGCCGCAGCCGTAGATGTTCTTGCCATAGTAGTCGTTCTTGCCGTAGCAGTCGTCCTTGCCATAGTAGTCGCTCTTACCGTAGTCGTCGCAGTCGCGCTTGCCGTAGCTCTTGTAGCCGTAGCCGTGGTCACCGTAGCCTTTGTAGTTAAAGTCGTCGCACCCGTAACCCTCGTGTTCGTAGTCACCGTGGCCGTACTTGTCATCCTTACCATAGCCGTACGCGTCCTTGGCGTACTTGTCCTCCTTTTTGTCCTTGCCGTACTTGTCGTCCTTGGCGTAGTCCGAGGACTCGGTCGCCTTGACATCTTCGAGACGACGGCGGTAGTAGGACCGGTCCTTGTCATGCTGGTGCTTCTTCGAGTCAAGGCCGTGGTGCTTGCGCTGGTGTCCGTAGTCGTTGTCGTAGTCGTAGTCGTAGTCGTAGTCGTAGTTGGGCCCCAAGCGACGGCGGTCGGGAGCTACGCCTCGAGCCGCACTCGCGTCGGTCGCGTGCAGGATGGAGACGCTGACGCACAGGCCCAGCACGACGAGGATCTTGCAGCGCATCTTGTTGGCGGTGCTTGGCTGCTTGCTTCGTTAGTCGGTCGGTCGGTTGGTCGGTTGCCGAGTGCGGAGCAGAAGGCGAAATGAAGAATGAGAGAGGTAGGTACGTGCCAGCAAGCCTCGTGCTCATCGTGGGTGTAGGAGTCACTCGACGTCAACCATCGTGCATCTTGCACTATAGTAGACGGATGGGTGTAATGGTTGGCCACGGGTAGATCCGGGTTGGACTGAGCGATGTGCACGTCTCCTGGCTGACATCGGATTGAGATGAGCTAGTATCGGTCAAAACTTGATCAAGGCCTAGCCGAAGCCGTCGATAGCGGTTCTCACTTCTCGATTTCAACACGCCACGCCAACCAAGTGAATCACCGCCAATTTACGCCCACGCAGACCATCGCCTTTTGATCATGATGTATCGACTCACACTCGCACTTGCAGCGCTGGCCTGCTGGAATGGCAGCGCTCTCGCACAAGGCTCACGCGGACCGGGCCGCACGGGTCCCACCATGGCTCGTGACCGGGAACAATTCGGCCAAGGCACCTTGTTTGGCGGCGCCAACACGTTCGGCGCAGGTGCGGGAGCTGGTGCTGGCGCTGGCGCAGGTGTCGGTGGCGTCGGCGGTCTCGGGCAAGTCGGCGGTGGCGCTGCTGGCGTCGGCGGCTTTGGACAGCTCGGCGGTGGAGGGTTTGGAGCCGGCGGTCCGTTTGGCGGTCGATTCGGAGCTGGAGGCAACGGTGCTGCTGCAGCAGGGCTGGCTGCTGGCACGACCGCGCGCGGGTTCATGAGTGGAGCTGGAGCTGCTGGTGCGGGTGGAATGGGAGGCGTCGCGGGTGCGAGGAATGGCGGGCTGGGCAACGGTGGTCCGGTGACGCCCGCCCCGACGACACCGGGCGGTGGTGGTCCTGCGTCCCGGAACGGAGCGGCTGCTGCTCGTGGTGCAGTTGGAGCTGGTGCCGCCGTTGGTGCTGGCGGTCTCGGAGGAGCTGCTGGTGGACTTGGAGGAGCGGGCGGTCTCGGTGGTGTCGGCGGTCTTGGCGGAGTCGGCGGCTTCCGGAGGAGTCGGCGGTCGAATGGGAGGAGGCATGGGCGGCTTTGGTGGACGCTTTGGCGGTGCCGGTGTCGGTGCCGGTGGGTTTGGTGGCGCCGGTGCTGGTGCTGGCGGATTGGGAGGTCTCGGCGGCTTCGGTGGTGGTATGAACGGCGGTGCCGGAGGTCTCGGCGGGGCTTTGGAGCAGCTGGGCAGTTTGGCGGTGGCGCGGGTCAGTTTGCCGCGGGTGGAGCGGTGTAGGAGATCCGCGGTGTGGGCGAGTAGATGCACGCGTAATGGGTGTAGCAATGCGTTTCGTCTCGTAGGGTTCTCCTGTGATGAGTGTGGCAAACTTGCGAGGACGAGAAGCGTTTGTTGGTTTTGTTTTGTAATCAAAGGTGCATATTTGTGGAATACAATTACAATTTTAGGTTTCTCAATTCAATATTTTCATACTTTAAAAAAGGATGGATGTGATTGTCGGAAATTTACACTCCACAAACTTAACTGTCTGGGATCAAAACAATACCACAATATCACAATACAAACACAATCAGTTGGAAAGTCGAATAGTGGAAACTTTCAAGAGAATACCAATCCTAGCATGCACCTTCAAACTTACTTTACGCCACAGATCAAGCACCACGCGACCGTCTCGCAAATAGGAGACCGACCATCCCCAACATCTCGCACTGCCAATGTAGTTCTATAGATTAGTTCTAATCAGGTCCAGAACAAAAATGCAGCCTCAACAAGAAAAATCGATCGAAAGCAAGCAAAATCACATCTATTGGCGTGGCATTGCTACTGCAGCCAGCTTTTGTCGACGCTACATCATTCACTGCATGCTGTAGGTTACACCCGATGCCTGCCGATATTTCACACGCACGCATGAGCCATGCTCGGGCCATTCGTTCTCCGAGGCGTCTCACTTGTCCTTTGACTTGTCCTTGGACGTATCCTTCGGCTTGTCGGCGGCAGTCACCTTTGACGGCGTCTTGTTCTCCTCACCCACCGGTTTGGGGGAGTCGGCCGCAGTCACCGGCTCGGTGGCAGTCTCTTTCTGGCCAGCACCTCCACCAGCCGTCGCGGACTCGTAGCCGAAGCCAACACTAGGGTAGCCGTAGCCGTAGCCGTAGCTGTAGCCGTCGAAGTTGATGGGGTAGCCGTAGTACGACGAGTAGTAGGTCGGGTAGTACCCGTAGCCGTACGAGTAGGAATCCGGGTAGTATCCGTAGTCGTGCGAGTAGGAATCCGGGTAGTATCCGTAGTCGTAGTCGTAGTCGCCGTAGCCGCAGCCGTAGATGTTCTTGCCATAGTAGTCGTTCTTGCCGTAGCAGTCGTCCTTGCCATAGTAGTCGTTCTTGCCGTAGCAGTCGTCCTTGCCATAGTAGTCGCTCTTACCGTAGTCGTCGCAGTCGCGCTTGCCGTAGCTCTTGTAGCCGTAGCCGTGGTCACCGTAGCCTTTGTAGTTAAAGTCGTCGCACCCGTAACCCTCGTGTTCGTAGTCACCGTGGCCGTACTTGTCATCCTTACCATAGCCGTACGCGTCCTTGGCGTACTTGTCCTCCTTTTTGTCCTTGCCGTACTTGTCGTCCTTGGCGTAGTCCGAGGACTCGGTCGCCTTGACATCTTCGAGACGACGGCGGTAGTAGGACCGGTCCTTGTCATGCTGGTGCTTCTTCGAGTCAAGGCCGTGGTGCTTGCGCTGGTGTCCGTAGTCGTTGTCGTAGTCGTAGTCGTAGTCGTAGTTGGGCCCCAAGCGACGGCGGTCGGGAGCTACGCCTCGAGCCGCACTCGCGTCGGTCGCGTGCAGGATGGAGACGCTGACGCACAGGCCCAGCACGACGAGGATCTTGCAGCGCATCTTGTTGGCGGTGCTTGGCGGCTTGCTTCGTTAGTCGGTCGGTCGGTTGGTTGGTCGGTTGCCTCGGTGTTGGGTTTATAGCCGAGTGCGGAGCAGAAGGCGAAATGAAGAATGAGAGAGGTAGGTACGTGCCAGCAAGCCTCGTGCTCATCGTGGGTGTAGGAGTCACTCGACGTCAACCATCGTGCATCTTGCACTATATAGTGGACGGATGGATGTAATGGTTGGCCACGGGTAGATCCGGGTTGGACTGAGCGATGTGCACGTCTCCTGGCTGACATCGGATTGAGATGAGCTAGTATCGGTCAAAACTTGATCAAGGCCTAGCCGAAGCCGTCGATAGCGGATCTCACTTCAGCACGCCACCTCAAGCGAACCGCCTCCTACATTCACTTATACTTTCGCTTATGCAGACAAAATGTTCGTGCATTTTTTTATCAAGTAATCGAATTAGTATAGAATCTTTACTAAAGATAATGTGTGTTCACTTTCTATCTACCATTTCAATAAATACTATATTGTACATTTCAGAGGGCATCACTCAGCTCCGAACGAGCGAGAGCGTGGTGATGACTCGAATGGGCTCGTTCAGGTTTGAATTGAGCGCGATACTCGCCACAGTCGGAGGGCAGTAACTTGTGATAAGCAGCACAAGTAACGGCATAGCGAGGAAAATTGTGAGTGCCAGGCCACAGCCAACAACCGTAAACTTCCACTTCGGAGTCGGTAAATCGCGTCTGTCGTCCGAGAGAATAGCGCGCGGCTGTGGAGGCTGCGTCCCATGTATCGGTCGATTGTTCGAGTCAAAGAACGCACTCAGGTTTTCGTTGTCGTCCGAGTCGAAGAATTCGTCCGGATCCATGACGAGATAGTTGACGGATTCTCGAGAATTGGTCACTGTTGTGGGCAGTCCTTCATTGCCTCTGCTCTTCCATTTCTCCGCGAAAGTAAGAGGCGTCCACCTCGTGAGATCAAACCACACCAAAACCACTGCTGCGATAATTCCCTGCGTAGTTAGCACAATAACCAGCACGTGGGTCATGACCCTGTTCTCCTCACCACGCGATACCACAAACTCTTTATCGCTCGAGTCCCAGCCGAACTCGTATCGTCGATGGTGACTCCGCACAGCCACCACATCCAGCGCGAATAAGGCCACAGACAGCAAACACGCCACGTAGACGACACAAAACCGCAGCAAACGCTTGAACACCAGCTTCGTCCGCGATAGGAAGGGGATTCCACGCGTGAAACAGTCGAGACACCCATTCGGCGCTGTGTCGTTGCAGCACGACAATCGATTGATAGTCGCGTCGAAGCCCGAGAGAACCACAACGAGGACGCTGGACACGACGAAGTCCTGGACGATACCAAGTAGAACTCCGCACACCCGAACTGCACTCGAGTCTTTATCGGGTGACGCCGACGACTTGATCAGGTCGCTGAGGTTGCTCAACCGGTAGGCTGTGCAGAAGATGAGCTCAGAGAGGTAGACGAAGGCCCAGCCGACCCATGCGCGTCTGCTGATCTGTGTGTTGATAGTGATATTGGCGCTCTGCAGCGCCCATAGCAGGCGGGACCTCATGCTCGACGGACAAGTGCGCGTATGAGCTGTCTCCGTGGGGATGTTGAGCGGGATATTTGGGCTAAGCTCACATGCGCCGCGTGCCAAGAGAGATACTGAAGGGAATCAGTCGCAAGCAGAAAGGCATGGGGCTCGAACTTGCGGTCAACCACAAAGCTCCAGGCCCGCAGCAGTCCAGCGCAAAAGGACCGATCTCACCAGAGGCGCAGCTCTGGACTCAGAGCATACAAGTTGAAGTTGTGTGCACCGTATGGCCCAAAAGTCTTTATTTGCTTAATATAAGGTTGAGATCGACAAACACTTTTGAGGATACCAAGGTCGTCCCGAAGGCTCGACACTTGTGGGCCTCAATTTGCCGGAAAAAGCAACTGTCTACCGGACACATGAAACGTAAAACCTCAGAGCAGCAGAGAAATGCGTGCCTGAAGCGTGGGGGCAATGAGTCATTGAGTCATTCAAGCAATTGGTGGGCTGTCATGGCGTCGGCAACATGTACGCTGGGTTGCTCCGCCCCATGATCATCATTACTAGCGTGATTTGGTCCATGGATCGCGGCGTAGCTTCGTCTCCATAAAAAGTTTTATCATCGTTGGTAAGCGAAAAAACTCAACCGGAGCCACGCTTGCAGGTCCGCCGTGCGCGCTGCCAGTTCGAAGGAAAAGGTATGATCTGTATCGATCCGAATTCGCTAAGGTTCGAGAGCTGCGCTAAGTTGAATGGAATCCTGGGACAAACCTTGTCAGTCCGACCTCGTGACTCACCTCAAGTGCATGTAATCCCGTGGGTGCACTCCAAGTGTTGAGGACGGCACACCACTCAGTAAGGGACCATTAATGATCTTTGAATCGCCTTGATGTTCTCACTGAACCAAGCTGCAGTCACTCATCACGAGTTCAGTTGGAACCCGCGAGTAGCGTTACCATCGAGGCTGACGACCGCAAAACGACGGAAGCGATTCAATTTCTGCTTTACAACGTTTAGCCAGCAGTTCGCTATCGTTAGACCCGCACCTAGCGAATAGAGACGTACGTAGGGATCTTGGAGCGGATGATAGCGAGCGCCTCCTTGCCGCCGTTACTCTCTAGAACTGCGAGCGTGTCTTCAACGTCGGCTCGCAGTTGCTTGGTGAGCAGCTTACGGTGGATCTGCTGCGTGAGTTTGGGCAGATAACTGTTCATCTCGCCCTCGACCAGGTCGGACAGCATGCGCGTCGCTTCCAGCGCCATGAGGAACGTGTCGTCATCCTTGGCCATGAGCGCCCCACGCAACGGCACGATCACCTGGGCGAGAATGGGGAGCGTCTTGTCACGAGCATCTTCCAGCCGCATCAGTTCGCGGAAAGTAGTGCGAGCGAGGAAGACAAATGGGTGCTCGGTTTCCAAGAACCCCTCGACACAGGTGATGAGCAGCGGGTCGTACGATAGACCTGTTACAGCAGTAAGTAGAGCATGGGTTAAGCTTAGTATCAATTACAAGGGACCAAGCTCCATCGAGCACGACGCACTATTCGGATCTTTGGTCCACTGCAGAGCGTTGCGGATACCTCCGTGGTTGATCCGGCACGGAATGGACCCAGAGTCGTAGGCACTGGAGAAGTTGCTGTGGGTATAGTAATCGTTTTAGTGCCAAGTCAGTTTCAGCAACATCGTGCGCTTGTGTACGTACGTCTTGTGCTTCTTTTTGCCGGACGTGAAGACCGAAGCCTGTTTGTGTTTGTGCAGCGTAGCGGACGGCAGCGGGTGAGCAGCGACCGTCTTTTTCGCAAGCTGGGTGGTTGCTGGAGTCTCCGGGGTCGCCCGTGTCGAGGGTTTGGCAGACGTTGGTGTCTTCGTGCGCTTGGAAAGCTCAGTCTTCTTTTGGTTAGATCCTGCAGTGGGTGGGGTGGAGGACCTAGACTTCTCTCGGGAAGCGGTCGTCCGGGTTTGGCTTGATCGACTGCCGCTCCTACTGCTGCTCCGACTGCTGCCGGTGCTCTCGTTGTTGCCGGCCACTTCCTTCTTGTCGATCTTGGAGTTGTTGCCACGGTCGGTCTCCGACTTCGCTGCCACAATCGGTGCCATTTTACTGTGTCTGGCGAGCTACGGTGTTGAAGGTCTATCGAAAGATGGCGAGGTAGAATAGCCTCGCCGCCTGCTATCCCATAGCTCACCTATTCATAGCGAACACACAGCGCGCTCAATCTCATCTTCCAGCCTCCAACGCGCACCAACGCTCCCTTCGACAGCGGAAACAAAGCCGTCTATTTTCATATTAACATACATAAGCTCAGCAACGAGGTCTATGACGACGCACGCAGGCTTCCAAACTCCCTGATATCAGCCGCGTCACAGGTTCCACGATCGGTAGTAGTAGAACTCCTCGTCCGCTGTGTCGTAGTAGTTGATCCAGCCGCTGCCATCCGGCTCCGAGTTGGCGAAGTGCTCCTTGAGGATCAACTTGACGTTCTTGCCGCGCTCTCGCTGCGTGATTTGCAGTCGGAAGTTGACCTCGTTGCAGTTGGTGGGCACCGAGACCACGAGCTCGTCCCTGTCCACGTAGAACCGTCCTCGGTAGACGCCCTTGCGCTCGTTGCGGATGTGCGACTCGACCTCGTGCGGCGGCTTGAACAGCATGCCGTACAGCACGGAGCCGTCCCGCTGGAAGGAGAAGTAGCGGTAGTAGATGCACTTGAGGATCGTGCCGGGCACGATGTCCGTCCACATGCTGAGCTCGGGCTTCTTGTAGTACGACACCTTGAGCCAGTAGAAGCCGTTGTAGCGCACGCGCGGGCGGTCATGGAACATGGCGAACCACGTCGGGAAGCGCCGCAGCCCGAACTTGTTGCGCGCGGCAGCGGCGGCTGCTCTGGGGTTCTGCACGGGGAAGATGCGGCGGCACAGCGCCTCAAAGAGCACCTCGGAGCGTGCCACCTGCTGCAGCCTCTTGCAGGCGCAGACGCAGGCGCCGATGGTGTCTTCGTCCAGCCACTTGAGGATGTCGATGAGCAGGATGTCGGCGAAGTTGAGCAGCTTGTGGTCCTCATTGGGGTCCTCCTCTTCCTCCTCCTCTGCTTCTCCATCTGCTGCTGCGATATCTTCCGGGGCCTTTAGCGTCACTTCCAGAGTGCTGGAGACGCGTACAAAGGGTTCGTCATCTTCGTCGTCGTCGTCTGCGCTGTCGTCCTCCTGTGCTTTCTCCTCCTTTTGACGTGCCGTTGGCTTGCTCTCAAGCTGCACTCGACTCAACTGAGTGCGCGTGGCCTCTTGACGTCGCTGCTGGTCTTCCGACTGCAGGATTTCGGCCATAAAGTCCGGTCTAAGAGAGAGATCAGAGGTTTAGAAGGTGATTTTAGCTGGTAAAACGGAGCTACAGCTTACTCGAGGGACTCTTGCAGCGCCGCCTGCAGCGCCTCCTCGTCCGCGTCGCGGTGGGCCGAGCCCTTGACGGCGGCGGCGGCGGCTTCTTCTCGGTGCGGCGCCATTGGAGGCCGATGATTGCTCGACGATTGCGTTCTGAGCCTCAGTCTGCGGCCGCTGGAGCTCCAGGAGCTCCGAATTCCCAGACGCTTCCGTGCGGTGACAGGTCGGCCGAGATATGATTGGCTGATTTTTCGACCGACCTCGGGTATACTGAATGCAAGACGTTTTTTCGCGACTCCAAGCAGAAGTTGAAGTGGTTGCAGGTCAAGTTGCATTACTTAAGAGCATTTGTTTTAGAGGTGCCGTGTCTTAGAGCAGGAACTGCACTTGGCTGGCGTCTTCTCTCGTGAGCCGCAGGATGTGCTTGGGCTGGTCCGAGCTGCTGCCGTTGCCGGTGCCGTCTCCGGGGCTGTCCTTGCGCGTGAGGAAATGGAAGCGGCACGTCTGGATGATCTGCTTGAGGCCGGCGCTCGCCCCGCCCGTGGACGCTGGCGCGCCGCCGTTGACGCTCTCCTTCAGCGCCGCCAGCTTGTGCTCCTTGAGGCACGACTGGTGCATCTTGAGCATGCCGCCGAAGAGCCCGGCGTTGCCGCTGTTCCACCACCGCACGCTGCCGTCGCGGGCGGCGTACGACACGAGAACTTGGCCGTCCGACCGGAACCGAACGGCCGAGACGGCCGACGCGTGGCCGTCCAGCACGCGCCACTTGGTCGCAGTGCGCAGGTCGTAGATGACGATCACCGCCTCCATCGTGCCCAGAGCCAAGCGCTGCGTCTCCTTGTGGAAGTCGACCATCGGGAAGCGCCGGACCAAGCTGTGCAGGCACCGAGTGCTCAGAGGCAGGCAGCGTCGCCGACGCTCGGGCTTCGTCGGGTCCAGACACGCCATGATCGTGTCCACGAAGGCCGGCAGGTGGCGACACATGAGCAGGTAGTGCGTGTTGATGAGCTCCATCATGTAGAGCAAGATGCTCTCGTGGAAGCCCGCAGGACGGTCGTGGTTGTGCATCTCCTGCTGGAGCAGACCCAGTACGAACGCGGACTCGCAGGCGCCAACTTCGACCAGTAAACTCATCGCCGCATTGCTGCCGCCGGTTCCACCCTCGTTGAAGTTCGCTAACGAACCGCCCGGACCAGTCGGAACTTCCTCGTCGCCTGCACTGCGCAACTTCTCGCGCATGTCGATCAGCAGGAGCTGGATGATCAGAGACGACAAGTCCACAAGGTGCGGTCTAAACAGCATCAAGCCCTTCGTTAACAGCTCGGCGGACACGGACGCGACGAATCGCTCTGGTGCCTTGAGCAAGTACACCAACACGTCACACACTTCGCGCGCTCCTGCCGGCGAAATCTCACCCGGGAAATACGTCCCAATCATGCTCATTAGGAGTACGAGCGAGCCCAGTCGCTCCACTACCAAAGAGAACGACATAACACTCAATTCGTTGCCAGCACTGGAGCCATTGCCGCTTGCACTCGTAGCACCGCTGCTACCCGCTTGAGACGTTGAGCTTGAACCGCCGCTGGTCCCAACGCCACCCACTGTACCGAGGAACGAGCTGCCAGTCTCCGTCTCCAAGCGCACCATCTCCCAATGCAGCTTTGCCGAGTACTCGGCAGACAAGATACTCCGTTCAGTCGGAGGAAGACGTTTGATCACGCCACTCAGTAGTGTGCGTGCTGCTAGCTGCGTGTACTCGCAGGAGTCGAAACCAAACGCTGCAAGCTCTTCTAAAGCTGGTTCCCGGAACTGAGCCACGCACTCTGGAAGTACGACCGAGTGCTGCGTGATCAGCTGGCTCCAGAGAACTTGAAACTCTTCCTTGTTCACCGGCGACATGCTTCCAAGGCCGGATCTCGGGTACTTGTACTCCATGCAGCTCATGCAAAGCGAGACCACGCCAAGCGCGATGCTCGCTGATAGTGCAGACGAGTGCTGCCAATTGCGCGCAAAAGCAGGCACGACTGGCTCAATTCCAGAGGAGCCACCAGCAACCAACGGCGATACAATCGGTGTCGCCCATGGGATTGGAATAGTCAGCGCTCCAGACACGAAGTCTTGCAACGCACAAGAGTACAACGCGTGCGCTGGTTCGATCCCCAAAATGTCTCGGCACGACTGGTCAATAGCAGGAGTAGCGCCCCATGACAGCAGCAAGGACAGCATGAACAGTTCCATCGAGCACGTCGCGTACACCGAGGCGGGTGCTGCCTGTAGATTGTCGACAGAACTGGCGGTTGCAGAAGAATAATAGCTGCTCCAGTTCTTCTTCATCTGCTCTGCGCTTCGGAGTACACCAAACTCGATAAGCTGCACGACTGAGTTGCCAATAAATAGTGTGGAATTCTCGACCAGAGAGCAACCAGCAGAGCTCGAAGCTTCAGCAACTCGGTCGCCGGACGCATTTCCACCTCCGTACAGTAGCGCACACGGCACCGTTCGCTCTAGGATCCCAGTGTCCGTGCTCCAAACATACACCATACGATCGTCGCACTCCACGTACAGCAAACCGCGCTCCAGGTGCCAATCGAGATTGCAGATTCTATCACCATGCTCTGCCAGTTCCAACACGCATTCCCACTCAACACCACAGTGGCTGAAGGAGGCTCCGGTGGATGGGTGACGAGTGTACTTGGGTGCGTAGATTACAACTTTGTTGTCAATTCCAACGGTTGCAACCAGTCTGTCGGGGTAAAGTGAGTCCCAATCACTCCCATCACCAGTAGCATCACTTGTCCTAGTCGTCGATATACTGATCTGCTGGATGGCACCTCGGTGGTTGCGAAACCTTTGCAGTATCTTCGCCTCGTGGTGAACCAGCGCGTCTGCACTTGCTGAGCGAAAAAGCACAAGCTCGATCACGCGCAGGACGCCGTCTGACCCTCCGCTAAACACCATAAATCTGATTGAAGGTTGAGAAGTGTCGGTGGTCTCTGTGCCGACTGCTGAGGCATTGCGCTCCACTCGGTTGTCATTGTTGAATCCACTGCTTTCCTTCGATGAGGGATCAGGAAAGCGCGACCTGTAGAAAGGATTACTCTCTGTAGCAAAATTCACATCCTGGGCACTTCCATCTGCAGACGAAGCTTCAGCCATTTTGGTAGCTCCAAAGCCCCAGAAGCAATGAGCAAGGGCGGTAACCCGCCCCGAATGGCAGGATAGTCGCGAATCTGAATCCTTGGCAGCTCCATTTGGTAAGTGCTCCTGGGTCAGCAACCCTATGCAAAGGAGTCCATCAGAGTACCCCTTAGCGACGATCGGGATATCCAGCAAGTAGCGATAACCTGCCAGCTCTGGTTTTCCTTGCGCACTTTCACCTGCCTCAGGCTGAGTAGCTTCACCACCAGTACCCGCAGCACCACCACGCCCTGTTACAGGTGCCAATGCAGTCGCTAACACACTGCTCGCAGTACTCGTAATTGATGCCCCACCTCCTGCCAACCTTGTCAGTGCGTCATTAAGTTCTTGTCGCCGCTTCCGACGCAATCCTGCTCGTCGAACCACTTCGTAAGTTGAGGACGACTGAGTATCATCCCGTCCAAGAATCAGGTGCGTCAGGCACCCTCGACCTTGTGGCATCGAACGTGCTTCATCTCTTGCGATGTCGCCCAGAGCCGCTGTCTCCGCAGCTTCAAATCCGTCAGTGAGAGAATGAAATCGCACTCGCTCCGACGGTGGCACTCTTGGTGCGACGAGATTGCCCTTGTTTTGGCTCATCCGAGTCGGGGAAGGCACTCGCACGGCCGGCATTGTCCAAATCCCTAATGACCCACGATGTCACATGTGCACGACGTGCAGTGCGGCCTCAGAAATCGATGACGATGTCTTGATACACGACGTGAACCCGGCCTGTTGTCTTCGCCCTGGTCGCGAGGTACTTGTACGTCGGGGCTTCGTCTGCACGCAGCTATCCTTGTGCACCAGGAGGTCACAGCACTTGCATCGGTCCATGGAGGTGATGTACATCGCCTTGTCAATAATACGCAGAGCCTTCGAGTCGGAACGCGGTACTAACTGGTCTTGGTCCTTCGTAAATACGAAAAACTTGCCTGCCGTTTCCGTGGACAATTCGCTCGTCATAAACTGGAAAACATGGCCAGTGTTAGTCCACAAAATGACGTTCCCGTCCTCCAGAAACTCGCCGTTCTCCCACTGAACCGCTCCACAACCGACACCAGTACTGCAGGAAGTGAGATACTTGCTGCCGTAAGTCGTTGCTGCTTGGCGCACAAACTCCACCGGGGAGATCCGACAGCTCCCGACGCCCGCATTTGGTCTCGTCTTCGAGAAGGATTCATTACTTGGCTGCCCGTCACTGCGTATCTCTAGTGGACACAGCCATTTCCGCTTGAGTATTACAAACTTGGTCTTCCAAATGAGAAGCACAAGTGACGAGTCTTTCGACACGTGCACCGATAGCGGGAAGTAGCTGCTCTTGATGGACCCCATGAGTGCCGTCTGAGGGTTCATGTTATCCCCGTCTTTCAGCGACGTACTCTGTGAGCACGTAATGTCTTCTGCCTGATCCGCCCACGAAATGACCCAACTGCTGCGCTGCACCCACCGAAATCCCCAGGCCACACTCGCGGATCCACCGCCTTCAGATACACCGAACGGCGTCCCACTAGTTGACCCTCGGGGCTGCGTCCACAAAAAGCACTTCACTAGTCCCTCAGCCCCCAGAGAAAGCACCACCGCATCCCACCGCTGCTGGTGCTGCTCTGCAGAATTCGACGGCAGAAAGGTAGCAACCCGTCTCGATTCCGGCGATCCGCCAGCTAGCGACGACCTGGAGGGGGATATCCGTCCGCTGATCAACGGGTGATCAAGCACCAGCTCAGTCGTTGGTCCATATCCTGTGTCAATCCCGGACCCACTGCTCGATCTGACCAGCTTCGGCCTCGGCGACCTGGGTCGCGGCATCTGCAGCTCCCCCACTGCGATGCTGCGTCGAATCTGCTCTTGCGCCGTGTCCATACAGTACAGTAGCTGCATCCGCCACGTATCCAGCACCATGAGCCTCGACTCCTCGCTCACCACAACCGCGAACCTCCTGTTGCACAGCATCTCGAGCCCCAGCAGCGGCGCCAGCTCCTTGGCCAGCGACGCGTTGGCCTCGGCACAGGCGCCGTTGGGCAGCTGCCAGCGAGCGAGCGCGCCATCCCGCGTGGCCGAGATGAGCGTGCTCTGCCCCCACTCGTCGGTGCCGCTGACGACCCCACGACGGGCTGGCCGCAGCCCCCGCTGCCCGGGAACAGCAGCATGTTGACCTGCGCCACGGCGCCGTCCTGCTCGAAGCGCCAGTAGAGCACGACGCCGTCCAGCGTGCCAGCGAAGACGCACAGTTGGGTGCGGGTGTCCTCCAGAGTGTCCTCCTCTTCATTGTTCACCTCTCGTTCCTCCCCGGTGGCCAACGTGGACGAGTTCTGGCTCGGCTGCGAAGCAGGCAGTTGAAGGACGTGCAAGGAGGACACCTCCACCTGCGGTGGCTCGTTCCAGAGCACAAGGGGGACAACCACGTCCTTTCCGGACGCTCGGTGCTGCTGGCGGACGCTCTTGGTGTCCACTAGTGTCCTCCAAGATGCAGTTTTGCGCACCATGAGGAGGACGGAATATCTGGGACTGGAGGACGCGGATTCTGAAGCCTACAGAGCGAATTAGACAGTGCAAAACGCCGCAGCTGATGGAGGAGATACGCGGGAAGAAGCTACGATAGAGAGAGCCTGAGGAAGACCCGTAGGGAGCGCAGGAGAGGCGGCGCCGATCGCTCCTCGAGCTGCTTGAAGCGACGCCGGCCGCGGACTCAACCTTTTGGCTCTTCGATCGGGGATCAGTTTGCGCTAAGTACGAAACGATACGCACTAAATTGTACTACGTAAAGTTTGCGGGTTTGTGTAATTGAAGTGGACGCTGGAGGACATGTTACGGTATTCCATCCAGTTAACGTGGAGTTTACTTGTTCTTGACGTGAGACGGCGCCACCAGGAAGATGTAGACGTTCTCGGCCGACGTGGTCTTGAGCAGGCCGGGGCGGGCGCTCGCTCGCTTCTTGAGCACGATCAAGTGGCGCAGGTCGTCCACCTGCACATAGTGCAACAACAAACCACGGTTAAATGGATACATTGCTACCAACGGCACTCGCTTGAGGGACACTTACAATCGTTGGGTTGAGGTTGAAGTAGTTGTGGCGGATCGCGTGCACGTTGTTGTCCATCCAGGTCGTGTCGATCACGTCCATGTCAAGGTAGTGCAGCGGCGCGTATTCGTCCATCACACCGCCTGGCGTCGTGCCGTACGGCGCCGACTCGTCGGTGGTGGGGTGCGTCCGGCTGCGGTTGTACTCGAACGCAGCCACGCCCGGGTAGTTGGCGCGCTGGTTCACCGCTGCGTACGCCAGGTCCAGATCTTGCGGCGCGGCCAGGTTCTTGTTCTGCCAGCTGAGGAACTGCGTGTCGGATCGTCCAGCCACGTCGTTCTCCTCGGGGTCGCGATGGATCATGTGTCCGCGTCGCCCCAGCGAGTAGTTCAGCGGACCCGTGACCGACTTCTTGGACAGATACTCCAGGTAAAACAGCGCGCCGTCCATGCTGTCCGCGTACAGCGTGATGTGGCTGCAGAAGCGCCGCGCGCGGTCGTATCCCCCGCCGTATTTGACAAAATCGTTGCGGTCGTAGTCGGGGTTGCAGAAGGTAAGCGTCGACAGCTCCAGCTTTCTCGTTGCAGTTCCCAGATTTGTGTGACTCCCCGACGGCTGAAGTACAAGACAAAATGCGTTAGATAGCTTCCTGGTAGAGCCAAGTGTGGGTTTACCTTACCATAAACACCTCGTCGAAAAGCCCCTTGTTGAGGCTGCTGAAGAACACGCGTGCTCCCATCGAGTGTGCGATAATGTTCAGCTTCGTGTATCCCGCATCAATCAGGCTCTTCAAAAACAGAATAAAGTCGTCCGCTGTGCGCTCGCTTTCACTGCCGACCTCTTTCGCTGTAATGCACAAAAAACAATGGTGAGGTTTGGCCACAATTCCATGACCCACGCGCAAACTGAGCACTCACCTTGGAAATAAGCGAGCACACCGCCACTGGGCCAGCTGAATATATACGGGTGAATGTACGACGGGAAGTCCCCAAGCGCAAGCAGTTGCGCCAGGCGGTTCATGCCGTAGTCCAGGGAGCAGTTGTAGCCGTGCAGCAGTACCAGCGCCTCTTTTCCATCGTCAGCATCGGTGCTAGGGAGATCGAGGACAGGGGCAGATTCTTCCCGGTACAGATGCCTCCTCCTAACACGATCGCGTCGCGGCTTCCCGTGCATAGCATCCTCTTCCTCCTTGTGGTTGAAAACAACGCCATCCGTCGGGGTTCGTAGTGCTGGGAGGCATTCCGCTGCGCTCTGGGGGCTTTCATCTACGTACGACGGCGTCAGGTGGGTCACTGTCGGCAAGTACTTGAAGAAACCACCTGACACAGAGCACTCCACGCTGGCGACACCCCAGTTCAAGCCGTTGTCCGAGTGCTTCGGGAAGAAGAAGATCTCTGTCGGGCTCTTCTCGCCACGGTTGTGGCAAAATCCAATACGAATGTTCACAAACGAGTAGCCGCTTCCGTACTCAAAGCTGCGGAACGGACCCACAGGAACGCCGTCTTCCCACTGACCCGTCAGGCGTTCGCCATGGTACGCTGTGTCCGTCCACATCCCGAAGCCATGCGGCTGGCCCTGAGCGTTCAATCCACCACAATACTTGACCACGTTGCGTTTGCGCGAGTAGAAGCGCGCCTTCGAGCGGTACGTGATGGAGTTGGTCTCCACTCCAGGCTTGACGTTCCACCACTCCACCAGATTCAGCTTCTGGTGAAGGACCAGCCACGGATACGCGTAGTGCGTGAACCAGTAGGCGAATACCGTGATGATCTCGACCACAATGAGCACGACGATCATCACATAACGCACTTGGCGGTCCGAGTCCGTCACCTCGTTGTCGTCGATCCAGAAGAGCACGTACAAACTGCCCGTGATCGCGTACGTCAGCAGCTCCGCAATGATGATCCAGTAAATGATCCAGCGCACGATCATCGCGATCTTGACAAGAATGTACAGGGCCAGCACGATGATGGCGAAGTAGAACGCTCCGTCCGACACAGACGCCTGCGAGTCCGTGGCTGCAGACCTCAAATGAAAGGAAATAGTGCTGTCAGCGATAATCAATCCCCCAGCGCCTTCAGTCCTCCTAAGTATCGGTGTGACGCACCTGAGTTCTTGGCAGCGAGCACGGCGAAGACCACGATGATGTAGACGACGATGACCCACGTCACGAGCTGCGTCACGAACGAGTACTTCTGGTACACGCCCCGGTAGCGGCGCTGCAGGCGGCGGCCCGTCATGATGCCGAACGACCTGCAACAGGCGGAGAGGTAACAGTATACATAGTATTAGTATCCCAGAGTCTTACGGACGATGCGTCAACTGACGGGACGCACTGATGGAAGTCGAACTGCTCGGGTCCGTCCTGGACCTCGGGCGCCAGCATCGCGGGCTCCTCCTCGTGCGCGGGCAGCTGCGTCGGGCTGCGGTAGCCGCTGAGCGAGGACACCTCGTTGGCCATGAGGCTGGCGTCCATGGCGGCGGTGGAGGACGACGAGCGAAGCGGCGTGCTCTCGGTGGCTGAGGCGCGGGCGGGTGGCAATTGCAACTGTGGTGCCGCCGCTGGCCGCATGTGTCGCCGTTCCCCAATGCAAAGTCGCCGTATGTCACCCACAACAACTGATTCCGATTGAGCTTTCAGCAACATACCGGATATTCGGACTGCATGTCGCAGACGGGCTCTTGCTTGAGTGATTGAGTGATTATGAGCCCGAGCTCAGAGCATGGCACGCGTCCAACAATCCACTCCAGTTGGCTGGAATATATGTACCTACATGCATTGCACTGCAATGCATCAACACCGTTGCAATTTGCAGCGGGGGAGCGAAGCGGTTTGCTCAACGTGTAGTTTTCGACTGGTTTGGAACCACCGCTGCTGTGGTGAGTCAGTATGTACAGCACTAGCCAAGAGGATGAGACTGATCATCAGTCAGTCATATGAAACCTCTCACAGCGTTCGTGTCTGAGCTATTACGGTGTTAGAGCACTTCAACTCACGCTTACTCGTTATTTTCCTACGGATACTCAAACAGCAAAAGCTCCGATTTGCCGGCTAGTGAAAGTAGAAGAATTGGCTCTGAAAATGAGTCGCAAATGAACACAACCGTGTTCATTTGCGACTCATTTTCAGAGCTTGGAAGTGAAGCAATGGACCCCTGCTTTTGTGGAGGTTCCAGGATGAGGATCGCGTGTCCGTCCGTAGCAAAGCCTTTGATGAACTTGACAGTTTACCGTATCTCATGCAGTACAGTACCTATACTTATAGTATAGAAATATTTGCTCTCATCGCACGAATTGATAATAATACGAGCTGAGCAGGACATTTCTTCGATGGGAAACGTGGAGAGCGACATTGAACACATGAGGACAAACGTTACAGGTACTTTGCTCGTCTCCATGTAAAACAATTGATAGTAAGAATACATCAACTGCTGGGAGTTAACTCGAGTTGTTTGTGAAGCAATCACCACCAATGCAGTCTACACGCCAGTAATACCCATGCAGCAGGCAACACCAGCTCTCCAGGCCCGCTCTGTACCTTTGTCAAGTGTCTGTGCGTCCATTGTCCATTTCGGCAATCGAAACTGCAGCACCGCAAGTATCACGTTGCGCAACATAAGTGCAGCAACACCTTGAACCCCCTCCCCTAGATTTGGTTTCAATATCGACGCAGCCATTTCAACATCGATATCGCGAAGACCATGGCGTCTCCTGCAGCTGCTGTGGCGCCTCCTCCTCCGCCGTCGGCGGCGACGCTGGTGCTGACCAACCGCTCACTATTCCGCCTCGTCATGGCCTTCGTGGACGGCGTGCCGGGCTCCGTCGTGTCGCTGGTGACGGACTTCCAGCGCGCGCACCGCGGCGTGCCCTGGTCCGCCACTGGCGCGCTCCCCCGCTCTGCCATCCAGCACGGGGACGTGGAAACGCTGCGCCACTTGAGAAGACTGTCGAGCACCAAGCGGTTCCAGGCGCGGCCGGAGCTCGCGTTCGACGGGGCCACGCGCTGCGCCATCCAGTTCGGCCAGTTGGCGGTTCTCGAGTACTTGGCGGACACTGGGATGCTGCTCGGAGACGACAATAGCGGGGAGAACTTGACCAGTAGAACCGTAGGGGGAACGCTCATGGGGTGGGCCGTCAGGTACTCGGAGGCGTTAAAGTCTCCGTCGAAGCTGGAGATCGTGCAGTGGGTGGCGGACAAGTACTCGCGGTCGGCGTTGAGGGATGTAAAGGCCGAGGATTTGAGTCGCGCGGGGGTCCCGGTGTTGCGGTTTCTGAAGGAGCGGAGGCTGGCCACGAGTGGGTTTGAAGACCCGCGGTTGGTGGACTTGGCGGCTATGATGGGAAAGATGGAGACGTTGACGTTCCTGTTGGAACCGAGGGAGGAAGCAAGGAGCGTGAAATGCACGTCGGACGCGATGGATGGTGCGGCGGCCAATGGACATTTGGAGATTGTGCGGTATCTGCATACCCAGAGGACGGACGGCTGCACTGTTGCAGCGATGGACGGTGCGGCGCGGAATGGACACATGGAGGTGATGCAGTTCCTGCATTCGGAGAGGACAGAGGGCTGCACGGTGGCTGCTATGGATGGAGCTGCGCGTAACGGCCATCTTGAAATGGTAGAGTTTTTACATTCTAACCGGGCAGAGGGGTGTACGACGGCTGCGATAGACGGCGCTGCCGGTGGCGGGTTTCTGGACGTGGTGCGTTTCTTGCATCAACAGCGTGGGGAGGGCTGTACGACGAAAGCCATGGATGGAGCGGCCCGCAGCGGCCATTTGGAGGTCGTGAAGTTCTTGCATGCACATCGCACTGAAGGCTGCACAACGGATGCGATGGACGGCGCTGCTTTGGTCGGCCGTCTTCCAGTTATCAAGTTCCTACATGAGAACCGACAGGAAGGGTGCACTACGAGAGCAGTTGATGGCGCTGCGTGGAGAGGTCACCTCGACGTTGTAAAGTACCTGATGACCCATCGCTCGGAAGGCTGCTCCTCGAAAGCGATGGACACTGCCTGTCAAAACGGATACCTGGAGATCGTGCAGTTCCTCCATGAGCAACGAACAGCATCGTGCACGACCGCAGCCATGGACAACGCGGCTGCTGGTGGCCACCTGGAGATCGTGCAATTTTTACAGGAAAACCGCGTTGAAGGCTGCACAAAGGACGCGATGACCAACGCAGCGATCAATGGACACACAGAGGTGGTGCTATTTCTTGGGGAGCACAGGCATGAAGGCCCACACGAGTACGCTCTCGAGCGTACAGCCGCACAGGGACACGTCGACTCCGTAGGTGCGTTGATTCGCTGCTCGATACGCGGTTGCCTCTTTGACGCTCGCCGTGTCGCTCTTCAAGCTGGCCATCCTCGCGTAGCGGCGTTGTTGTCGGCGTGGATGAACCCCGAAGTCCGCTCCTGTTCATCGCAAGACTACCACGTGCGGTCCGGCCCTCGGTGGTGTCAGCGGCGTCCCCAAATGGCTAAACGGATCGAAGCATCTCCGATTAAGGCCTCCACCGCAGTAAAAATAGAGAAGTCCTCGAGCGTAGAGAAGCGTTCGTGGTGGCTCTGGTGGTTTCGGTGGCTGTAAAAACACAACGTACTGATGTAAATTTCGACAGTATACATGTATATACTCAGGTCTCAAAAGAATCCAAACCAGCGCTGCTTGTTCTCCCTACTGTTCTCTTGATTGCCACTACGTTTCTCCTCCTCCTCAGCGAGGAATCGCGCCACATCCTTGTGCCCTGCCTTCAATGCGCTCAGCCGTGCCTCCTCAAATCGCCATACTCCGCTGCTATGAGGTGGCTGAGCAAGCTGGCAAAGAGCTTCGACACAGCGCAGATGTCCTGCAGATGCCGCCATTGTTAGTGTGCGTTCGTCTGGACGTGTGAGTCGATTCTTGGCTAGATATATCACCACTTCGTGATACCCGTTCAGTGCTGCTCCATGCATCGCGCGCGTCGTGCATCCTTCTCTTCGGTTCTCATGCAAAACCCTCACAATCCCCAAGTGTCCGTGCATAGCGGCCGTGTCCATCACGAGCGGTGAGAACGCCGTACTGCCATGCTCATGCAGCCAGCGAATGGCTCGAACGTTGCCCAGCCCCGCAGCTCGACAAACTTCGACCTCCGTGACCGCCTGAACCGACTCATGTGGACCGTCCTGTGCATTCCACAGCCACTCCATTATCTCGACGTTGTCGAAGTAGCTGGTCACCGCCACCCCAAGCAGCCTCGGCTCATCCGAAAGTGTCGGAGACTTGTCCCGCGTGGCGTGTAGCCATTTCAGAAGTTGTAAGCTGTTGTACTCGATGGCGCAACGACGCACGCCGCTGAACTGCATCTGTGGCAGCATCTGCAGGTTCAGGTTCTGCGTGGCTCTGAGCAGCAGCTCCAGCATCTTCTGGTCGCGTCGGCGGATGGCGAATTGAGGCAGTTTCCCACGGAAGCTCCCGAGTTTCGTGAAACTCTTGAGACTGGCGTCGACTTGGCCAACCACGTAGGGCAGGCCACTTTGGAAGCTCGCGATGTGCTGCAGTAGCCCGACGTCAGTCAAGACGGCGAACGCAGCGTCGGAACGCGCAGCAGACATTGCTGTAGTGTGTCTTCAATCTGTACTGCTCGAAGATCGCCATTTTTCTTAGAAAGTGGTGTAGCACCACACGAAGTCAACTTGCCTTTTTGGGGACGAAGTCCCCACTTATAATCATCTATCACTCCTCTTTACTCTATTTCTTACCTCTCTTTACTTGCCTCTCTTAATCTGAGACATGAACGGTTAGGGTTTACATCTAGAATCGCTTCCCCGGGGCCAAAAATTGCGCAAAAAACCTCGGTTGAAGAACCCTCTCTAGATCCATAGATACGCTTAACTGCGAAAAAAACTGGAGTGACCCCTTCAGAGAAGGGGTCGATGCCATTAAAGTGGGGGGACACGATTTAGCCTCGACGATAAACGCTAATCAAACAGGCAGCGGGAAGCGGATCGCAACTTTAGATAATTTGCTACACTTTATGTCGCTCCGAGCGCAAAAAAACGCCACCAAGTCCTCGGCTTCACTCTGATTTAGAGCGCCGAGTCAGCGCTTGCATCCATTACTACGAGTGAGTTAGTGCTGGGAAGGGTAGAATTGCTAAAAGAGACTGAAGCCACTTCGACGTGCATGTATGCATCTGTGCCACGCTTTGCCCGAGAACATGACGTCGCTTCACGCACGCATCAGTCCGCGAATTTCGACTGATATAACTATCCATAGGATAGTAGGGGCGCAGGTTGGTATCCCTAGTTATGCTGTCTGCGACAGTAAACAGATTGAGCAGATACGAGAAGCGTAATCCAACCCAGGATAATTGCGTAGCTGGACCCAGCAACAAGCATCCCAGCGAACAAACCTAGCGCACTTTAAACTAGACGTTATAGAATGCAGCGGACTGAGGAAAGAAGAGAACGCCCGCAGAATGAACTCCAATGAACGTTTTCCCGCTAATCACGGTTTTTTCTTAGAAAATTTGTGCTCCAATAGTCAATATCTGTACTGTACGGTAACCCGCTCGGTGCGAAGCAGTCTAGGTTAGTGTCTACTCCGCAAATAGGAATCTTAACTATCTTCTTGTAAGTGTCAGGTTTCCTTTATTTGACCAAAAGCTCTTGGTGAAGCTGGGGTATTCATGTCTACAACTATCGTATTCGTATTGTGCATTCTTAATGCGTTAAAAAAACAGTGATTTCAGAGTAGCCCGTCGAGGTATACCATTAAAACTAGCCTACGCTATTACTGTTCATAAAGTTCAAGGGCTTACTTGCGATCATGTCGTTTTTCACTCCCAAACTATACGTGATGTAGCCCTCGTTTACGTCGCATTATCGAGAGTGAAACATCGTACCAATATTGTTATCACGTCCCCTATACGAATGGAAATGCTGAAATGCTCAGAAAAGAAATACGAAAACTTTATTGCAGAAGAGGATCGTATAGAAAAAAAATGTAAGGGAAACGGCGTTGCGCGCTCAAACAACGGTTCTAACAATGAAGAGCGTAGCTATTGCTCATAACCGAGGCCGTGTGCCTCGCTAGGAACGTAGCGCTCACTAGCATAGTTGGTAAGAAAGCCTATGATAAGTACTTGAAGCAAAATACATCTTACGCGTTAATTATCCTGGTAGTGCTACTTTGTAGTACGAGAAGCCCAATAGGGATTAATTCGAGACGTGGAATATGTGGTCCACACAAAAATTAGGTACTGAACCAATACAATTTTCAAGTGTAATGGTCTTATAAATCTAATATTGTTCATCAAAAACACAAATCGACTGATTTACACAAGTTTTATTACAAATTATTACAGGATGGAGGCTTAAATGATATCTTACCTTATTTCAGTGATTTCTATGGTACAATACGTGAGACGTATACCGTACGTATCCGATGTTAGACTATGGGCTTGAATGTAAATCGAATGCTTACGTACGTGTACCTATTCGTGCTCTACCATCAAGATCTATAGTGGTGTCGTCGTACTACACGCGAAGCCACCTGGTCGTGTACGAAGTTTAGTTGCTTGTTAAGAGTGCCTTAATTGTAGTTGTTGGTTGTCTGATCAACTATCTACAAAACTCCAACAAATCAGGCATAGCTCTGGTATCACGGTGCCCCCGCATACTCCATCAGCGCCGCGCGGCATCCAACGTGGCATTCACCCTCGACACTTCGATGCATTTGGGCATAGCTTCGTGATCGCGGTGCCCCGCATACTCAATCAGCGCCGCGCGGCATCCAACGCGGCATTCACCCTCGACACTTTGATACATTTGGGCATAGCTTCGGGATCGCGGTGCCCCGCGTTAATGGATCGTCAGCTGACGTCACCGCAGCACGGTACCATGTCGTAACTAGGAAATAAAATATGCACACAACAGTTAGTTCCGTAAGATTGATGAACAGGTAGCGTTATGGTAGCAGTGCGCTCGGTCCCGCGGCAGCGAGTATGAGCCCGCGGAGGGTGGGGAACCGAGCACGCCGCATTGATTGGTTGCATGGTTGATCTGTAGATTGGTAGATTGGTTGGTAACAGCGCGCTCGGTGTCACGGCAGCGAGTATGAGCCCGCGGAGGGTGGGGGCTACCGCGGCAACCGAGCACACTGAAGAATGAGAAGAATCGTAGGAGAAGTTCTGATGGCTCGAGACGCGCCGCACCAAGTCAAGTTCTTTCAGAACTCTCCTCAAAATCTTCTGGAAACTAGAGGCGAAGCTTTGGTCTGGGAGGACAGTGTAAACTTCCTTGTGTGCCTATTGATAAATATACTAGGGCTCCGCGAAGGCTGGGATAGGAGGATTTTGGAGTAAAACCTTAGTTTTTATTTTGTTATGATTTATTTTACTTATTAATTCGGTCATCTCCTGCGCCTGCTTCGCAGCCGCAGCATCTGCCCGGACATTTGCCTTAAGACTGTAGATGTAATAATATTATACTGAGACGGTTTGATATATTATATCAACAGACAATGCTTAACAAAACTAAAACGCGAACCCTATCTGAGGTCTATTTGCAGCTTGTAGAAACGGCATGCTATTGTACAGTACAGTCCACCTCAATCGTCCCTTTACTTCGCTACAGCTCAATATATTTACTGATTCATACCAGTGTCATCGGTATCGTACCGGTTCAAGCTGCCCATGCATATAAACCTTTTGGAGGCCCAGTGCGGCACCGTGGCCATACCGGTGTGATGAGTAACGTACCGGTTCATGCTGCCCACGCTTTTGGAGGGCCCAGTGCGCCACCGGATTCGTACGGTTTCATAGAGATGTACCAGTTAGATGTCAAGAGGGGTCATCTTTTGACTTGAGGTACCACGGATATAATCCTATTTGGTCTGCGATAGCAGCACTAACGTTGCTTCCTATCCCAGTATAAGGCGATAATAATGTAACATGAAATTGATGGCAGGTTCCAAACCCTGATGTAGCGTCTTTCTGAATAAATTGCGAAGTTACCGTGCAAAAGAACTTAATGGTGCGCTCGGCCGGGGGCTTCGCCCCCGGCCGAGCGCGCTGAGTTCATGCATTCCAGCTATACAAATTCACACAAGGATTCATTGGCTTTAGTCAACTTAGAGCGGCCAAAACAAAACCAAAGCCGAAACAGGCGCAGGAAAGAGAGCAATTCGTTAGTTGCTATTTCATAGTAAATGTTAGCTTACAATGAGAAAATACAGCTATCCAAATTTCATTCAAGAATTGATCACTAAAGTGTGTGGTACACACTACGGATACGGTCGACATTCCGGAAACAGCCAGCCACGAGATGTACAAACGTTGTGATGTTTCGGTAGCCATAATCTGTGGACTATGGACTCAGGCGACATTTGCCAATTAAAGTGGGGGGGGGGGCTCCCGGCCGCTGAAATAAAATGGGTTAGGCTGTTCAGCCAGCTAAAGCTGTCCTCCCAGTATAATTCACCTTGATACGCTTACGGCAGATGTACAGTATCTTGAAGTTAGCATACATGCTGTTGTACATTACCTGACAGTTTTGTTATTCAAAACGCAAAACGCAATGCGCAGGCGACTGGTACGCCGCAAACGCGGCGCGCCTAAGTCGCGCGCGAGAATCGCGCTTGTGTTCAGTTATTCTATTTTAGCCCGCTTCCATGCTGACTCGGCACTACGATTGAGCGCTACCAGCCCAATC
Source organism: Phytophthora melonis (assembly GCA_024211575.1). Classification (NCBI taxonomy): domain Eukaryota; phylum Oomycota; class Peronosporomycetes; order Peronosporales; family Peronosporaceae; genus Phytophthora; species Phytophthora melonis. The sequence continues at coordinate 386,545 of JAMXKT010000083.1, read as the reverse complement.
CTCTAGTTGGATAACTGGTATGCGTACGGAGCATTGATACTATGGTGTTTCCGAATTGTTCATGAATGTGTAGTAACGAAAAAAAAGGTTGGGGCAAGCTATTACTTAAGCTACTTGCGACATTGATGCGAAACACATGTGCAATATAGAAATATGATGACGGCCCAGATACTTAATAAAACGGCATATTTATTTTCTAAAAAATACATATCGTTGTAATATAAATATTAGAGAGAGATCGTTTCGAATGCTTTCTCTATACAATATTCGTTTTTTATTAAAACATAGTGAGTACCGAGAAAATTCGAGAATTTAAATTGTGCTTTAATTTTAGAAATTATACCAATTTTATACTTGAAGTAAATCAGTTGCTTTAACAAATAATTGTACCAAGCTAAACATGTTCAAAAGCGTCAATTCTTAGACAAAGTTATAATACATTCAACAAGCTTATTTATACCGGTAAGTTTAACCCCTGGACTCGCCATTATTGCAGTCAAATTAGCTGACGTTCCTAGTGGACCGTTCCGTTTTTTATTACTTAAAAAGTGATGTTTCATTTCAGTCTTTTAGGCTAGCTAACGACAAAAAAAATTGTCTACGTGACCGTGATGAAACACATTCGTTTGACTTTTATTGCTCAAATAAAAAAGGATACAAATTGCAGGGGGGCATCGGCCCATACGGCTCCACTGCAGGCTGTCGACCCCCTAAGCAACTCAACGGAGCAACGGGACTGAGATGCTCCATTACTAGTAATATTTGATATTTGAGTGACAAAAAATGCTTGTCTAGATTAATAAAGATTTAAAGCTATCTAACTAGTTGACACTTCTTGTTGCTCTATGCTTCAAGTTGGCTCTGAGCCCGCATGCTTGGGGTCGTCAGGGCACACTGCACCCGGCGCGGGTCTAATGGGCTCGTTCAGCTGCTTGCCGCTGTTGATCCTGCCGCCGCTGCCTGCCGCACTGCCCTTGCCCACACTCCCGTCAGGCTCGATGAACTCGACGAGATATGTGTCCATCATGGGGACGTTGGTGAAGTTGATCTTGCGGTGGAACGTGCAGCGGATGTCGATCATGTCCTTGACCACCTCCTGGACGATGGGGCTCACCAGGATCTTCTCGGGGACGCCGTTCGACTCGAGTTCGTTGGCCGTGAGCGCGTCGGGCCCCACATGTCGTAGCGCAGTGTCGTGGTACCAATCACGCCGCCGATGATGTTGCCGACGTGGATTCCGATGCGCATCTGCAGCCGCTCGCCCGTGTTGGGGTCCTGCACCTTGCGCACCTCCTTGTGCATGTCCCGCGCCATGGCCAGCAGGTCGTGGATGTGGTTGCGTAGGTGCATTTGGTGCTTGTGCTTCAGTGTACTCCGCCGCAGTAGGTGAGAGCGGAGCTTGGCCCCTGAGCCTCGAGGATTGCCGTCATTTCCGACGATCTCGCTCTTCCGCTCTAACGGGAGCACGCGGTTGCTAGACAACCTCGCCAATGTAGACGCGATGCCCGCTGGAATGCCGCTACTGCCGGCTGGTGCGACGGACATGCTGGCGTCTGCGTTCGACATGTCGGCGGTGCTGGCGGAGCTTGTCACTAGACCGGGGCCAAGACTCATGTCCACGTAGGGAAGACCCGACACGATCACGTACGCGTCTCCAATCGTCTGCATCTTGAACACTCCGTGCTTCTCTGTGAGCTTGTCGAAGGCGCAGAACAATGACGCGAGGATGTTGACGACCTGCGCGGTGGCAGCTTGTGATGCAATGGACGTAAACCCCTTGATGTCCGAGAAGAGGATGCCCACTTGCTGGTGCTGGTCGCACACCATTTCGCCCTCTTTGAGCCGCATAACCACCGCGGCCGGCAGCATTTGGTACAACAGTCGGTCGGCGTTCATCGTCTCGAGCTGCGTGCGCGTCTTGAGCCAGATCTGCCGCCGCGTGAAGAACTCGACGCTCTGCGACGCGATGATGTTGGCCACCACTGAGAAGTACGTGAGCACAATCGGGTAGCTCGTCTTGAATTTGGAGTTGAACTTGGCCGCGTCCTGGTGATACGCTTGCAGCGAGACCAGCGTGGTGATGGAGACCATCACGAGCGCCAAGACGTTGAACACCACGACGTGGCGGTACAGGATCGATCGCCCGTTGGAGACGACAAACATCGCCAGCACCGTGTCCAGGCACAAGTTGACGTATCTCGGCGACGTATCGATGTCGGCCTTGTAGTTCAAACCCCACAGTAGCGCCTCAGCCAACGTAAACACGAACAGACCGATGAGGTAGAACCCAAGCAGCACGTTGCGGAGCTTGACTTCCGAGTAAAAGACGAACTCGTCTCGCACACGTCGCGCCACGAGAATCGCCACGATAGCGAACGGACTGCGGATGAAGAGCAAAATGACGTACATCGTGGCCGAGATCTCCTTCTGCGGGGCGTCCGAGCTGAGCACCGAGAAGATTTCCACCAGCAGGTCGCGCATGCAGGTGAACGACGCGTACACCGCCAGAGCGAGCAGCGTGGTGCGCGCGCCTTCCACCCGATCGGACAGCGTGCTCTCGAGGTACTTGTTCTCCATCTCCTCGTCTCGGAAGCACATATTCAGCAGCCGGATCTCCGTCAGCATGTGCTGCTCGACGCTCTCGCTGGTATCCGTCCCTCCGAACGAAGCCAGATCCGGTGGGGTGCCCAGCAGCATGCGGATCGGGTCGTACTTTTTCCATCGCTGCCTGGCCGAGTGCAGGATCCGGTTGCGGGTCGCCACCAAGAAGTCCTGCTCAAACGGGCGGCGCACGTTGATCACCGACTGCGACATCAGCACCGAGTCGCGCTTGGTACTGAACTCGAGTTGGCCGAGACACGCCATTTGGGCCACGTCCGTGAGCGGCTCGCCTACGAGGTAGGTGGTCATACTGCCCTTGCCTTTCACGTCAATCTGTCGCTCTTCAAAGGTGAACTGGCCCGCGAGCTTCTTGTACGTCACCTGAGAGACTTGGCAGCGTCCGGTGATACCTGTGGACTGCATGCGAGACGCCGTGTTGACAGTGTCGCCGAAGAGCGAGAACTGCTGCTTCTTCATGCCCACGAGTCCACTGACAACGCGACCGGAGTGAACTCCGATGCGCAGTTTGATGCCGTTGCCGTTCGACGCTCGACACTTGTCAAGACACGCGAGCATGTCCAATGCCATCGACACCGCGCGTAGAGCTGCCTCCCGGCCTTGATCCTTGCCTTGCAGCCCAGCGCACGCCATGTACGTCTTGCCGACCGTCTCCATCTTGCGGACGCCGTGCTTCTGGCAGATTTGGTCGAAGAGCGAGTACACTCGGTCGAGGAGCGAGACCACCTCGGTCGGGCTGAAGCGGTTCACGAAGGAGGCGAAGTCGGCGATGTCACAGAACAGAATCGTCACGTCCTGTTCGTCCTCGCTGATCAGTGTATCCCCTTCTGCATGCGCTGGACGACGTGCTCCGGCAGCATGTTCTTCAAGATCTGGGTCGACCGCTTCTGCTCGATGAGCAGCGAGCGGCTCTGCAGGAAATCTCGTCGCATGGTGATCTGGAGCGAGTAGCACGCGTAGGACCCGAAGGTGATGACGAACACCAAGTAGAGCGCGAAGAGCATGAGGTCGGACACGTCGACGCCGTCCTCGTAGTCGAGTGAACTGAGTCTGTCCGCCAGCATGTAGAAGGCGAAGTTGTAGATCGACAGCATCAGCGCGTAGAGGAACTTGACGCGGATGACCACGAAGAGACCGACGGGGTAGAGCGCCGCTGCGAACTTGCCCGTGTCCGAGATGGTCAACGTGAGCGCCATGCCGATCATGGAGTACGGCAGCAGGATCGAGAGCTGGTAGTTCTGCACAAAGAACCTGGTGCGGGCGAAGCGCATGAAGAGCAAGTCGCACACGAAGTAGCCCACGCGGATCCAGATGTACGACGTCTCGCGCTCCCAGAGCACTTCGTAGACTGCGTAGAGCGGGATCATGAACGCCATGACCTTCAGGCACAGGATCACGCGACTGCGCTCGCGGAAAGCGAACGTGTACTCGTACTCCTCTTCGAGGCGTTGGTGCTCCTCGCCCATAAACTCGAGTGTAAGCGGGTGAACGGGAGGCTGCACGCGCAGAGCCCGAGAGCTGTGAGCGTCGTCTTCCTGGCTGAGAGGGTCTGGGTGTCCGATCTCCTGCGCGAGTTCTCGTTGGACTGAAACGAGCTGCTTGGAGAGCTCGTCGTGCTCGGTAGGGAGGTCGAAGTCGCGGAACTGCTGACTCCACTCGCCCTCTAGAAGCGACGGGGCCAGCTCTCCCTTCTCCGATCGAGCACTTCCTCCCGCTACCCCGGTACCAGTCCCAGCGTAGCTCCCCTCGTCCGACCGGCCCGATGAGCTGTAGATTAGCTTCGCCGCCCTATTGTCGACGGATCCGTCGGCATTACGAACCGGTAGCGTGGGAAGCTCGCCCAGTCCGCTGTCGATCTCGAGGATAATGTCGTTGCTCGACGGCAGGTACATTTTCCTCAGGTACATGATGGCCAGGTCGAGGCAGATGCAGGTCACGGACGTGAAGAAGAGCAGCACCCAGAAGAGCATCTCGGAGAAGAGGATCTGCGCGAGGCCCGAGAAATCGCGGAACACGTCGAACGTGGGGAACATCCGATACGCCTGCGAGTACGCGCCGACGAACAAAATGTACACGACGAAGCCTCCGAACAGTGAGACGTAGTGCGCCCTCGTCCAGCGATGCAGGCACTGCATGTGCAGCGACGCCTTGAGAGTCACGGTGATGATGAGCGCGCCGTAGACCGCAGTGCCGTCAGGGAACAATCCATTGGCATGGCTGCGCTTTGACGAGACCATGCCCATAGCGTTCTTCACGAAGAGAAACACCAGCAGCGAGTGGAACAGCGCGTTCACGACCCAGAAGCTCAGTCCGCGTATGCTCAGCTCGCTCCGTCTCAGAGAGCTGCGGTAGACGAAGGGGAAGCGCATGACGGCGCTGTCTCGGATGTCCTCGTCCGTGATCCCAAGCACGAAAATGGGCAGGATCGTGTACAAAACGTTCCACCCGACCATCAAGTACGACTCGTACAGGGTTTGGCCCGAGTACCCGTTGAAGAAGGAGAAGAGGAAGAGCGTCATGATCAGCGCCATGTTCTTGTAGAAGGAGAACAGGATGACGTGCGCCACTCGGCGGTGATTCCAGCGGCCGTGAACCAGCAAAAGCCGAGATAAATCACGAAAAGTGACGATAGCGAAGTCTGCAGCGCGTACTGCCTGCATCCCTTCGTGACCGTAGATGCCGATACCCACGTGAGCTTCCTGGATCATACTCACGTCGTTGCCACCGTCCCCCACTGCCAACGTGAGCGGTGTACCAGGCGCAGACTTCATCAAGCTCACCACTTGGGCCTTCTGCATGGGACTCAATCTACAAGCCACCACGGTCCGGCACTGAGACGCGAGCTCGAGAAACAATTCGTGAGCCAATTGAGCGCCACTGTTGACATCGGTGATGGAGGATCGAGTCGTTCCAGGCCTTGAACTCGAGCGATGCCGCGAATTCTGCACCACCTGAGCCGCTTGGAAGGGGAGATTCCCCAGAGATTTTGAGGACATTGAGCCGCTCAGCCGCCCTCCTTGTGCATCCCGCTCGCTTCGCAGCATGTCCATAGTGGCGCTGGGGTGAAAGGCCGGGTCCGAGTGGCTGGGGTTGCTCGAGTGAGGCGCCACTTGGTTCGAGCTGACGTAAGACGACTGAGCTTTGATCGTGCTGGACGTCAGTGCGTCTGCAAGCAGGTGCTCGAGTGCCTCGCCGTTAATCACCAGCGAGATGTCCTGAGATGCGACGCCAGGGACCCAAACGCCCTCTCTCTTGAGCTTCCGACGGGCTTTCGCGATCTCGTCGAGGCAGTCTTGCTTGTTCTTCCCCTTGATGATGATCATCTTGCTCTTGGGGCCGATGAGGCCGCACATGTGCGCGACGGAGATCGCAGTTTCGTCCTTGTCGCCTGTGAGCATCCAGATATTGATACCCCCTAGAGACAATTGAGAGATACACTCGCGCACGCCGTCCTGAAGCAGATCCTCCACTCCCGTAGCGCCCAGGAGTCTAGTCGACTTTTCAATCTGCCTGGCGACCTCCACACACAGTTGCTCGCGGTTGGATAACGCCTTCTTTGCTGCGTCGAAGTCGCACTTCCACTCGAGATACTCGGCCATGGAGAGCGTCCGATAGCCAAGCAGCAGTGTGCGTAGCGCCATTGCGGCGAAGTAGTGGACGTGCAGAGCGAGCTTGCTAATGTCCTGGTCCTTGCAGGCGTTGGCGAACATGACGGTGTCCGCCCCCTTTGAGAAGACGAGGATATCCTGCTCTTCTGGCTCCGAGTCGCTACTCAACGCGTCGAGTTCCGTCTCCAAGGCGTGATCCAAATCCCCCAGAGTGTCTCGAACGCGCGCGAGCTTCAGGTCCTGGCGCCTTCCGTCAGACTCCTCCCGGTTCAGCTTCTTGACGACTACAGACATGCACTTGCGCGTGCTGTCGAACTCGTTCAATGCCAGGAGCTGGTACGACTCGGACTTGCCAAATAGCCGGATGTGAATCACGTCACCGTCTCGTCGTTCGTAGACACAGTCGAATTCCAGAGCGGCGTTGAGCAACGCGACTTCATCAGGCGAGGAGCCAAAAAACTTCCGGTCGCCCTTTAAAGAGGGGAAAGCGTCCGAAGCTTCTCCAGCTGCATGGTTACTAGTGAAAGAGTTGACTCCACTCTGGCGCCGAGTTTCGGCTTGCATGCTCCCATCTGCACTCTCGCTTCGAGTACGCCCTGTGGCACTTCGAGTGTCTCCAGACTGGTCTGCAGACGCCGCGCTCTCCTCCACTGCAACGGAAGCGGAGTGGCACAGTAGCAGACACCGGAAGAATGGACGCGCCAGCTCGACTGCGTGCACCTCCTTGCCCGAAAACCGGGTCGGGTTCTCCACGAACTTGATCATCTGCGTGTACGACCGCACGTCCTTCTCCGTGACCGAAACGTGCTTGGACTTGCGCCTTCCGTCCGCACTGCCGTCTCTTCCAGCGCTTCCCCCTCGAACTGCTGAGGATGATCCGAGCTTGAGCATCATGTCACTACCCCCAGAGAGGTCATCACTGCCAGCCTGGGCTGCTCGACGGAGGTGCATATTGGACCCGTCAAAGATAATGCCGCCGATGCTGCACACTTTGAAGAGCATTTGGTTCTTGGTCAGCGTGCCCGTCTTGTCGCTGAAGATGTACTTGATCTGGCCCAGGTCCTCGTTCACGTTGGACGTGCGCGCCGTCACGCCACGACCCGTGGCCGAGCAGTACATCTTGGGGTCGTTCTCGATGCGCTTGGCTTGGTACCATTTCACCACCTCCAGACTGATGTAGAGCGAGATGGGGACCATGTTGTTGTACAGAATCAAGTACGTGACCCACGCCTCGAGGAAGTAGGCCGGGTGGAACTTGTCGATGTACGGGACTGCCACGGCGTAACTCGGGTTCTCGTGCACTTTGACAGCGAAGAGCGCGGCCTGGACGGAGCTGAAGCAGCAGACGCCGAAGAGTACCGAGAAGATGAGGAAGATGCAGCGGTTGGCGATGCGGTCGAGGCGACTGAACTTGGAAGGGATCGCCTTCATGTTTTGCACCAGCTTGGTATCATTCCCGCCTCCGACGACGACTCCCACGACCCACTTGGTGTTGCAGAGCTTCATGCCACGCAAGAGAACGTTCTCGATTGTGATGGGGATCTCCTCCGCGGCTGGCGGCTCACCAACGACCTGTAACCTTGAGTGGGAGATTCGCATCACGCCGTCGAAGCTGTACAGTCGTTTGTTCGGAGCTTCGCATCGGATCTCGCCGTGGATTGTGTCGGCAAAGTCTTTCGGGGTTCGAGGCACGATTTGGCTCCATTTCACACAGTGGCGGACTTTGAGATTCGACTCCCCGTCGAGACTCGAGGTCTCGCACATTGCCTCGCCGCTGTCCTGGCTTGAAAAGAGGATGACGATATCGGCTGGGACCTGCTCCTGGTCATGGATTTTGACGACGTGGCCGACGCGTAAGTTTTTCCAGAAGATGGACTGGAAGTCGCCGAGCTGGAGCGTGCGCGAGAACTCGTCTGCTGGCTGTGCATTCTTCTTGCCGCCTACTTCCAGCTCCCCGTTGAGCGTGTCGACCTTGCCGTGGTTCACGATCCAGTCTTGCTGATGCCTCGCCCGGTCCTCCAGCCCCTCCTTGATCATCGTCGCGGTTAGCACGAGCATCAAAGGCCCGATGGTCGAGTACTCGTTGGTAGGAGACAGGTTTGTACACAGCTGGAGGAGGGAGATGATGAGGAAGTAGAAATTCGCCACGCGACGGAACTGCTCAAACAGCGACTTGGGCAGGAAATTGAGCGTCGTGTACTTGGAAGAGCGCACGGTGTTCGTCCAGTACGGGTCCCCATGGTGGTTCTTCTGCATAAAGGCAGCGTAGTCCATCGTGCGACGCACATCGTTCACAAACAGTAGGCGGCTCTTGCTGAGTTCCTGCGCATTGGTATCACAGTCGCCCCCATCGCAGCCTTCTCTGGGGTGGTCCGCCACGCGGTTCCGGCGAAATAACCGGCTGAACAGGCTGGGCTTCTCGTGGGGTTTCTTGTTGGCCCTAGTAGAGGAGGAGACGGCGACAGCGTCTGCGCTCGAGGTGGCGTCCACCTTCTGCTGCGAGACCAGCGTCACGTCGCTCATCGGTGACGGAAAACTGCTGAGGCCCGACCGGAAGGCTTGCGGGTGCAGCGAAGACGCCATACTGCTTGCTGGAGGGCCGGGCGGGACAGCAGGCTTGGCACCGCGCTCATGCATAAACCCACCAAGGTTCGGGAAGTCGGCAACGTCGCGCTGTCACACGTCGACAAAAGTATCGAGATGCCGCCGCACTCCGCCCGCAGAGAGAAAGCGACCAACACCCCGATTGCAATGCTGTAGTCGACGTCTGGGGTTTCAGCAGTGCAGTGGAGCTATTCACAGCGAGGGGAGGCGCGCGCCCAGGCCCAAAACGCCCCATGACTCGGTCAAGGCCCGCAATGCGGCAGGAGTGAGTATTTTTGTCGGCATTTCCGAAACGCCCTACGTCGCCCGCTGTGCATACACCCCTGAAGAGGTTGGCGGTGTAGACGTCGCCTCCATAGTGCCTCGAAAAGAAGGGAATGGGCTAACGCCCAGTGACACTGCACATTGTAGCAACACTCAATGCGAATATGTAGAGGTTGGAGCAGTGGATGGTTGCAGTGATCTCAAAATCCATTTACCTATGGTATAATCCTTTCTACTCCACACCGTCAAAGTATGGTTAAGCTGGAGAAATGCTAAAGCCACGAGACAAAAGTACTAGAGAGCCGTGACATTACCAATAAGTACCACTAATCTGGTACATCCAATCTGATGCAGTCGGTAGCTGCAGTGTAGGCCCTGGCTGCCAAGTACATGTACTAGAGCCCCGAGGCAGACGCGTAGTACCTGACGTACTGGGGCCCCGAGAAAGACATGGAGTACATCAACTACTAGTTCCCCGGGACGGTCACCGATTGCCAGAAGTACTAGATCCCCGAGATGGCCGTCGAGTACATGTCATACTCCAAGTACGTGCCGTACTAGAGCCCCGAGACGTACTCTGTTGTAAAGTAGATCGGAGCCACGACAAGTGCTACCTTGTAGGTAAAATGAAGACTGAATTAGCTTTTTGGTGTTAGCAGCTCTCCCCACGAGTCCCTACCAACACTAACGGGTTCAAGCCCGTTCTCATCCTACGACCTGGTCTCTCCTACGTCTCAGCTCTCTTCTCAGCCTCCGTTGAGCCAGGTCTTCAACTTGAATATGCATTCCAACATACTCCGGCTACTAGAGCCCCGAGACGTACTCCGACTACATCTCGTACTCTGAGTACGTAAGGTACTAGAGCCCCGAGACATTGAAAGCGATGTTAAGAATATGCGTTTTGCATCTTCCGATTTATTTTTATCCCCGACCTCACTACTCTGATCATCCCTAGCTGTCAGTTACCGGCTTCGCGCCCTACTCGACTACCCACTGACCGTGACACCCCAGCTTCGACTACTAGCCTCTTCTTCGGCTGGTAATGGAAGCCCGCCATCGCATTCCTAGTGTTGCTGCGTTGATCAAGAAGAATGGAGAGCAGCACTTGCGGGCTGGAGACATTATTTCATACTATCATCCTATTTTGTTCGACATGAAGGTTTCAGGCATCCGCTGTGGATCCGGACGCGGAGGAGTTTCCGCTAAGTCTAGATACTGAAGAGCCACTTCCGTACACGCGCAAAGTCGTTGTTGAAAGCGCGACCCCTCACAAGCTATTCACGTCGCGTGGGCACAGGTATCCGTCCTTTAACCAAGTTGTAGGAGCGGATAGTTCGGAGTTGAGGATTGTCCAAGATCCAAAACGCATATTCTTAACATCGCTTTCAATGTCTCGGGGCTCTAGTACCTTACGTACTCAGAGTACGAGATGTAGTCGGAGTACGTCTCGGGGCTCTAGTAGCCGGGGCTGTAGTAGTCGGAGTACGTCTCGGGGCTCTAGTACATGTACTTGGCAGGTGGCAATTGCCAGGGCCTACACTGCAGCTACCGACTGCATCAGATTGGATGTACCAGATTAGTGGTACTTATTGGTAATGTCACGGCTCTCTTGTCTCGTGGCTTTTCCCGTTAAGCTGGATGTAGGCGCCATCCAAGTTGCTTCCTCGAGCAAATCGCGGCAGCTGACGACTAAAAGCTACAGCCATGTCATACCATCAGAAACGGGAGGTAGGGGGCGCAAATGCAAAGAGCCTAGTGCTTCACTCCACGCTGAGACCAAGATTGGGAGCGGTGCTGGGTCTACGTTAGTTTAATATAAAATCCGCTCTGCTTGGGTGGACGTCGACACGGTTTTACGCTCTGAGTTCAGCGACGCCTTCAAGACGACATGTCCACGCGCAGGCGACGCAGCAACAGCTCGAGACTTGACGTGCAGTGCGCAGTCACGACGTCCTCCTCCTTCTCTTCCTTCAGCATTCTCGTTCTCGGGTTTACTTCTCCAATGCCCACCAGCGCTCGCCTTCAGACTCGCTGGAGTGATCAACTTCAACTTCGTGTGGCGCGCGTCCAGCACACAAGTGTACCAACACGTCGGTACACATCCTTCGATGATGATCCCACTTACTGTAGCATGTCACCCTTCAAACATCAACAAGACCCGTACCACACAGCAGCCCCAGCTCACCTGGCTCCAGCCCTCCATGGCGCTCTTTCCTCGTAGCAACTCGCCTGCGTTGCTGGTGCTGACGCAGGACGAGCTGCTGCAACATATCGGCGGCTTCATGCGCGGCGTCCCGTTCGTCGTGGGCGCGTTCGCGGCTCGAGAGGCGCAGCGAGTCAAGGCGGAGCGGCGGCAGCAGGTGACCCCAGTCACTGCGCTGTACCCGCAGCCGCGCGGCTACTTGCCCCAGTTGGCCATCATTCGAGATGAATTACCGATGCTGGCGCTGCTGTACCGAGTCTCCCAGCAGCCGGAGCACCGACGCAACCCGCGTCTCGAGTTTTACGAGGTCATCCGCTGCGCCGTCATGTTCAACCGACTGGACGCGCTGCAGTGGATCGGACAGCACTGCGACCTGAGCGACTACCAGTTCGAGGGCAACTTGCTCAACTACGCAATCCACTACAGCGGCGACGTCGCGGTCCTGGACTGGCTGCACGATAACGTACCTCGCCAGTTCGTGCACGCCCGTCCGTGGCAATTGTGCTTCGCGGCGTCGCGGGAAACCTCACGGCTATCCGGTGGCTGCATGAGCGTAACTATGAAGGATTTTCAGCTGGCGTCATGGACGCGGCGGCGATCGCAGGGCATCTGGAGGTTGTGCAGTATCTGCACGAACATCGGACTGAGGGTGCACGTACGAAGCGATGGACATGGCGGCGTCCAATGGCCACCTGGACGTCGTGCGCTTCTTGCATGATAACCGTACCGAGGGGTGCACAACGGTGGCGATGGGGTGTGCTGCTGGCTTTGGACATACGGAGGTGGTGGAGTTCTTGGGCAAACATCGAATGGAAGGACCCCACCCGCGAGCGCTGGAGGATGCAGCCAAGAACGGGCACACCGAGTGTGTCAAGCTGCTGTGCAGGTATTCGACAAGGGGGTGCCTGTTCCAGGCGCGTAAGGGAGCAGCCAAGATGAAGCACCAGGAGATCGTCGACTATTTGTCCAGCATCATGGAGGACAATGTCTGGAGCTGCAACCCGCGGCGACATGAAGGTGATGGCCCAAGACGGTGCCAAAAGAATCAGTATGCAATGGTACTGCAGCGCAGGCCGTCGCGTTTGCCTCGCAGCGACAGTAAGGCTCGCAAGAACGATGGAGGCTTGTTCTCTCGGATTTTTGGTTGTGATTCAGGGCGGAAAGAGCCCACACGGTTGTGCTCCCGAGACGTGAGCGTGCTGCACCGCACCTCGGAGTCGCTCTCAACCCACGAGCTTATGACTTAGGTGAACCGCCGACCAAACTCCCGTCGGCTATTTTGTAGGTAAGTAAATATCGAGGCTTCCAGACATCCCGCGGGATGATGCTGTGCGTGTATATACGCCTAGTAAGTTGGTACCAAGCAATTCTAAGCAGTTCTAAGAGACGTGAAGCATAACTTCGTTGTGTTTGCGCCTCGGTCATGGCGAGGAAGCGGCGAGTGGCTGCAGATGCGCATCGGAATCCACGTCGACAACATCATCGGCGGCGTGATCGGCACCACGACACTGCGCTACGACATGTGGGGGCCCGACGCTCTCACGGCCAACGAACTCGAGTCGAACGGCGTCCCCGAGAAGATCCTGGTGAGCCCCATCGTCCAGGAGGTGGTCAAGAACATGATCGACATCCGCTGCACGTTCCACCGCAAGATCAACTTCACCAACGTCCCCATGATGGACACATATCTCGTCGAGTTCATCGAGCCCGACGGGAGTGTGGGCAAGGGCAGTGCGGCAGGCAGCGGCGGCAGGATCAACAGCGGCAAGCAGCTGAACGAACCCATTAGACCCGCACCGGGTGCAGTGTGCCCTGATGATAGCAAGAATCACGCTAGCACGAACTGACGAGGCACGTTAGTAGACTGCATAGTTAAATATAAAGTATCTTCGAACTGGTAGTCGCAGTGGAATATTTTTTTATTAAATTTGATGCAGTGCACGACGTCAAGTTGAAGTCAACTGCAACTACAGATTACAGTAACTTTTGTCCGCAAAGTGCTGTCTACTACTGTAGATTAATAAAGATTAGAACTATCTTACTAAGTGGGTTGCTACACGTAGGCTCTAGCCCCGGCAAGGTTCAGGACCCATTTAAACTGTATTGATAACCCAGGGAAATGCAACAGCGTAAAATGGGCCATTTAGCATCTGACCGTAGTTATCGTCAACTAATTGACTCGTATATTGGGCATATCCGCTATCCAGGTATCTTCTGCGCATGCCTTCAACAATGAGAACCGTCCGAAGAGTTGTGACTTAACCCCCGATGCGTAGTTGCAGAAGCAGTTCGCCAACTACTGTACCGGACACTAAAGTGTACAACTCTATGCAAACACAAACCACGTTACTTACTTCGAACGAAGTACATGTATAGTTTTCGATTGTGTCACTTCGGCATACTGCATCTGAGAATCTTTCTTCTAAACTATCTGTCTGAGAACAACCAATGCAGAACTTAAAAAAAAACAAATATTAACATAAAGTGGTCTTCCAGCCAACACCTTCAAGCGGTGGCTAGCGAGGAGATGGCCCGCTGCTTCGCCTCATGCACGTTCCTCAGCAGAGAAATGGACTCCAGCTTCTCTGCATCGGTGCTCCAGCCCAGCGTTGCTGTATCGTCCGCTACGACGGCCATGACATCGTTTACTGTGAGAAGAAGGCCAAGCCCAAGACGGGTGCCGGCGTGCCCACGTCCTCTTCCAGCCCCAGCTCCGACCTCCAACTTGATAATGTCGAGGCTGTCTCACGCTACGAGCTCGTGGAAAGGGACATAGGAACAGCGGCATGGTGCAGTTCATTACGTCTAACAGTGGTGTTGAGAAGACGTTCGAGCCGTTAGTCATGTACGATGACAAGGAGACCTGCATCGGAGGCGGCGGCGGAGCAGGAAGTGGGCGAGCCCGGCGAAGCGAAGTAGACTGAGCGAGGTGCAGGATGCAGTGGATCAAGCGCGTTTAGCGAAGACGAACGCTGTATCGGAAGGTTGTCGCGGAACTCCGTCGGCTGTCGAGGACCCTGGTGCGACCAAGGTTTCCTCAATGGCCGAAGCTTTGGCGCGTGCACTAGAGACCACTGAATCGGAGGTACCTAAGGACGTCGAAGCTGCCGATGTGGTCCGTGCCTGAGGTGCCGGCGGTGGCGATGGAACAGCCGACATGTTCAATATCAAGACTCGGTGCACTGTGGGCGTGTGCACGCTCTATCGACTACGTAAAGTTGATCCCAGTACGCAACTCAGTGCGTGTGCACGCTGTATCGACTACGTAAAGTTGATCCCACTACGCAACTCAGTGCGTGTGCCACGTGACGGGGCTAGGCCATCCTGGATTCATGGCGCGCTGCAGAGCCTTCAAGCTCGAACCACGGGGCGTACGCATGGGTTATCACTCAATGCAGCGGCTAGCTTACCCCTCGTCGTAGACCTTCTCGAGTATTTCGCATTCAGAATGAAGGAAACAAGTAGTACTCGATATAAAACAATTCATGGACTATCAACTCTCTTACTTCGAAGTACCTCGTATATGGAAGTCGAGGCTGCCTTGGTCAAAGCATTATAGTTGGTTGTTGGCGTACTAACACAATAGCACGACCTGAGTCTAGCGTAGTCGTTGCCGGCAACTTCTTGGCTCGGACAATCAACCACACCTTGTAGTTTTCGCGCTGCTTTCGTGGGATATGTAGTCTCCACAAACACGTGCAGTTACCCACCACAAGACAACGAGCAGCATGTGAGGTCTTACTCTGGCAAGCAGCTAGAATATATAGGTACAGGTGATAGCATACCTAAGTTCTCTAAAAACGACTAAGGGCTACAGTGGTGGGCTTCTGCGTCGCATTTGTCCCTGCAGAATATCCTATCGTACAAATAGTCGTCACATATGAACAGCTTTCACATTGCCAGCACTCAGTAGTGCAACTGAAAACAAGACAAGTTGAGCCATGATCCACTGCTGGGGTTGTTTGGTTCAGGTCTTGCGATTCGGTCATATAATCAACATGTTCAAATCCTAGACCTGATCTGCATAAGAACCAAAATAAAGGCAACCGTTTACAACGTGCTTAACTCTCGCTGGCGTTACCGGTCAGAGCCTAAATTACACGAGCTCGGCTAGGACGTTAACGCTTCGTGTTTGTTTTTACAGCACACCACCTCCCTATCACGCTTGGTTAGCTAAAATACATAGATTACGAGGATTGAACGCACCCACAGCTAGATAAATTGTTATTTTCGTAATTTGGGCAGAGTTGTCGTGCGGCCGGCTCTAAGTACCTCACAAAAAATTCTTTAGCTATCCCAGCCTACGCATAGCTCTCGTATGTTACATATATATATATATATATATATATATATATATATATATATATATATATATATATATATATATATATATATCCACGTTGGGGTTAAAAGCTATACAGACAATCCCCTCGCTAGTCATGGCGTCGGGAACCCACTTTTTATTCCTAGATGAGGGTATTCCTGTCGTAGGGTGTACATTGGGGTGGTACACTGGACTGTACCACATATATGGTACGTATTGGAGCAGTCTTTTGGTTACATAGGCTGCTCGAATCGATGAGCGGGCATGAATGGAATTCGTGCAGATAACGATATGTACCTCGGTAACACCGAAAAGGATAAAAGTATATTTGATATAATACCGTAAGACATGTGGGGCATGATGCAGGTAATGGTACTGATGCGCAAAATAAGTTGCTACGATAGTATTGAGCCCCATTTCACTGATGTTGGTAAGCACCCAAGCTCCACTCTATTCAAAGGAACGGTACTAGCAGGTCTGAAAGCCAGCTCCGAATGCTAATGCAAGCATTAAATATGAAATCCGGCACGAAAAATGGACAATAGGGGCTGGTATCCTGGTTAGACTACTGCAGACGTCATGTACAGAATGGACTTTTCCCATAGTTAAGCACCCCAACACATTCATAATCCGTGATTTTTTATTCCTTATGACGATTGAGGGGTGAGGGGGAATACTTACTTGGCTTTGTATGTGACGGTCATTCAGAAATCGTTGGGACCCACCTTTATATTCCTGATGAGCGGGTATTCCTATCCTAGGGATTACTACCGAGGGGATCGTCTGTACAAGCCTATGACCTATCACAAAGTCGCGCGTCGCACGAAGAAGCTCTGAAATTAAGAGAAGACATGTAGTGATGCTGTGGTGAGACGATCCGCTCAAGAAGAGGTCTTGATGGAACAGGATCCGCCAGTTGGTCGGGTAATGGGATCCGGCAGTTGATGACGAGGCCGGGTCCCTCGGATGACGCCATGATTGCTGGATGGGGGTGTGGTTGCCGGATCAGGGTCGTTGAAGATGGGCTGGTGTGGCGTACATGGATCTGGTCGCCTACATTAGGATCCCCTAGATTAGGTATGGATCTGTACCGGTTTATTGGTACAGAGGCTACGGTGCGGGACTAGGCAGGAAGGAGAGCCAGTAGCAGGCGGGATCCAAGTCGGATGGGAAGGCTGGATACAGGCTAACATAAATCAGAGTCGAATTTGCTTGGGAACCAGTCACTTGGTCTTTAGTATTGGGATTTGTATTGGCCCATACTTTAATCAAGTAATTTGCCCCCGCACACGTGGCAGACCGCTGGATAGCTTGGCCAGCAGCTCGCGCCCTTCGGCCCTCGCCCCCCAACTTCCCCGCTAATAGGAGGCGGCAAGCAACGTAAAGGAAAAGGATACAACACCCCCAACAAGGCAACAACTCCGGATCTGGTATATTACTTATCGGATCCACAAGATCTACGGCCAAGACCAAGGATCTACCAACCCAGACTCGCGTGAAGGAACCCCCACTGCGAATCTACCCCAACATCTCGCCAAGGACGTTCAAGTTCACCCGCTGCGCATCTCGTGTCAACGAGAGAGCAGATCCAGCCCGCCGACGGGTACACAAGGTGAGCCACTCAGCAACCCCACGGTTATCGGAGTACCCCCTCCGTTAGTCGGTGTCTGGGCGCAGTGTGTGAGTGTGGGATCCCTGCTACTTCCAGCGGATCCACTCCACCACAATGGTGCGCGTGCCCGGATCTCTTGGCGACATGGGATTTCACCGTGAGTCCCAAGATGATGTGCATGTGAGCAACGAATCAGGAGATGAAGCGCCGACGGAGCTAGGATCACCGGCGGCGTCGCTGAAGAATGGATCCTCGAACCGACAGAGTGCCAGGAGGAACTCTATCGGTGGACCAGAGGCAGATCGGGACGATCCCGATCTCGAGGAGAAGCCTCTACCCCCTCCACAGGTCCTTCCGAGGACCCCGCGGGTCGTGCTGCGAAGCAGGACCCGCCGGACGAGCACCCAGCAGCGAAAGCGGTTGGATCCTCGCCCAAAACCCCGCGCAGAGTCAAGGAACTACGTCGAAGAAGAAGACACGAGCTGCGCGGAAGAAGCTGAGAGCTCCAGACTCCGAGCCCGAAGATCGAAGTGCAACCAAGGCGACGTGGACCCAGTCCAAGCTAGAAATAGCCTACAGGCGGATCGTGCTGCAGGACTTCCTACGAGACCACCATGTAATGCGAATCCTCCAGCTACAGCTACCCGAAGGACTCACCGGGCCCGTGCAGGCCCCATCGATGACGATGAACAAGCTGGAAGCCGCCACAGACCTGCTACGCCTAGCACAGGAGGCCGGTCTTACAGTCGGAGCCTTCGAAGCTAAGGATCTCTTCGGCCTGGAACTAGATACAATCCGAATCGCAGCGGCGACGCTGTTCAACAAGTTGAAGCCTATCGTGGGCGAGAAAGAGGCGCCAGAGCCTGCTCGGCCAAACCAGGCGAAGGAGGAGCAAGCCCCGACGCAGGTGTACCACACAGGATCGTCTACCTACGAGTCAGCCACCTCTGAAGTGGGGTCGGACAGTTCGACCGAGCCAAAGCGTATGCCGCCAGGCCCGGCAGGTACCGAGCTGTTAAGGAACCGAGCGTCCGCCGAGGTACCGCAAGAGAAAGTAGCATGGCCAAACCAGACTCCAACTCGGGCGTTAGTCCAGCCGACCAAGGCAGATCCACCGCACGAGTCGTCAAGTCCACTGGAAAGGTACTTCCAGTCAGCCATGGACAGATTCTTGCAGGAGCGGAACATGACGTCGGTCCCGAGGACGCATCCTACTACTGCACGGCGGAGCAAGTCGGCCGCGGCTGCGACCTACGTGGGGACGCAAGACGTGGACATGGAGTCAGTGGGATCGCAGGATCATCCAGAGAACTGGGAATATGACCCGGACGACCTGGGAGCAATAGGCACCCGGAGAATGGCAGCCACGACGACGACAACGGCGCCGGTGGCTGGGACGGCTATGATCCAGCGAGTCAGGATCTCAGCCATCTCCAATTTAAAGGAATTCACCGGGAAGGACCATGATGAAGAACGGGCCCGAGCCTGGATGAGCATAGTCAAGTCAGCATTCACCTGAGACCAGGCCCCGGACGAGGAGAAGTGTCTTACCTTCGCGGATCTGCTCACCGGCCCAGCAAGGAACTGGTACCGTCAGCTGAGCCGGTCGACGCGAACGAAATGGACAGATCTGGTGAAGGAGTTCCAGTCACAGTATTGTGGGCTAGGAGTGTCAGTGGCGTGGCAATACTATCATGCACGCAAGCGCAGTGATGAGTCCCCACTAGAGTACCTACACCGGCTGAACGTAGCAGGTATGCGAGCCCGCGTCAGGATCAAGGATGGTGACGCTAAAGCCCGCCGTGAACACGTGGAGCACTTCATCGAAACTTTGGGAGATCCCGAGTTTGCGGACCAGCTAACGCTGCTACGACTGAGCGATGCGGAAGAGTTGGAGGAAGTACTGCGAGCGCGAGAGCGATCGAAGTCCCGGCACAAGAAGCCGGCAGGAGGAACCAAGTTCAGGCCGAAGCCACCAGCGACACCGCAACCTTCAGCGCCAACGCGGGCAGTCAGGGCGATGCATCTTCCGACGTCGGACAGCGAATCCGACACAGACGAGTCAGGGTCTGAGAGCGAGCTACACAGAGCGTACGTGGCAGCGGCGAGTGGTGCGCCACCGACGGAGCCTACTCCTGTGAACGGCGACAACCCCACCTCGCTGACTACGACCCAACCGGTGGCGGATCCCAATGCCCAAGATCGCCGCCCGCGTTTCCCGAACGACGGACAGCGCTGCTCGCATTGTGGATCCAGGAAGCACTCGGACCTAGGGTGTTGGAAGCGTCTCATCTGTCAGAAGTGTGGCAAGAAGGGTCACCCTTCGGATCGATGCTTTTTCGTATGTCGTGGATGCGGTGAGCTCCACGATCACGGCAAGTGTCAGATGGAAGAATTTTACAACCTGATCCGCCAGTGGTTCGACCCCAGCAAGCACCCGGGACTCCTGCCAGAGGCGGCGGAGAAGATGTTAAACTAGAGCGCTCGCCGGGTTTGAATCCGGTACGAGACGAGCGTTCTACGTTCTGCATCTATGCGTTTGTGGACAAGCAGTCAGGACGTCCCGAGACGGTCGCAAGACCGGGACTCGCTGATAATACACGTGATCATGAAGGAAAGCGTGTTGCTTCTGTTGCGAGTCTGCGTGCACCCGATGAATACCTGAGGTCAGAAGTGTCTATGACTTTGGATCTGATGCCTGGAGAATCGAGAGGGTACTGGAAATACTATGTACCTGGGAAACACTTCAAGCAAGCCAAGGTCGGCAGCAAGATCAACAACACTAAGGCTGTAGTCATGCTTGACTCTGGATCCGAGGTGTCGATTATCGACACCACCTTTGCTCGTGAGGTAGGATGTTATGTGGATACAAGTCAGAGTCAAGAGTGTCCCGGCATTGGGGAGAAGCTGTATGTGGCCACCGGGAGGACAAGAATCAAGCTCACGTTGGCAGGGCACCTGGTGTATTACTACGATGTATGGGTGGGCGATGATCTACCTCCGAACTACCAGGCGATATTGGGCATGGACTTCATGGTACCAGCCGGGATTCGCCTGGATCTTGGAGATGGATCCATGTGCCTGCCAGACGAGATCCGAATCCAGCTGCATGGGCGGCGACAGATCTTCAGCGACCGGGCGCGCACGGTAACGATCGGTCAGTGGCTGTCGCTAGAAGCGGGTGAGACGGCCGAGCTGCCGCAGTGTATACGTCTCTCCGACTCCGAACAACTGTGGCTCACAAGGGGCAAGAAATGGGTGCCCACGTTGGCCACTGGGCTGGGGAGGACACGGTACCTGCGGATCACCAACATTGGGGACGAGCCGATCTGTCTGCAACATCACGATCAAGTAGGCATGTGGGTAACCGGAGATCATGTACCTCGCAAACCTGGCTTCGTATCCGTCGGATCGAGACGGTATGCTGAGTGGCAGAACCTGGTGTATAGCGCCACGACCGACGAGCGACCCAAGCCAGCTTCAGAGTCGCCGATACCGGCGGTCCCCAAGCCTGCCTACCCGACGCCCAAAGCGATAATGAGCTGGCCGGAGGGAGTAGCTAGAGACACGCCAGCCGCCCCACGCGTGTCAACGTTGCGGCCGGGAAGGCAGGCTCCAGAGCGTCCGGATCAGACATTGGAAGCAGAAGGGGAGCCGAAGGCGGCCGAGGCAAAAGGTGAGCCACAAGCACCGTTGAAGTGCCCAGTGGATACGATCGGCAGCGTGGCTCGGAAGGACGGGCTGACTGTTACGCATCTTGAAGATTCGGAGCCCATCCCGAAGGCCGCAGGAGGTGCAGAGAAGCCGCCAGTTTATCCCACACACAGTGGATCCCCGCGACCGTCCGGCCACTCAACGAAGCCAGTAGCAAAGAGACCGCCGACGCGCAAGGAGACCCAGCGGAAGGGTCGGAGCCTCGAGCTACAGGAAACTCCTCGAGCCAGACGTTGACGGATCAGCCAGAGGTAACTCCGGGACTGGACGACAGGCCAGAGACTAAGACTACTGATGCAGAGACTGAAGGCCCGGCCCCGATCGCAGACACGTACGTGCACGAGGCGAGTGCTCTACATGCCGAAGACTACGAAGGAGAGCTGGCAATACTGCCGGAGGTGACGGCTACCACGGAGGAAGTCAAGATGGAGGATCTGCACGTAGGTGATCCGGAAGAGAACTCCCCGGAGGAGATCCAGCAGCTGATAGACGAGATATGGGCGTACAAGCATCTCCTCATCGGGAAAGGAAACGCTCTACCCCCGGCCGCCGTCGGCGCAGTGTGTGACATCGACGTGGGAGACGCGAAGCCGATCGCACAACGTGTGCGCAAGGTGGCCCCGCAGTACCGGGAGAAACTCTCGGATCTCCTCAAGGGGTTACTCTCGGCTAAGATCATCAGCACATCGACATCCCCATGGGCGTCCCCCATCGTGGTCATCATCAAGAAAAATGGAGTAGACATCCGCCTCTGCATCGATTACCGACTGGTGAACAGCCTGACGAAGTTGATGATCTACCCCATGCCACTAATCAATGACCTGCTAGAAGATCTCGATGCGACGCTGTGGTACTGTTCATTGGATATGGCGAGCGGATTTTGGGTGGTGTCGATGACCGAGCGCGCGCGAGCGATTTCCGCCTTCATCACCCCATCGGGCCTGTACGAATGGAACAGGATGCCATTTGGGTTGAAGAACGCGCCCCAGATCTACCAGAGGTTGATCGACAACGCACTGTACGGGTTTCTCCGGATCCCGCCAGCTTCAGAGGGAAGCGATCTCGTCGATCTCTTCAAGGAAGGCGAGCCAAATGACGAGGAGAACCATCGGTGCTGGGGCGACGTTCGTACATCGACGACATTCTGGTGACGGCCACCTCGTGGGATCACCTGTGTGGACAGGTGCGGAGGCTGCTGGAAGCGTGCCACAAGTGGAATCTATCAATCAGTGTAGCCAAGAGTTTCTGGGGCCTCAAGAGGGTGGACTACCTCGGTCACCGAGTGTCCGCTGGAGGTCTGGAGGCCCACCCTAAGGATCTGCAATCCTTAACGGAGCTGCCGTTCCCGAAGACCCTCCGAGCGATGCAGTCGTTCCTCGGGAGCCTAAATTATTATGGTCGCTTCATCGAGAATCTGGCAGTATACGCAGCAATATTGTACGAGTTGCGGGAGGTTGACTTCGCAGAGCTGAGGCAACAACCAACAGTGCAACGATCGGGTGACGATGAACCAGAGAAGGACGATTGCAGTTCGAAGTGGAGCAGAGCGGAGGCTGCCTTTGCCACGTTGAAGAACAAGGTAGCGACTACGCCGATCCTGCGCCATTTCGACGCAGAAAAGGAACCCGTGGTGATTGTCTATGCTAGCGAGTGGGCGATCGCCGCGTCGCTTACACAAGAGCATGACGGCGTCTACTTGCCGGTGATGTTCATCAGTCGAACGCTGAAACAAAATGAGCTGAACTATGGCATCGCGGAAAAAGAAGTGCTGGCGATCCTACGGATGTTGGATCTCGGGTACTCCATGCTGGTGGGGAAACGGATCCGAGTGCTAACCCGCCACTCCACGTTGGCATGGCTGTTCAGGTCGGCGGGGCTCCAAGGCCGTCTGAGTCAATGGGCTGCGTTACTGTCGCCATGGACTCTCGAAATCGAACGTTGTGTTAAGGGTGAGGATGAGATACTAGGGGCGTTAGCAGCCTGCATCACCCCAGAGAGAAGGTCGACGAGGCACTAGCTGCAATCGCCCCCCGGAAGGAGCCACGGAAGGTGATATCCATGCCCATCCCGACGGTGGAACCGGAGGAAGAGCTATGGGTAGCGAGCTTCGACGGATCCGCCCGAGTGAAAAGGGGCGGAGGAGCTTTCAGTGCGATCGTATGGGCTCTACCAGGGTGGACGGTGGTGGCGGCAGCGTCAAAGTATGCAGCCGACCTTACGGTGAACGAGGCGGAGTACAACGGACTGTTGCTCTGCTTCGAACTGCTACAAGGGCTGGACCTACGACGCCTGGTGATATGCGGCGACTCCAACTTGGTGATCCGCCAGATGCGCGGAGAGATAGACTGCAAAGCTCCGAGCCTAACACTCTTGAGACAGCGAGCATTGGAACGGTTACGCAAATGGCCAACTCACGATTTGTTGCACGTGAAGAGAGCTTGGAATGCGAGTGCAGACAGCTTGGCCAGTGCCGCTTTGCAACGAGAGGAAGGACGAGTTGTAGAGGCAGATGGAGAGATGGAGGACCTGATCACACTCAACCGTCTGGATGAAGTGTTAGTGCCGACCATGGCGGGCGACACAGTCCGGGTCAGTGCTACACGGACGCGGTCCCAAGCCGGAAGGAGTACGAAGGCGAAGGTGCTAGGAGAAGAAGTGGTGCAGCAGTTACGTGTAGAGCGGATCCGTCAAGCCCAAGAAGAGGAGGCGTGGATCCAACAGCTGAAACAATATCTACGAGGAGACGTCCAAGCGATGTCACAGAAGGAAGCCAAGGCTTGCAGCATGTTAGCAGCGGATTTCGAAGTGGATACGCAGGGGCTGCTATATTATTGTGCGCCATCGGCTAGGGCAGAAGCGGACCGAGACGGCTTACTCCGGCTAGTGGTACCAGAATCTCTGCAGCCTGACCTGCTCCATCACTATCACGTGAGCCTGGAAGGGGGGCATCAAGGAGTCGGTCGCACCTACCAGCGGATCAAGCCCCACTTCTTCTGGAGAGGAATGTTCAGATCGGTACAACAATTCGTGGGCGAATGCGTAGATTGTGAAACGGGCAAAGGGAAGCCGACGATCCGGGGAAGATCCCCAGGGAACATCCGAGCAACGTACCCGTTCCAGGTGATCGCGATGGATCATATCCCGTCGCTCCCGAAGTCGGTGAAGGGCAATACGGAGTTGCTCATCTGGGTGGATCTGTTCACGGGTTATGTGGTGGCGAAGGCCAGTGCATCGCGTACGGCGCAGACGATTGCGGAGTCTTACGAAGAATGTGTCTTCCGCCGATTCGGCGCGAGCGAGGTGATCCGGCACGATCGGGAGCCCGGGTTTATGTCCGATTTCTTTCGCGCCTTCAACCGCATCCTGGGTCAGCGTCAACGAGCTACGATGGCTTACCGGCCACAGGCAAACGGGACGGCGGAGCGGATGGTGCAGACTATCACGAAATCCATCAAGATGTATGTACAGGATGAAGATCAGCGCGATTGGGACGAGTATGCGGAACGGCTAACGTTTGCCCTCAACACCGCTCACGATCGGATCAGGGGCGACACGCCTTTACCTGGCACACGGGTGGGATCCAAGGACTACACTGGAAGCAACGTTGCCCGTGGGCAGTACCAAGAGACGAGACTCGAACCCTCGCCGTTGGCGATACAGGATCCAGAAATTCTACCAACTGGCCAGGCGAGACGTGAATGAGAGGCTGAAGAAGGCAATCTCGGAAAGGGCTGAGGCGCGAAACGAGCAAGCCACATCCCACCGGATCGAGGCTGGATCGCGCGTGTGGCTATACCTGGATCGAGTGAAGGAGGGTTACGCAAAGAAACTGGCACATATGTGGCATGGACCTTTTCGGGTGCTAGAGATGGTGAACGAGTATACGGTGAGGTTGGAGACAGCAGGGACGGAATACCACCTTTTTCCGGTGGTGCATATCTCCAAGTTAAAACCGGTCAAAGAGTTCCCAGGGCGCCCACGGGTCCAGTTGACTGTCGACGAAGCTGATCGAGTCGATTTTGATGAAGCTCTACTGCCCGAAGATAGCTGGGATCGAGTGCTGGAGGAAGATGAGTTCGAAGTGGAGCAGATCTTGGACGTGAGGACAGGGAGGAAGACTCGATACGGCCGCACACTCCGGGAATTTAAGATCCGGTGGAAGGGTATGACGAGCCCTCCTGGGTAGACGAAGCGGATCTGAACTGTGGTGCGCTGATACATGACTTCTTGACGAACCGTGCGAGACGGAATCGGTTCCAAGCCATGCAGTCACATGAGGAGGAGTGACGAGGGGAACCAGGTCGGCAGGTAGGCTACTGACCTGAAGAAAAGGGTGAAGGATCTGCAGGAAGGCTGCAGTATCAAGGAGGAGAGGGACCTCAGGCAGACAGGACGCTATGAGGAAGGAGTTGATGCAATAAACGGGCAAGGAGGCTGCCCGTTTACGGAAGATCGGAGGTACATGTATGCGTGACGAACAAGCAAGATGATGATGAATTGTGGAACAGATCCGATGACGTGAAGAAGTGGAGCAATGCAGATCGTGAATGAAAAGGTGAATCGAAGTTGGACGTGTAATTAAACGGCTAGCTACGGGCGAGGCTACAGAATGAGACTAAGCTAGACGCGGAATGGGGCTGCGCTCAGGTGCGCGAGAACTTCAACCGAAGACGAGCGATGCGGAGTACCGGGTGCGTGTCGGGGGCCGTACGGAAGTGGTTGCGCCAAGGATCGGCCTGATCACAATCGGCCAAAGCTGCCATCAAACTTGTGGGCACGGGGCGCCCCGCCGCGACGGCTTCGCGACCAGGGAACCATGTAGTATCTTCGCTCTGCTGCGGGAATCGAGCGAACACGCGATCCAGCCAGAGATCCAAGTCGCAGCAACCGGTCCGACGCGCTTTCTCGAAACCCCGCTCTTGCCAGGTCCGGTACTTCTCCCGGGCGTGGGAGCTACGGTTCTTGCGACTTGTGTAGAAAGAAGCGAACCAAGGATCCGCCCGCTTCAATTCCTTGGAGATCGGAAACGAATGCGTAGACTCCCAGATGGCTTGTAGGCAGTCACGCTCGAATTCCAGGTAGTCGTCGACAATACTCAGTAGTCGAGGTGACGCGTCCGGATCAAACGTGTAGGGCGCCGGCCGGGTGGCCAGCGCGAGCCAGGGTTCCTGGGCGTATAACGCCTCCACGTTCGCCCGGGTGATCAGATCCGGCACGTACAAGGCTCGATCCAGACTACCGCCCCGTCCGACGCGTTCAGGGAACATCCAACCTGCCGACAGCACTTGGTAGTCAATTACCACCCGGGGCGTGACAGTGATCATGGTCAGTGTAGAAATTTGGGACGGCTCCCAAGGCTCCACCTCGACTGCGGACACGACGCGCTGCTGCCGAAACCCCGGGACGAATGACTCCAGAGGACCAAACGGATGGAGAGCCGAGTCGGTGGCGCCCGAGCGGGGAGCAGGTACGCAAGGGGAGCCGCCGAGATCTTCGGTACTGGCCTCGCTACCGATGCGTCATCGGTCTTGAGCCCTTCTACTTCGATTGGGGTGTCAGCAGATCCCGCTATGGCGGACAGCGTCCCGCTATCTGAACCACGACGGCGAAGATCCGAACGCGAACGAGCTTGAACCACGCGGAGTTCCTCATCGACGGAGTCCACGGAGTCGACGTCGCTGGGTTCCGTACCCGCTTCGGAGCAGACGTAATCTGCATCCGGGCCGTCGACAGCTAGATCCAGCACTGCGCGGGCAGTAGAGGGCCGACGGACATCTGAGGGGCCGGCGCCAGAGGCGGGTGACTGCGTCTGGGAGCGCGTGTGAACGGCCGAAGGCCCTCGGCGGACGCGTTTAGCGGCAGGAGCTTGGCTGGAGGCGGAGCGGGCAGGAGAAGAGCGTCCACGCTTGCTGCCGATGGAGGCGGAAGAAAGAGGAGATGCGACCCCTGAGGCGCGAGGAGGAGTCATCACGGCCAGGGACGCGATCTGTCTGATGCGATCCAGGGCGGAAGCATGGTCGTCGGTCAGAGTGCCGTAGACAGTCTCTAATCCGTCGTGCTCCGTCTCCAGCGAGCGAAAGTCAGCCTCCAGGTCGTCGAAGTCGCGGCGCAGACAACCGTAGGCACCCTGAATGTCTTCGATCTGGGCGAGCAAATCGTGACAACCCCGGCAAGAGACCGGATCGGAGGCAGATATCACGGGGGCGGCAGTAGCAACTGTCGAAGCGGGGAACTCTCGAACGGCCATCAGCTCGACTTGGAGTGCCTCCTTGTCGTTCTGAAGAGCGGCTTGGGTAGAGAGGGCGACACGCAACTTCTCCCGGAGCACCTTAGTCTCACCGCGCAGCTGCCCGAGCTCTCCCACGCGAGCATTAGCCTGGGCCAGCCGCTCCTGTGATCGACGGAAATCAGCGGAGAGAGTCTGATAATCGCGCGCGTGCTGAGCTCGGTCTTGGCGGAGCCGATCCAGTTCACCCTCCAGGTCGCAGGCCCGGCGCTGGGCGTCGCGCGTGGTCTCGTGCTGCTGGTGGAGTACGTCGTTTGCCCGATCCACGGCAGCGGCGGCCGACTCGGCTCGGCGGTTGGCGTCACGCAGATCCTCTTGAAGTCGATCCCGATGAGCGCTGACGCGGTCGAGGAGTCCATTCAGTTCGCGGATCCGCTCGCCACGGACGTGGAGCTCGAGCTGGAGCGAGTGCACCACTGAGTCCCCCCGAGACATGATGCGCAGGTCCTCCCGAAGTCGTTGGTTGGCCTTCTCCACCTTCTGAGTGTGCTTCAACAAGTCCTTGAGACGGGCTTGAAGCTCGTCACGGTGCGTGCGGGATCGGGCGAGTTCAGCGTCGGCGGCAGCCTGCGAAGCTTGGACGGCGCGAATTTGATTGTGGTGATCCGAGAGTTGGCGGTGAAGATCCGAGTTTTCGCGGCGTACATCACTCAGGTCTTGAGCGATCCGGGAGACCGATCCTGACAGAGTGCCCTCAATCACGCGCCCCTCGACCCGACGTTCCAGTCGCGCAGCGTAATCCTGGAGGTGGGTAATCGCCTCGGTCGAAGTCTCACGCAACAGGTCGTGCTGGATCTTCAATATCTCAAACTGACGCAGCTCATCCTGCAAGCGAGCCCTCCGGGCCTCCGAGTCGGCCGCGCGGAGATTGGCGTCAGCGAGTCGAGCTTGACTGGAGTTGTACTTGCGCTGGACGAAGTCTACATACTGGATCGCGGTTTCTCGCAGAGCCGCAGGCGCGGCATGGAGCTCCTCGTTATGTTGGCGAGCGAGCGTGTATGCACGGCGCAGCTCGTCGTAGTCAGCCAATACGTCGTGGTAGTGAGTGATCACTGCCAACAGCGCGGAGGAAGTGACTTCAGCAGGATCCAGGGACAGCGCGAGCGGCATGATCGCTTGCATGGGATCCGAGGGCGGAGTCACAGATGGCGCAAGGCGGAGGTGCATCAGGAGCGCGACCATACCCCACGACTACAGCAGTGCGAGAAGTCGACATGGGAGCGTCTGCCTCGTACGGTGCGTCGGGAGCCGGTGTGGCAGGCGCAGCAGAGGCGGAGCGGCGACGGTGAGTCCGGGCCATGGCGGAGCTGGGAGTATCCGGAATGCGACCGGCCTCAACGAGGAAGCTTGTGGAGGTTCCAGGGAATTGCTGAATGACGCGGATCAAACGGTGGCACGAGGTGATGCCGTTGTGCGGCAACGACCTCGTCCCAGGGGCGGATGTGGTGAGAAGATCCGCTCAAGAAGAGGTCTTGATGGAACAGGATCCGCCAGTTGGTCGGGTAATGGGATCCGGCAGTTGATGACGAGGCCGGGTCCCTCGGATGACGCCATGATTGCTGGATGGGGGTGTGGTTGCCGGATCAGGGTCGTTGAAGATGGGCTGGTGTGGCGTACATGGATCTGGTCGCCTACATTAGGATCCCCTAGATTAGGTATGGATCTGTACCGGTTTATTGGTACAGAGGCTACGGTGCGGGACTAGGCAGGAAGGAGAGCCAGTAGCAGGCGGGATCCAAGTCGGATGGGAAGGCTGGATACAGGCTAACATAAATCAGAGTCGAATTTGCTTGGGAACCAGTCACTTGGTCTTTAGTATTGGGATTTGTATTGGCCCATACTTTAATCAAGTAATTTGCCCCCGCACACGTGGCAGACCGCTGGATAAGCTTGGCCAGCAGCTCGCGCCCTTTGGCCCTCGCCCCCCAACTTCCCCGCTAATAGGAGGCGGCAAGCAACGTAAAGGAAAAGGATACAACACCCCCAACAAGGCAACAACTCCGGATCTGGTATATTACTTATCGGATCCACAAGATCTACGGCCAAGACCAAGGATCTACCAACCCAGACTCGCGTGAAGGAACCCCCACTGCGAATCTACCCCAACATCTCCCCAAGTCCCCGCCAAGGACGTTCAAGTTCACCCGCTGCGCATCTCGTGTCAACGAGAGAGCAGATCCAGCCCGCCGACGGGTACACAAGGTGAGCCACTCAGCAACCCCACGGTTATCGGAGTACCCCCTCCGTTAGTCGGTGTCTGGGCGCAGTGTGTGAGTGTGGGATCCCTGCTAATTCCAGCGGATCCACTCCACCACAATGCAGTGTGTGTAAAGCCCAGCTGCTCACTACAGCGCATCTCCTGCACCTGCTTCGAAGCCGCAGCATCTGCTAAGTTAACTTGGAACTTAGCAAAACGTCATCCGCCATCAAGACGAATTTGGATCCCCGTCAATACAAGTGCAACAATTTAGTCCATTTCGTCGCGGGTAAACCCGCGCTTGCGCGGCTTCGGTCACCGTTAGCCGTCTAAACCGCAATCACATCAAAACAAATTAGTCCATTTATATTGTGGTAGCTAGCAAAGCGAGACATCCATTGAACAGTTAATCACCTTCTTCTCCTTCAAAGCAAAACACCAGTTTCCTGGAGCTTTACCCTCTACAATCAAATTCTGCCCACGGAACAATATGTCGAACTATTTGCTTCACGACTTCAACGCCTATTGCTTCTAGTTGTGTCAATGCACGGTACCGTATTTTTTTAGTGAAAAAAATAGCGCTTCACCTCACGCAGAGTTGGCCTGCTTGCTTTTTGGGAATGACCCTGCGAGACGCGCGCCGCGACCCACCCATATTGTACAGAGCGGTATAGTAGTGATGGGAGAGGTGGGTCGTTTATTGTAATTGGTGTTTCTTATTTGATCGTTTAACTGCCAAATGGGCAGGCGTACTTGGCGAGCGCAGTCGGCACGTTGCAGATCAAGCAGAATGTGATGATCGTGGAACAATTGTGCTCTTGCAAAATTGATAGCTGGCTGTCGGGCAATCTTCACTACAAATTGATCAATATTGTCCAGGAAGGATTGAAGGTTCTACTTCTCTGTCTCACGTGGAGATTTTGTCGCGCGTCGAATGGGTCGGGACGGTCGCCGACGTGGGTAGCGAGGCACAAACGGTTGAGGAGGATTAGACAGACAAGTAGGAACAGGCTAAGCACGGTTTAATATGCAAAGCGTTCTGACTTGTTGGACCCAAAGCAAATACGCGACTGTCCTGACTAACCTGGCACGGAGCGCTCGCTCCGTGCTCTCTCGCTCTTCTCGCTCTTCTTGCTCTTCTCGCTCTTCTTGCTCTTCTCGGCCGGCACTTCCGCCGACTTCAACTGCCCCTCTTCGACCTTGGCTTCACTTCACCCCTTCGTCCTTGGCTCGCCGCACACGCTCGCCTCGAGCCACGCCGGCCCCATGACCTCCGTCCTGCTCCTCACGAAGGCGCGCGTTCGCCGCATGCGCCACAGCTTCCATGGCGGCTGGGCCACCCGCGGAGCCACCGCTCGCCTGCTCGCGCCAAATGAGATCTGACACGGCAGCACCCAGCTGCGATGACTGCTCCCGTTCGCCCAGTCGTTCTCTCCGATGTAGGTCGCATATGGGACGGGCCACTGAGGCCACACTCCCGACCGTATCCGGCACAGTCCACCACCGTCCCACCGTTCCCACTCGGGACATCCTCCCCGACCGAAGTCTCGACGTCCTCGTCGAGCTGTCCAAAGCCCAGGGCTTCTGCCGCCACAAGGCACTCGCCGCACAGCGCACAGCGCCATTCCAACTCAGCCAAACACCGTGATAGGGACGCTTTCTTCACCGTTGTCTTCTTTCTGCATACTTCAGGCGTCCCTCCTTCAATTCAAATTCAAACATGCGCACCAGTTCCTTCACCATTCCGTTCATGAGTCCCGCCATCAGCTCACCGTCCGCTCACCACCGTTACGCGTTACTCTGACGCTCCCACCATCGACTCTGCTTCGCTTCTGCAGGTCTCCATCCACCAGTCCTGTCCTTCAGCCGTTGACACCTCTCGCTGGTTTGTTTGCAGCCACATCACCACTCCAGTCACGGTCCCGAAACCCGCCATATCAGTGCCTACATAGATCGCCCTTCACCACACCGAGCTGCCCCACGCTCATCCCGAACGCCACCGTACCAACCGCTCGCCGACCGTACAAACTGCATACGCCGTCCAGACGAACACTCCTTCACCTGCCACCATTCGCACTAGCCGACCGTACTGACCGCTCCCCGACCAGAGCTGAAGCACACCCCGTGCTGCTCCCACCGTAGCCCGCACAGACCAACCGTTTTCAGCCGACAACGCAGCCTTACAACCAAGATGCACCGGTCTGTAGCCCGTGAACACACCGTACTACCATGCTTGCGCCAACTTGTCCCTCTCTGGAGGCACCTTGCACCAGCTCTCGACGACTGGAATCACATCGGCTAGAACACAGCCGTCCTTACTCGAGCGATTCTCCAACTCGTAACCGTAGACCAGCCCAGAACGCCTTCCCGCTATCACTCCATAATCACCACAGATGACCGTCTTGTTTCCCAAAGGTACGAAGCTCACCGTTGCCCATTTCTTGTTGTCTTCACCTCTCAGCTGACCGTCTTCACACGAAACCACGGTTACCACTGTGTCATCTCCGTCGACGACCGTTCTAATGTCTCCAACTCCTTCAGCGTCTTGGTCAAGAAAGCTCTTTACAGCATCACCAAACCGTCCTTCTTCTCTTGCAAGTGTCACGGTTCTCACATGCGCTTCACTGACTGCTCCCACTTCGTTGTCTTGGCAGCTTACCGCTCTCGACTCAACCGACCGCGCCACAGGCACAACCACATCGGCCGACATGACCTTGACCGCGACCAAACACTCAGCGACCGTTCCGCTCTGGACTTCCGGCAGCGGCACCACCGAACCAAACACAACCTCCTCCCCATACTCCGCCTCGACCTCATATTCATCACCATCTGAAGCGTCTTGTGCAGCACGACCCCCGTGTTGACCTAGTACTTCACCGTTTCCGCTCGCTGCCACCAGTGCCTCCGCTACGCCTTGTGCCTCCCACTCGATTCCCGCTTCGACCTGACCGGTAGACTCGCCTTCCTCGCCATTCCAATGAGCTTCATACTCCGTGTCGTCCTCAGCCCAACCGTGCCCAACCTGTTCTCGTCCGCACTGATCCAGCTCACCGTAGCCAGCATCCGCATCAGTACCGTACTCGGCAGGTGCTTGACCGAGCCAGTAAGATTCACAATAACCAGCACTGAAGTCTTGACCGTCATCAATATCGGCCTCACCGTCTTTCTCAACCGTCCAGTTGTGTACTGCTCGCCCCTGACCAGGTAGATCTCCCAGCGACCGTCCTGTCTTAGACTGCGTTGGCTTCTGCAGTTCCACCCGACTGTGTACTTGCACCGCCGCACCGTGAGCATTCCCGACAACCGAGTTATCACCGTACCCGCTCGTTCCGAGGACACGCCCTTGAACTTGACGCTCGACACAGTAACCCTCATGTACTGGGCGGTGCAGCTCCTTCGCCACGACCCACGCACAGGCAACTTCAATGGACTGTACGGGAAGACACCCCAAGCATCTCCGCACTCGCTCACTCCGCAGACCGTTCTTGAACACCGTGTACCGCATCGTCTCGTTGAACCATTGTGCTTCGTCGCAGTACCGTACCACACGCAGTCCCCACTCATCGACAGGTTCATCACGCTCCTGGACAGCATCAAACAACCGCTGCAGCAACTGCTCCTCCGTGAGACGGATGAAGCGGTTGTAGAACCGTCGCTTCAGCATCTCGAAGTCACCCAACCGTGAGTTCAGCCACCACCGTTGTGCTACACCACCGTCCATTCGCGCCCCAAACATCCGCAGCCGTGTCGGGTCATCGAACCCATCAGTAGCCGTCTCAAAGCACCACCAGAAATCTCTCGCGCTCTCCGTACTCGCCGTTGCCGCGTCGAAGAACGGAATCAGCTTCAGCATCGTGCGCTCCACGTGCAGCCTGTCGTCCTCGTAGCAGCCGTCTTCATCAACAACATCTTGTTCCTCGTCATCCGTTCCAGTCCCAAACCACCGTCCTTCACCGTTGCCCACGCCACGCTCAGCAGGCTTCGCCCAGGCACGGCTCACCCTCCCATCGTCGTAGCGCCCACCTTTCCCCATCACGCTTGAACTCTC
This sequence comes from Phytophthora melonis, assembly GCA_024211575.1. Taxonomy (NCBI): domain Eukaryota; phylum Oomycota; class Peronosporomycetes; order Peronosporales; family Peronosporaceae; genus Phytophthora; species Phytophthora melonis. The sequence goes on along the minus strand of JAMXKT010000083.1, from coordinate 353,066 downwards.
ACTCCAGCCTCCCTCCTCTCGCTGCCGTATCCTTGACGACCGTTCTCCTCCAAGCACCGACTGTGCCCTCCAACCTATCCAGCTCACCAACTACCGTCTCCAACACGCGGATCTTCACTCGCCTACCGTCCGTGACAATCACTCGAAGCGCTTCTTCACCGTTATCGCCTTAGTCCGACTCCACCAAACCAACTGACCGTTCCACAACCCTTCTTCACTCGGGGGGAACACAAACTCCGACTTCAAACTCGATCAGGCCTTCACCGCGACCAATGCGGGGCCTTCGACGCTCTTCTCCAGGATCTTCACCAACTTGACTCCGACAAACCGACCGTTCCAAAGCTTCTGCACCAGACTTCACAAGATCTCCGCACCGTTCTTCTCTTCGACGAACACCAACACTCACTCCTCAGCACAGACGACCTCTCCGGCGACGACACTACCCTGCTTCTCCACCACGTGTCGCGCGTCGAATGGGTCGGGACGGTCGCCGACGTGGGTAGCGAGGCACAAACGGTTGAGGAGGATTAGACAGACAAGTAGGAACAGGCTAAGCACGGTTTAATATGCAAAGCGTTCTGACTTGTTGGACCCAAAGCAAATACGCGACTGTCCTGACTAACCTGGCACGGAGCGCTCGCTCCGTGCTCTCTCGCTCTTCTCGCTCTTCTTGCTCTTCTCGCTCTTCTTGCTCTTCTCGGCCGGCACTTCCGCCGACTTCAACTGCCCTCTTCGACCTTGGCTTCACTTCACCCCTTCGTCCTTGGCTCGCCGCACACGCTCGCCTCGAGCCACGCCGGCCCCATGACCTCCGTCCTGCTCCTCACGAAGGCGCGCGTTCGCCGCATGCGCCACAGCTTCCATGGCGGCTGGGCCACCCGCGGAGCCACCGCTCGCCTGCTCGCGCCAAATGAGATCTGACACGGCAGCACCCAGCTGCGATGACTGCTCCCGTTCGCCCAGTCGTTCTCTCCGATGTAGGTCGCATATGGGACGGGCCACTGAGGCCACACTCCCGACCGTATCCGGCACAGTCCACCACCGTCCCACCGTTCCCACTCGGGACAATTTGTTTGATGCGATCCACATACATGTATCTGCTTTGATTGACTAAAAACTTCTCCAATAAATTTGAGCTCACCGACCTAAATCACAGCAGACGTGCATGTACATTCGGAACAATGACCTGACCATTAGACCAGAGTGTCCGTCGAACTTTCCCACGCGGAGCGGGCGGGTCGAGGTTTAAATGCCTCAGCAGTGGTTGCAGCCGCTGTTGACGTTTTACGCTTTCGTCCCGGGTGGCGTGGACAGTTTGGGAGGATTGCTGCCGGTGTACTCAACACTCGTCAATTACGGGCTGGACGCTTCTGTAGCCATTTAATAAAATCTGAGTACACATTTGCTTAATACTGGGATAGGAAGCAACGTTAGTGCTGCTATCGCAGACCAAATAGGATTATATCCGTGGTACGTCAAGTCAAAAGATGGCATCTAACTGGTACATCTCTATGAAACCGGTACGACTCCGGTGGCGCACTGGACCTCCAAAAGGCTTATATGCGTGGGCAGCCTGAACCGGTACGTTACCCATCACACCGGTATGGCCACGGTGCCGCACTGCGGCTGCGAAGCAGGCGTAGGAGATGCCCGTGGTTCGTAAAAAAATCATGGTAATAGAAAGCGTTTATAGCAAAAACCTCCTATCCCAGCCTTCGCGGAGCCCTAGTACATGTAGGGGGACTCGAACTTGAAAAAAACGTGCTCACAATCTTGCACTGCTGATGCTCGTTTCCTTCGAGCTTTTCTGCTCAAGGCTTACAATTTTTATCAGCCACCTCCGGAGGTGGCTGATAAAATTGTAAGCACTCATTTTCGTGACAAAACTGTATGTATCGCTCGCCCCCCTCCACTGTTTTACTTCCCCCGTCGGCGATTTGCCGAGGCCTCCTGACGGGCGCCGGCGTGCGGCGATATTGTTGGCACACACGCTGTGTAGGACAGCGTGCGAGTTGATGCCCACCTTCGGAGGCATCTCCCCTTAGGAAGGTGCGACCGCGGCACGCTGCACGCGCCCATAGCAGCCTAGGCTGGTGTGCGTGGAGGCGCTATCGCGCACTTCGCTAGGCGCTCGCTGTGCTTCTGAATGCCCGACACGGCTATGTGTCAGAGGTAGGCCCAATTCCCGCTAGGAGGGAACTCAAATGAGCACAATAAAAGTGACCCCCCCGTCTTATTTTGGTCGGAACTTTTTGCTTACAATCGGACTTGCTTATGCTTACGCTTTTCGCTCATTTTGCAAGTTCGAGTCCGCCTAATCTTAGGATTTGGAGCCTGTCAATTCTCATTGGTTGTAAATATAGTCGAAAACCCTCGATCGAAGCCTATTAAAATGGCGTTGTCACACGCTCAAAACAGCGCTTACAGAGACCGTACCGATTTATTTGAGTGCGCAAGATGACGACGCGTACGCACATATTTTTACATCTTAGCAATAATAAATACTCGATAAATTACAGAGGAAAATGTGATCACCGCTGACACAGGGAGGCAGTAATCTCATTGTATCTCCATCAACGTTGATGTTGGCGATCTGAAAAATAGAGGGCGCAGCAATCGTTGCGAGCTATGTAATGTTCTTTTCAGCTATCTAATATGTGCAAGATATCGACGATTAAAAATTTACTGCATTTTCATGTGGGACGGAGAAGTACCTGACATCCTGTCGTTTACGCTTAGCTTTCACATTCCCCTTCCTCGCTGAGGCCTGCTTTAGATGTCATCTCATTCAGCATTTAAAACGAGATCTCAGCTCACCCACCAGGTGGGAATCGGCCTCAGTGTCTCTGCGCTCATCTGCGGAAACGTTGGATGCGCATTTCCTAGGTCTTGGCAGCCTACAAAAAAGTATCTGATACAACGGATGTTGTGCGCCACTAAAGAGTGTAAACAACCGTCTACTTAATGGTGCCCTTACTGCTGCACGTGTGCTCGTACATCTGCCCCACCGACTCAATCTGGAGACGAAGACTTCTACCTGCTTGATGTGGACATCTGCGGCGTGGTGACAGTGGGTGGCGTTTCAGTTCGCCGCCTTAATAGCCATGATGAGCGCAGGTTATGAGCAGGTCCTGGCGTTGTTGTTGACGTACGTGGGCTGCAGGGGTCTGAATAAAAAAATTCAGTATCACTACAATCAGTATTTTTCAATCAAAACAGATTATTGTAACTTCTAAACGGATTTCAATACAAAAGTTTACCAATTCTCTCAATAAAATTTACAAACGTAGCCCCTTACAACACGATGCCGTCCAACAACAAAGACATCTGCGCCTACTTCTACGAGTCTCTCGGCCACGGGGCGTACCGCTGCAAGTAGTGCAGCAGTGAGCGCAAGCAGCTCGTTGCACAGGCTACTCAAACCTCGTCGCCCACCTCACCCGCAAGCACGATGACTTCAAGGACCAATTCGCCGCGACCCTCTCCTCAACCAACGCTCGCCTTCAAGCGTTTGGCTTCGTCTCGGAGGAGACGTCGCATCGTTTCCAGTGGATGCGATGGGTCGTCGAGCGCAACATGCCGCTCTCTGTGGTCAACAACGAGCTCACCCGCGAGATGTCGAAGTGGAAGACGGTATCAACGCGGATGCTGCTCAGCAGCATGTAATATGTAGCCAAGAAGATTGGCAAGAATCTCGAGGAGAAACTGGGTGTCTGTTTCGGAGTCATGTACGATGGGTGGTCGCATGGGTGCATGCACTACGTGGCTGTCTATGGCGTGTTCGTGGAGAACGGCGAAGTCCGCGTCCAACTGCTGGCGGTTTCACCACTGGAGGAAGGCTCGCAGGATGCGGGTGCGCACATCAAGCTCGTGGATGGGGTGCTGGACGTGTACAACAAGAACCTCGAGATGGTGGCTTTCATCGTTGGTGACAACTGTGCCACTAACCAGTCGGTCGCCACGAAGCTGGGCGCCCCGCTGGTTGGTTGTGCTAGCCACCGCTTCAACTTGGCGGTAAACCGATTTCTCGCCAACTCCGAACCGCTTTTAACTCAAGTCAATACTCTGATGTCGAAGTTATTGTTGAGAAGCACCGAATAAGAAATCCTTCTCGAACGGAAAGTGTTCTCCGAGAAAAACGGCAGGGCCGGTCGACAGAAGTCCCAGAGGGGAGATTGGCAATCGATCAACGATCGAGAGACAGGCTGCACGGATCAGACTAGAACTATGGATCAGTGAGAGATCCTGAGCGATCAAGTGACGCCGGCGCATCGGGCACGACATATGCAGAGGCGGATTACGTTCTATCGATCCCTGATGGATGTCCAAGATCGGCGTAGACGCACGCCCCGACCGGCAGTAAACACCGGTGATCCGGAACGACCACGGATGGAAGTAGGCAGATTGACGGTGAACGGTAATGCGCTCAAGTCCTCGATCGAGAGTCGATCGGGATCGCCGAACGGGATCGCGGATCTGGATCGCCGATCGGCCAAGATTGGAAGCACAAGAGGAGCGAAGATAGGACAGGAATGCAGTTGTTGTTTAGTTGTATGATGATAATCAAGATGTAGCAGTAGAGAGAGGCCAACTAAACATAAATCAGAGCAGAATTTGCACCGAAGAGCACAAGTCCCCTCAAGTCACCAAGTCCCAGGAACTGCATTGGCCTCGGCAGACATCGACACTTTGGACAGTGAACTAGTGGTACGGTTAAGACTGGATTAATACATTGGTCAGCTTGACCTACTCTAGTGATCTATTTCTTGTGTGCGAACCCTCGATCGTCCGGATACTGCTTGGCCGGCGATCGTTCTCCTCTCGATCAACCTCGATCCCGCTATAGGAAGCGGCAAGCAACTCAAGGAAGGAAGGAACACACCCGAATGGGCAACCACAGGCCTTGGATCGACTCCAGGCCGACCGATCGTAGCGAATAACCCTCGATCGGGACGAATACTCGGACGTAGAGCGAATATTCCCGCGCTGCTCCACGGACTATCCCCGCGTCACGCCAAGACATTCGATCTTCACCCAGTTCTGCATCCTCGGAGCCCCGAGAGAGCAGATCCAGCCCGCCGACGGGTACACAAAGTGAGAACAAGTTCAGCCGATCACGGATTGTTGGGGGACCCCCTCCGTTAGTCGGTGTCTGGGCGCTGGTGGGAAGCTCGATCAGGCCTTAACCAGATTTTGGCTGATCCCACTACACCACATTATCTCAAGCTAATAACTTCGCCCAGCTCACCAAGGCAACCAACCCTGCACCCATCAAACGAAATATGACAAGGTGGAGTTCCAGCTTTGAGATGCTTCAGCGCTACGAGCCCATTCGCCCCCAGGTCAACGCGGAGGCAGTGGAAGAGCTGATACCGACAGGAGCGTCGCACCGCAAGCTACTCGAGCTGCTGTAGCACATGAGGAAATATGACAGCGTGACAAAGAAGTTGAAGTTCGACAGCGTTGACCTGGCAGACGTTCGCCTCTAGTTCGACTCCGTGATTGCCGATTACCCCTGCATGCATGAGCAGCTCAAGCCCACCGCCAAGATCGTGCACTCTCCTGTGTTCGAGGGTGCTGTCGTTAAGACCATCAACGGAGTCGCTCTGTCAAGTGCAGAGAAGGTTGCAGTAACAAAACCGCAAAAACTGTTCAATTCTTTGAATTTATTAAATTACGAAAAAATTTAAAAAAAATTTTTGATAAAATAAAAAAAAATAATAGAATTAATAAAAATGTTAAAAAAATGATTTATAATTTTAGTTATGCTTTTTATACTAAAAATATTAATATTATAACATTTTATATTAAACAAAAATATTATAAGGAAAACACACATTATTTTGGTAATAATATTAATAATATGCATCAATAAACGTTGATTTTTTTCTAACTAGCACGTTAATTGTTTTTGTTAAAGATTTAATTTTAAAAATTCGAGATAAATTATTTTTTTTTAATAAAAATGTTTGACGTTGTGATGGTATTAGATTGGTTTCTGGATTGTCACCACCCTCGCATTACCCTCAAAACCATTTTTCAGTTATAAGTGCGACCTCACATTTCATTGAATGGATTTTGATTTGCATATGTTTACAGAGGTGTAGTATTAGGAAGTTTGTATGGTATGATTAGATTCGGCTGAACTTAATAAAAGGTACGAGGGAAATGTAGGTAATGAAATCCCTGGATTTGGTGAAATCTGGGGACAATCACGGCGAGGTCGGCGCAAAAGGGCCACACCAGGTGCGAACTTAGCTTAATGTAAGGGTAATGAATTGCTCCGAAACCTCTCTATCATGGAACTTATTTTTTCTATCATTTTATATGGTATATAGATAAAATCTATTATGTTATATATTTTTAATAAAACAATTTCAGATTCTAAAAGTATTTTATATTCATTAACTATATTATATGGTATTAATGAATATCAATCTAAGAAAATTTGTAAAAATATAGGAATTAATCCTCAAATCACCCTTAATAAACTTAAAAACAACCACGTAAACCGACTTATTAATTATATTAATAAAAACTTAAAAGTCGAACAACTTTTAAAAAAATCTAAAATCAAGAGATTTGAAGAACCATAGCGTGGTACTAAGAGAAAAGAGCGCGAAGAGGACTACCGTATATGAGTTCTCATAATTCGCGGAGAGATAGTGCAGTTATGACAGAACATGGCCATTTTTGGCATGAAAGGTCCCAAAATAAGCACAAATGGGGTGTAGCTGTGCATAAACAAATGCAACAACGCAACTTCAAGAATATGGGGTATGAGTTATGAGAGCTCATATACGGTAAGCAACCCAAATTCTGCGTGCTGGACCAAGCAAGCGCGGGCGCTCCGACCGCACTACCTACAGCCCGCTTTTGAAGCAGCCCCCCCCTCCCCCCCCCAACGTCGAACGCGTGCGAGAGACTTTTCTCTCAATGCAAGCTTGTACTGACTCCGCAGTGTACAAGCATGCTGCCTGCAAACTTTGAGCTGATGTTTCTTCGTGCCAACAGGAATATGTGTGATGTGATGACACTTGCTGAGGTTGGTAGTGATTGAGATGTTCAATACAACATTGCAGTATTTGTGGCCGTTTTTTTATTGTCACTTGTCCTATTGCCCTTATTACTATTGTAACACATTCGAGGCGATCCCATATAATACTGCATTGGATGAGCCCTGGTGGGCTGTGGCGTAGCGATTGTGAGGGCCTTGGGGATCAGGGAAGATTTTTTAAATGGGTCTCGATGCAGTACAGGTCTTGGATTTATAATAACATATTTTTCTATGATCTCGTGATTGGATCACATTCGCCATGTTTTGATGACAAATGTAACGGGGTTACACGAGTGTTACCCGAAGGGTTACGAAATGTGGGACACACAGACTTGTGTGGTGCACACTGTCTAACCTATTTCAGTAGGAGAATCAGTACATGGCTTCAGAGCTACAGATTATGCACATGACTAGGGTTCACTATGCTAGATAGTGAACACGATACATTTACACCAAAGGCAGCTTTGCCGCGATAAAAGGAAATACATTCAGTTTGAGATTCACAGCTAAGAGTTAAGGGTTGACTCTTGGAGTCCGTAGGAAGTATGGATTCGTGCGTTCTGGTATTTGAACGGGATATCTTTAGCCGCGACTCTGTGAGTCTGTTACGACTTCCTCTGACGCTAAAGCTACGGCAGCACTTGGTAGCACTTGTAGTCCATCCGACACCTGGGTCTGGATAGACTGACCCTCTGTGGAGAATGGAGCAGTTCGCTCACTTGCCCCCAAACCAGCAGGATGCGCTTAAAAAGCTTATGTCCTTCCTGGGCCCGGAGGGCGTGACGCAACTAGCGCAACAAGGCCCCGACGCGGTGAATGCGCGTACTCCGGACGGAGTCGCAGCGCGTGGCGCTAGCTATCTCGAAGCTTGGTGGGCGAGCGAGAGAGTGGGAACTAACGTCAGGGACGTCGGTCGACACGGCCTTTCCGACGTGGGACCAGCTGCAGCAGCAACTGTCCCGGGTGTTCGCTCCGCCTAACGAGGCGTATCGCGTACGCTCGCGCTTCCTGGCTACCCGGCAAGGCAAGAAGGATTTGGTGGACTATGTCCAGGAGTTGAGAACTCTTGCGGGCATGTCTGCCGAGCCTCTGGCTGAGGTAGTCATCGTCACGGTGTTTATGGAAGGGCTTCGCACTGGCGTGGCCAGGACGGAAGTCTTCCGCACTCACCCAAGCTCTTTTGAAGAGGCTGTGAGCATCGCGTTGAGCGCGGAGCACAACTTCAAGTCGTCAAGACTTGGGTGGAATGCTCCCCACACCAGTTCATCGAATGATCCGGAGCCCATGGACCTCAGCTATGCTGAAGACGAAGAAGCCGATCTTCGTGCTGCTGAGGAGCGGCGCGGCATTTGCCGATGCTTTAGCTGCGGTAACACGCGTCACCTGCGCGCCGGATGTCCGCTGCGCTTCCAGCGCTAGGGTTCGGCAAGCCGCTCTTTGAGTTCGAGCCAGGGCTCTGGTTCGTCTCGGGGAAACGAGAAAACCCTGTAGACGCGGGGCGGCCTACTGGGGAAAAACTAAGTTATATTGAACCTCGGCGAGGTGGAGGTCGACAGGACTTAGCCCCGACGAGAGCTGTACTCTATAACACGGAACGTGTATGCAAGCCGGGCTTGCTAGTGGGTGAAGGGCTTGACAAAGCCATGGACGATTTGGATCGATTCGGGAGCGTCGCGTAACTACGCCCGGCGTTCCACGATGGACGAAAGCCAGCTGTATGCTGAGGCGCTGGTAGCGCGTGGGAGGGACACCGTCACTGTTCGTCTGGCGACGGGCACTCGTGTCACGGTGCCTAAAGTCCCTGTGGACTTGGGCGTGAAGTTTTTAGATTTTGATAGCGTGGAACGCTGTCTGGTCTTAGACCTCGATTCGAGATATGATCGCATCCTTGGCGTGGCGTGGCTGGAACGTCATGAGCCTTGGATTGATTGGCGGTCGAAGACCCTTGGTGCTACGCACTTCTCTCTTGGCGGAGCATTGGCGAGTCATGAACCCACCTCTGCTAGGAAGCAGAAGCGCTTTTGGTGCGAGCACTGGACCGAGTCGGTCAATGTGCTAGACATCGGAGTTTCGGAGTTGGTTGACACTGCGTGTGTCGAGATCGAGTGTTCTGAGCGTGGCTCGTGGACGGCAGGTGGAGCGGCACTAATTCCGCTGAGCGGGTGTGCGTCTGAGGGCGACGCCCTGCTGCGTGCCAGCGAAGGCGCGGTCGGCACGATGCCGAGGACCGAGGGGCTCTGCCCGGATGAAGATCGTGGGGTGGCACGTAACCAACTGAGTGGAGGTTGCGGGTCGTGCAGCCCGTCGCTGAGTCTCGACCAAGACACTGGTGCTCCTCTGGAACTGAATGAGGCGGTGACACCTGGCGTCAAGAAGCACGCGAAATCACGGAGCTCTTCTGGGCGGACAGTGTCCATGAAGAGGCGGCAGTGCCGCAAAGCGCTGGCTGCGCGACGCAAGGTGTCTGCGGTCTCACGAGTCGAGAAGGGCGTGTCGAGCGGTGAGGCTTCACACGAGAACGAGCAGCTCTACACACTCGTAAATGGAGTGACGGGCGACGTCGACGGAGATATCAGTCTCAACGACTTGCCCTCACTATCCGCTCTCCTAGAGCTGGACGAGATGTCCTTGGTTGAGTTCGGCGAAGCCTTGAAGGCTGGAGACTTGGCGGAGGTGGTGGTCATACGACCTGAAGAAGAGTTGAAATCGTCCTCGCTTCTGGATGAAGCTGTCCTGGAGGACACCAAGAAGGCGCTGAATGCGCGAAGCGGATCGGCGATCCTGAAGGATCCGTCGGACCCCTCGTTTCACGTGCTGAAAGATACCAAGACGCGGTCTCGAAGGAACCGCCCTCGGGGCTACCTCCGGATCGAGGTGTCCGACATGAAATTGATCTCGTTCCGGGAACGAAGTAGTGCGTGACGAGGCAGTGACCTTTGTCGAGGGAGCAGTGCGACGTCATTGACGTGTTCTTCCGTGCAAAGCACGAGGCGGGCATGATGCGTGAGAGTACGTCTCCACACTCTACGCCGACGTTCTATGTCAGAAAGCCGAATGGCAAGTGGCGTATGGCGCATGCTTTTAACAAGCTGAATGCCGCCACCATTCCGGCGCAGACACCGATTCCTCGGAAGGACGTTCTTCAGAACAACATGGCAGGATGTACGATGTACAGTGCGCTCGACTTGGTCGATGGCTACTACGAATTGCTCATGAGAACGAGCGACATTCCCCTCACTGCGGTGCGTACTCCGAGCGGCATGCTCTGGGAGTGGTTGGTGATACCCCAAGGGCTTTCGAACGCGTCAGCGACGTTTAATCGCCTTGTGATGCAGCTCTTCCTGCCCTATCGGGCGTACGCGCAAACGTACTTCGATGACATCTTTGTCCGCAGTCGTGCGGAGCACGGGAAGAATGATATGGAGAACCATGTCGAGCACCTGCGTGCTGTGCTTGAGTGCATGCGTCAAAACAAGTTGTATGCCAACATTGACAAATGCATCTTCGGAGCGGAAGAGACCCCCTTCTTAGGGTACTTCATTGGGAAGCGTGGCCTGAGGCCTGAGGAAGGCCATCGTTGACTGACCGGTTCCCCAGAACCAGAAGAATCTTCACAAGTGGTTTGGCTTGGCTAATTACTTGCACAAGTACAGCGAGAACTACGCTGAGATGGCTCGGCCACTCTCCAATCTCCTGAGGAAGGATGCGGAGTGGTGTTGGAACACCGAGCATCAAGATGCGTTTGCGGTAATTAAGGACGGCCGCCTTCATACGCCTATTCTGGCTTTGCCAGACCCCGCTCGTCCGTTTAGTGTCGTCTGTGACGCCTCGTACTTTGCCATCGGCTGTGCCCTGCTACAAGCAGACGCCGAGGGGCGCGAGCGTGTGGTGCCGTTCGAATCTCGTCAGCTCAAGGCTGCTGAGAAGAACTATCCTGTCCATGACAAAGAGCTACTTGCGATGAAGTATGTGCTCGTCAAGTTCAGGGTTCACCTGTTGGGCTCTCAGCCGTTCGTGATTTACACGGATCACGCGTCGTTACGCACTGCGACTCAGTCACCTCATCTCTCGCAAAGGATGACCCGTTGGCTGTCCTTCTTCGCGGAGTACAACTTCGAGGTGAAGTACAAGCCTGGCAGGCATAATGCCCTCGCGGACGCGCTGTCGCGCAGGCCGGATTATGAGCTGGCTCATGTAACGACCGTGACTTCGTCATTACCGGATCTGATCCGAACGGCTTATGCCAAGGATGACACTTGTGTCGCGTTTCTGAAGGCTCTCGGGAGCAAGGAGTTTCAAAACTCGGACATTGAATTGTCGGCGCGAGTGCGCGCGGGTTTGCATCGCTACACCCTCGATGGTGGCCTGCTATTCTACAGCACTGGCTCCGAGGACACGCCACGCGTGGTCATCCCTCCTGATGAGGATCTAAAGTATTGTATCCTCTACGAGGCCCACAACACACCGCTGGCTGGCCACCTTGGCCGTGAGAAGACCTACAGCTCGGTGAGCACCCACTACTGGTGACCGAAGATGTACAAGAGGACGAGCACTTATGTGCGCACGTGCGCGACGTGTCAGCGAGTGAAGTCGTCACCCCATGCTGTAGCGCCGTTGGTCAGTTTCCTGTCCCTTCGGGCAGTTGGCAATCCATGAGTGTGGACTATGTGTTTGGCCTGCCGGCGGATGCGGCGGGCAACACTGGGGTCGTGGTCTTTGTGGACCGACTGAGCAAGATGGCTCACCTTGCGACTGTGCCGGATATCATCGATGGTACAGATACAGCAACGCCGACAACACGGACTCCCTGAGTCGAGTTTCGGACCGAGACCCCCGCTTCACGGGCAACTTCTGGAGCGCGGTCTTTGCGGTGCTTGGCACCAAGCTGGACATGTCCACGGCGGATCACCCGCAGACCGATGGTCAGACGGAGCGAGTGAATCGCGTCGTCAAGGACGTGCTCCGCAGCATTTGCGCTGAGACGCCGAAGCATTGGAGTGATGTGCTGCCACTCGTTGAGTTTGCGTTGAACAAGGCCGTGCATGCCTCGACCGGCTACACGCCGTTCTACGTGAACAGCTTGTCTCATCCCCGCGCCTCGCTGACGCCGCGACGTGGTGGCCTCGGGCTAAGTGGGGGAGAGGAAGCCGATTTAGCGGATCGGCTAGCCGATGTCAGCCCGACTACTGTTTGTAAACAGGTTGACACTTTCTTGGCGACGCTCTTGAGTGTCTTACGACACGTACGTGACGCAATGGCTGAGAGCCAAGACAATCAAAAGGAACATGCAGATGCCAGAGGCAGAGGCAATGTTGACAGTTATGAGGCTGGTACACATGCAGTGTCAGCTGTCTTCAAGACGAAGTTGCGCCCGCGCTTCATCGGACCTTTCAAGGTCGTGGCCCGGAAGGGCCTTGCGTACACGCTCAATCTTCCGAAGAAGATGCGGACGCACCCGGTCTTCTACGTGGGCTTGCTCGAGCCGTACCATGACCCGACGCAGGTGCAGATGGAGGCACAGAGGCCGACGAGGTCGCAGGCTCGGAGGTCGCGAGCGTCGGTGACGCAGGCGTCGCAGACGCGACCATCATCGCAGGCACTGCAGGCACAGGCGGAAGGCTCGGCATCGGCGGTGCCGCGAGCCCTGGGAGCAGAGTCAGCTTCGGGAGTGCCGCAAGCACAGGGGCCACCGGCGCAGGAGGCGCGGCGGGCGGGCCCTTCATGTGGGCCAGAAGGTCAATCTGACCCTGCAACGCAGCCTGCTGACGTCGAAGCTCGGAGAGCTCCTGGCTGCGACGGTCGTCGCGATCGCCATATTACTGTACCCAGCCCTCCAAGTGTCGGAGCCGGTCCCAGACCTCGCGAGGCACTTGAACCCAGCCCAAGTCATGAGCAAGCTCGTCGAGCTCCGTAGCAGCCCGCGCGAGACGCGCATCGACATCCTGGACGTGGTCCCGAAGACGAGTCATCTGTTGTTGAGTCTCGTATATCTCATCATACATCGCGAGGCGGCTTGGCGCGTCCCCCACCGGCGCTGCTCGACGAGCAAGGGAACCTTCACTACCAGGTGGAGCGCCTGCTGGCGAAGCGGCGGTGCCGGGGTCAAACCCGTATCTGGTGAAGTGGCGAGGGTACCCACACTCTGAGAACTCATGGGAGTTTGAGGTGCCCCCGCCAAGACTGCCCAGACATCGTGGAAGCTTTTGACCGGCTTGATCACCAGCGCCACGAGGGCTCAAGGCCGGCACGCCGTCCGTCCCGCGCTTCCAGGCAATAGGCGGGGGAGCTGCTGGGTCAGCCACATTGCTCCGGCCCTGAGCCACAGCGCTCACACCCTCGCGGGTAGGAGCGACTGGAGTGCTCAAAGGAGCGAAGCGCGCAGCGCTAGAATGGGTCTGCGGCTGAGCGTTAGCGGAGAGGCTGCGTTTAGCTCGGATCTTCGCAAAGTCGAAGGGGAGCTTGCGTTCGACACGAACATCCACTTCGCTGAAGCTAGCTCGGAGAGCATCCAACGAGCTAAGCTTGTTTCTCTTTTCGGCCCAGAGCTCGAACTGAGCCTAGTACTCGATCGAGTCTTCGCCCATATTGAGCACCACATGGTACGTCCACATGGCGGGCACAGACATCCCCTTGGCTTGCAGCCGCAACCGCTCGCGGTACTCAGAGACAGTCGTAGACTGTGGAGTCAAGAGTCGTTCTCGTAGAGACGTTCGAAGAGCGAGCTACTCTGGAGTACGGGCCACAGGCCCAATGACGTGCTTAGCCAACGATTGTTGGAATGCCTGACGGCACGCCTCCGCGGGGTACGAGGGTAAAAGCCGTACTCGGCGGTGCTGGGGTTCAGCAGAGGCCGCAGCTCGGGGCGCTGGGAGCGCATGGAGGCCAGCTGCGCCGCAACCTGCTCGGACAGAGCCTCGTCCAAAGCATTGGAGATGACGGGCCCCAAGGGCGCTTCTTCCGCACGGAGCGGCGAGTACCGTGTCTCTGTGAGCTCACGCAGCTCGCGGAGGCCGGAGGAGCGTTCGGGGAACGGATTCGGAGTGCCCAGCGGTGGCCACGGCTCCTCTCTCGACGGCGCAGCGCGCTCAGTAGAGCAATGGCTCGACGAGCGTGCAGGAGACGTACGCGCGCGGCGCCCTTGATCGCGAGAGCTCGACGAGCAAACTGTGGCCGACGTGCCGCCTTCGCGTTGAGCCGACGGCGTGGGCGAAGCATCGCGGCGGTTCGGAGAGCGTTGTGGGGACGTTGCCTCACCCTCGTGGCTCTGAGAGCCGGCATCGGACTCGTTGTAGTCCACCTCGCCCTCCTAAGAGATCCTTGAGGTCCATGGTCTGATGGACTAGTGCTCGAGGAGCTGGGGCGTGCTCGCTTGCGAGCGTTGCTTGAGGCGATTCGCCGCAAAGTATTGGGAGACCGAGAGCCTGGGAGGCGCGGTCGGTGTGCGCACCTGCGCCGGGGGCTTGGGAGTTCGCAGGCACGAGGTGCCGAAGCGCGAGGAGCGAGGCTCCGAGGCGGACCTCGCGAGAGGCTTTCTTCGGTCGAAAGACCAAAAGGCGTTCTGACTTGAAGTCATGTGAGGGCACGTTGCGTCAGGGAAGTTCTCCGAGACGTCCACACGATGTGGATTGACTCGTTCGAGAGGGAGGCTTGACGGAACAAGACGCGGTCGTTGACCGTTAAGCGTGAACACCCGTGTCCACGGTTTGGTGGGGGAGGGTGTAACGGGGTTACACGAGAGTTACCCGAAGGGTTACGAAGTGGGTACATACAAGCCTTGTGGTTACACACTGTGTATTCTATTTCAGTAGGTGAATCGGTCCATAGCTTGCGAGCCACTGCTTATGCTTAAGACTAGGGCTCACTATGCTAGATAGTGAACCGGATACATTTACATCATAGGCAGCTTGGCCGCGCTTAAGGGAAATACATTCAGTTTGAGATTCACAACTAAGAGTTAAGGGTTGACTCTTGGAGTCCGTAGGAAGTATGGATTCGTGCGTTCTGGTATTTGAACGGGATATCTTTAGCCGCGACTCTGTGAGTCTGTTACGTCATCCTCTGACGCTAAAGCTACTGCAGCCCCGCTGCAGTCATCGAAGTAACTCGGTGCGAAGTCGCGCACCGAGCGCAACAGGTCGTCACGCACCTGTTGAGAGTTGCAGGGGCGTTCTTCAGACTCTGCGGCATCACTAGCCACTACCAGAGCATGCCGCTTGGCGTGCGCACAGCCGTGAGAGGGATATGGCTCTCCCGCATTAGGATCCATAGAGCCCATCGCGCAGATCAAGAGCAGCGTAGATGGTGCTCCTGTCGATCGAATCAATGATGATATCTTTTCGTAGTATCGGAGTCTGCGCCGGTATCGTCGTATCGTTTAGCTGGTTGGCGCATGAACGATGCGCCAGACGCCCTGTGGCTTCTTCACACAGAACGTCGGAGCACTGTGCAGGGATTTCGATTCTTGCACTTGACCTGCTTTGCGACGACTTTCGAAGAAGTCGTCGATCGCCTTGACTTGCTCTGGTGACTGTTGGAAAAGGTAGGGCGCCGAGGGGATTGAACTCATGACATACCTGTAGAACATAGCTCGTTAGACCGTTACACCATACAGGCGCCCCGGTCGTCGACTCTTCGGGCTGGGACTTGACACTGTCTGATTGCATATTCCAACACTCCCCCTCAATCGAGAGTGTCAGGACCTCCTGATTGCGACCTTTTCCTGCAGCTTGTTGGTCCGACTCCAACGCCTTGCCGCAATGACCTCCCTGGGTTTAAGGCCATCCGCGTCTCCCCCTGGAGACACATTCCGTTCACATACACCTCGTGTTGTGACACGAACCACACAATCATCACTACGGTCCACATTCCAGCAACCTTCACCTGACTAGTGCCACAGTCGACCCTTCGACCGTAACAAGTGCTACCATGTTGGAAAAGGTAGGGCGCCGAGGGGATTGAACTCATGACATACCTGTAGAACATAGCTCGTTAGACCGTTACACCATACAGGCGCCCCGGTCGTCGACTCTTCGGGCTGGGACTTGACACTGTCTGATTGCATATTCCAACAGTGACGATGGCTACTGCTGCGTGAGGCAATACTTCGTGTCCGGCACGAGATCAATCTCGTGCTGAATACCCTTGTCCTGCGGAAGTTCTGCAGGGATCTCTTTTGAAAAATCTCGTAGTAGGGAAAGAACCACCCCTTGCCTGTTAACCATTAGGTTGTAGGTTCAAATCCTATCAAAGAAGTATTATATTTTAGGTCGAATAGCCAAGTCAAAAGAGAATTATTAAAAACGTCTGAAAATCAATTTTTTGATTCATAATTTTTTTAAAAATATTATGATGAAAGCGAGTCCCAGCTCTGCTCCTCGAAAACGCTCCTTCCTAGTCTTCGAACTGAGTGTCTTCGCACTCAGTGGTGCTCTCCATGAAGACGCGCCTCAGTTCTTCATTCTCGCTCTTCGTCGCTCGGAGTCCGAGAGAATGCATATTTGCTCGATGTGTCGATCGTACAAGTCACGCGCAAAGCGCTTCCAGCCGATGGCTGGAACCGAAACCAACTCTGACTCTTGCGTAAAAGGCATCTCCCTGTACCGGAACCCGGCACAAGTCCGCGTCAAGACGTTCAACGTCTCGACGTCCGGCTTCTCAGACTTCGTCTGCCTGGCAGCCATCTTCTGTAGCTTCACGGCCCCGGACCAAGATTTGCGCATGCGCCGTCTTATTGTCTTGCGTAGACCGGCTCTGCTTGGTTCTTGACTACATTCAGGCCAGCCGTGGACGGGTGTTCTTCTGTAATACCGCCATGGCGAATACATCCTGCGGGCGAGCGACTTCAAGCCCCGCTTGGTCGCCTGGCGCTTCGTCGCGCAGCAGGGCTCCACGACACCGGAACGCTTGAAAACGTCCGCACCGCTTGCAGCCTCGGCTCCCGGAGCCGTCACACCATCATAACCTCGACGCCTATTATTGGCGGAGGTCCTCATTACAAAGGATGCGTTGAATCCAGGAATCGACGCGAAGTGACTCTTTCCTTTCGCAACCGTCGGGTCAACTAGGTCTGCATTCGCCACCGCAGCCAGGAGGTTGCAAGGCCCGACTCATCATCCGTGACGACACGATCCGAGCCCGCAACGACCACACCTGCTGCGCCGAACGCCTGCCTGAAGACATGTGCGAGGAAATGCGCACCGGCATCCAGGCTACCTGCCTGTCGAACCTGTCCTTGCTACCTGGCATGGTATGGGAGCGGGTCATGGCTAGCATGAGAGAAGCGTACCTCGACGCTACGCTCAGCACCATTGCCACGTAGCCAGGGATCTCCATCATCAAGTACACGCGTGCGCAAGTCACCGGTAGCGATGTCCTGCGCGCGGTCGAGAGCGCGCCGCTGCGCAACGTGGCCCAAGAACAACCAAGGCCATTTTTGCAGTTTAGTGTTGTCCACACCAGTGGGTGTAGACAACACCGGTTTCTCGGATTTAAACACCCCGAACTCGTGAGGCTGCTGCGCTACTCAGGCGCTGGTGGTTCGTCGACGGCACCTTCAAGATGGTACCGACGCCTTTCACGTAGTGCCTCATCGTTATGGTACGTCACCTCAGCGTCGACCTCTACACCCCGGCCATGTATGTGCTGTTGGACTCCAAACAGCAGGACGCCTACTGGAGTGCGCTAAACTACATCATCATCCAGCCTGGCCGTCTGATGAAGCCGTCGACTGTGACCTGCGACTTCTAGCTCGGCCTCATGAACGCGGTCACGGAGCGGTTTTACGTTCGCAGGGGCGTTCTCGACATCCCGAGGGTCAACCCGCTTAAGCCGGGGCGACTCGGACGTAACACTCGATTCCAGCGATTCGTCGTGAAACGCAACCTTCCATGTCTGAAGGGCCCAACTTCGATCTCACAACACCCATTTCACACAACGCAAACACGTTGCGGAGGACAATGGGTGTGTAGTTCGAGTGACCCCCCCCAAAAAAAAAAAAAAAGAAAGAGCATATTATAGCTACACCATACAAGTTGAAAGTATAGCGATGATAGAAAGCACATGGTATTATTTAAGTTTGTTTGAAAAGAAATAATGTGATTAATGTGATGACAGAAACAAGCTCATTAATGTGATGACAGAAATAAGCTCAGTGCTGAAAATGACAGAAAATGCATTTTCGTTGGTAGCCAATGACAGCTTTTTGCCATTGTTTGCGAGTTGTTTTTGTCATATATGGTATACGAGTCCGATGATATTGTTTGCCTTTCCCAGTGGAGAGCACGTCATCTATGATAAGATGAAGAAGCAGATGACGAAACGCCGTCTGGTTCTTCACTAAGCTATTTGCTGTCTTAGTGATGTATTTTAATTTTGTTTTTAGCTCTTTAAGGTCTTTAAATCTTCATTTTCCTTCGCAGTTTTCTTCAACTTTTCTGGCATGCCAAGAAACCGACCTTTCCGTGTAGCGATGTCAAGCTGCGACTGAGCTACATTGACGTTCATTCGAGTAATATCTTCTCTTGACATGTAATTGCTGAAGGCACCTTGCGCGGCCATTTCGTCGTTGGCCTCCTCTTCCTGGCGAATGGTCTCCTGCGCAGACCACCGCGCATCAAGATGAAGCATGGTGGCCCAGAGTTTCGGCGGCAGCTTGTTTCTCTCAGCGTAACGACTCGTAGTCGGGTACTGACTCGAATCTGAGTAGCACATTGGGCACGCTTGTGCAGGTGTAGTGCAACAGCGGACCTTGGGCTCCATAGACAGCTGATGCACTGCCATCTTGTCATTCACGACACGGTGAATAACTCTTTTCTTATTTTGTCGCCTTTAGCTATCTATTAAAACTCTGAAATCCCTAGAACGGAGGACAATGGGTGTGTAGTTCGAGTGATCCACCCCCCCCCCCTCCCCCCCCAAAAAAATAAATAAATACATATAAATAAAGAAAAGAAAGAGCATATTTTAGCTACACCATAGAAGTTGAAAGTATAGCGATGATAGAAAGCACATGGTATTATTTAAGTTTGTTTGAAAAGAAATAATGTGATTAATGTGATGACAGAAACAAGCTCATTAATGTGATGACAGAAATAAGCTCAGTGCTGAAAATGACAGAAAATGCATTTTCGTTGGTAGCCAATGACAGCTTTTTGCCATTGTTTGCGAGTTGTTTTTGTCATATATGGTATACGAGTCCGATGATATTGTTTGCCTTTCCCAGCGGAGAGCACGTCATCTATGATAAGATGAAGAAGCAGAAGGCGAAACGCCGTCTGGTTCTTCACTAAGCTATTTGCTGTCTTAGTGATGTATTTTAATTTTGTTTTTAGCTCTTTAAGGTCTTTAAATCTTCATTTTCCTTCGCAGTTTTCTTCAACTTTTCTGGCATGCCAAGAAACCGACCCTTCCGTGTAGCGATGTCAAGCTGCGACTGAGCTACATTGACGTTCATTCGAGTAATATCTTCTCTTGACATGTAATTGCTGAAGGCACCTTGCGCGGCCATTTCGTCGTTGGCCTCCTCTTCCTGGCGAATGGTCTCCTGCGCAGACCACCGCGCATCAAGATGAAGCATGGTGGCCCAGAGTTTCGGCGGCAGCTTGTTTCTCTCAGCGTAACGACTCGTAGTCGGGTACTGACTCGAATCTGAGTAGCACATTGGGCACGCTTGTGCAGGTGTAGTGCAACAGCGGACCTTGGGCTCCATAGACAGCTGATGCACTGCCATCTTGTCATTCACGACACGGTGAATAACTCTTTTCTTATTTTGTCGCCTTTAGCTATCTATTAAAACTCTGAAATCCCTAGAACGGAGGACAATGGGTGTGTAGTTCGAGTGATCCCCCCCCCCCCCCTCCCCCCCAAAAAAAATAAATAAATAAAAATAAATAAAGAAAAGAAAGAGCATATTTTAGCTACACCATACAAGTTGAAAGTATAGCGATGATAGAAAGCACATGGTATTATTTAAGTTTGTTTGAAAAGAAATAATGTGATTAATGTGATGACAGAAACAAGCTCATTAATGTGATGACAGAAATAAGCTCAGTGCTGAAAATGACAGAAAATGCATTTTCGTTGGTAGCCAATGACAGCTTTTTGCCATTGTTTGCGAGTTGTTTTTGTCATATATGGTATACGAGTCCGATGATATTGTTTGCCTTTCCCAGTGGAGAGCACGTCATCTATGATAAGATGAAGAAGCAGATGACGAAACGCCGTCTGGTTCTTCACTAAGCTATTTGCTGTCTTAGTGATGTATTTTAATTTTGTTTTTAGCTCTTTAAGGTCTTTAAATCTTCATTTTCCTTCGCAGTTTTCTTCAACTTTTCTGGCATGCCAAGAAACCGACCCTTCCGTGTAGCGATGTCAAGCTGCGACTGAGCTACATTGACGTTCATTCGAGTAATATCTTCTCTTGACATGTAATTGCTGAAGGCACCTTGCGCGGCCATTTCGTCGTTGGCCTCCTCTTCCTGGCGAATGGTCTCCTGCGCAGACCACCGCGCATCAAGATGAAGCATGGTGGCCCAGAGTTTCGGCGGCAGCTTGTTTCTCTCAGCGTAACGACTCGTAGTCGGGTACTGACTCGAATCTGAGTAGCACATTGGGCACGCTTGTGCAGGTGTAGTGCAACAGCGGACCTTGGGCTCCATAGACAGCTGATGCACTGCCATCTTGTCATTCACGACACGGTGAATAACTCTTTTCTTATTTTGTCGCCTTTAGCTATCTATTAAAACTCTGAAATCCCTAGAACGGAGGACAATGGGTGTGTAGTTCGAGTGATCCACCCCCCCCCCCCCCTCCCCCCCCCAAAAAAATAAATAAATAAAAATAAATAAAGAAAAGAAAGAGCATATTTTAGCTACACCATACAAGTTGAAAGTATAGCGATGATAGAAAGCACATGGTATTATTTAAGTTTGTTTGAAAAGAAATAATGTGATTAATGTGATGACAGAAACAAGCTCATTAATGTGATGACAGAAATAAGCTCAGTGCTGAAAATGACAGAAAATGCATTTTCGTTGGTAGCCAATGACAGCTTTTTGCCATTGTTTGCGAGTTGTTTTTGTCATATATGGTATACGAGTCCGATGATATTGTTTGCCTTTCCCAGCGGAGAGCACGTCATCTATGATAAGATGAAGAAGCAGATGGCGAAACGCCGTCTGGTTCTTCACTAAGCTATTTGCTGTCTTAGTGATGTATTTTAATTTTGTTTTTAGCTCTTTAAGGTCTTTAAATCTTCATTTTCCTTCGCAGTTTTCTTCAACTTTTCTGGCATGCCAAGAAACCGACCCTTCCGTGTAGCGATGTCAAGCTGCGACTGAGCTACATTGACGTTCATTCGAGTAATATCTTCTCTTGACATGTAATTGCTGAAGGCACCTTGCGCGGCCATTTCGTCGTTGGCCTCCTCTTCCTGGCGAATGGTCTCCTGCGCAGACCACCGCGCATCAAGATGAAGCATGGTGGCCCAGAGTTTCGGCGGCAGCTTGTTTCTCTCAGCGTAACGACTCGTAGTCGGGTACTGACTCGAATCTGAGTAGCACATTGGGCACGCTTGTGCAGGTGCAGTGCAACAGCGGACCTTGGGCTCCATAGACAGCTGATGCACTGCCATCTTGTCATTCACGACACGGTGAATAACTCTTTTCTTATTTTGTCGCCTTTAGCTATCTATTAAAACTCTGAAATCCCTAGAACGGAGGACAATGGGTGTGTAGTTCGAGTGATCCACCCTCCCCCAAAAAAAAATAAATAAATAAAAATAAATAAAGAAAAGAAAGAGCATATTATAGCTGCACCATACAAGTTGAAAGTATAGCGATGATAGAAAGCACATGGTATTATTTAAGTTTGTTTGAAAAGAAATAATGTGATTAATGTGATGACAGAAACAAGCTCATTAATGTGATGACAGAAATAAGCTCAGTGCTGAAAATGACAGAAAATGCATTTTCGTTGGTAGCCAATGACAGCTTTTTGCCATTGTTTGCGAGTTGTTTTTGTCATATATGGTATACGAGTCCGATGATATTGTTTGCCTTTCCCAGCGGAGAGCACGTCATCTATGATAAGATGAAGAAGCAGATGACGAAACGCCGTCTGGTTCTTCACTAAGCTATTTGCTGTCTTAGTGATGTATTTTAATTTTGTTTTTAGCTCTTTAAGGTCTTTAAATCTTCATTTTCCTTCGCAGTTTTCTTCAACTTTTCTGGCATGCCAAGAAACCGACCCTTCCGTGTAGCGATGTCAAGCTGCGACTGAGCTACATTGACGTTCATTCGAGTAATATCTTCTCTTGACATGTAATTGCTGAAGGCACCTTGCGCGGCCATTTCGTCGTTGGCCTCCTCTTCCTGGCGAATGGTCTCCTGCGCAGACCACCGCGCATCAAGATGAAGCATGGTGGCCCAGAGTTTCGGCGGCAGCTTGTTTCTCTCAGCGTAACGACTCGTAGTCGGGTACTGACTCGAATCTGAGTAGCACATTGGGCACGCTTGTGCAGGTGCAGTGCAACAGCGGACCTTGGGCTCCATAGACAGCTGATGCACTGCCATCTTGTCATTCACGACACGGTGAATAACTCTTTTCTTATTTTGTCGCCTTTAGCTATCTATTAAAACTCTGAAATCCCTAGAACGGAGGACAATGGGTGTGTAGTTCGAGTGATCCCCCCCCCCCCCCCCTCCCCCCCCAAAAAAAAAATAAATAAATAAAAATAAATAAAGAAAGAAAAGAAAGAGCATATTTTAGCTACACCATACAAGTTGAAAGTATAGCGATGATAGAAAGCACATGGTATTATTTAAGTTTGTTTGAAAAGAAATAATGTGATTAATGTGATGACAGAAACAAGCTCATTAATGTGATGACAGAAATAAGCTCAGTGCTGAAAATGACAGAAAATGCATTTTCGTTGGTAGCCAATGACAGCTTTTTGCCATTGTTTGCGAGTTGTTTTTGTCATATATGGTATACGAGTCCGATGATATTGTTTGCCTTTCCCAGCGGAGAGCACGTCATCTATGATAAGATGAAGAAGCAGATGGCGAAACGCCGTCTGGTTCTTCACTAAGCTATTTGCTGTCTTAGTGATGTATTTTAATTTTGTTTTTAGCTCTTTAAGGTCTTTAAATCTTCATTTTCCTTCGCAGTTTTCTTCAACTTTTCTGGCATGCCAAGAAACCGACCCTTCCGTGTAGCGATGTCAAGCTGCGACTGAGCTACATTGACGTTCATTCGAGTAATATCTTCTCTTGACATGTAATTGCTGAAGGCACCTTGCGCGGCCATTTCGTCGTTGGCCTCCTCTTCCTGGCGAATGGTCTCCTGCGCAGACCACCGCGCATCAAGATGAAGCATGGTGGCCCAGAGTTTCGGCGGCAGCTTGTTTCTCTCAGCGTAACGACTCGTAGTCGGGTACTGACTCGAATCTGAGTAGCACATTGGGCACGCTTGTGCAGGTGCAGTGCAACAGCGGACCTTGGGCTCCATAGACAGCTGATGCACTGCCATCTTGTCATTCACGACACGGTGAATAACTCTTTTCTTATTTTGTCGCCTTTAGCTATCTATTAAAACCCTGAAATCCCTAGAACGGAGGACAATGGGTGTGTAGTTCGAGTGATCCACCCCCCCCCCCTCCCCCCCCCAAAAAAAAAATAAATAAATAAAAATAAATAAAGAAAAGAAAGAGCATATTTTAGCTACACCATACAAGTTGAAAGTATAGCGATGATAGAAAGCACATGGTATTATTTAAGTTTGTTTGAAAAGAAATAATGTGATTAATGTGATGACAGAAACAAGCTCATTAATGTGATGACAGAAATAAGCTCAGTGCTGAAAATGACAGAAAATGCATTTTCGTTGGTAGCCAATGACAGCTTTTTGCCATTGTTTGCGAGTTGTTTTTGTCATATATGGTATACGAGTCCGATGATATTGTTTGCCTTTCCCAGCGGAGAGCACGTCATCTATGATAAGATGAAGAAGCAGAAGGCGAAACGCCGTCTGGTTCTTCACTAAGCTATTTGCTGTCTTAGTGATGTATTTTAATTTTGTTTTTAGCTCTTTAAGGTCTTTAAATCTTCATTTTCCTTCGCAGTTTTCTTCAACTTTTCTGGCATGCCAAGAAACCGACCCTTCCGTGTAGCGATGTCAAGCTGCGACTGAGCTACATTGACGTTCATTCGAGTAATATCTTCTCTTGACATGTAATTGCTGAAGGCACCTTGCGCGGCCATTTCGTCGTTGGCCTCCTCTTCCTGGCGAATGGTCTCCTGCGCAGACCACCGCGCATCAAGATGAAGCATGGTGGCCCAGAGTTTCGGCGGCAGCTTGTTTCTCTCAGCGTAACGACTCGTAGTCGGGTACTGACTCGAATCTGAGTAGCACATTGGGCACGCTTGTGCAGGTGCAGTGCAACAGCGGACCTTGGGCTCCATAGACAGCTGATGCACTGCCATCTTGTCATTCACGACACGGTGAATAACTCTTTTCTTATTTTGTCGCCTTTAGCTATCTATTAACCCTTTTGCGATGGTTCTGTGTAAAACATGGTTAACTAGCATGTTTTACAAAATCGACCCAATCAGAGTTTAGAATGATAATTTTAGCCAGTAAAGGTCGGGGCGGTAACCGTACTAAAACATGGCTAAGTAGCATGTTTTATATTAGGTACGATTAAAATCCAGTCTTATGTCCGATTTTGGTTTGCGGGTCTCGGCGTAAAACCATGCATCTAGTCATGTTTTACGGTTTTGTATCGGGAGGCTTCCATACAAATTCCAAGTATAAAAATCATCGCAAAAGGGTTAAAACTCTGAAATCCCTAGAACGGAGGACAATGGGTGTGTAGTTCGAGGGATCCACCCCCCCCCCCCCCTCCCCCCCCCAAAAAATAAATAAATACATATAAATAAAGAAAAGAAAGAGCATATTTTAGCTACACCATACAAGTTGAAAGTATAGCGATGATAGAAAGCACATGGTATTATTTAAGTTTGTTTGAAAAGAAATAATGTGATTAATGTGATGACAGAAACAAGCTCATTAATGTGATGACAGAAATAAGCTCAGTGCTGAAAATGACAGAAAATGCATTTTCGTTGGTAGCCAATGACAGCTTTTTGCCATTGTTTGCGAGTTGTTTTTGTCATATATGGTATACGAGTCCGATGATATTGTTTGCCTTTCCCAGCGGAGAGCACGTCATCTATGATAAGATGAAGAAGCAGATGGCGAAACGCCGTCTGGTTCTTCACTAAGCTATTTGCTGTCTTAGTGATGTATTTTAATTTTGTTTTTAGCTCTTTAAGGTCTTTAAATCTTCATTTTCCTTCGCAGTTTTCTTCAACTTTTCTGGCATGCCAAGAAACCGACCCTTCCGTGTAGCGATGTCAAGCTGCGACTGAGCTACATTGACGTTCATTCGAGTAATATCTTCTCTTGACATGTAATTGCTGAAGGCACCTTGCGCGGCCATTTCGTCGTTGGCCTCCTCTTCCTGGCGAATGGTCTCCTGCGCAGACCACCGCGCATCAAGATGAAGCATGGTGGCCCAGAGTTTCGGCGGCAGCTTGTTTCTCTCAGCGTAACGACTCGTAGTCGGGTACTGACTCGAATCTGAGTAGCACATTGGGCACGCTTGTGCAGGTGCAGTGCAACAGCGGACCTTGGGCTCCATAGACAGCTGATGCACTGCCATCTTGTCATTCACGACACGGTGAATAACTCTTTTCTTATTTTGTCGCCTTTAGCTATCTATTAAAACTCTGAAATCCCTAGAACGGAGGAAAATGGGTGTGTAGTTCGAGTGATCCACCCCCCCCTCCCCCCCCCCAAAAAAAAAATAAATAAAAATAAATAAAGAAAAGAAAG
This sequence comes from Phytophthora melonis, assembly GCA_024211575.1. NCBI lineage: Eukaryota > Oomycota > Peronosporomycetes > Peronosporales > Peronosporaceae > Phytophthora > Phytophthora melonis. The sequence continues at coordinate 327,115 of JAMXKT010000083.1, read as the reverse complement.
AGCATATTTTATAGCGATGATAGAAAGCACATGGTATTATTTAAGTTTGTTTGAAAAGAAATAATGTGATTAATGTGATGACAGAAACAAGCTCATTAATGTGATGACAGAAATAAGCTCAGTGCTGAAAATGACAGAAAATGCATTTTCGTTGGTAGCCAATGACAGCTTTTTGCCATTGTTTGCGAGTTGTTTTTGTCATATATGGTATACGAGTCCGATGATATTGTTTGCCTTTCCCAGCGGAGAGCACGTCATCTATGATAAGATGAAGAAGCAGAAGGCGAAACGCCGTCTGGTTCTTCACTAAGCTATTTGCTGTCTTAGTGATGTATTTTAATTTTGTTTTTAGCTCTTTAAGGTCTTTAAATCTTCATTTTCCTTCGCAGTTTTCTTCAACTTTTCTGGCATGCCAAGAAACCGACCCTTCCGTGTAGCGATGTCAAGCTGCGACTGAGCTACATTGACGTTCATTCGAGTAATATCTTCTCTTGACATGTAATTGCTGAAGGCACCTTGCGCGGCCATTTCGTCGTTGGCCTCCTCTTCCTGGCGAATGGTCTCCTGCGCAGACCACCGCGCATCAAGATGAAGCATGGTGGCCCAGAGTTTCGGCGGCAGCTTGTTTCTCTCAGCGTAACGACTCGTAGTCGGGTACTGACTCGAATCTGAGTAGCACATTGGGCACGCTTGTGCAGGTGCAGTGCAACAGCGGACCTTGGGCTCCATAGACAGCTGATGCACTGCCATCTTGTCATTCACGACACGGTGAATAACTCTTTTCTTATTTTGTCGCCTTTAGCTATCTATTAAAACTCTGAAATCCCTAGAACGGAGGACAATGGGTGTGTAGTTCGAGGGATCCACCCCCCCCCCCCAAAAAAAAAAAAATAAATAAATAAAAATAAATAAAGAAAAGAAAGAGCATATTTTAGCTACACCATACAAGTTGAAAGTATAGCGATGATAGAAAGCACATGGTATTATTTAAGTTTGTTTGAAAAGAAATAATGTGATTAATGTGATGACAGAAACAAGCTCATTAATGTGATGACAGAAATAAGCTCAGTGCTGAAAATGACAGAAAATGCATTTTCGTTGGTAGCCAATGACAGCTTTTTGCCATTGTTTGCGAGTTGTTTTTGTCATATATGGTATACGAGTCCGATGATATTGTTTGCCTTTCCCAGCGGAGAGCACGTCATCTATGATAAGATGAAGAAGCAGATGGCGAAACGCCGTCTGGTTCTTCACTAAGCTATTTGCTGTCTTAGTGATGTATTTTAATTTTGTTTTTAGCTCTTTAAGGTCTTTAAATCTTCATTTTCCTTCGCAGTTTTCTTCAACTTTTCTGGCATGCCAAGAAACCGACCCTTCCGTGTAGCGATGTCAAGCTGCGACTGAGCTACATTGACGTTCATTCGAGTAATATCTTCTCTTGACATGTAATTGCTGAAGGCACCTTGCGCGGCCATTTCGTCGTTGGCCTCCTCTTCCTGGCGAATGGTCTCCTGCGCAGACCACCGCGCATCAAGATGAAGCATGGTGGCCCAGAGTTTCGGCGGCAGCTTGTTTCTCTCAGCGTAACGACTCGTAGTCGGGTACTGACTCGAATCTGAGTAGCACATTGGGCACGCTTGTGCAGGTGCAGTGCAACAGCGGACCTTGGGCTCCATAGACAGCTGATGCACTGCCATCTTGTCATTCACGACACGGTGAATAACTCTTTTCTTATTTTGTCGCCTTTAGCTATCTATTAAAACTCTGAAATCCCTAGAACGGAGGACAATGGGTGTGTAGTTCGAGTGATCCACCCCCCCCCCCCCCTCCCCCCCCAAAAAAAATAAATAAATAAAAATAAATAAATAAAGAAAAGAAAGAGCATATTTTAGCTACACCATACAAGTTGAAAGTATAGCGATGATAGAAAACACATGGTATTATTTAAGTTTGTTTGAAAAGAAATAATGTGATTAATGTGATGACAGAAACAAGCTCATTAATGTGATGACAGAAATAAGCTCAGTGCTGAAAATGACAGAAAATGCATTTTCGTTGGTAGCCAATGACAGCTTTTTGCCATTGTTTGCGAGTTGTTTTTGTCATATATGGTATACGAGTCCGATGATATTGTTTGCCTTTCCCAGCGGAGAGCACGTCATCTATGATAAGATGAAGAAGCAGATGGCGAAACGCCGTCTGGTTCTTCACTAAGCTATTTGCTGTCTTAGTGATGTATTTTAATTTTGTTTTTAGCTCTTTAAGGTCTTTAAATCTTCATTTTCCTTCGCAGTTTTCTTCAACTTTTCTGGCATGCCAAGAAACCGACCCTTCCGTGTAGCGATGTCAAGCTGCGACTGAGCTACATTGACGTTCATTCGAGTAATATCTTCTCTTGACATGTAATTGCTGAAGGCACCTTGCGCGGCCATTTCGTCGTTGGCCTCCTCTTCCTGGCGAATGGTCTCCTGCGCAGACCACCGCGCATCAAGATGAAGCATGGTGGCCCAGAGTTTCGGCGGCAGCTTGTTTCTCTCAGCGTAACGACTCGTAGTCGGGTACTGACTCGAATCTGAGTAGCACATTGGGCACGCTTGTGCAGGTGTAGTGCAACAGCGGACCTTGGGCTCCATAGACAGCTGATGCACTGCCATCTTGTCATTCACGACACGGTGAAGTCGCATAACGGCTGTTGAAGGCAATCGAGACCTACAAAACCCGGTTCACGACGTTCAAATACACTAGGGCCAAGTATGTGACCCATCCCATCGAAGCAGATAAGATGGCGGCGTACCAGCTTTTATAGATCAGAAAGATCGCTGTTGCACCTCACCCCCCACAAGCGGGTCCAATGTGCTATTCGGATCAGAACCAGTACCCGGCAATGGATGGTGAAAGGAACGAGCTTCCTCCGAAACTGAGGACCGCCATGAGTCATCTGGACGCGCGCTTGTCTGAGCACGAGGCACTACGTCAGGAGGAGGAGGACAATGGCGGAATGGCAGCGCAGGGCGCGTTCAGCAACTACATGCCAACAGCTCCATATTATGTATGAGTATATTAGCGAGTGACTGCAGGGGTTCATCCCGGCATGGTGCGGCAAAGAACACTAAGAGGGCGTGTCAGTCGAGCTGTTCAAGTTTCAAGCTAAACATCAACGACCAATGAGAGAGTTATGGCTTGTCTAACATACAGTAATGTGTGACAATAAGGAACGCGTAGGAACTAATTTCCTTGTACAAATAATAAACAGCTGGGTGGGAGGAGCCCAGTTTCCCGCTGATAGTAATGATTTAGATGAACCATTTCTAAGGGTTGACCGTGAAAAAAACATCTCATACTAGTTTAGCACACTAATCCAGTACACAGAACCGGCTTTGTTACACTCTTTGGTCCAATAGCCTCCTTGCTTCTATTCATATCAGCGGTTCCTTATTGACGCACATTACTGTAATAAGATTACGATAGTCGACTCCTGCAGTGCAACGTATTGCTACCCAATTATATAAAAGAACGCGCTGATCTTGTTAAAGCTGCCGCTTCAAGCGCAGCTGCTGAACGGAATTTTTGACGCGTGAGTTTGTGCACTTGGACGTGAGCAACCACCTTACTAGGTCCTCTTGTGGAACATCGTGTTCATCTTCTATAACAAAGTAATCGTTAGTCGCAGAAGGTACGAAACCCACTACACGTGGTAGCCTTTGTCCATCTCCATCTAATTCAATCATAGTCAAACAAACCCCGTTGAACACTTTTCATATGAGTTCCGTCGGTATGACGTACAAGCAGCAAAACAAATCATGGTTGCTTACAAGAGCTCCACTAGAAAAAAACAGAAGATACAATCGTCTATCAATATCTAGTAAGCAACTCACTCTTCGAGCCGGGCAGCCAAAAACTTAGATTGACCTTCAAGTAATTGCCATAGATATTCTTGAATAACTTATGAGCGGCGGCCTGGACCGTACCATTATTAATGATACCAGATTACTAGTCCACACACATAATTTATGATATCATCTCGCAATCATACATACTGTAGTATGCGATGCGCACTACTCAATGCGCCGCACCGTCGCCGTTGTCACAGCTAGCCAGTACCACGGGTACCACCACGGCCACAACGGATGCGCGGTGCTGCTGCCTTGTCGCGGGCGATTATAAATACTACGCTCAATTTAGCTGCTACATGCCCAGCGCTCTGTCGACGTGTGTCGAGCTGGCTTAGTCGAAGTTATCATTTCAAATATAGAACTCATATACATGCATGCACACAAAAAACCATAACAAAATCAGCATATATGCACAACAATTGACTAAGCTACGCCCACGGTCCGCAAATCCCGAGATAAGGAAGCGTATGCACAAGACCCGTCGGTACACCTCTGTAATTAACAACTATCCAATCAAATGCCCGAGCAATATTTTTCAATTTTCAGCCTCTAAGAAATCAATATTGGCAAGTACCATGACTTGAGAAAAGGGGCAATGTGCTCCATTTGGTGAACAACCTACCTCTTTTTGGCATGGAAAAACAGTTGCCTGTTGTGCACAGCCAGTACCGGACAGTACCATTCTTTATGAAAGGGGCCAAATTGCCCCCCTTGGCAGCTTAACAATTTAGCTTGTATACTATATTTAATATAATTTAGTAAAAAAGCTGCGTTCTCTAACTGGTTGATAAAATTCGTGGTGCTACCTATCTTGCCGACAGAGCTTAAGTGGCAGCACAGACGAATACACATACCGAAGCGATTCCGCAGCTACATTCCAAACCTAAATGTCGAGAAAATACCGGGAGAAAATTTGACCCCTCCCCCCTCTCGTCCAGATTATTGATTGGCTCCCAGACTGATGGATGGGTCTTTATGGTGTCTTTCTTACCAAAATTGGAAATTGGTCCGTCGAAAACACTGCGGGAAATAGAATCGCACTACTTCGAAGGAGTACGCTCTTTGTGGTGCCATATCACAGCCGTAGTTTATTTCACAGTAGGCAGGCACCTGATGCGACGTAGATACGGTTATAACTTGCAGGGGGTCAATTGGAGTCGATGTAGGTAATCGGTGTGGTTCCAAAAAGGTAAACCGATACTGGTATTCTGACACAAGGCTAAACGGGATTTTTCCCAGTAGCTGCGTGAGTCACCGAGTGGCAGATTACTATGCGCTGGTGATCTGATTGATGGATTCAGACCCGGCTGTACTTGTGTGGTTCTAGGGACTGCAGAGTTTTAATAGATAACTAAAGGCGACAAAATAAGAAAAGAGCTATTACCATGAAGAGGGCTGTGCTCAATCTCCGACGCCGCCAACGCTAGCAAACTCGGTAGAATGCTTACGGTGCGCTGCACGCCAGCCAGCTCAAGACACATACGTTGGGCTACCAGGGTAACCCGCGAATACGCCACCACCTGAGCCATCAGCGTCTACTCCAATGGCGGAACCTCGGCCGCGCACTCTGGCGCAGCTTGGCAGCGCCTGGCTTGAGGCGACTTTGCTCAACGTGAGCATCAGCCTAAAGCTTGTGCGAAACGTGTTGAAGGCCAACCCTCTGTACCATTCTAGCTGATGGTTGCAGGCTGGTGCCTAAGTATGTGTAGTATGGCTCGAACACTGCCAGTGCCCACAAATATTTTGAATACGAGCGATTAGCGTAGGAAGTACAATATATATGAGTAAAAAATAAGATGGTGAGTATTTCAAACGTGTGATCTTGGCTTCAGTCTTCCTCTGCATCTGCTTTGATGAACGCCCGCTCAACCCTGTGGCGTTTGCGCTGTCGGTATTTCTTTATCTCTCTGGAGGGTAGGTTGTGGTGACACCTATGTCGTTTCCCAACTGGTTAGGAACTCAACTCTTTCATTGATGCGCCGGCCGTCGAGAATAGCCCGCATCCAGTATGTCCTTGCAGGTCGACCCCAGTCATTCCGCCTTCCCTGTGTCGTCACCCTTCTGCGCAGCTTGACGAGTAGGGCTTTGATGATGCTTTACTTGGGCACCGCGTCCAGCAGGCACGCGATACTCGAGGCGTCATTTCTGATTACGCCCCACGTCCTCTACTACCGGGCGGCTCCTGGCCTACCCCCGCGCTTTAAGGTACGCCGTGTGCCAACTGAAAACAAAAACTTGAACGCGTTAGGGAGCTCTTGGGCAGAGTCAGCGAGTCCAAATCGCCGAGCCATAGGACTCGGGCAGGCTTCAGGCCTTGGGTCACCATTTCGCGTCCGTACTCCTTCGGCTGAGGAGTGAGATGGGGCTTGCGAGGATCCCGAGCCATTGTCTCGTGACTACCATGATCGTCACGCGATTTAGCTCTTGGCAGGTCGGAACCTTGCCTAACCACGGGCAGTCGCTGTATGGCGTTGCTGCCACGCATATTTCTGAGGAGCACTTCAGCAACTGGTATCGCTTCCTATGGGGCCTGGTTAGGGCGCGTACCATGCGGGGTACAAACTGACTCGTCACGATGACGAAGACCTCCATGTCCTCCATGAGCAGCTGAGAGTCTTCGCGACCCATATCGCTGCAGATGGTTGTCCACTGGTACTTGGGGGTATCGTGAGTCGGGCTGCGAGCTAGGGAGGGGGCGTCGGTGGACTGCGGGGAATACTGCGTTTTCGAGATACACAGGGTCAACCAGAAGATATGATGTAGATACAGCCTAGACACACTCATTTTGTTGGTTGAAACTCGACTGTTCTCATAGATACTAATCCTTTATATTGAGTGGTGTGGAGTAGCCCAAGTTTGGTATGTCCATTCTACTCTTGGTGAGCCACGCATCTTCGGAATGTGGCGCAACATGTACTTGTGCATGATCGATGTGTTTTCACATATGTTGTGTGTGAGCCATTTTTCTATGTGTTTCCAGGTTCTGTCGCCTTTATGTTTTAGTTGGGAGAGCCCAACCTGACAAAGTCCATCTAAAATAAAACAAGCCAGCTCCGGAGGAGGGTTGTTTTGAAACTAAGCCCACACTATAAGCATAAGATTTGTAAATACTTTTCTGTATGGTTTGACTCCCCCAATCAAAAAAATAGGACAAAGTAGTTTAAACGGAACTCACAGAAACAAACCTGAAGCTTATTCGTTCAGTCCACTTCGGCATGACGGCCACGTCGGAACAAGTTTACGATTTACTCAAACACTCAAGCATTGGCCTTCATATTCCGGCGATACCGGGCCTCCCGTAATTTCGGAGAAAACGATCCGCGATGGCAGCATTAGCCCCGTAGCAGACGCGGTAAGAAACACCGACGTTCAAAAGACAATTATTTCACTTCCTACATAAACAAAACGTAAAACGACATTTTCCTCTATGTCGGGGCGCTCTCTTACTACCATTGTGGGCGACCCGCCGAAGTGAAAGCCATTTAGTTTAAAAAAAACGTTAGTAAGCGATATTTCCCGTTCCAAGGTGGTACTGAGCCAACAGTATCACTAGGCACTCCATTGACATGCAATGATCTTGGTATTTTCTCATCTGTACAGTTCAGTCAAGCAGTCGAAATCATAAAAATTGTACTGGCATGTCCAAATTATACAAACTGTAAGCTTACTTATTATTTACGAGCTTGGGTTTTGAATGAAGTACTACGATGAGTATCTTTTCTGCAGCTCTTGGTCCCTACTTCTTATCTTTCTAGCGATACTACGTAGAGCGGTTGACACCAACATCCGCAGCAGCAGCCACTGTGGTCTTTGTCCCTCAGTCGAGTGCATTCATCTTAACTTTAGTATTGGTTTTGGAGTAGCCAATCCTTCGACTACCGGAGCCATCCTCTTATGGACATCCGATCGGATCCATATATGACCAATAGGATCCCTTAAGATTGTCGAATTAGTACGCGCTGTGTGTCTCGGAGACGTCGGCACGGACTGGTTGGTGTTGCGTGCTTCAAACTTTTTTCTCCAATTCTTTAAAACTTTAGTATTTGTATAAACGTATCTCACTGATAAACGTTTTTTCCACTGTATCATTGGTTAGGAATGTAGTAACGAGAACGTTATTACTAAATACGATTATATTATCACTACCAATAGTGACTGTAGTATTATTCACTATATTATTATTGATTTAAGTCCCGAAGTTACCCTACTATCAGTTAGGGATGATATCAGATATATAATCATGGCGGCCATCGCCACGTGACTTGCCGAATACAAATTGTAAAAAGTGCGCTCAGTGCCCCATAGTTAAGGGGCCGTACTTAGTCGCTGAGGGCACCAGAAATATATATATATGATATATATTTCTGGATGATGATATCATATTATGACAAGCCAAGCGGAGCCCCGCAAGCGGGGCTCCATGAACAGGGTTTAGCCGAGCTCGTGAGACTGCCTGCTTCGCTTCGCTCGGCGGGGGAGTTTCCCAATTTGGATTATAACATCGTACTATTTTCAAGTTCTGTATATAAATGATACTCATATTTGTTTTAAAATTTCATGAACACAGTCGATGGCTTAGCTGACAGGACGACAGGAACTAACTTGGAGTTTACCTGTTAGCCAAATCATGCCACATGTGGTCAACGCGACGTTCAATGCGGCTAGTCACCTCGGTAGGCAATTTACTTAGGCATCTAGACGCGGATCTTGGTCTGAGAAATGGGGTCGCAGAAAAAACAAATATGTGAACGGGAATGAGGTAAACGATCAGAATCCTAGTCAATTTCGAGCAAAACACGGCTGAAATCGTCAAAAACGGGTCCAAATCTAAAAAAAATGGGCGCATGCCCCCCTCCCCCATTTGACTAAAGATCCACCCCTGTAGGCATCGTCGCCCACCACGATACTGCCTCTAAGCAATATTTTCTGCAACACATAAAACATCTTGGCTTTGCGTACCATTCAGGGGGCAATTACTCCTTCGCTGACATCGCCTACCGAACCAACCCAACATAAGTCTAATATGAGCTTGGTCCTGTGCCAATGGTTTGTCAAAAACTATTGAGTCTGGCTCGAAGGCATACTGGTTTTATAGCGGCGATCCGCAGCAGGTGCAACTAAAACAATGGCTCAAGTTGGCTAGTGTCTATTGATCTGTCAATGCCTTCCAGCATGTTTTACTGGATCTAATGAGAATCGACGATGATGGCAGAATGCATTCCTAAGCAATCTTATGGTAGACTGCAATCTGCGGTTTTTAGCGTGTATTTCTTCAGGCGCTGTAGACTCCGTGCACTACACCTTTGCCCGGCCATTGTTGGCCTTTTCCGCAACCAAAGTTGGCACAAATTTTGGAGATAGTTGAAGTTAGCAGAATATTTCCCAAATCATGAAATTCATTTCATTCAAAGTTGCCTAATTCTCAACCAAAGTTGGCACTCTTCCTGGGGACTCGCACTTACCGCACCCTGTCACATCCCGTACTGCATGTCCTCCATGCGCAGCGCCGCATTGACGAAGTCACGCGCGTGAAGCTCCATCTTGAGCACCAACTGCTGCGTAATGCAGGGCATTGACACGTGGGCCGCGCGCTCCAGAAGGCGCATGCGCGCCTCCGTCTTCGTGAGCCTCTTGCCTTCGTCGTCCGTCTGGAACCCTGGCTGCAGCATCTCCTCGCGCATGAGCGCCAGGTACTGTTTAATGTGCGACTTAAGCACACTGAAACAGTTCTCGATGGGGTTACACATTGGACTGTAGGGTCCAAGGCGTAGCAGGACCAGGTCGTCACGGGGCTTCACGAGCACCTCCGTTTGATTGTGCGCTGGTGCGTTATCAAACACGATCACGACCTTCTTGTCTACATACTCGGTCTTGTACATGTCCGACTCCTTGACGACGTCGTACAGGTTCTCGATGAAGTCGGCATTGGTCTGCTCTTAATGCTACCGCGATGCGTTCGGTACGCCACGACACCGATAGCAGACGACACAGCGCACTGTATCTGCAGGTTCGCCCCTTTGGAGGGCGGCAGCTTCTCGACGGCGCGCTCTCCCTTCTTGGCTCGTCCGCGAGTACGCTTGACGTACAAGTTGTAGTTAGTCTCGCCAAAATACACGACGAGGTTGCCCTCGTTGTGGTGTTTGACGAGCTCCTTGGCGAACTGCTTCCTCTTCTCCTTGTTCTCCTGACTGTTGCACGTGACCGGCTCGATACGAGCCTATGATGACAATTATTGTTCATCAGCGTTATTTATAAAGAGTCATGTATAATGCGTGTAACAAGCGAGTCTCACCTGCTTCACGGTGTACAGCATGTCGAGCAGGTGGCGGGAGATGGTCGAAGTCGAGAGGTGCACCTGGAAGTCGTCCAGGACGAGGTCCTGCATAGTCTTCAGAGTGTACGAGCAGCACTCATTCAGGTAGGACTCAAGCGCCTCCTTGATCGCCGGCGTCACCTTCGCCACCCTTGCGCCACCGCACGGGAGGTTCTCCATGCGGCCCGACTTCACCAGGTACTGCGCTGTCGTCCGCGGAAAGCCGTTGTGGCGCGCAACAGCCTGCCAGTCACCCCCGGAGTTGTACGCGTCCAGGACCCTGCGGCGCTCTTCGGGGCTGTGCGCCTTGAGTGAAGCTTGAGAAGGCATCTTTACGCTTGGTGGTGAGTTGGGAAATGAAAGCTTTTAGCGGCGCCTACAGCAACAGGAGTCGTGCTGCAGGACGCAAGGGCAAGTCGAAGCGTTTTACGTAAGCGCCAACATTGGTTGAAGATTAGACGACTTTGCTTGAAATGAATCTGATACTTTAACCAGAATTTTGTCAACTTCAACTACCTCCAAAATTTGTGCCAGCTTTGGTTGCGGAAAAGGCCAACAATGGCCGGGCAAAGGTGTATATAATAGACACTCGCCAACGTGTCATATGAGAGTTCATTAGGCCACCTTGCTACCTATAGAAGCACAGCTCGAACGCTCTACATGTAGTTGCTACTGAGGTATTTGATTAGTACTGCCCCGCATCGCGCGCCAACACCGTAGTGTCAGCGGGCATATTTGCATTCTAACGCTGGCTCAGAGGTAAGGCTCTCGGTGGGCATAAGTGATCCCGTGGTGCACTGGTATCACACAAAGCTCAATTTATTGAACTTCTTCGCTTTTTAAGAATAACTATAAGACGTGACAGTCCAAGACTGGAAACATTATTGAATAAAGGTCCTCGTGAGCTTAAAAGAAGGCCATCACTTTGTTTCAAAGTGGTATACACACCTTTTCAGAGTTAACGATTCGAACTGAAAGAAATATTTTTTTTATTGTTAATGATCGAATACCTGTTGGAGTGCTACATGGTGGCGAATTCCGGTCATATTAGTCGTGTGTTCTTTGCTACACCATCGACCCCATTTCGCACCATTTTTATTAGATATACACCCAAGACAGCGCATTCAAAAATTCCGACAGCCGTTAATACCGATAACCAGACCACTTTAAAAGTGGTAAAATCAGAAAAAATCCACCTTTTCCACGTTCTGGTAAGCCTTAAAGGTGGAACAAATTTCGGTAAGAATGACCAGAATTCAAGTCTTTTCTGGACGATACCACGCACAATAGCACTCACATAGCTGTCAAAAGGGCGCTGACACGTGATATTTTCCGTCGAGCGAAGTGAGCCGGAAAATAAGTTTTGCGATCAAGCGGAAGAAGCCACGTTGTCATGCTCTCCGTGATGGCCAAGAACCAGTGCCCAAGCCACAGTCGCACGGATCGTGCTCAAGTTCAGGTAGGGCTGTCGCCAGTGGTGGTTTTCCCGATGCGATGATGAGAACGGTTTTCCATGAAGCCACCGGGCGCAGCCATAGTTAGATTTATTAGACGAATGCTCTTGCGGACCTGGGCTCAGTCGGCTTTTCGCCTCGTCGGACGCAGCCTCCTCGGAGCCCAGGCCATATTTCGTGCTCGAGACGTACGCTAGCGCTAGATTTGAACCCGCCACGCCACTCCCTAGGGCAGCCTCAACTCCACTCACTTCGTGAGCCTCGCTACGGCTTGCCTCCATAATCAAGAGCAATCGTCTTTGCCCCCAACGTGCTTCTACAGTGCTGATGAGGAAAAGTACAGATGCATGCCATACATTGCGGAAACTGCGAAAATGATGTTGGAGTCGACGAACACGACTATGCTTCTATTCGTAGCGAAATCCCGTAACTTTTGCTAAGCTACACTCGTGGCAATAGTGAAGTTCGCACGTTATAGCTCATCAACGCAAGCAGTATAATTCACCGACACAAAGGCGCCATCACTGTACTATGCGGTAAACGAAACTAGGAATCAAGATGGGGTTCCCGTACAGTCAGGAAGGGGGACACCATGCCACCCCGCGTATGTAGGTATGCGGTTGTCGCTGTTATCAATTTATACACTTGCGTATTTTGATCGATGTAAAACGAGGTTTGGAAGTGGCAGCGGGGGCAGTGATCCGATGCACAGTGGGCCCACAGTCTAACACAAAAGTATCCGTCAAGTACTTACTTGTGTCTGCCACCCTTTAGACTCGTACTTAGTCAGCCGGTTAGTAATTATACTTGGGTATTCTATGGGTTCCACTTTCCCCACTTCCTGCCGAGAAAATGTGCCACTTTAGAGCAAAAAGTGGAGAAATTGACAATTGCCACTTTTAAAGTGGTCTGCCGATAACACAACTGCATTAACCGCGCTAACCGGGCCCACTACACTCGGCATCCCCGACAGCCAAATGCATTGACCTATAAATCTCGAGGTTGTTGAGCGCGTATCCGTGATTCAGCCTCTAAGATAGTAGTACCGAATCCTACTTCTTCAAGCTAAGCTACTGTTCACCCACGATTCGTGGTATTCTCGAAGTGCCAGGACTCTAACGTCAATATATCTAGCGGTTAAAAACGGTTTAGGATGTTTCAAACTGATACGGAGTTTATCGCTAACAAACTGACCCAGCAAGCGTTTAGCCTCCAAGGGTGTCCGAAGCAGGACCGTGCAGTGACTGTTATGGTAAACCCGGCGCCTAGTACTGTAGTATAGGCAAATGAACGGCAGCTTTACATCGTATTGTCACCTATCGATTGGTACCCTGAGTTCGGACAGCAGTGTAATTCTTTGGTAAATCGAGCAGTCTTTCCGCGGGCTCTGCATACTATCCATATAGTAGGCACTTACAATAAGAGGGTTCATTATGTGGTTCCGTTGCTTGACCAAAATGCCCCTCGTTCATTATGCTGCATTGCTACCTATAGTTACGAATGCTCGAACGCTGTACACATAGATACTAATACTGTGATGATTGATTAGTAGTGTTCGAGGTGGTTGATCGAGGCCGAAGCCAAAACTAATGTATAGATTGTTTGGGTATGAGCTGCTCCAATGCCCATTTTTCTGTCTTACCCTTGCTACGCAGATCCACACCATACTACGTAGAGGTTATTATTTACTTCTCCTGTGAGTAAAGTATTTGCCTTGTGAAGTGAAGCGATGTTGAATGCAGGGTGCAGCGTCACCGTAGCTTTCTGCTCTACAAAGGGGTTTGCTTATAATTTTCAGGTCAAGTTAAACATTGCTGGGCTTTGTTACGCATACCAATTACGCATAATACTACCGGCCAAATCGTAGGGCCTCTATGATTTCTAGAAATTCTTGCTGCTACTTAGCTGTAGGTACAACAGCTACAGACGGCTACGATGGCGCGCTATCTTCCAGTATGTTAGTAAATGTTTTCGCTGCTGCCGTCAATAGAGTATTAGGTATTAAGCAGCAGAAGGTAAAGTAGCCTTTGCCAGCTTCTTGGTCAAAATAACATTTTATGTGACGTGTGGTGCACATTAATGTACGTAATACCATGTGTCACACATAATTATATTTTGACCAATCAGAGAGTTACTGTCGATCCTTTCAGCCAATCAAAGCCCGTTATTGTGTGACATCTCGCTTTCATAGTTAAGGAATCGCAAAGTGGCGCTACGATTATATATCTGACGTGTACCTATGCTGGACGTATACCACAGAAATGTGTACCATGTACGATGTAGTCGTATGTACCCAGAAATGTGTACCATGTACCATGTACCATGTAGTCGTATGTACCCAGAAATGTGTACCATGTACCATGCAGCCAATTGCTTTGTATTAGCCAATCGGCATTGAGAATTAGTTTGGTGTGGACCACCGGAGCGTGACATTTTTCTCCATAGTTAGCTAAGCGAACCCTCCATATTACAAGGCCGTATGTGGACCACACACCGCCGAGCAATGCAATCAATATTTATTGAGAAGTATGCCGACTAGTGCTGCGCCGTCTTCTTCGCGCAGGACGAGCGCGTACCTGCGGGTTCTGACGAGCAAGCCGCTATTCGAGAATGTGGTTTCCTTCATGGACGGGTATCCGCCTGTTGTGGCAAAGTTCGCGCGTGCGCAGCGCTTCAGACCGCGCGTAGAGGGGAGATATCCGTCCTCCCGCGGTCTTTTGCCCCAATTGGCCATCATTTGCGACGAAGTGGCGGTGCTTGACGCTCTTTTAAAGCTGGTGGCAAGCCAGTCGCCGAGTTATCGCAACCCGGAGACTGAGTTCGTGGGCGTCGTGCGTTGCGCCGTGAGATTCGACAAGTTGAAGATGTTGCAGTGGATCGAGACGCACCTGGAGCTGAGCTCGTACGCGTTCGAGACGGACCTCATGGACATTGCAGTGGGTTATACCAAGGGGATGAAGGTCATGGATTGGCTGTTGGTGCACCACTTAAAGATGAAGAAGGAGGTCTCGGCGTGGGCCTTACGACTCGCGGCCTACAGCGGGGAGCTCAGCAAGATTAAATGGCTACATGGCCACGGATTCCGAGGCTTTTCGTGCACAACGGCCGATGACGCCGCGTGTGCGGGTCATACAAAAGTGCTGAGGTTCTTGCTGGAGCATCGAAGTGAGGGCTGCACCTCGAGAGCGTTGGATCAAGCTGCAGCTCATGGACACATCGAGGTGGTGAGGTATTTGTTCGAGTTTATTCACGGTAGAGCGGATGCAGAGCGACATCGAGTCACGGCCAGAGCCTCGTTCGCGATGACCAAGGCGGCATTGTGTGGGCATGCGGAGGTGGTGGGGTTTCTAGGACGACGACAGTGTAAGCCGCTGAACAACACACTGCTGGATGTGGTGGCGACTGGAGAGCTGCAGGTCCTGAAGGAGTTGTGTCGATACTCAAGTGAAGGATGTCTCGTCGAAGCGCGCAGACGAGCAAAGGCATTGGGGCTTGCAGATATCGCAGCGTACCTCCGCACTCAAATTGTACCCACGGCTTGGGCCTGCAGACTTCACCGACATTCACGCTCTGGGCCAAGGCGCTGCCAAAGGAAGCCAAAGGCGACATAGAGAGTTTGATAACATTTCGTCGCAATGTTAATTGTTATACTGTGCATTCAACCACGTCAGGTATTGACAAGACTGTACAATCGATCCCAATCTTGCAGAGGGAAATCTGTCGGTGTGGGCGGTGAATCGCAGTCAACAACTTGGAGGAGGACGGTCCAGTTTTCTTCGGATGAATTCATCAACAGTGCCGAGTATTCAGGTAACAATCGTTTGCTGAAGTCCGGCCATAATTCTCTCGAGATCGAAGCAGTATGGGGAACCACCAGCTAGTAAGTTTGGCGGATATCTGGTTCTGGTTGGAGGAATACGTCCATCCACGGCGGGAAAAATGATACGGAGGTTTGCGTCAGATCGATAGCAGGTGCGCTCATCGTTGGATGAAGCACATTCTGAGGAGTTTGTGGGACCAAGGCCAGGACGCAACAGCTCCGGCGGAAGCTCGGTGATGGGGTTTCCTCCTAACGCCAGATCATACGGCTGTAACCGGATAACAAAGGACGGAACAGAAGTTAAGTTGCTGTTCTCCACGTAAATACTTGATCTAACGCGCCATTTTGCATCGACATCATTTGGCAGCTCGCGAAGATTCGTCTCGCAAAAAGTTTGCATCAGGCCCGTTCGAAAACCGGACGCCAATGGCTTCCTTCCACTAGGTTTGCAATAGCTATCAGAACGAGCTGCGTCTCAGTCAGCATCTGTGCGAGCCCGTCATCATCTCGCAGAATGTCAACCTGAAACCCGTCAGCGGTAAGCTCCAATTCACCGACGTAACGCAGCACAATTGCTGTTGACACACCCACAGTCGACATGAGATCCAACGCACGGTCGGACACAAGCAAAGTAAGCCGACGTCGGGATTCAAGGCGCAAGAACCAGCCAGAATTGAAAATCAAGGACGATCAACACTTGATAACAAGCAGCCCAACATAAAAGCTATTGTGTCGAGCGTCTGGTAGATGTATATTCATACGAAATCCCTGCATGGTCTGGAGAACGGTGTCAAAAACTTATCGGCAGATGATGGAGGCATGGAAGCCCTTTCGTCTGCACCAAAGAGTCGACGTCGACGCTGAAAGGCACGGTACAGTTGATCCACGCAACCATCCGTCTGCTTGGCTCTAGAATTCACGCTGCTACTTCTGGTTGGGGGTGCAGAGCTCGATTTTTGCCTACTACGTTAGGCGGCCTAGGCGAGTTTGTCATCGAGCGACATTCTCGCGACATCCACCGCCTCATTCGCATAACCCGAATTCGCAGTTTCGAAGAACGAAGAACTACCGTTAGGAGCGAGTATCATCGAACGACATTCTAACGACTTTCACGCGTTATTCCCACTTCAACTTGCACATTGAATTGCAAAGCATGCATAGTACTCGTGCTCGACTTGCCCGACACACCATTTCATTATCATTGCCAGTGAGGCCTCGAGGCGGCGTACACAGGTTGTGCCTTTAGTGCGGCAGTGGAGTTTTTTTTATTTCATTCAATTTTGACTGTTAGGCACGGGGCAAATGCTGCGGCTGCGAAGCAGGCGTGGGAGATGCTGGTGCATCATAATATACGGTACGTACTTCCTTACTAAAAGAGAACATAAACATCTTTAGAGTAAAACTAGGGCTACGCATAGGCTGGGATAGAATTTTATAAGGGAAGCCAGAACTTTCACCACATCAGTAGTATTACGACGACTACCAAAGCGTGCGAGCGCAACCTCAAAGGTTAACGACTCGTCGCCTCTCTTGCCTAGCAAGTGAGACGAAGAACTATCAGCTTCTGGGCGATACCTTTATGATAAACCTGGAGCATTAAATATCTTATATCATAGTTAACGTCACGTTTTGTTTTCTTTGCATTGTTTGTACACCGAATGTGTGACCGCATATAGTATAGCCCTCAATCATACCAAACTTTGACGTTGAGCAGACTATTTCTTTTAGAAATCCTTAAATTTTAAGCTTACGACTACGTCAATGGCCCCGCGACCGTTCCATGCCTTCGCTAGAAATCGTGGCCTACAGAATTGTCAGGCTTCTAGCTACTGCATTTTGTACTTCGTAATTAAAACGCGTGTTGTCCTCGTACCGCTCCAAACTTACCAGACAGTATCGCATTACCTGGCAGATGCTGCGGCTGCGAAGCAGGCGCAGGAGACGCCAATGGGTAATGATAAAAAAACCTGCTATAAACTAGAAATTATGGCGAAAAACGCGCGACCATGTTAGTTTAGGGAACTTGTGGCTGTACTGAGCAATTGTTGCAGCTCGCGAGATAAAGGAAAAGCAGGGAGATAGGTACGTACGTACGTGTCGGTTGCTTTGGAATGCGAAATGGCTGAAGTCATGCCCTAACTAAACACGATCTCTGGAAGACAGAAAACTAATGACTCGAGATCGGGCTCAGTTACCGGCTCCAGCTACTGGGTCACCAGTAGAAAGACAGCCAGCGACAAAGGACCACGATACCGGCCTCAGTTTACTGGCTTCAGTTACCGAGGCGCGAATTAACCTGATTTGAGCTGCCTAGCAGCATGACCTATCGGCCACTGCTATCCCAGTAAAAAACTATTTGAAGTACCCGTATTTCAAAATCCTCCTATCTCAGGCTTCGCTGGGCCCCAGTTGTACATGTATGTCAAGTAAGTCACAGTTGCTGATTGTAGCGGGGGTGTCCGTGCTGTCAAAGCTCCATATTGGTATCTTTTCCCCCTGAGAACTGCGAACTCCCCGGACCACCAGTCCGGGTACCCCGAATAGTAGTAGAACTATTGCTGTCGGTAGATCGTGTTAATTAGGAACTTTGGCATAGTTATAGCTGGCAAAATAATGCGTTGACACACCATTTGTACTCCTACGCAGCATTTGCGGCGTGGCGCCGTCGGTAGTCAGCTTCATCTTCACGCAGAATCTGTGCGGCGCGGTTTGCTACCATCACCACAGACGAGTGCACGTTGCCGTTCGGGATGAGTGGGATGACGGACGCGTCAGCTACGCGTAGGTTCTTGACGCCGAAGACGCGCAAATGGTTGTCCACGACACCCTCGTCCTCTGATGTCGCCATGGACGCACTGCCCACCCAATGCGTATTTCTAAACACCGAGTTGAGTACCCACTCCTCCAAGTCTATCAACCACAGTGCACATATCCGTCAGGGTGCAATTCGTAGTACTCAAACCGTGTACTTAGTGTATAGCGTATAGCATACCTTTCGAGGAAGTGACGTCGGCGCCTGGGGTGATTTCCTTCCCGATCAGGTCCTTCTCGTCTAATACAACATTAAAGACGTTAACGTTAGTATATCCCAAGCACATCCCACCCCCACCA
Organism: Phytophthora melonis; assembly: GCA_024211575.1. Classification (NCBI taxonomy): domain Eukaryota; phylum Oomycota; class Peronosporomycetes; order Peronosporales; family Peronosporaceae; genus Phytophthora; species Phytophthora melonis. The sequence goes on along the minus strand of JAMXKT010000083.1, from coordinate 308,524 downwards.
CACTCGGCCAGCCTCACCAAGTATTGCTGCAATCTCTCGAACCACGCCAATGGCCCACGTGATCTTCCAGACGTCTCCTGCTCGAAGGTGCTCAGGCTTGTGCTCCGGCACCTCCGACACAACGCGCGGGATCAAGTGGTCATCGATGTCGTTGTCGTCGACGGAAGCGTCTTCGTCGTGAACGAGCACGACGCGATTGCGCGCTAGCGGGTGAAGCAGCGCGATCGTGATAATCACCTCCGTCACGTGGTTGAGCTCTGCGCTGTTGGACATGTGCGGCTCGGACTTGCGTGGAAACAGCGTGAGCTGGATTTCGGGTATTGTCGAGCCTGGGGGGATCAGAAACGCCCCTGCACTAATGCCAGCCGAGCCGAATAGACCGAAGCTCGACGCGTTGGTGTGCTTGGTGTTGGTGGCCTTGAAGTACGAGTCCAACTCCGCCCTTTACCATGTACGACAACATAGTCAGAATCCTAGCGCCGAAGCAATGGGCAAGTGGGGGACTTACTTGAGGTCGACGGCCCGTGGCAACTCGCACTCGAACGTCATCCCAATGACGGGGTGGTCTTGCAGGTTCATCCCAACACGAGGCAGGTGCTTCTTCACTGGGAGACCGACTTTCTGAAGCGTGTCGCGATTCCCGAGTCCCGATAACATCAGAATCTTGGGCGTGTTGATCGCTCCCGCTGTGACGATGACTTCGCCGTGCTCGGCGAGACGAATGAGCTGCTCCGTGCCGTTCCGGTAGCGAACTTCCACACCTTCCGTCACGTTGTTGTCATTGATCCTGATCCTCTGCGGCCATTCCAACCACAAAAACAACGTCAGATTATGAGTTGGCAACGTTTGTGGGAAGAAAGAGACACTGCACTCACCGTGACGGTCGTGTCGAGCATCAGGCGGAAGTTGCTCTTCGTGGATTTCCCCGTTTTGGTATCCAGCATGGGTCCGAGGAAGGCCTTAGCAGCGCTCTCACGCACACCGTCGCGGGTGTTGAAGTGGTAGTACCCAGCCCCATATCGCCCGCCGGGTGCATTGAAGTCCGCTGTCCGTGGAATGCCCAACTGCTCGCACGCCTCAATGAACTCGTTGGACAGCGCCGTCTCCACCGCAGGTGGACTCGTGCGAAGAAACCCTTGAGTGCTGTGGTAGCTCGAGTTAGGTCCGTCGAAGTCCTCGATCGTCATGTAGATGTCCAGCGCCTCCTCCCACGTCCACTTGTCCATCTGCCACCGCTCCAGATCGGACGGCAGCGCTCGCACTAACAGCCCCAGTCCACACGTTAGTCTCATCCAATGCCACACAAACTTCCTGCAACAGTCGTTACCCACCGTAGAGCATGGCGTTGTGGATCCCACAGCCGCCTAGCGCCTTGGCCACATTCACATCAGGGTACGCCCAGTGCAGCGACGGCGTGTTGGCCACATTGGTCCAGTAGAACGGCACGTCGAACGGCGTCAAGCCCTTGGCGTTCAAAGGCGACGGGATCGCCTCCTGCAGTCAATAACCAAGATCATCAGTACCCTCAGCTTCCACCTCCGTTATCTATCGTCTCCTCCTCCCGCCTTACCTTGCCGCCCAGCTCCGTCTGTGACGCGTTGCCCGCTTCGATCAGCAGCACGCGCCGCCACGGATCGTCGCTCAGCAGCTTGGACACCACGGAGCCTGCCGGTCCACCGCCGATCACGATGGCATCGAACTGCGGCACACAATCACACCCAAATATAAAGCACCAGATCAAGACCCTCTTACGACCACGCGCTCATTCGACCGGCGACGCGTCTTTACCTCTTCCTCCAGCACCAGCGGCGTGATCACCGACGGCGGTGGAGGTGCAGCTAGATGCGCCGACCCCTTCAGCAGCCGCAACACGATCCCAATGCAGCTCACAGCGCCTGCGAGCAGCAGCAACAGCGCCAGGCCACTCACGAGGATGCGCGTGCGGCGGCCGATGCGACGCGAGACGCCCGAGTGCAGCAGCGGTGAGCGCTCATCACTGAAGCTGGCGACCATGGACGAATATATTCCTGCTTGTCAATGGGCTGGACACCTGGCGGACTCGGCTGACTGGACGCCTGCGTGGTCGATCGAGAAATGCAACCGCTGGCGTGCGTGAGGTCCATCTCGGCTGTCCGGCTTCAACTGGGGTGGCAGGTGATCCCATCGACGGCGTTTCACACGTCGCATGCAGGCTGAATCTCGTGTGGACACACTTGATTCCTGTGGACAGGCATACCGTTTCGGCGGTATGCTGGATGGTGTCCGGTTTCGTGGTACGGCATCCCGCCACCAGTTGGTACATTTTTAAGCACCGAATGCCTTTCCGGGTCAAGGTGAGGAATCCTTACTGAGGATACCAGCGATGATTTCGCTGCACTAAAACCACCGTGCTCCATGCAGAACTCTTAAGAGCTGTATCTAGCGTACTAAAGCTACTAAGATGTTCGTAGCGAGCTGACTTCGTGATACAGGGACTTATGTACTTAGAGGCAACGTTCAAGAAGTGCTCGTCATGGGTTAAAGTTGTTAGCTTAACATTTTAAGGTTATACTATTACTACTACTACTACTACTACTACTATAACAACAACAACAATAATAATAATAATACCTCATATTGGCCAATACGATCTGTCGCATATTATGCACCAGTCTAATACTACTACATATATCGCTACGATACTACTACTATCTTAACTTGAGTCAGACCGCTTTCATTATTGTGAGCATCGCAATTACGGCGCATAAATCCAAGTCAGCTTTAGTGCAGTTCGTTGCTGCACAAATATTGCGTTAGCACGTCTCCATTACAGTAGACCCCTCCAGTAACTTGGAGCATTTGATTCGACTGGCTGTACGCCTGCGGATGAATCGAGCACGAGCACTCGCGAAGTGCGGCTGGAGAACCTCCGAATCGCGTTGGCAGGCTGAAGTTTGGTGAAGTAGAAGTAATCTCATCAGCACTATTATTTATGGTAAGTAATAGTGATATACTTTCTCAATACTATAGATATAGCACAATATTCACTGAATTATTAGTAATATAATTGTAGTGATATCATGTCTACTACTCTGCTGACTACTACCAAACCCTGCCCGTGATTGCAAGAACCGCCCCAGAAGTCCAAATTTGGCCGAAATTCGCCGGTTCAGAATGTTAAGAGCTACCCAACACAACTAAAAAGTTGTGAGACGTTCATAGCGGGCTCGTTGATTCAGAGACCTTTGTATCGAAAGGCAACGTTCGAGAAGGGCTAGGCATGGCATGGGTTCAAGCTATCTACTTGAGGGGCTGGCGACACTTTTTGTACCACAAGCGTCGTCACCAGCCCTACCATGAATGCGTCGCAACAACATAAGAATTTGACGCTGCCAAGCGGCAGCCTCGACGCATGGCCGGCCTCCTCAGCTCGAAGCCTCGCCAAGCCACCTGGCAGCTTTCCCCATGTTGGCGCGAAAGAAAGTTCATCCCACCCTTATTCGTTCGGTGGCTGTAGCCCACGTACGTCGGATGCCTTTCGCCAGCAACTCATTATCGAATCCACCCCCGAGTGCGCAAGTCCAAGCCAGCGAGCGACCAACACTCTCCAGAACAGCCAACAGCAGCAAACTACAATGCGCGAGATCCTTTCCATCCACTTGGGCCAGGGCGGCATCCAGACGGGCAACGCCTGCTGGGAGCTCTACTGCCTGGAGCACGGCATCCAGCCCGACGGCACCATGCCCAGCGACAAGACCGTGGGCGGCGGCGACGACTCGTTCTCGACCTTCTTCTCCGAGACGGGCTCGGGCAAGCACGTGCCGCGCGCCGTGTTCGTGGACCTGGAGCCTAGCGTCTGCGACGAGGTGCGCACGGGCACGTACCGGCAGCTGTACCACCCGGAGCAGATCATCTCGGGCAAGGAGGACGCGGCCAACAACTACGCGCGCGGCCACTACACGATCGGCAAGGAGTACGTGGACATTGTGCTGGACCGTGTGCGCAAACTGGCGGACGCGTGCACTGGTCTGCAGGGCTTCATGGTATTCAACGCCGTGGGCGGCGGCACCGGCTCCGGACTGGGCTCGCTGCTGCTGGAGCGCCTTTCGGTGGACTATGGCCGCAAGAGCAAGCTGGGCTTCACGATCTACCCGTCGCCGCTGGTGTCGTCGGCTGTGGTGGAGCCGTACAACTCGGTGCTCTCCACGCACGCCCTGTTGGAGCACACTGATGTCGCTGTGATGCTAGACAACGAGGCCATCTACGACATCTGCCGCCGCTCGCTGGACATCGAGCGCCCGACGTACACGAACCTGAATCGCCTGATCGCGCAGGTGATCTCGTCGCTGACGACATCGCTGCGCTTCGACGGCTCGCTGAACGTGGACATCACAGAGTTCCAGACGAACCTGGTGCCGTACCCGCGCATCCACTTCATGCTGAGCTCGTACGCGCCCGTGATCTCGGCCGAGAAGGCGTACCACGAGCAGCTGTCGGTGGCCGAGATCACCAACAGCGCGTTCGAGCCGACGTCGATGATGGCTGGCGCGACCCGCGCCACGGCAAGTACATGGCGACGTGCCTCATGTACCGCGGCGACGTGGTGCCCAAGGACGTGAACGCGGCCGTGGCGACGATCAAGACGAAGCGCACGATCCAGTTCGTGGACTGGTGCCCGACGGGCTTCAAGTGCGGCATCAACTACCAGCCGCCGTCGGTGGTGCCGGGCGGCGACCTGGCCCGCGTGCAGCGCGCCGTGGCCATGATCTCGAACACGAGCGCCATCGCGGAGGTGTTCTCGCGCATCGACCACAAGTTCGACCTGATGTACGCGAAGCGCGCGTTCGTGCACTGGTTCGTGGGCGAGGGCATGGAGGAGTGCGAGTTCTCGGAGGCTCGCGAGGACCTGGCCGCGCTCGAGAAGGACTACGAGGAGGTGTCGGCCGAGACGGCTGAGGGCGACGACGAAGAGTTCGGTGAGGAGTACTAAGCTCACACTCCAGATAAAGTTATCGACAGTCCCCAGAGATCATCACCACCAGCTGCCGGTCTGTAGAGCTGTGATGCAGCAAGGACGCTTCTACTTCGCAGTAGCCATCACGTGGCCACTCCCAGAAGCTCGCTGACGATCGCAATGAACCAAGTCAGAAGAAGAATTTTAAGGATCGAACAGCAATTTTGTATGGCGTAAGTACACGATCAAAACTCAAGGCACAGTGCTTCTCACTGCGCGTCTTGCGTTCACTTCTATTTCTTCACTCAGGAATGGACTCTTCGTGTTCGTTCTTCTTGTGAGTGTACTCGGCCCATTTCGGAGACTTGTGATGTTCTCCTTTGTGTAGGATCGGCCCGACGAAGATCTTCGAGAGCGTGGCGATCCTCTTGAACGAGTTGCGCTTGTGGCGATCTCCCGATGCCGTAGCTGACCCGTTCGAGCCCGGGGCAACATCAGCAACAGCCACAGGCCTCTTACGCCCAGAACTTCTGGCAGAAGGGGCCTTGACCGACTTCTTCTGCAGCAGTTCGGCTGTCACCTCCGCAACAGCCAGCAACGCGTTCGTCTGGATGATCGACGGTCGATGGGATTGACTTCTCGACCGTTGCGTTCCAAGAGTGCGGTCGATGATCGCCGCGAAGTTCAAGCACGCCGTCTATCACAGTCATAAGCCTAGTAAGTAAGTTGGTGCAGATCTTCACAGATACAACGCAGGGTAACAACGTACCACACAGAACTCCATGTTCTCGGCCAGTTTGGCCTCGACTACCATCTCGCGCTCTCTCCTGTCGGCGAGCAGAGCAGCCGCCTCACTCGAGTTCTTGCGCATGATGTTGACGCGCTCGATGCCCAGTCGGTTGAGCAGACTGATGTCCTTGATCGTCTCGCTGAAGACCTTCTGCATGAGGAAGAAGTGGTTGATGATCTGCACTTCGGTCGAGTGCGTGTACTGCTGCTTGGAGATCGGGTCCTCCGTCCGATCTGTCGAGGGCGCCGAGGACGCGGACATTGTCCGAGTCGAAAGTGATGGGATCCGGAAGGTCTCAACTGCGTCGATCACGGCTTGCGACTCGGTCCTGGCTTGGTCGTCTTGTCTCGACTCGGACGGAACTTCCTCCAGGATCTTCTCGGATTTCTCGCGGGTACTGGGGAACGCGTGCGTCAGACTCCGAACCATTGCAGAGGACTCGTCCGGTTTGATCTGCTTCTGAGCCCGTCGCTACATTAATTAACATCCATGGTTAATATCAAGATACTACTACTCGTACAGTCTCCTGGCAGCCCAAACCTCACCTTTTTGAGCATCTTTTCCTGCGCGTACAGCTCGTAGCAAATGTAGAACTGGCCACCGACCAGCGTGAGCGGCATGGCCGTGTAGCACGAACTGAAGATCATGCCGACAATGTCCACCAGTTTCCCCAGCGACGTTCGCGGATACAGATCACCGTACCCGAGAGTCGTGAAGCTCACGAGCGAGAACCACGTCGAGTGCAGCATGTCCGTCATCATAGTGACGACGGTGTTTTGCACGAGAACACGCTTGCCGATGGGCAATCCTTCCGTCATCTCGGGCGTCAAGACGTTCTTGTTCCACCACATGCAGCTCTTCCCCACAAAGCACTCGGTGCCGCGCTCAAGCTCGAAGAAAACTGCCGCCGAGACCACACAACCCAAGAACAGGAAGAAAAGCTATCATACATACAAAGGCAAAAGTGTTAGAAGACCGAAGATAGAGAAAAAAGAGAACTGTGTACACCTTACCGGTAGTGCGAGCCGCTCCACAGTAAGCTGTGCTGTTCTGATCAGCACTCGTGACCCGGGAATGTGCGAGCCAAGCTTGAGAATGCGGAGGCTCTTGAGAAACCGAACCATGGAGAAGAAGGACGGCAGCGTTGGCACGACCGAGTACGTGGGCCACTCCCCGACCATGATCTCCACCACCTCGACGTAGAACGGAACCAAAATGACGAGACTCGCCAGAACTTTCATATCCCCCCAAATGTGGCGTCGCACGGGGTGCGAGTACACGCGCAGCGCCAGCTCAAGAGTGAACAGAAACCCAAACAGGAACTCAAAGTAGATCCAGTAGGGCTCCATGTCGAACATGAACTGCACCGGGGGGTTGCACAGCCGACTGTTGCACACGTACGTGATGCCATGAGCTGACGGGAAGACGTCGCTGCACGAGAGAGGGAAACTCTCCGAGCCAAAATTCACCCCCGACGCGTAGCAAGTCTCGTCTGGATCGCCTAGCTCGCAGTCGAAGTCAACAATCTGCTCCGTCACTTCGACCGATAGACCGGATCCCGTCCCCGATACTTCCTTGAACACGTAACACCCCGGGTCGTCGTATCTATTGCAGAAGGAGTGAATGTTGCGCTGGCACAGAAATGTCCGCTGGCCTGTATTCTGCAGCTCCGAGGTCGTCTGCAGGTAGAATACCGCGATACTGAGCACTATTGTGTACATGCGGAGTTTGTTCACAGCGCGAGCGAGTGGCGTGTCATGCCGGTACTCGAAAATGCTCCAGATCTCCGCTCTCAAACTCTTTGGGTCTACGTGGTGGTCGTGGTGCGAGATCGCCTTCACCGCTTTGGCGCCTAGTGCTGCAATGGCGCCTTTGGCGCGGTTGATTCTTGACATACTGTGGGATCCGAAAGTGTGGGTGCCTTTGCTCGTGAGTTTACGACTCGACATGAACCGATGCAGGTCCGTCTCTACTTCTATTGGGGTTTGCAGCGCCAGCAGCAACTCGTGCGCTTCCGAGCACACACGAGAGTGGAGTTTGATGGCCGACATGACGCCGTCTAACGCCTGAGAAGCTTCATCGCTACGCCGTTTAGTGCTCTGAATTACAGTCTCTAGAGTCGCTGGAGCATCCGATGCAGTCGCAGGAGGAGAGGTTATATGTTGAAGTGAAGCACTCGCTTCCAAAATTGCCTGCGACAACTGGTAGAACCGATCGCACGTGTTCGAGCTCGCGTACTTCATGGTATGCGCCTCAATTTTCTCCAACTCGTCGTCTTCGTCCCTGCCAGCAAGAGCGTTGATAATCTGCCGTCGAGACATGTCCGCGGAAAGCTTAGAAGAGCGCTTCTTGCGCTGCGGTTGATTCTGCTTCGTCAGCCTCAAGTTCTCTGCATATTCTTCGTATTCGGCCCAGGCCAGTTCGTATTTCACGCCGATAATCGCCAGAGGCATCGAAAAGTACACCGTCCCGAAGATCATAACAATGCACACGAGTAATAGCGACCCGGCATTGTGAAGCGATGGCACTTGGCTCCCGTAGCCTACTGTTGCAACCCTAGAATAATTCAGATTTGACGTCGATTAGAAACTCTTGCTACGACGACAGCGTTTAGAAGCACGTACGTACGTGAGCATGACGAAGTAGCCGGTGTTTAGAATATCGGTGAAAGTGCAGGTCTTGAGGTCATAACAGGGCTCGGCATAGAAAATGGCGGTGGCAAACACCATTACCACCGTCACCAAAAAGAAGAGCTGTGCGTACTACGAGTTAGCTAGAGGATAAGCGTTCGAGTTAGAGTTGAAGTTACCATACCGTAATCGTTAGAGGTGCGATGGAATTGACCGCGGCCTGGAAGAGCACCTTCGTCCCGACGTACGCGTAGGCTAGCACAATTAACCGGATGGCTCGCAAGATGCGCAAGTTGAACATGAACGCGTCAGCGACCTCCGTGTCGACCCCCGCCGCGAGTAATACAAGTCTAGGCAAAGCAGCGATCGCCGCTAAGAGTGTTATCCACGTCGAGAGGGATCTCCAGAACTGCGACTGATTCGGGGCACTCAACCATCGTACGACGAACTCAAAGACGAAAAATAACGAGAAGAGGACTTCAATGGCGACGAACGTGCTATCGCCAGGCATGTAGGGATATCCAGGATCAGTGCTGCCAAACCGGGGCCCATCAACTGTCTCGCTCGCCATTGCACACACGTTGATAATGAGAAGAATCATTAGAAGCTGCTGCAGTCGCCACCCGACATTTGACTCCTCCGGGCTTGAAAGATAAAAATTAATTCGAGTCTTCAACGGCATGGCACGGATCGTCTCGGGTGAGCGAAGCAACGGGAGGTCGTGCGCGAATAGCGTAGCCACTGCTCTCCGAATACGCCGCAACATTCGCCTTCCGCCTCTTCCAGAGAATCGAGGTTGACTTCGAGAAGTTTCCGAGTCTTGGTGCTTGATAATGGTCGTTGTGGTCGCATGAGCCACGGCTAGAGATGCCGGAGGACCGACTTGCGGGGGCTCATCTAACGTTACGTTGTCGCCGTTGGTATCATTCGGTGGAGCCTCGGGTATATCTTCTTCGGTCGGACCTACAGCCTCATCGGTCGGTAGACTGTGGACTTCGTCATCCTCCTCCTGTTCCTCGCTCCAGGTCCTCTCCTCGGTGACGTCCCTTATGTGCAGCATGGCTCATACGCTGGATATCACGGCGTCTGAGGAGCACCGAAACAGGAGTGTCGTGAGTGCTGCGCTCTCGTCACCAGCACAGCAAGCGGAATTGAGAGTCTAGACCGCCCACTTGGAATCGCGAAACCAACTCTGGTAGTCCCATTTTGGCATGGACAGGCATTCCGGTTATTTTCGTCGTCGTCTGACTGCGTGATAGTCAAAACGGCAAGGACTCTGTACATTTCACATTAATACGAGCTGCGACCATCGTGCGGGCTCATTCGTAGCTACTCGGAGTCTACAGAATACGGAACTCTATCATGGAGTCTCTATGACTTCCCTCGAAGATGCCGTGACTGTGCTTCAAATGATGAGGCGTTCGCGCTGGTGTAGGCTGCAGTGGGAACCGCTAACGTAGCACTAACCATACCGGCAGGAAACACCGTTCCCAATAACCTCATCGAACCTCATCAAAAGTACACTACATATTGGTTTTACGTAACACCCATCACTGCATTATCGAGTCGAGCCCTTATACGGAGCACGAATTGTTTTGGTATATTGATGCACTCAAGCTCACGTATTGGTGCCTGGCTCAATCTGAGCCTCGTCACTATGGACGACGTCGCTATAATTCCCGCTGTCGTGGTCGTTGTTCACGCGCAGCAACTCGCTGGCCGGCAGCAGTGCGTCGGCGTGTGCGTTGTGGAGTCGCAGCGTCCTCTTTGTTTTCGTGCCGAGAATGCGCTCGATCATCGACGCGAAGTTCAGAAACGCCGTCTGCAATGGAGGAGACCACGTTAGATTTTCTACCGATAAACTAATAGTTAGAGAGGATTCGTACCATGCAGAAGACCATGTTGGTCGAGATCTTGGCCTCGACCGCTTGCTCGCGCTGCCTCACATCGGCAAGCTTCGTCGCAATCGACTCAGCTCCTGAGCCAGACGATCCTTTCCGCGCATTGGCAACTCGCTCAGTACCGAGGCGATTGAGTGAGCTCAGGTCTTCGATCATCTCGTTGAACACCTTGTGCATGAGGAAAAAGTGGTTGATCATCTGCAACTCCGTCGACTCCGCGGCGTGTTGCTTCTCTTCCTGCACGACGTCCACTTTAGACGATGTTCTGGACGAAAACCTTGGTGGTGATGGTGGTGATGACACCTCGTGAGTAGCAGGCGCAGTTAACGAGGCGATACTGATTGGACCTCCCGTCTGTGGTGATTCGTCTCTGTTAGGCGCCATGTTCTTCTCTTCAGAGGCGTCTGGCTTGACCGGCTTCCGAGACGCTTGCTGTGCAGTAGAACAAATGATCGGTAAGCCCTAAGATCAAATACACAATACGGTTAGGATCTCCCTTACCTTCATCCTCTTCTCCTCCTTGGCGTACACTTCGTAGCAAATGTAGAACTGCCCACCCACCAAAGTGAGGGGCATGGCCGTGTAGCAGGCACTGAAAATCGCCCCGACAGCGTCCGCCAGCTTGCCGAGCGACGTGCGCGGGTACAAGTCGCCATAGCCGACCGTCGTGAAGCTCACGAGAGAGAACCAGGTCGAGCGCAGCATGTCGGTAAAGATCGTGAGCAGCGTGTTCTGGACGAGGACCCGTTTACCCGTTGGAAGCCCTTCCGACAACTCCGGGGTCAAGACGTTCTTGTCCCACCACATGCACGAATCGCCTACAAAACACTCCGTGCCTCGCTCAAGCTCGAAGAAAATGGCCGCGGACACGACGCAGCCCATGAACAGGAAGAAGAGCTGCAAGAACAAGCCGAAATGTTAGCAGATATCCACTAAAACACCGACTTTACAGTGTGTGTGAGGCCTTACCGGGATCACAAGTTGTCGCCACACCAGTTCTGCTGTCTTCGTGAGCACACGAGCTCCTGGGATGTGCGTGCCCAGCTTGAGGATACGAAAGGTTTTGAGGACCCTTATCATGCTGAAGAAGGACGGGATCGTCGGCACGATCGAGTACGTCGGCATCTCTCCGATGCAGATCTCGACGATTTCAACGTAGAACGGGAGGAGAATGATCACGTCCACAATGGCACTGAAGCTCCCTGGAAGCTGTCGCCGAGCTGGATGCGCGTACGCCCGTAAAATAAATTCAACCGTGAATAAAATACCGAAGAAAAACTCGAAGTAGATCCAATACGGCTCCATGTCGAAAATGGTGCTGCTCGACGTCTGGCAGATGCGAGTCTTGCACACTATTATCCCAGATTCCGAGCGAAACACCTCCTCGCAAGACAGAGGGAAGTCTAGCGAGCCAAAGTTGACCCCCGACGCATAGCAGCTCGTGTCTGCAGCTCCAATAGCGCAGTGGAAGTTCAGAGGCTCGGTGGTTACTTCGACCGTGAGGTTTGATCCCGATCCCCCGACTTCTTTGAAGACATAACAGCCAGGTTCTTCGTGTGAACTGCAGAAGTCATGGACGGCGCGTTGGCACAGAACAGTCCGAAGCCCCGTGTGCTGCAGCTCTGGTGTTGTCTGCAAGTAGAACAGGGCGATGCTGAGCACCACGAGATAAAGCCGCGCTTTATTCACGACGCGAGCCAGCCAAATGTCCCGACGGTGGTCGAAGACGCTCCAGATGACGGCGCGTAAAGTGTGCGGGTCTTCGTGCTGCTCCTTCTTGGTCATGGACTGAATGGCACGAGAGCCCAACGACGTGATCTTACTATGCGCGCGTCTCAACTTTGAAGAACTCGGTGCAGTCGACTCGTTGCTGGGCTCCCTGCTGGTTCGTCGAATAGCAGACATGAGGCGGGAGCTAGCTCGACGTTCCGATCCCGTCTCCCTCTCCGTTGATTTCCGAGCTATCAACAGCGAGTGGGCGTCGGCACAGACGCGTTTGTGGAGCTTTAAGGCGGTCATGATGGCGTCAAGCGCTTGCGAAGCTTCCTCGCTGCGGCGCTTTGTGAACTGCAGAACACTCTCCAGTGTCGCAGGCTCCGCGAGGGTGGCAGGGGAGAGGAGAGGCTGAACGGCCAAGTGGATGTCCACAATGTCCTTCGAGAGCTCGTAGAACCGCTCGCAAGTGGCCGAGCTCACGTACTTGACAGTGCGCACCTCGAGCTTCTGCAGCGTAGCGTCAGCGCCGTCAGCGTTAGGAACGGCAGAGTTGGCGTGTGGACGTTTCTGCTTGCTGTTCTCCGCTGCGATATCAGCGGCGATCTCTGTCAAAGGGCGATTCCGCTGCTGCTCGAGCTTTTTATTGCGCGCGAACTCGTCGTATTCGCGCCAGGCCAAGTCGTATTTGATGCCGATAATCGCCAAGGGCATCGAGAGGTAGAGCGTGCCGAAGATCATGACGACGCACGTGAGCACCAGCGACCCGGGGTTGTGTATCGAGGGCACTTGATTCCCGTAACCCACCGTCGCCACGCTGTCACAAGAGATTTCGCATCGTCAGTTCCCCTCATAATTTACCGCTATTGACTGCTTCTTTTTTTTTTACTTACGTGAGCATGACAAAGTAGCCCGAGTTGAAGATGTCGGTAAACGTGCACGTTTGGAGGTCGTAGCACGGCTCGGCGTAGAAGATGGCGGTCGCGAACACCATCACCACCGTGATCAAGAAGAAAAACTGTGATGATACACACCACACAGTAAGCAGCAGGTAACAACTACCCACACAATGATCAATAAAGCGAAGTATACCGTGATCTTCAGGGGGGCGATCGAGTAATGAGCGCCACGTAAGAGCACTTTCGTCCCCATGAAGGCGTGCGATAGCATCATCAGTCGAACGACGCGAAGAATGCGTAAATTGTACATGACTGCGTCTGCGAGGTAAGTATCAGAGCCGGTCGCGACGCTGACAAGTTTGGGAATTGCAGCGATCGCCGCCAGAAAACTCACCCACGTAGCCACTAACCTCCAGAACTGAATTTGACTCGGTGCACTGAGCCATCGTGCCGCGAACTCTACACAGTAGATCACAGTGAATAACCCCTCGATGGAATTGTACGAGCTGTCGTCGAGCATGTAGTGGAAATCCGGGTCTGTGCCTCCGTGACGCGGTCCATCGAGAGTCTCGCTCGACATGATAGCGATATCCACGAACAGCACGAGCATTATCAGTTGGTTGAGGCGCCACCCGATCAACGATTCTTCCGGACTGGACAGGTACAAGTGGATGCGCGCTCTCCAGGAGATGGCGCGGATGGCTTCAGGCGAGCGCTGGGACGGAAGCTCACGAGTGAGGTAGCTGGCCACAGTCTCCGAAAGACGAAGCAGCCGTCGCTTGACTGGCTGGCGAGTGGTTTGAGATCCGAATCGTCTTGGCCAATATCCAGATGCACGTCCCTCATCGAATGTATCAACTGACCCCCTACTCAAGGTCACCGCCCCCCAGTCGGTGACCGTCCCGTTCATCAGCTCTTCCGGACCAGGAGACGGTGCGTGGTGGCTGGTAGTGGGTTCGTCATCGCGCTTCGGTTCGTCCTCCGCCTCGTTGCTAACTTCACTCACGGAGAACATTGCTACAAGTGCTCGGAGGAGTGTTCGGGCAACGCCCAGAAGAGTAATGAGCCAGCCAGAAATACTCTTCACATGTCCGCTGCAAAAAACGACAGTATTTTTGGAGGCGAGTCACGTAACCTCGCATCCTTGTCTCAACGACTCAACTGATCTTAACGTTGAAGCGAACACCAGTCAGGTATTTTGGTGTTGCATTCTCGATCATTCAAGCCACGTAGCCCCATACATTTGTAGCATTTTTGGTGCTTCTGATGAGTGCTGTAACATATTAGCGCTATTCTATTCTAACTAATGGCTTAGCTTCGACTTCGACAGCTCTTGCGCTTACTTGGTCCGACATCGACCCACCAATTGGCGTTCGAGTTGGCGTTGTTGCGTTGCGACTTTCTATCGTAGCGGCCGGCCTCGGTATCAGGAGATTCGTCACTCTCGGTGTGATGCCGTCCGCGTCGCTTCTCCTTGTCCGAGCTGCGCTTGGGCTTCTTGCCGTTCTTCATGTACCACATTTGCCACGACGAGTACCAGTGCAGCCACGTCCAGTAGTCCCCCCACTGCTCGTCCGTCACGAGGTGCTCCAGCCCTGGAGGAGCGAACGGGTGGTGTCCGTCCAACCCGAGGCGAGCGATGCACTCGGCCTCCATCCCGGGCGGCCATACAATCCCCTCGGGAAGTTTGCCCATGGACTTGCTGGGCTTTGAGTCGTGTTTCGACTTGATGGGCTTGGTTTCGTTGCTTCGGATCTCCGGTTTGCTCCGTTTTGGGGGCGATTCCATTGCTGCGGCGAGGTGGTGGTCGCGATCACGCAGAGAGTTGGCTGAGTACCGACTCGATCGTTGGGGGGCTCTAGTAGTCGAGTGTTTGGATCGAGACCGCTCTGCAGTATCCGAACGGTGGCGTCGATCAGGCTTCTCCACCTCAATTCGGCTGTCGTCGTCGCTGGTGCTGTCGCTGCTGGAATCCGACGAGTGGCTTCGCTGCTTGTGGCGTGAGCTGGTGTGCCGAGAAGAAGGACGCTTACCGTGTGTATGGTCGGCTCGAGGAATGCGTGGCTGCTGGTGGGTAGATCTATGTCTGCTTTGGTGGTGATACTCGTTCATGGCCGGCGTGTCTGGCCCGTCGGAGAAATCCTCGTCGTCGCTACCGCTTTCTTCAACCACCACATGCTGGTTCCGACTTCGCCTCCTGTTGTCGTGGACTGGGGTCGTCTCGTGTGCGCCGTCATCGCTTGAGTCCTGGGACGACATTTCGCTCGAGGCTTTTTGTGGTCCGGATCGAATTTGGTCGCTCTTGGAGCGGGGTCTAGTGCGTTTTGTCGTCTTGGGAATTTCGGTTCTCGCTCTCTCCCAGTCGTCGCTACTGCTAACATCACTCTCGTCGTACATTGACCTCCGGTTAGCTGGAGCCTCGGAGCGCTGCGACCTTGACCGAGTGCTCCGCCTGCGTGTCGACAGCTCGGAAGGAGAAGCGCTTCCATCGGATTCGCCCTCCTCTTGTCTCGGATCACGCGTGGCGCGCGCAGATCGAGGCTCGGAAGACCGCGGATGGTTGTCAAACTGCTCGTGCCGACCCCTGCTT
The DNA here is from genome assembly GCA_024211575.1 of Phytophthora melonis. Classification (NCBI taxonomy): domain Eukaryota; phylum Oomycota; class Peronosporomycetes; order Peronosporales; family Peronosporaceae; genus Phytophthora; species Phytophthora melonis. The sequence goes on along the minus strand of JAMXKT010000083.1, from coordinate 293,068 downwards.
TTGCGTGTCGTAGCGAGGTTCTCCTCTATGGCAGTGTTCGTACTTGCCTTGCGCCGTGTTGATTCCTTATGCCGGTGTTCCTGCACGCTGGAGTGAGGGGTTTTATCCATCAAGACCTCATCATCTTGCCCCTGCCTCGAACCTGCGCGCCCATCGCGACTGTCGCGGACTCTGGTTTCGTCACGCTCGTTCTGCTGCTGACTCCTGCTCCGTCGTGACTGCTTCACCTTCTTGTTGTCACGGAGCTGAGTTGCCTGTGCACTATCGACACTCCACTCCTCGGAAGCCATTTCATTGCGATAGCCTACGCGCGTAGGTTCCTCACCTGAGCCAACCTCGCTCTCCTCGGCCGATAACTCCATGCTGGGGTCGAGACTGTTCCCTGAACTGGGATTTCTTTCAACGGCGGTCCGGTTAGTATTTGGACGCGCGCCAGGCTGCGAGTTTTGCCGCTTACGCTGCTCGAGGCTCGGATGCTGCTCTGGCGGGATGTTCATTCCCTCAGATTCGCATTCCTCGTCTTCAAAGCCGGTCTCCTCGCCATCCTGCCCGTGACGCGACCCAGCCAAGTGTGTGCGCCCATCGAAAGACTCAGAGCTGGAATGGTTTCTCCTCTTCGTGGGCCCAAAGCCAGTGGCAGCTTGATCCATGTCCTGACGCCGTTTGGAATCCTCACCCTGCGCGGCTAAGCGATGCCGTCCCTGACCCCCCTCCGGTAATACTCGATTCTGGCCACGCGCGATCGAAGTGCCGCGTTCGTTCTCACTCAAATCTTCCGAATCGTGGACGTCCTCACGTTGACTCAGCAGCCTTAGAGTCTTGCTCGAGTTGCTACTACGATCGGCCAGCTCCACTCCCTCTTCATTGTCATACGACACGTCTTCCTCTGCATCACTTGGAGTTGCAGCGCTGCTGTGTGCACTGGCACTGTGCACCTGGCGGGAGGGCGCTTCTTGGCGCGTCTGCAGGCTTGCAACCGGAGCATCGCGTCCCTCGCGTACTTCATCTCCGTGGGGTCTGGCTTCGCCGTCCCCCTCCACACCGGAAAACCGCACACTGCTCTGCTTACGCGGCAAGTTCGCGTCACCTCGACTAGCGTGGCGGATCTGATCGGGTTGTTCGACGGTGGCTCGTTCGTCTTCCTTGTCACTAGCTCTTCGATCTGTGGGACCCGTGGCGCTAAACACTTTTTGAGTAGCTGAGGGCTGCTTTACTGCGGACTGATCACGCTCGCTATTCAGTCCAGAGTTGTTAACCTCACCAGTGTTGGCGCTGTTGAGCGATCCCTTGAATGTCACTTCGATCTCTTTCCCGTTGATTTTCACTTGCATATCCCCCACAGCGTGTGATAGCTGGACAGGGCTCTGCTCGGCTCCGGGAGTGCTAGCGATGGCGCCATGACTACCTGGATGGGTATTGAACGACGTTGAATGTGAGGCGCGTTTCACAGCAGGTCGACCTAGTAGCTTCTCGTCCGTAGCCGAGCTACGCGCAGCCCATTGCTCGTCATCTACTTGGCAGTTCTCGTCGTCATCATGCACCCATTCACTTGTGTGCGCCGTGCTGCGTCGGCTCGTCGGTGACGTGCTGACCGCGCTCGAGCGAAGAGAACCGCTCGCATCAAAGAGATCCTCATCAGACCCGGAACTCTCCAAACTAGTGTCGAATGTCGTGTCGGCCTCGCCAGCTCTACCCACTGAAGACTTCCTCACCTTTCCTCCGCCGTTGACACGCTTGGCGCCCTTCGTGGCCGGCGCTAAGCCACTCGAAGCTAAGCCGTTGGGACCGAGCTTGGATGACAGCGCAGCCGTATCAGCAGTAGGCTGCATTTTCAAATCCGACACCTGGGCGGCGAAGGCAGCGACGTCTTCCACGTTAACAAGACTCGGATCAGCAGCTGGATTCCCCATAGAGAAGCTTGATCGACGAAGTTCTGCTGCCTTCCCCGCATTCCCACCAGCTAGCTCATCCGCAAAAGAATCCTTGCCACCGGTGAAGTCCACCCCGTCCTTGGGTTTGACCGCATTAACCCTGTTTCGCACGGTGTTCGAGTGCTCGAATTTTGCGAGCAGCTCCTCCACTTCTCGCTCGGGGCTCGGGCGACTTCGGTTGATTTTCTTCGCTTGTTTTCCTCCATCGTCTGATCCAGTCCCCACCCTGTCCTTCGAGAGCGTACTAGTCGCAAACTCGCTCCTCCTTGGTGAACCGGGACTCTCCAGAGCCTCGAGTAGCTCGTCCACTTCCTGTTGGGGCGTCTTCTTGCACCGCTTGCTCTTCTTGAGTCTCTTCCCTGCTTCACCTACAGAGTTCACCGTTATCTTCTCTCTTGACGAGCGGAGCTTTTCAGCCTCTCGACGGTACCGACGCGCCATCATCTCGATCGCCGCATCCGACGACAGACCCGATCGGAGAAAAGCTGACGACTGCAGCGACTTGCGGTTGACCTTGTCGAACGAGGTGAAGAGCGGGGGTGGAAGACCCTGGCGTGGTGTCAGTCGAGCTTGCTGTCGAGCACGCAGCTCCGCTCGAGTCTCGTTCAAGAAGTCTGTGCTAAGGTTGACGTTGGCTGCAGCATACAGTCGCTCCCACGCAAAGTAGAGCGGGATTTCGTCCTGAGACGTCAGGTCTCGACGACGCAGGTACTCTCTTGCGTCTCGCATCGCTGCCTCGTAGGACGGCAACCTACTGTCCATCTTGACTTCTGCAAACCTGCAATGGTAGCAAGTGCGAGAGGAGAGAACCAAAAATGGGCGCGTGGTGTGCAACTCGTGCTGCACACGCTTCATTTAGAGCGATAAAGCAGCCATCACCTCTCATACTCTACTGCAGGCAGCTTCCGCCATTCCAAATCAAGTGTTCTCCATCCGTATCAACGTGACAAGTATAGCCTTCTCCATGAATTCTGCTTCTTCGCATGCGCGTAGGCTCAAGATAACTTCACACCAAACTTCGGGAACAAAACCTAAGTTTTGTTTGACCACATCATTGTATTGTGAAAACCGAACACTATGTCCTATTTTTTTTTGCAAATCGATCAATTTGGCTACTTATTAAGCAGCTGAACCCTTATTTTGTTATTGGGGACGAAGCCCCCCCCCCTTACATTGATGCACTCACTTTTACTTAGCTTTTTCAAGGGTCCATACTTGCATTTACTTATCTGATATCAGTCTGACATTCTGATTGAGTCGCCCAGGGCCATTTTTTTTACCAAACAATCCTGTGTTTACTGACATTGTCAGAATTGTGACGTGGATAGGATTTGAGATTTCACTGCATTAAGACGCGGTATTAGTGACCATATGCCATTAAATTGGAGGTACATGATTTAGAGAACACTTTCCAGAGAAATGTTAATTTGGCTCAGCAACAGGACGACGGGTGCAGTTTTAGCTAAAATGCTACGGTTTATCGGCTGTGATGATGTGACTAAATGCCTCGTCGCATACGTTCTTGCCCTGATTTCGAGTGGAGGGAACACGGTCAGCAAACCTATATACGGGAGCGTCATACTCAGTCTCCTACAGTTTGTTAAAGAAAATATGATTGAACAGACTCTCGCTTCAAGTTCGTGCCTAACAACCCGGGCATCATTGACCTGCTCGAGTGCAGTCAGCACTAGAAGTGGTAGTGAGAGATTGCGAGGAGCGTAGCCGCAGCTAACCCGCACGGGGTGCCCGCGAAACAGGGCCGCGCGGTATTTGCGTAGACGGGCCCAGCGACGAGCATTCCAGCGAACGGACACGTTGCCCCAACTCGGAGTTAGTTTTCTATTGCGGGGGTCTGGGGGTGCAACCCCCAGCATGTAAAGCGCGCAATGCACTTCTTACATGTAATGACGAGTTCATCATGCAGTTCTATGGTAATCCTGTTCCTAATCAAAGATGTAATGTCGGATCGGAGGCTGCACTGACCTGCAGAGGCCCAATTAATCAACAGCTTCATAAGATCCAATAGGAGGGCGGAGACGTCGGCATGCAGTGGAGATTCCACTGGAGGGAGCTGGCCCCTAAGCAACTCAACGGAGCAACGCGACTGAGATGCTCCACTACTTGTGGTGTAGCAGACGTGCCAAAACTCGTTAGCTTCCCACTCCCACACCAACAACACCTACACTAACGGGAGCGCAGGCTTGTCGGGTGATCCGAAGATCGCCCCGTCCGTTTGCAGCGGTGTAGCGGTTACCCAGACACCTGCCAAGTCGTCCCAGGAGCCGTGCCACGAGCACACAGCACGCTCCCCTGCTCTCGCCGATCCTCTTGTCGCTTCTTCTCCTCCTTCTCCTTCTCTCCTTGACCCGTGCCCTCCACCAAAGGATGGACGGCGGCTCTCGCCGATGCAAAACCGCACCGGCTGAATCGGGGACGGACCGAAAACCCGCGCTCGTACGCTCGACGAGCTCTTCTCCAGGGGCGGAATCCAGACAACCACTACACGCTCTCGCTCTTGGACTCGCCGGGCGGCCGAGAACACTTCCGTCACTTCGGATAGCCGATCTCAGCGGTGGTCATGATCTAGCCTCACGGGGGCGGTCGTACCTTGAAGAGACGCCGCGTGCCTCTTGTTTAGGACCTCGAAAATACCACTCTGTATTTATCTTTGCTTTGTTGGGCTCAAAGGCCCTTCCCTGGGGTTCCTATATTAATATCTAATGAAAATGGCCTGTTACGGCCACTCCAATACTAACACCAAGTTTAATCGCTCGTCGACTCTTGGCTCGACGACCCTTGAGATCTTTGGGATCTTGTGCCGGCGAAACTCCTCCAGTCGGTGTCTGGTGTACACACTTGGTCCGGACCGGCTGCAGCCACCGACCTCCAGACTCAGAAATCGCTATACCACATACTAGTATATAAATTGGATGCCACTCCGATTTGGCGTTCCTCAACCCTATTCATATACCGCGGACCACAGTTCGGAAAACAATATTGCAATACAGTTATTACTGGGCGACCCGGTTTCCAATACAATCTCATATTGACCCAATTATTGACGATAAATATGATAAAAGACCGCTGGCGTAGATTTTTCGACAGATTGATGCTAAAAATGCTGGTCACTAAGCACTAAGCGCACTGCCACCGGTAGGGGTCAAACAAGAGTGAAAATGACCCCTATCGACGTGGGACAATACAGCGGCGTAAATTTTCTGCAGCCCGATTTCGCACCGGTGCAGAGTGAAATCGGAGGGAAATGGAAAGAAGGGTGGGAAACTATCCTACGCTGAAGGCACCGCAATGAACAGCTTCATAGAGGACTAGGAGGAGAGGCGAGGACGAGGACGGCGAGATGGTGTCTGTCTTCAGCTCTATTCACCACTCTACCGGGTCCGTCTTTGGTGAAGCAGCACGTCCAAAGCGAGGAGGTTCGAATCCAGGAAAATCAGTAAACAAGGCACGCAAGGTTCAGGCCCGCTACGAGAGAATGATCGAGCAGTACTTCGTTGATGATCCAGTATACAATGCGGACGACTTCAGGCGTCGTTTCCGGGTGTCCAAGCGCTTGTTCTTGCGTATTCTTCAAGGCGTACTGGAAACGGACCCATATTTTGAACAGCGCCGGATTGTAAAGGAGCCTTGGGAATTTATCCTCTGATGAAAGTGACTGTGGCGGTACGGGTGTTGGCGTACGCAGACTCAGCGGATGCATTGGACGGAACCTTAGAGATGACCAAGTCGGGGATATACGAATCGGTGAAGCGATTCGTATACGCTATTGATGTTTGCTTTGGTTCTCAGTATCTTCGTTTCCCGAGTGAGTCGGATTTGCTGAGGCTGTTTTGAGGTCAACGCTCGTCGTGGGTTCATGGGCATGCCGTCCAGTATTGATTGTATGCACTGGCACTGGAAAAACTGCCCTTCTTCACAAACCGGCCAGTTCAAGGGCAAGGAGTAAAACCCCACGGTAATGCTTGAAGTGTGCGCAGACCAAGAGCTTTGGATATGGCATGCTAACTCGGCTACCCTGGATCCTTGAACGACATCAGCATCTTGTACCGGTCCACGGTTTTCAATGTGTTGATGCGAGGTAAACTCCTTAAGTAGAGTATACACTGAATGGACATTCACACTCGATTACGTACTGTTTGGAAGACGGCATTTATCCTGACTGGCCTGTCTTCGTCAAGCCTCTCCATCAACCGCGCGGTAACAAGGAAAATTCTTCACCATACTACAGGAAGCCTGCCAGAAGGGCGTCGGGCGAGCGTTTGGGATCGTACAAGCTCGATGGAGGATTTTCGCTTTGCCATGCCGTCTACTGTCGAGGTTGAACATGAAGAAGGTGATGCGCGCATGCATCATTCTGCATAACATGGTGGTTGAGGACAGTCGTGACGAGCTCTGTGACATGCACGGGTATCTGTTTGACGACAATGATATTTGCGGACCAAGCCCAAACTTTGTCGTTTCACACCCGGCAGGTTGCAGCCGCGATCGATTGGCGAGTTGGCTAAGCGGATTGCCACTATCTGTTTGCATTACCGCGTCAAACAAAATTATGCTTACGAACCATTTGGAGTTTTCGAGATAATCGCATTTGAAGTTGACCAATCCAAATTCGTACCTAATCGGACATCAAACATTGGAAAGTGAGAATAAGTCGTAGAAAGCGGAAAACACTTAACGCACTTGTTTTTATCACGAGTTTCCCGATAATGTACTGCACGAAAAAATTGAAGAAATATTGAGGTCACACGCCGCATACAAAATCCCGGATTTGGGGTTCCAGAAATGGAGATAATATTTTACACTGGTGTCACTTCACGAGTTCTCAACATTTCAAGTGCTCAATAGCTTAAAAGACACACAAGCCAGAGTTCTGTCGATTCATGCGGTTAAATTGCGATTCGTACTTAGGTTCGTAAGCATCATTTCGTTTGACGCGGTCTCAAACGGGATTGGGACATCGGCTGCTATCATAGTACTGTGAGCTTGCAATATGTAACTACGCGTATATTGAGACTCAGATGGGCTTCACAGCAAAATCTTTACGTCTAATAACTTTGATATGGACTAATTGATGCTCCTAAACTGTTTGTTTGGCGGACCTCTGCCGCGGACTGCGGTCGATCTATAAGCACATCACTTCGAACAGCCAGGTGACACTGGGCGTTCTGAGGGTAGCTCGTTCATATGAACAGCGACCCATGCCAGTGTGGGCGGCAAACTCAACGCTGCCGTTTTATATGAAACACCCCATGGGTACATACAATTTGTGATTGCCTCTGAAGTATTGACGGGGCTGAAATTTGGCTCGAGGAGTGGCTGCTTATACGCTTGTGCTAGCCCACCTCTATGGCCATTTATATAGCTCAGGAACCAAGGCCAATTATGTGACGGGTCCTCGTCACACAGTCGCCTTCGTGCTCACACGAAGCCCAATCAACACTCAGCATAAATTTAAGTGGACACGGCGGTTGCGCCATGTCAATCAATCAATTAGAGTTCAATTTGCCTACTACTTCCTCCGCTTGTGTAAGCACGTAACGGGCTGCAGTTAGCCCGTTACACCTGGTAGCACTTCGCTAATCCGTCCAACGCCCACGGCCGTGATGAACATGAACGACACGTCGATGTCTGACGCGTCCCGGATGACCGCTACGTCACTGGAACACGCCAGCTTTCCTCACCTGTCGGCGATCGAGTGGGAAGCGCTACATCGCCTCGCAGCGATGTCTGGTGACGCTGTGATCAAGACGCTGCTGACGGCGGGAACCGAGGAGCAACAACGCCTGGCCACCCAGGAGTTCATGGCGCGTGAACTCGCTGATCTCCGTCAGCGCCCACGCAGACCAAGAACAAGTCCGACATCGTGAAGCTCGATGTTTCCACGTACAGCGGTGAAGGCGAGGGGCGCCTTCACCTAAACCGCTGGTTCTGCAAAGTGGGCATCGCGATCGAAGCTCTGCAGCTGTCTACCGAGCTCGCGCGCACGCGCTTTCTTCTGTCTAAACTGGCGGGGAAGGCGAAGGAGTGGGCGCTCGGCAAGCTCGTGGCCGACGCTTCCTGCTTCCCGACCATGGCATCGATGACGGCGGACCTGCGGCTCGAGTTCGAGCCGCCCCAAGATGAAAGCGCTCAGCGCTCCGCCTTCCTGGCATTGAAGCAGGAACGCATGTCCATGCTCGAGTACATCCAGCGCACACGACACCTTGTGTCGTGCATCACGACGCATCCCGTAGACATCGCGACCCAAGTCCACGTCTTCATCTCCGGCATGTGCGCTGGCTACCAGCGCTTCTACCTGACCCGGAAGACCCCACCGACACTCGAAGAGGCCTTCGCCATCGCGCTCCGCGAAGACTACAGCGTGACAGCGTCGTAAGCTTTCGACGTCTCTCGGACTCCGGTGGGTGCCTGAGCCGGAGCCGATGGAGGTGGATGCGATTCAACAGTTTGGTGGTCGTCGGGTGCCGACGTCATCAGCAAGGCTGCCAACGGCCTCGGCAATGCGCAGTCCCCTACCAATGCGCTGCTACCGCTGCGGGAAACCTGGACATCGCGCGGCCTGTCTGCCGCGCTCCGGCGCCGATGCAGGCGAACGTCACGGTCGCGAACGACGTTACCGCTCTAAAAACGGCGACAACCAGTCGGTGCGGGGCGCCTTCTGGTCGTGGACGAAGCGATGGTTCTCTGGTGGCAGAACCTCCTCCTAGCCCTCCCGTGCTTCGTGCACAACTCTTTGCCACCACCTCCGGCAGTGACACGAGGCTGATTGTGCTCAGCCTCCACGTTGAAGGCGCGCAGCGCCCTCTCCGCGCTCTGCTGGACTCCGGGCGCGACGAACAACTTCGTTCGCGCCGAGAGCCTGTCGGTGTTACCGGCGGACATGAACATCCGTGAAGGTCCTGGCGACATGATCGTGAAGTACGCTGACGGGAAGCCGCGGCGCTCGGTGACCTTCGCGTACGAGTTCGACGGGATCCTCAGTTCCGAGGAGTTCTTGGTGATCGAGCTGAGTGGCTCGTTCGACTGTGTCTTCGGCATCCCGTGGCTCGCCCGCCACCAGCCTAAGATCAACTGTCTGACCGGCACGATCCGTCTCCGAGACATCGATGTGAATGCAGTATTGGCGTTCCTCTGCGGAACGCCTAACCAATGACCGCATGTGACCCTGACTCCATGACCCATGCTGCGCACGAAGTGAGCGATGGCCCTTCGTGTGCGGTATGCGAACTCGCAACCTGCGCCGGTCCTGAGCAGAAGCCTCAGGACGTGTCTGACGTGGTCGAGCATGGGTTCCCACGTCCCGATGAGCAGCAGTTCTCGGAAGCAGACAATGACGTGGTCGAGCCACGTCCGGACGAGCAGCGGCTCTCCAATAATGAAGAGCGAGAAGATGTGGTTGAGCGTGGCCTCCCACACGCGGTCGAGCATGGGTTCCCGCGAGTGGTCGAGCGGGAGCTCCCAGAAGCAGTTGACGCGGTCGAGTCAAGCGAACCGCGTCCTGACGCCGATGTTGTGTCCCGGCGTCCGAGTTCTGCGGCCATGATCGAGCGTGGGTTCTCATCGGCTGCTACGGAAGACACTTCACGACCAGTGCGACGTCGTGGCCGTCGTAAACCACGACGTCCTTGTGCACTATCGGAGGACTCAGTCGAGCCTGAGCCCGAGGTTATCTCAGTCCTAATGGGGGACAACGCGGAGACGCCTCCACGTGTACGCAACGTTGAAGTCGCACGCCCTCCGCGCGACGCACCCGGGATCACACGGCCGCCTGGACTCTCGTGGAAACACTTCCTGCGTGACTTGCAGAAGGGTGAGATCTAGCAAGTGTGTATGCTCGTTGCTGACGATGCTGCCTCCATTGCAGCCGTCGAGACCGATGCCTCGGACCACGCGTCCGATGCGAGGACGCGCCCGAAAGGAGCTGAGCCGAAGACCGCCCGTGAAGCACAATACGCGGCTCAGTCGTTGCCGGCCCTCGAAGCCGCCGGCAACCCAGTCGCTCCACTGGTCCGTGAGTTCATCGACATCTTCCTGACAAGGTGCCAGCCGTTCTTCCACCTGACCGCGGTGTCCGGCACGAGATTGACCTCGTGCCCGGTGCGAAGTACTGCGTGACGCGGCAGTGGCCGCTTCCTCGCGACCAAGTCGAAGCCATTGACGCCTTCTTCGAGAGTCGCCGACAAGCCGGCCACGTTCGCGAGAGTCTCGTCGCACTCCAGGCCGACGTTCGGCGTGAAGAAAGCAACCGACGGCTGGAGAATCGTTCACGCCTTCAACAAGCTCAACGAGGCCACCATACCACCGCAAACGCCGATCCCGCGGAAGGCCATGGTGCTGGACACCATGTCTGGCAGCACGAAGTAGATCTGATGGATGGGTTCTATCAGATCTTGATGCGCGAAGACGATGTGCCGCTGAAAGCGGTCAGCCCGCCCAGCGGGATGTTGTGGGAATGGCTCGTGATGCTGCAGGGGCTCAAGAACGCCCCCGCCACGTTCAACCGGATGGTGTCCAACTTGCTTCGACCATACCGAGACTTCGCGCCCAGCTACTTCGACGACATCTTCATTCACAGTCGTGCCGAGAGCGGCATGACGGACATTAAGGTCCACCTACAACACCTGCGCAAGGTGTTCGAGGTGATGAAGGAGAACAAGCTGTATGCCAACTTGAAGAAGTGTATCTTCTGCGCTCCCGAGATCCCGGTGCTCGGGAGCTACGTCAGCAAGGATGGTGTCCGCGCCGACCCCGAGAAGATCGAGGCCATCTGCGCGTGGCCGACGCCGCAGGACCAGAAGCAGCTCCGGCAGTGGCTGGGACTCGCGACGTATCTTCATCATTACTCGTAGAACTTCGCTTCGACGATCCGTCCGCTGTCTCATCTACTCAAGGCTGACACCACGTGGTCGTGGCGTCCCGAGCACCAAGCTGCCTTCGACGCGGTGAAGTCGAGCTTGTCCACCGCGCCCGTACTCATGCTTCCAGACCACTCGAAGCCCTTCCATGTCGTGTGCGGCGCGAGCGACTTCGCGATCGGCTGCGCCATGATGCAGTTTGATGACGATGGCCGCGAGCGGGTCATCAGCTACCAGTCGCGCCAGATGAAGCCGGCGGAACGGAATTACCAGGTCCATGACAAGGAGCTGCTGGCCATGCGCTACGCCCTCATCAAGTTTCGTGTGTACCTCCTCGGTGAGCAGACCTTCGCGATCTACACCGATCACGCGTCGCTGAGAACAGCGACGAAGAGCCCCCACCTGTCCCAGCGCATGGCGCGCTGGTTGTCCCTGTTCTCCGAGTGCAACTTCGTCGTGCACTACAAGCCGGGCAAGACCAACATCCTTGCCGACGCATTATCGCCTCGGCCTGGCTACGTGCAGTCAGGTCGCCACGCAGTTGGCGACGAGGACGATGACGAGTGCGCCGTTTGCACTGCCGAATACGTCGCTGCTGTTGAGGTTGCAGCGACCAGTCCGCTCCGCGACTCGTTCGTGGACGCGTCCTCCTTGTACGCGTCCTGCTTGGAGCTGATCCAGTTCCTGCGAGACCCTGGCGCCGTGGCGAAGCGCAAGCTGTCCCCACGTAGCCGCTCCCGCGTCGACCGCTACGCGCTGGACGGCGAGCTGCTCACGTACCGCGTCGACCGTGAAGACCTCCGCGCACCGTCGTTCCTCTGGACGACGATCTCCGAGCTCGGCTGATTCACGAGTTCCGTGACACGCCGAGCGGCGGCCACCTCGGACGCGAGAAGACGTTCTCGTCGCTGTCCAGAGACTTCTACTGGCCGCATATATACAAGTGGGTCCGGAAATGGGTACGCTCCTGCGAAGCGTGCCAACGCGTGAAGCCGAATCCGTCCAAGCAGGCTCCGCTCCGACCTCTCCCAGTCGCCACGGACGCACGGGCGTCTGTCAGCATGGACTTCGTCTTCGGGCTGCCCCGAGACAATCAAGGGCGCACTGGCGTGCTTGTCTTCGTTGATCGGTTCAGCAAGATGCTCCATCTTGCTCCTGTCGCTGCCAACATCACGGCGTAGCAATCAGCCGCGATCTTCGTGGACGTGGTGTACTGCCACCACGGGCTTCCGTCCTCCATCATATCGGATCGCGATCCTCGCTTTCCGTCTGCTTTCTGGCGAGAGCTTGTCCGGGTGCTGGGGACGCGGTTGTGCATGTCCACCGCGTCGCATCCGGAGACAGACGGCCAAACTGAGCGCGCCAACCGTGTTGTTGAAGACGTACGACGCAGCTTCGCTACGTCGTTCAAGTCGTGGAGCACCTTCCTGCTCCTGGTCGAGTTTGCCCTCAACAACGCTGTCCACGCATCGACCGGGCTGTCCCCGTTCTTCGTCAACTTCGGTCACCATCCTCGCGTTCCAGCGCTCCTTGGTGTGGAGCGCTCCGAGACTCCGGCTGGTGGCGCTGCTGAACACGCGGGCGATTCCGTGTCACACATTCCGGATGAAGACTTCGCTGGAGACCTGGACCCAGACCAAGCTGGGCGTCTTGACCCCGCCCCCGATGCTTTCTCCGCGTTGTTACATGGCGTCACCACTCGTCGAGGTTCCAACGCGCCAGCTGTCGGAGAGCGCACACGCAGCGCTACGCGGGCGGCACACGAGAGACCACACGCCAACCCCGAACGAGCTTGCGCACACGTGCCGCCAGGAACGCGCCACCTTCAGACATCGCAGCTTGGACTTCGCGCACGCTGATTGACCCGATGCCACGTCGGGCCATCGGGTAGTGTTAATTCCGGCCAAAGTTGCCAATTGGGGCCGGTTGGACGAATCCCTCCAATACAAACACCAAGTCATTTCTCAATCGCCCAAGCAGCAGCAGCTGGTCTGCAGTGACCCTTTGGGGGCGATTGTAGTCGTACTTAATCGAGTAATACTGGAGTTTGTATTGAGGCGAGGCGGGTGAACGCCTTTTCCGCCCAGGTGTATAGTGTGCGAATGTTCCGGGAGAACAAAGTCCCTTAGAACTTCTCAGGCGAATACACCAGAAGATGTCCGCCCGAGATGGCGTGTGTTCCTTGTGACAATCCCTCTCGGGTCGTTTGTCTTCGAACCAAGGAGCTCGGCCGAGTTGGTGAGTTGTTGTACACTGTTGGGTTTCCGAGCGGGGTGCGATACGTACTTCCAAACGTAGCCCCTACAACTCTGGACGATAACCACAAATACAGAGTTATACACAAATACAAATAGCCGTCACTTATTCTTTCGGACCCTCGGACGGTGGGTCACTACTCCAGTCAACTAACGAGTCGTATCCAGGGCACTGGTCAACCCTGGGCGACTTCAAACGCGCACCACTCTCAAATGTACTGAGAGAAAATAACCAATATCAATACCCTACCACACAATAGGCTTCTGGCCAAGTCCCAGGCGGCGCTATTCACTCCGCCCGAGATGTAATCGATAATATGAAATGCAGGACCTCGCACGGGGCAAGAATACAGCTGCAACTAGGAAATGAAATAGGTGGATCACCCTGAGACGCCTGTACGCCCCAGTCCCCTTACCTAACTTGGCGTACTTACTTCAGGGAGAGATCCAACCACGGTCGTACCTAGCCGCGGTGCCCGGTTGTCCTGCGCTTCCTGCTCTTCCTGGCGGCTTGCGGGTTTCAAGGAAAACGAACTCTGTTTATCTTTTATCTCCGTGGCTAACTTCCTTCAACTAAGACATGCATTCTGCTATCACTTGATTTAACTATATCGCGGTCGACGTCGACGTCCCGGCCTGGTCAAAGTCCAGTGTAGAGTCGTGGGTACAAATCACCTCCTTCAACCTTCCATGGAATCCTTGCCCATCCTTGGTCGGTCTGCCCGGTCGGTCGGAAACATCTTGACTTGAGTATACCTTGATCGTATCTCCCAGACTTACACCCGGCCAGAGTCGCAGTTTGAGTTAGCGACTCGGCCAGAGTCTCTGGTCGATATGCGTCCTGGCCGAGTGTTCGCCGGGTCCCAGATCCTCGTACTTGTCTCTCCATCCATGTCGTCCGGTCGCACCCCTTTCAGCCAATCACACTGCGCCCAGACGAAAATCCAATTTTCCATCGTGTCAACCGCCCCTCTGGTCTCGCTTGATCACCGAGGTCATTCACCGAATTGATCGAGCCTGACTAGACCACACGATCCAATGTCTGGGCCGAGTGTCAACAACCGTATTGATTCGCCCGGACTCCCAACGGTCGCGTCCCTTCTGTGCTCCCTCTCCCAGCCGAATTTTTCTCAGCCAAAACTGGGGTCATCAGACACTCGCTCGGACTTGCCACAACTCCGTCGCTCACAACGCAATTCGCCACTCCGCCGACACTCGATGTCCGCCAACACCACCAGCGCCGACCCGGTCGCCCACGCCTCGCCACTCCCTTTGGAGCCGCTGCTTATACTGGGTGACGCAGCGGTCACCGGCACCGACGCCTCGCAGGTCGACCCCGGGGCGACTGCAAGAGCTCGCCTGACAACGTAGACGACGACAAGGCGAAGAACGCCGGCGATGGGGGCTCGTCAGCGACGCTGATCGCGACGGCGGCACGCAGCAGGAGGAGAAGCGCGACGACACGAACCGCAACGACGACGCGGAGGACTAGGGGACGACGGCGACACACACATGAGCGCTGGCGAACTTCCTGCAGACACCTCCTCATCCGGCCGGAACACCGGCGCCGCGTCTGGGCGGGCACCTTCGGGCGCGCGAACTTCACCTCTTTCCGGCCAAGACTCTGGTCGACAAGGCTCCTCACACCGACCTGCATCGCTCTTCCAGCTTCTGGACCTCGACCAGGTCGCCGGGTACGTCCGGGCAGGGACTCTGCCCCCGAACGACCACGGTCCGCGCGGCATCCACGACTCGTTGCCAGCGCGCTACTCCGTCCCGCCCGAGCACACTCTGGGCGAGAACTCCTTCATTGTCGGAATTCCGGCGGGGTGCGCGCGCACCACGAAGGTGCTTTCCTCCGCGAGGGGTATGGCGGCCTGGAGGCAATGATGATGTTCGAGGGTCTGTCCGAGGTGGATCTCCAACACTTGTGTGATCTCGTCGGGGACTCCGCCGAGGTGCGTGAGCTAGTTCTTCGCCCGTACTTCGACCACGAAACCCCTAGCTTGGCTTCGCTGGAGGGGCTACTGAGTTCACTCATTGCTCGTCGGGAGCTCGCATCTCTGCTCATGCACTTCCCGGTGCACCAGCTCGCCCAAAAGGTTTTCTACACAGTGTCCTTGATACGCCACCTTCTCGCCCGGGATCGTCAGCGTCAGGCCATCTTCGACGACATCGACGGGGAGTCTCCTGCGGCTGATCTTCTGCAGCTCCGGACGAAGTACGACCAGCTCAAGCGCGATGTCGTGTTCCTGGACGAGTACTATCGGCAACAACTCAAGGCTGCCGTGGATGACTCGGCCGGGGTCCGAGCCATGCTGGAGGGTGACTTCAAAAGTCTGGCCAAGGAAAACCTGGAGGAGACTTCGGCACTTCAAGAGAGGGTGGACATGCTGGAGGGTCAGCTGGCGCAGGCAAATATGCAGATCGCCCACCTCCAGCGTTCCGCCCAGGAGACACGGTTCGACACGGCCGGGTTGATGGACTTCCTCAACTCCAAGGGGACGGAGGTGCGAGGCAACTGGCCACGGCTCCGCAAGCTCTTTCGGCGGTTTCAAAACGGGGCGAACCCGCCCGGGGACTGGCGCACCTGGATCACCGTGGAAGCGGTGGACAAGCCCTACAGGATGTACCCTCCGTATCCGGGTCCTCTCTTGGACGACAGCGACGACGATGAGGGCGACGCCGGGGACGGCTCTCAGGAGGAGAAAACCGAAGACCATGCCCTCCGGCCAGAGTCCCAGTCGCGACTCCGCCCAGGCATACGCGACAGTCTTCGCCTGGGTCATCCAAGTCAGGGTCCGGCCGAGGCTCTTCATCCAAGAAGGCCAAGGTCGTTCAGCGCCGTCCAAGCGTGCACTCTGAGTCGCAGGTTGGTCCTCGTTCGTCCAAGTTTCCGCTCAAGCTTTCGGTGCAGGAAGCCTGTGCACTCCTCCCGGAGTTCGTCGCGTGGCAGGACCTCCGGCCGGATGTGCAGTGGACAATGCGCTCAGGGGTCGAATACGACGAGGCCGTTGCTACCTTGGGGCTGGACCAGGTCAACCACCGCCACTTCCACCGGGACTCGCTCCTCAAGATGCTGGCGACAATGATGTACCATCGCCAGCTGGATACCACACCCTGGGCGAAGTATGTTCCGGCCTCGTACTACAGGATGGCCGATGTTGTCTTGGACGATTGGCTTGACCACGGATACGTTCCCCCGGCCTGGCCACCCCTGAGCAATCTGGCCGAGGATCTCGCTGAAAACGCGGAAGGCTACAGCAGTTCGTCCGAGGATGATAAGGTCACGGACCCGGATTACGACAACGGTAACGCGGCTGATGAAGCTGACGATGACGAAGCTGACGAGGTTGAAGTGGTCAAGGTTACACCGGCTCCAGCCGAATCCAAGACCGGCGAAAGCGATGAAGTCGACAGCAGCAGCGACAGCACCGATGACGAGCCTGCCCGGAAACCCAAGCGTAAGGCATCCTCCCAGAGCATCCGATCTTCATCCGACTCCTCGTCCGAGAACAGCGACAGCCTCAAACCCAAGAAGCTCGTGTTCGTGCCTTCGCCTAAGCGTCAGCGGCGATCTCGCTCAAGCTCCACTTCGGCCAAGAAATCGGGCGGTCAGCGTTCCCGGGCGAGGTCTGAGCTGGAAAAGCGTAAGTCACCTCTCGCCCGGAAGAAATACGATGAGCTGACTCCGGCCGAGTTGGCGATGGTCGAGCAGCCGACCAAGGGTGTCCTCTCGTGGCGTCGCCGTGGGATCTTGAGCCAGTATACGCCCAAGAAGAGCGGTCACGAGAACCAGACGCCAGGGTTCCCGGAGTACTGTCCGTACAAGGGTGAAGGCGGGCTGGAACGTCTGTACGCCCGGTGGCCTGCGGTCGAGACGGAGTACGCGAGGATCGTGGCCGGAAAACCTTGGGAGCAGATGTTCAAGGATCGAGTCAAGGCCTTCTACTTCCACAGGCGCTCAGAGCTTCCGGCCGGGTCATTCAAGTGGATCGACGAATACCTTCGCTACGTCCGGGATCACGCTGAGGTCTTCTGGTACATGCTCCATTGGTTCTGCATCAAGGTCAAGGCGGCCAAAGGCGAAAAGGTGGACCCGCTCAAGTTTCTCCTGGCGAACACGCTCTATGAGAGGCGTCGTGAGCTGCATGAGAACGTCGGCCGCGGCATGGAGGATCGCGTCAAGCGTTACATCAAGAAGGGGGTCCCTGCGTCTGTCTTCGAGGAGCCCGGCATCTGGGTTTACCCGGCCAAGATCTGCTACATGTACCTGACCGACTCGTCCACGCTGAACGCGCAAGGTAGTACAGCTTGGCCGAGCAGATCGAGATGGCAGAGCGAGCGGAGCCCGGCCGAACTCAGTGGACGTACTACTGCTCGGATTCCGACCGGATGGCGCACATCTCGCACGACCTTCGTCTTCGCGAGCTCTCGACCAAGGAACGCGCAGCCAACCCAATCTCTTTCACAGTTGAGTAGTTCGGCCGGAGTGGCAGAGGTCATGCATCTTGAGTAGCGTAACCTCCATTAATTCAATACCACCATGTCCGTTTGCCTTTGCCATTGCTTGCTTCTCATATCCTTCTCGTCACTCGCTTTGTCATTGCTCCATCCAGGGTCTCTTTATCATCGTCATACTGGATCCAAGTCAAAATATCATCACTGTCGACACATCTCCAAAATCACTCGGCCAAACCCGCTCGGCCTGGCGTCTCACCCACACCTCCCAACCTTGTCACCGCCCAGAGTCTCCTGCATTAGGCCATCCTGGACGGGTCACAGTTTCACTTCAATTCACATTCCATTTTCACGAAATCACATAGTCGACGATCTGGTCCGGTCAAGAAATTCCGCCCGGGGTTACACACTCGGGTGGTCATCTCCGGCCTGCATGGCCTGGAAACGAGCCCGTGCTTTCGCGCCCTGGTTGAACTCGTAGAGCAACGCACCACAGTTGAGCTGCGACATTGGGAGCCATTCGGGCTCGTCGTACCCTTTCCATTTCACTTGGTACTCCCGAGCCCTCTTGGACGTACGAGTCCGCCTGGACCAACGCATGTCCAGGATCTTCTCCACCTCGTACTCGTCGTTGTCATTGTCGGCATCCCAACTGTCCTCTGGGAGGAGTGCAGCGTCAAAATCATCGTCGTCGTCAACTTCGATCTGGGCGGATGGTCGTCGAGGGTAGAGTGCGCGTGGCTTCAGCCGGGAAACATGCACCCAAGGGTTGACTCGGTAACCCGTGTCATCGACCTTGAGCTTCACCCGGAAGTCATCGTGCATCTCGGCGATCCTGAACGGACCATGCCAGAGGTGTGCCAACTTGCGACTCAGGCCGGGCTGCACTTTCGGAATGTACAGCCAGACTGCGTCCCCGACCTCGAAACCAGATTTCACTCGGTCAGACAATTCCTTCCACTTCCGTGTTTGCTCGGCCGAGCGCGCACGCTTGGCCTTCCGCTGGAGATCTTCAGCGCACGCCTGGGCGTAACTGTATCCACGCTGGAGTTTCCGGCGCCACTCATAAGCGGTTCGCTCAGGGACGCTGGAGGGCTTTGGTCCGAGCATAGCCGACAGTGTGCTCCGGGCATCCCAGCCGTGAACCAGGTAGAATGGGGTGTCCAGGCGGGTCGCGTCAAACGAAGTGTTCAGGGCGAACATCAGCCTCTCGGCATGGTCATCCCAGTCACTTTGGTCGGCCTCCGCGACATACGCCCGGATACTCCGGACGACAGTCTGGACGGACCTTTCTTGCTGACCATTCGCCTGAGGTCGGTAGGCCAGGGTGGCTCGTTGCCTACTCCCAAGGAGTTCCCGGAACCGAGTGAAAACCTCACTCATGAACCGGGGATCCTGGTCGTGACGTAATAACGAGCTCGCCCCGAACTGCCGGAACACCCTTTCCTCATATGCCTCGGCGACTTCCTGGGCGGTGGTCGAACCCATCGGTTTGCACATGACGTAGCCGGAGAATGCGTCCTGGAAGAGGAGCAGGAAAGTATTTCCACGCTCGGACTTGGGCAAGTGAGTGACGAAGTCCATTGAGACTACTTCGAATGGTTGTTTCGGCTCAATGTTTCCGGGCGAAGGACCCGGGTTGGGCGGATGCCCCTTGCCACTTGCACAGTCCACGCACTCCTTGACGAACCTCTCCACATCGGCATACATACCGGGCCAATAGAACTCTGCCCGGAGTTTTTCATGTGTCCGAGTGATACCTTGATGTCCGCCCTGGAAATCTTCATGAGCGTAGTGGAGAATGTCCGGGCGGAGTGACTCGGGCACGACCAATCTTGGTTCATCAGACATGTCCCTTGGTCGATCCCGTGTAGCACGACCCAACCGATACAGCACGCCCCTGACATCCACGGCAAACAGCTCAGCGTGCTTCGACAACTTCCGAATCTGGTGTTGAGAGAAACTGCTCACATCTCCGGCCAGGAACTTCTTCATCTCCGCAATCTGGGCGTCGTTGTCCTGGTGCGCCTTGATCCGCCTCCAGCGTTCTGCCTGGAACTCGACCGGGCCCATAGGCTCGGTCTGGTCAGACTCTTCTCGGGCGTGACTTCTTGTCACAGCGGCCATGACACGCGCGGCGATCGGCAACGGAGCGGACTCAGGTCCTGGAAAAGCCTCGGCCGGAGTCTCTTGTGCCTTGTCATCCTGGGCGGGGCCTTCCTCACTCACTTCGCCCGGAGTTTCCGACTTCATCAACTTCTCCCGGATTCGCGAGACTTGTTCGAGATGCTTGAATTCCTCAGGGTCTTCGACCATCCAGGATTCACCTGCCGCTAACGTCTTGGACGTCAGGTAATCAGCCGCCTGGTTGTACTCACGCTTGACGTGCACCAGCTTGACCGACTTGAACTTCTCTCTCAGACATTGGTACTCGGACAGACGTCGCTGCAAATTTGGTTGGTTGCAGTTTATGAGTCCTTGCACCTGCTGGATGACAATTCGAGAGTCTCCGACGACGACCAAATCTTGGATGTTCTGGGCGGACGCCAACTCCATGCCCTTGAGTAGGCCATGATATTCGGCGTCATTGACCGTGACGTCTTCCAAAAGGAAACCATGCGCACTCATGATCTTCCAGCCCGGGAGTCTCCAGATGATACATCCGCAGCTGCCTTGACGAGTTGAAGTCTTGGCGGCTATATCGAAACTCAAGACGTACCCATCAAAATCTTCGCCCAGCATCTCGATGCTGATCACGGGCGGAGTCTTGACGATTCCTTTGGCCGGGATGAGATTTTCCTGCGACCTCGTCCAGATGTTCGCGAGGTGTGATACCTGCGCCCAGAATGGCCGGCAGGCCGTCTTCATCTCGCTTGATCTTGTGTACTTCCAGGTCCCAGTGAGAGAGAGTGACGCCCCAGCGGACGCATCTTCCATCCGCAGTCTTGGACTTCAGCAGCCAACTCAGGACGGAGTGGCGAGTGAACACTTTGACCAGACATCCTTGGACGAGAGGTTGGAACGCATCCAGAACTCGCATCACGGCCACCACCTCTTTCTCGGCGATGTGATATCGGAGCTCGGCGTCGTTCAGTACGCGCCCCGTGAACCTGACCGGGTGGACGACACCGTCATATTCCTGGCCGAGAACTGCACATGCAGCCCACTGGTTAGCATGAGGTATGATCACGAACGGCCTTGAGCGGTCTGGATGGCGAAGCAGCGGAGTCGAGACAATCTTCTTCTTCAATATCTCGAACGCTTCCTTGGCCCTTGAAAGATCTCGGCCGGACCGAACTTGTTCATCCGTGAGTTCGTAGAGAACTGCAGCCACGACCGGGAAGTCTTCAATGAACTTATGGTAATAATTGAGACTTCCCAGGAAAGACTGCACCCCTTTCAGGGTCTTCGGGAACGGGAGATCCTGGACGCCTTTCGCGATCTTGGGCGTAGCACGAATACCCTCAGCACTTATCTCGTGCGAGAGATACGGGATGGCCAACTTGCCAAACTCGCTCTTGGGCAGACTGACAGAGATGTTCCAATATCGAAGTCGAAACAGCAGCACATTCAGGTCCGCGCAGAGCTGGTCCCACGTGGGCGCCCCATAGGCGATGTCGTCAATGTAGGAACTCCGGCCGAGAACCGAGCCGACATGTGATGGCATCGGAATATTCCGCTGGAACACAGTCATCGCATCAGTCAGGGCGGGAACCTTCCGGCCGGACTCTTCTCGGGCAGACGCATCTTCCTCTGAGGGATCCAGGCCGAGAAACTCCAACACATCCGAGTCGACAAGCTTCTCTTCCTCCGGTGGGAGTCGCACAAAGCCCCACAAGCAATTGTCAATTACCGCTTGGTAGACGAGCGGAGCGTTCTTCAGGCCGAATGGCATTCTCACCCACTGGAAATGTCCGAGCGGACAGATGAAAGCTGAGATCAACTTCGCGCGCTCAGTCATGCGCACCGCCCAGAATCCGCTGGCCATGTCGAGACTCATGAACCACATGGCGTACTCGAATCCGACCAGCAGGTCGTCGATCAGCGGAAGTGGGTATGTCGAGAGCTGGATGAACCCATTTACCACGCGGTAGTCAATACACATGCGGATGTCCACGCCGTTCTTCTTCAAGACGATCACGATGGGGGAAGCCCAGGCGGACTGTGAGTACTCGATCAAACCGGTCTCCAACAACTTCTTGAGCAGATCGTAGACCTTCTTCCAGAGATGTGGAGCTATAGACCTCGGACGTTGGGCGACAGGTTTGGCGTCGCCTACGTCCAGATCACACACCACGCCCCTGGCCGGAGCGGGGGCAGCATTCCCGTCTCCCAGGAAGATCTTGCGATGGTACTCCAGAATGCCTCGCAGCTTGTCCACCTCGGCCGGAGTATTCCGGCCGGGTTCACCAACATCGGCCTTGGAGATGTCACACTCCGGGCTGAGGTCCTTCAACTCGGGCAGCATGGCGAGCTCTTCGCGTAACTGAGACATCAGTTCACTGCCTTCCCGGAGATAGACCGCTGGCTCATAGTCGAGGTCCTCCTGGTTGGCTCTCATACACCGGATGTACTCCTCTTCGAGTTTCCGGACAGGCGTAGACGCCATCGCGCAACTTGGAAGATCGTCCAGCTCCCCGTCTTCACCGGGAACATCTTGGCCAGGCAACTCCGGGCGGATTGACTCCACCTCAGGTTCCGTTTCACTCGCGGTCTCCGCTGGGCTGTCCGACTCGGTCACGTCCAGAGTCTCCTTGGCCACCTCTTTTTGGCCGAGGTCGGTCAGAGCTGTCTGCGTACCAACATCCACCGTATCACTCGTCTGGACTGATACATCGCACATGATCTTCGGCCGAGCTCGGGCAACTCCGCTCGCAGCGGCTCTGGGCGTGACTGCACTGGTATCTCCCTGAACGTCCGCTTCTCCCGGTCGACCATCACTTGGACCTTACTCGGCCAGGGATACTCGGCGGGCTTCACGGCCGGAGGTTGACGGGCCCACTCCAAGTCTTCGAGCTCCATCTGCCTCTTTCGCTCTTCCGGAGACGGCGTGCTCTCGTAGATCAGTGTCTGCCACTCCTGGTACTTCCGACTTCCCGGGCGGACAAACCGTCCTGACATGGGATAACACCCGAACTCCACAATCCGTGCAACAGGGGTCCGCGTGTCGATCCACACCATCTGGTTCGAAATGTTGACGACCTTCACCGATCTCGCCCAGGACTTGGCCGCATAGTTGATGCAGGTGACCCAGCGATCTCCTCGGCCTGCCCAGACTACCTCCTTCTGGGGATTGCTGTGGCCGTACTTGATCTCGATAGTGGCATGTTCACCCGGGCGGAGATACAGGTTCCGTTCAGACGTCACCGGGATATCCAGACCTCGATTCTGACGGAGTGTGGTGTTACACATGAGGACAATCTCTTCGTCCGGAAGTCGGATGTGACCTTCTCGTACACACAGCCGGACCCCGGCCGCATACATGAAGTTCATTCCCAAGAGGACTTCCACGTCTTTGCCAATGTTCGTCACCCAGACATCCAGAACGTAGACAACACGGAATCCAAGCGTGATCTTGACTCTCGAACTCGCAGTGATATACGTCGGGGCTCCTCCCAGACCGGTCACCTTGACCGGTTCCGGCAACACCCGGAATTTCAGCTTGAGCCTACGCGCAAGGTTCAAACTGATCATACTCCCGGATGCGCCGGTGTCCAGAAGGATTCTCGTCCGGACATCATTCACTGCTCCATGCACCAACGCAACATCGCGACTGTCTTCGTGATCATGATTCGTCCACCATCCGTATCTCTGCCCAGGACCTAACTCCACTTCGGGCGGAACTTCTTGGCCGGACATGTCTGGCCAGGTCCACGCAGGGTCACTTCGCTCAGGATCAGCAGGATCATCTTGTTTCACAGTGGTCATGCATTGTTGGTTATCGTTGTTCTTCTTTCTCAGCTCTTGTCCGACATACACTAAGACACACAATCGTTGGGGTTTCGGCCCGGCGCGTACTGGATCCCCATCCAGCGGGCTTACTCGTTTAACGACTTCCCCTGATTGGCCTCCCCGCCCAGCAATTTCTTGAGGACGTGGGCAGGCAGGTCTTTCAGCATGCCTTGACGAGCGAGAGTCTTCACAGCTTGGAGTGCTTCGGCATCTTCACACAGGCCTTCATGGTACTTGCCACAGGTCGAGCACACTCGAACTCTGCATGCGTAGTCCGGATGTCCGGTCCGGCCACACTTGTCACACTTGACGTCTCTCCAGCAGTCCTTCTCCTTGTGGCCGAACTTGCTGCACTTCTCGCAGAATTCATTCCGGTCGGGATTCTCCGGCCGAGGTGATTGCCATCCCGGCCGAGGGGACTGCCATCCTGGGCGAGAGCCCGGCGGCAGCGGTGGGCGCCAGCCTGAGTTCTCAATCGCACGCAGGATCATTTTGTGGACTTCTTGTTCCGTCGGAGGACTTGGCGCAGCAGTGACCTTGGGCGTGTCATCAGAGCTTGGCTTTGACGATCCTCGGCCAGAGTCGCGAGGCTCTGGCGGGTCTTCATTCGGACTGTCAACTTCATCTTCAAACCTCACGCGCCCCTCACGTTCGCTTCCAGACTCGCCACCACTCACGCCAACGTAGGCTCGGCCGGGACGTCCTGACTTGAAACGTCTGGGCGGGATGTTGTCCGCCCGGAAATCCCGGCGGGGTGGCGGAGTGTCGTAGCCTCCGTCCAGATCCAAATCTTCACCTTGCTCGAGGATGAACTCGAGATCATCGACGCTTCGGATCCGTTGGTTGCGCAGACTTGCCCTGAGCTGGTGGTCCTTCAGACGTTTGATGAACCGCTTGATGTGCTGGGTGGACTCCTTCTTGTCCTTCTTGTAGCGAATGTCCGCCTTGATCGCAGCCTCGTTCAGACGGTAGAAGAACTGCATAGCAGTCTCACCGGACTTCTGCTTCATGGTGAAGTACCGCTCCGGTTCGGAGGTTCGCGACTTGAGGAACTTCCGCCGGAATTCCTTGGCCAACCTTTTCCAATTGTCCCGGTCAAGATCGTCCAGCTGTGCTCGCCAGCTTCGGACTGGCGTCGACATCTTCATCTTCAGTTCGCGCAGCTTGGTCTTCTCGGTCCAGCCACCCTGGACGGACATGTTGAGGAAACGTTCCCACCAGCTCCGACGATCTCCCATCGGGGCCGTCTCGTCGAACTGCTCCAGAGTGCTCGAGTTCACATACGGCCGAAGCGTGAGCAGGGTCTGGCCTTGGCCGGACTTCTTGGGCAGCTCGACCGAGGTCGTATAATCCTCGGCCAGACTGTCATCCGAGTCACTCGAGCTTGAGCTTGAGCTGGAGTCCGAGCTGGAGCTGGAGCTTGAGCTTGGGCTGGAGTCTCTGTCCGGACGTCGGCCCGACTTCTTGGGCGGAGCCCGCTTCTTCTCAGCCTTCTTCTTCTCGGGCGGAGACTCCTGCTTCACCCCGTGCTTGGAGTCCTTGGGCGCGCTCGCCGGGGACCTGCGCGGCGCGGCGGCCTTGGAAGCGGCGACGCTCGCGTTGGCCGGCGGCGGCGGCGGCGACGTTGAGCTTCCGACATGTCTGGGGTTATTGGCGTCCGGCGGCAGGGTCGCCCGAAGTTGTCTCAAGAGTTCGGCTGTGTTCTTCGGTTCAGCAGACGACCGGTCGCCAGCGCCCTTTCCCATGATTGCGTCATCGATTACCTCATCAGCTCTGGTTGCTCGTTGAGGGTTAGTCCGGTCGGACATACCGGCGGTTGCCGAATCAGGGGCGGATATCACACGGCTAGATTGAACTTCAGCGACAGTCGCACGAAGGTTGCGTATTTGCTCGTTCTGGAACATCTGCATGTTCTTGGACGTCGCACGCAAGTTCTCGAGCTCCTGCTTCATCGCTGCTTGGCTCTCTTCCAGGTCACGCTGGGCCTGCGCGGTCCAGGCAGCGCGCTCGGACGCCCGCTCGGCCTCGCGCCTCGCGTCGGCTTCGGCCTGCTGCTGCTGCATCCACTGCACGGCGGCAGCCTCCACGCGCTCACGCTCGGCGTTCGCGGCCTGAAGGCTGGCCGCCTGGACGGCGGCTGCCACCTCGGCGGGCGACATGGTTGGTGCCTCCTGGGCGGGAGCCTAGGAGCGCCTCTCGGCTTCACGCGCGCGCTCTTCGGCTTCGCGGACTTGCCGTGCGGCCTCGGCCAGAGCGCGCTGGAGCTCGGCTTCCTGGGCGGGCTTCTCCTTGGCGGCTAACATATCGTATAGCCGCTCTAGCTTCCGTCCAGCATGTCCACGCGATGAAGCGTGGCCACCGCAGCCTCTGCGGCTCCGGACGAGATCGACGACCCAGTCCGGCCGGACCTCCGCGAGTAGCTCGAGCGACGCGACGAAGATCGCCTCCGTGAAGACCGCCTGGACGAGTGTCGGTGGCGGCGACTCCAGGTGCTGTCCGAGTCGGACTCGCTGGGCGAAGGGCTCCGGCCGGAGTCGCGATGCTTCCTCGCCTTCCTGGACGAAGATGTCCGGGCAGACTTCTCATTGGCCGGCACTTCGGCGTCGGCCATGTCGACGTCTTCCTGGTCGGGGAGCACCTTGCGCTCCGGGATCACCTGCCGCGTCAAGTAGAAACCAAGCTCCCCGCCTGACACGGCAGTCCCAGCAGCCCGGGCAGACAACGCCAGCGGACCGACGGACGGCATGTGCGCCCCTGCGCCAGAGTCCAGCGTCGACGACGAAGACGCCGACGAGCTATTCCTCGACACGTACGATCCGGACGTCGCGCCCTGGCGGACTCATCCGTGGTGCCGACCAAGCTCGGGACAGGGTCCGAAGCCGGCACCTCGGGCGAATCTTCCTGGGCGGACGTCGAAGACGGCGGCAACTCGGACGGAAGCGATGCGAGCGGAGTGTCCGGCAGAGATGGCTCTGCGCGGGGCGGCCGGTGTTGACGCCGCTTGGGCGTGGGTTCTCCGGCCGAGGACCCGCTGGAGCTCCTGGTGGAACGAATGCCGGCCACGCGTAGGCGCAGAACGTAGTTCCGGCCGAGCAGGTTGACCTCGTAATCGTCCATCAATAAATCTCCGTCTTGATCCTCCGCATGATAGTCCAGGGCAGGTGTCTGCCCAGACTTCGCTTCGGCTTCCAAGGCTGGAATCACCTTGAACGACGCCCCGATGCACAACGTTCGCCACTCGATCAGCTCCACGGCCAGGAGACGTTGGATGTCTCCGGCCAGACTTCGAACGAGGTCCGGCGCGATCTTGGACGCATGTGTCTTGAACCATACCGGGACCAAGTTGTCGAACTGGAAGCCGGCCTCGAAGAGCAGTGTCTGCAGGATCGCGACACACTCTCGGCGTGAAGGCGGCGACCGAGATCTCGGCCGCGACGACATCTTGGGCGGTGGCCAGGTCGCGTCGGTCCAGGCGGAGCTCCAGCACGCATGGTTGCACGGCGTCTTCCAGAGTCGCGCGGGCCGCCAGGTACTTGGACGTGGCCAGGGTGGCATTCAGCCACGGCAGTGAGTCCGGCCGGGAATCCGGCCAGGTGTACTCCACGTTCGGCGGGAGCACGCGTTGAGACCGAACTTGCTCCCACCGCGAAACTTGCGCCGCGACGTATGCCTTGGCCGCGTCTTGACTCAACGGCTTCTCCACCGACGGCTTCGGCAGAGGGTCTTCTCGGGCGGGGACCGTCGACAGTTGAGACTCTGCCGGGGTCTTGTCCTCCGGTGGCGACGACGCATCCGCGTCTTGGCCAGACTTCTCCTCCGGGACCGGCGGCAGCGACTCCTCTCGAGCGGACGCGCGAGCATCCGGCTGCTGGCCCACATCTTGGCCGGGCGGTGAGGAGTCCGAAACTCGACCCTCCGCCCGGGACACATCCACATCGGCGCCTCCCACAGACGCCTCGTCCGGAGTCGCCGTCGCGTCTTGGCCAGGCTCGCCGTCCGTTGACACTTGGTGCGCGTCTTCGACAGCTTGCTCGGCCAGACCCGCCGACCTCTCCTTCTCCTCCCGGGCTGCCTTGCGCTTCGCAGCACCTGCCTTCCGAGCAGCCCGGACGACCTCGTCCAGGCTATCGTGCTCCTCAGGCGGCAGCCCCTTCGACCGACGTGACTTCCTCGACGCGTCTCCGCGCCCGCGACTCTCACGTCCAGCGTCGCGCATGTCTTCTCCTTCCGAAGTCATAGAAACTTGGTCAGAAGGTTAGTAGACACCTCACTCTTTAATCCAAATAAAATATACAACAACTCTCGGTGAAATCCCTGGTTCGAATCCGGGCACGCGCACCAGCTGAGGCGAGGCGGGTGAACGCCTTTTCCGCCCAGGTGTATAGTGTGCGAATGTTCCGGGAGAACAAAGTCCCTTAGAACTTCTCAGGCGAATACACCAGAAGATGTCCGCCCGAGATGGCGTGTGTTCCTTGTGACAATCCCTCTCGGGTCGTTTGTCTTCGAACCAAGGAGCTCGGCCGAGTTGGTGAGTTGTTGTACACTGTTGGGTTTCCGAGCGGGGTGCGATACGTACTTCCAAACGTAGCCCCTACAACTCTGGACGATAACCACAAATACAGAGTTATACACAAATACAAATAGCCGTCACTTATTCTTTCGGACCCTCGGACGGTGGGTCACTACTCCAGTCAACTAACGAGTCGTATCCAGGGCACTGGTCAACCCTGGGCGACTTCAAACGCGCACCACTCTCAAATGTACTGAGAGAAAATAACCAATATCAATACCCTACCACACAATAGGCTTCTGGCCAAGTCCCAGGCGGCGCTATTCACTCCGCCCGAGATGTAATCGATAATATGAAATGCAGGACCTCGCACGGGGCAAGAATACAGCTGCAACTAGGAAATGAAATAGGTGGATCACCCTGAGACGCCTGTACGCCCCAGTCCCCTTACCTAACTTGGCGTACTTACTTCAGGGAGAGATCCAACCACGGTCGTACCTAGCCGCGGTGCCCGGTTGTCCTGCGCTTCCTGCTCTTCCTGGCGGCTTGCGGGTTTCAAGGGAAAACGAACTCTGTTTATCTTTTATCTCCGTGGCTAACTTCCTTCAACTAAGACATGCATTCTGCTATCACTTGATTTAACTATATCGCGGTCGACGTCGACGTCCCGGCCTGGTCAAAGTCCAGTGTAGAGTCGTGGGTACAAATCACCTCCTTCAACCTTCCATGGAATCCTTGCCCATCCTTGGTCGGTCTGCCCGGTCGGTCGGAAACATCTTGACTTGAGTATACCTTGATCGTATCTCCCAGACTTACACCCGGCCAGAGTCGCAGTTTGAGTTAGCGACTCGGCCAGAGTCTCTGGTCGATATGCGTCCTGGCCGAGTGTTCGCCGGGTCCCAGATCCTCGTACTTGTCTCTCCATCCATGTCGTCCGGTCGCACCCCTTTCAGCCAATCACACTGCGCCCAGACGAAAATCCAATTTTCCATCGTGTCAGTATGGCCTCGGGCGATTTGTCGCGCGATTGGGCTTGGGCGATTGAACCAATCGCCCGAGGAAATTTTGAGTAGAACCCACAATACCAAGACGCGCAAGAAGCGGCGACACCCGCCGCTCCGGTCCCGACCAACTTTGATCCGCTCCCAGCGCCGCAGCCCCAAGACACTGCGGCTGTCTGCGACTTCCTGCAGAAACGGGAGTCAGTTGTGCATTATGTACGTGACACCATCGCGGCGACAGTGGACCGGCAAAAGGAATATGCCGATCGACGAGGGCGACGACACCTGGAGACGTTCGCCGTGGGCGATCGTGTACTGCTCTCCACATCTGGAATTCAATCTACAGCGGTGACAAGAACTAGCTCGCGCCAAGGTTCATTGGTCCTTTCAAGGTTACGAAGGTTCTAGGCGACGCTTACACTCTCCAACTACCGTCTGCTATCCGCCTACATCCCACCATCTACGTCGGCCGCCTCCGGCGTTATCACCCCGCAGTCATTCCCAGCGACGCTGGTTCCAGCCAGCGTCCCAGTCGTCTCCACGTCCCCGTCGACCAAGGTGCTGCGACGCGTCAAGCGGCATCCCAGTCAGCTCGTCCCGCAGTGCAGTCACCTCGCGCTCCAGCCGCAGCAGCCGGTCCCAACGCTGCTGCTGTTGCCCCCAACCCGGTTCCGAGCGCTGCTGCTGCCGAACAGCAGCGCGCCGACGTCGCTGCTCCTCCTCCGCGTCCTCCAGTCGGTCACGCTGCACTGTTTCAGCGTGACGGTCCTGCGCCTCTTGTGGATAGCGCGGGTAACGTTCGACATATCATGGAGGCGATCTTGGAACACGACGATCATCGTGCTGTCCCACGCGCTGCTCCTCCGCATCGCGGCGCTCGCGGCCGTGATTCCCATATCCCCATGCACCGTCAATATCTTGTGCATTGGCTGGGGCCTAAGCCATTGTGCAAAGCTATCAGCTAGAGTTCAGACACGTCTAATCCTTCAACTCGCTCTGCACAAGCCATGTACAATAACCTAGCGCTGCAACGCATCTCAGCACGCCCCACTCTTGATTCTTCTCATGCTGGTCGTGCGCGGGTGCCGCCGAGCCGGTCCTTCACGCCGTGGGGCACGTCGCGCCCTTGATTCTACTCATACTGGCCGTGCGCGGGCGCCGCCGATCCAGCGCTACTCGCCGTGGCATGCCGCGCTGTAGAGAGGATGGCTTGTGGTGCTTGATGGTGATTTGCGAATGAGCAATAGAAGGCAGCGTGGCCGGCAGCGGAATGGATGGTCTTCGTCCTCCCGCTGGCTCGGCCACGTCTCTACATCTTTTCTGTGTGGCACACAAACCTTGTGTCTGTTCCCCTTACATGGCTGTGTGTTCATATTATTTTGTCCAACATATATTATGAAAAGATGTTGGTAGCGGAGACGGTCATCACAGCGTGCCCGTTAATCCGTCAAGATCTCTGGATCGCCGTGTGTTCCATCGTGACCGTCAAACCGGAAGTATTGCTGAACTGCACGATTGCGACGACGAGGGCGAACGTCGTAAACCCCATAATCTGATTGGTCTCTGGCGACTTCATGGTAGACATCTGATTGGTTAATCGGGTCCGCATCCTCGTCCGATTGGCTAGAATGGCGCTCGATAAACCCAGGTGTGTCAGACTCTGAACTATCATATTCGACAGTGTCATGCGCATTCCCAGTTTCTTCTGTGCCCACTGCCAACCCAGGTGCATAGCAAGGCGACAATCAAGCCGACCGTGGAGAAGGAGAAGGCGAGCGCGGCGACGGAGCGTAGGAGTGTGGTGACGGCGGAGCCGCGGGCGGCGACAACGGAGACAATAGGTGAGAATCCAGCGCTTCAGAGGACGGGCTCGCCGAAGAAGAGTAGGAGCGCAAGGGCGGGGGACGCGCCTGAGCCTCCGGTACCCCGGCGAAAACGGCGGCGGCTGTGAGAACCTCGTATCCAGGTCCTGCCTAAGCTCTTGGTGCCCGTCCTCCAGATGAGCGTCCAGCGCCTTCTCCAAGATAACCTTCAGCTGGTCCAGCCCATGCGACTGCGCGATGCAACGGCGTTCAACTTCGTCTAGTTGCGTTGGCAGTGACAAGATGAGGTCGGCAGCTTGAAGGTTTGTTCGGCGTAGGCGCTTTAGTGGGTGCATGGCAAATGAAGAAGTGACTGAGATTGATGCCGTTAAGCACGTTTGCATTGTCGTTGTTGCCGTTGCGTTTGTTGTTGACGTGGATTTGGTGAAGCCTTTCGTACATTTGCTCCAGCTTCGCGTTTTGCTGAATGCCATACCTGGTGGAGAAGCTCGCGTCCTCGCAGACTTCCGCAAGCTTCTCGTTTTGCCGAATGCAGTGACGAGCAAAGAAATGTATTTCGTCCTTGGCCTTTTATTCGCGAGTCAGCGCTTGGCTAAGGCCATTCCGCACTTGGCGGGCTTCTTCTTGAGCTTGGCGGGCTTCTTTCTAAGCATGGCTTAAGTTTGGCAGGCTTCTTCCTGAGTTTGGTGGACTTCTTCATGGGCTTGGCGGGCTTCGTCCTGGGCGTGGCGCTTGGCATCTTTGAGATTGTAGCCAAACGTATTGCATTGTTAATGAAAGTAATCCTGAGCCTCATGTGCCTCTTTTGATTGTTACCTCCTAGTCTTCTTTGGCCTCTGCCTCAATGTACGCCTTCTCCACCTTGCGGCGCTTGAGCTGCCTGTACTTCTGAATCTCGGCCGATGGCAGGTTTTCGGTGGGTCCCAGGTTGGCTTCCATGTCGTGAGGAAGACGATCCGGCCACCTTTCTTCAAATCATCGAGAATAGTGCGCATCTGGTAGGTGGGCCGACCGCTAAGGTCAACCCCAGCTGGAAGCACCCACTCTGACTCACCGGCATCGTCACCTTGAGCAGCGGCGTGAACGAGAAGTGCCTTGGTGATGCTACCGCGTCGAGAAGGCGCTTAATAGCCGCACCGACGGACGAAGAGGTACCACGTTGGATGTGGCCCACGTCCTCAAATAGCGTGCGGCCGCTTCAGCTAGGCGGCCCCAGCCACGGTTGTGAAGATGCACCTGGCACCACTCGAAAAAAGCGGTGAACGCAATTGGCGGAGTGTCAGCGGCGGAGAGAGTCGTATTAGGGCTTGCCATCGTGGAGTGTCGTTAGATAATGAGCTGAATCAATACAATGCAAGACCATTACAGGGGTTTCAAGCATCTAAATATGTTAGCAATATCCCAATTGCGACGTTGCAGAAGGCGTTTATTTTAGCGGATTGGTTACCTAAGGTATAACTAACTCTAGTCAGTGCTCAGTGCATGCCCGTTGGTCGTGGGACGGGCAGTGGGAACTCGCGTGGCTGCCGTACGCGTCCGGCGGCGCTTCTTGGGCACGGAGCGATAAACGAGTGTACGCTTGCCGTCGAGGCCGGTGTAGTTCTTGGGCTGAAGAGCGAAGATCACATGAATGCAAAGCCCAAACTTGAAGTTGTACTTGCATCCGCAGGACATCGTGCTCACGTCAACCTCCCAGTCGCACGCCGGTTGTCCTTCCAGCTTCATGCGCGCGTAGTTGGACCCCATTTGCGCTGACACAGGGGTAGGCTCTCGGCTGCGACCTAACTCTGGTAAGTACACACAACCACAACCACGTGACTGAACACATACAAGGTTGGGATTCGGTGACACGAGTAGGAACTCGATGCTGGACCGGCTTGGTGTCCTGTCGACGAATAGGTTCCACTGCCGAAAGTCATTAACCCTGGCCTTGAGCTTGAGTTCAAATGGCATTGAACACATTCACGCTCTCAAATGAGCCGTAAAGGTCGCTATATGGTGCTTGTGGCATCGATATAGGGTCTGATTGAAGCGCCCAAAGCAGCAGAAACAATACAAAGCAGAAAGACAGCTCAGATTTTACAAGGAATAATACCAGCCTCATTATGCCTAGAAGTAGTGTTTACGTAAGTATTGTAAAAAGCCCAGCAGTTCCTCTGTGTGTACTGCAAACTGGTAAGGCAAAATCGATTCCTAGCTCGCCCTTGGAAGAATAGAACCTAAGTTTGAGAGCCAAATGTCTATTGCACAAAGCATGTATCAGCCCTTCACCGCTTTCACTGTTACGCTTTTAGAAGTAACCCATAGGCCCGCTGACGTCCCGGGTTTTATGGTAGAGATCAAGGTCGTTTAGTGGCTGAGAGGCAATTTTTTGGCAACCGGTATCGGCTTTATTTCAACTGACGGTTGTGAAGACGGCATGAGTAAAAGGAATACTGAAGCCCATTTGAAAC
Organism: Phytophthora melonis; assembly: GCA_024211575.1. Taxonomy (NCBI): domain Eukaryota; phylum Oomycota; class Peronosporomycetes; order Peronosporales; family Peronosporaceae; genus Phytophthora; species Phytophthora melonis. Next base: position 259,809 of record JAMXKT010000083.1, on the reverse strand, counting down.
CATTGTCTGGGTCAAAGAACAGTGCATGGTTGCCTTGTCTTTATCAGGGAATAAAAGAAAAACATCGCGGTCTTGTCAACACTAACTACGACATATGCACGCATCAATAATGCTACATGCAATAGCTGTTAAGTTTTAGCTTCAACGTGCCTCGAAGCTGCATCAAACAAGAACATGACACTGTTAAGTAGGCAGAAGATTGATGAATGACAATGAGTTTGCATATTTGCCGGTTCTGCTGTAGTTCGGTAACGGAATGTATTATTCTACTTGTGAAACGGCATCCATCAGTCGAATTTTACTGTCTTAGCACTAGAACCAACGCGTAGCACGGACTGTCGACTTTGTAAGCCCTAGCGAGCCTCTTCCAGACAAAAGAGCTCGTTTAAATCGATCAATTGTAGGCCAGCTGGAGTCCACATAGCTTAAAGGCACAGTACCGGATTAAAGATTTCGAAGGTGCCGGATTAAAGCTAATTTGACACACCACGGCACATGCCAGTATTAAAGTGGTCTGTGCTAGTGGCCATCAACTTTTATGCCGTGTATCGTTGGAGGCCAGCGGTTGTCAATTTCACTGACGCCACGAAGAGAGAGGATGATACGCTGGTTTGCATTCTTACCGTCGTTAGAGGACAACCATACACTCTATTCAGATTGCAACTACAATATCGACTTCAACTATCGAGTTAAACCAGGGTGTGGCGAGGTGGGTCTTCTTCTGGCGAAAGCTTAATCGCAAACTATATGATCCACCCCCACCCCATTCGCTAGCACTTAATGAGGCTTCTTATGTTAATATGTTTTCAGTTCCACTACGTCACGTCAATCGCGGTAATTTGAACAATTCAATGTGGTTGTTGGGGTGAGGCATTCCGACGCTAGCGAATCTGCTTCGCTACGCTTTTGGATAGCACATTTTGCCGTTAGCAGCGTGGCTACAACCAGTGTATCTTCTCCATGAATAACATGGTTAATGATCGCGCTTCGAGCTGGTGCACTATGGAATGTCGTGGGCGACTCGTGCTTGGTCATATTGGACATGATACTACAATGCTTCTTCTAAAGGATCGGGCCAGTAGATATTGTGCGAATTTCGGAGCGCTCTTATAGACGTTGTACACAAACAAGTCAGTAATGGTTTTGTATTTGTAATCTACACCAGGCATTTTCCCGCGCCATGAAGCGAATTTTAATTCCGGACACAGCATACAGGATCGCCGTTCTCGACGTGCTGGCCGTGACCGACCCTGGCTAAATTAAGCAAGAGACTAAGGCATTAAGCGGGAAATTCGGCACATGCATACTTGAACCGGATTCATGATCGGCGCCCCATTGCGACATGACGCCGTCCCTGATACATATACGCATTAAGATGTAAGACGAGAAGATAAACTAGTCGGCTTGACCTCACGAATGGTACAACTAACCAGGCAACGACTAGTAGATCTGTGCTACTGCATATTGTGAGAAAGCTCCTGGGGAGCCGAATGACCGGTTCCAAAACGTGGTGTATACGGCAAAAGTCGATAACACTAGCCTAGGGTTACCTGCACACCAGGCGCAGTACAAGACAGGCTCATCAAGCTTGCAAATCGCCTGGCATTCGAACATGGTACAGCGCCACAGGTTTTAATGCGGGAGAGCATCTATCACTTGCGTGCTGAACGAGAACAGAGGTGGTGATAATGGCTGCGATGAAATAGCACATAGAAATACAAATGGAAACGGAATTAACACCCCACCCCTTTGGCAATTGGGCATGAATTCGGTGTAATTTCTCGCTACAAAGCTGTATGCTCAGTGAAACACAAAAATGCGCTTGATACACCATCGCTTATACCTTTGCCAAAATGTTACGAAATACGTGACTACACTTTTGTCAATCCAAGTTGACAGTGGTGTAAAGCAAGACCGAGTGTCCCGTAAATAAATAAAAACAATTGTTGAGAAATAGTGCAGATGAACGTGTATGTAGTTCACAGTAAACATCTACCTTTCATACTCCATGGATTCGCTGTGAATAGTATTGGTGACAGACAGTGCACAGCGCCAAAAACCATCTTATTGACGAGTCGCATACTGATGCAGGCCATGTACTGCTCGGCGGCCTTTTCGAGTAGCTGCATCCGCCGCCCCGGTTTTTAGCATTACGGCACGTTCATACTCTCGTCCTGCTCAAAATTCCAGGTATGCCTCGATGCGAGCTTTAAACACGCTAAAACAACCTGCACAACAACTGTATGACATGGCCTTAATATATTTATAGTACAGCAAAGTCGTGAACAAAAGTAACCTTGGTCGGGCTACACGTAGCCCAGGCGTAACAAATCCAAATCCTCGCGTTCTTGGACGGGGCTTCCGTCTGGCAGTAGACGGGAGCGTTTGCTAGGACGATGAAAATAGTATTGCCGATAAAGTGGCCGTGGCACACGTTGTGGGCTTTGACCGCGTCGTACTCCGCGTCCACGAACCCGGCGTTTACCTCAATCCTGTCACATAAGGCGTAGTGCTACTTCTGGGGAAAGTACACACGGGACTTGTAGATTATCCCTCCCCCACTTTGTTTTTATGGGGGGGGCTTGGCGATCGCGCGTTGGCCGACAAGGACGCGGCCTTGTGTCCGCTTAAAATTGGCAGGGGGCTGCGCCTTCTACCGAGCGTATTGTGGTCAGCACTCCAGCGATGCAGCATATAGATGCTTATATATTTACACAAGAATGATTTGAGAGCTTAAGAGCGGAAACTACAGCCACTTGCAACACGACACACGAAAGAAAACAATCCGTCAGTTATTATTTCATTGATTTTGATTAAATGTTTGAATTACAACGATAAAATGCGCGAGTTGACGCCGGCTAGCTATTTCTGATTTTCCAAATAACTTTCATATTTTCGAGAACTGCTCACTCCTGTGTGTGGTGTACACCATGAATACAGTCGACATTCTGGAAACAACCTGCCACGAAAGGTAAAAAAAATCGTGATGTTTCGGTAGTCATAATGAGTGGACTATGGAATCAGGCGACGTTTGCTGTTCAGCCAGCTAAAGCTGTCCTTACCGTATAATGCCATAATGCATACCTTCTTAACAGTGTAAAACGTACCACAGAACTACTTACTGATCAACGAAGTACTCAAGTGCACCCCGAAGCCGTACCCAAGCATGTCCAGCATCTGCGCGAGTGTGTACTGGTAGTTGTCAGGTAGCCCACGAGTGTCTCCTCTATTTCTGGAGTACACTTCATGCTCGCCGCTTACGCGCCGCCTCTCTCTTGACGTCGACATCTCCGCGCTGGACGGTGTTGCAGGCAGTACTGGGAGGGATACCGTTGCAGCTATGAACCATCACCCAGTCCCGCTTCTCTCCGTGTGCATTAAGCACACGCGTGCTGAAGACCAACCTATACTTCCGCCCTTGTGGCATATCACCGGCGGAACAAGTCTGCTACTTGTACTGACAAGTGGTTTGAGTTTGCCCTGCATTGCTCTAAACATGAAAGTGCAAATATATTGGAGGCATGTAGTAGGTTTCTTCAGTTACTTTAGACGGTTTTGCCTTAAACTGCTGTCAACTCGAATTGGTAAATGCGTGGACTGGGGACGAAAAAGAATATATGATCCGGACTAAACATGTGCATAATGTGGACTGAACCTCAAATGAGACCGCGTCAAACAAAATGATGCTTACGAACCTAAGTACGAATCGCGATTTAACCGCATAAATCGAAAGAACTGTGTCTTATGCTTCTTTTAAGCTATTGAGCACTTGTAAATGTTGAGAACTCGAGGAGTGACACTGGTCTGAAAAAAAAAACTCCTTTTTCGGACCCCCAAAATCCCGAATTTTATATGGGGCGTGTGACCTCAATTTTTCTCCGATTTTTTGTGCTGTACATTATCGGAAAGCTCGTGCTAAATGCAAGCGAATTACAGGGTTTTCTGCTTTCTACGCGTGATTTTCACTTTACAATTTTTGATGTCCGGTTAGGTACGAAATTTGATTGGTCAACTTCAAACGCGATTATCTCGAAAACTCCAAATCGTTCGTAAGCATCATTTTGTTTGACGCGGTCTCAAATAAATCTTACGTTGCCTAAGCTCTAATTTAGGGACTTCCAATTTTCTAATTACAGTTTTTTTTACATGAAACCATCAAGACGAACAAAACGACAGTTTGATTGATGCGCAGACATGACAAAAGCGAAGGCGTCTGTTATGCTTCCGGGATACTTGTAAAACACAAATATTGAGGTTTTAAGCGCTTTTCTCCCCCGGAAGCCTGGACCCTACAAGTTAGCGACACTTCCATAACGTGGATCATACAAGTTAAGGAATTATACACTTGTTTTTTGTACGGTCTCTTACAATTATCAAGTCAACGAGGGTTAGGGAGTGTATCCACGCTTTTCCGACCGATGCCACTATTGGCATAGCCGATACCCTGAAAAAGGCCAACATCCCATCCGAAGATCAGTGGTTTGAGGAGGCCAGTGGCGCCCGACCATACCGCCTCATTCGCAGATCTCCCGCTCCGACGCAGAGCCCTCGCAAGACCCCACTGAACCTATGTTCACGAGCTAATGGATACTTACGGCAATATAATAGCCAAGATTGTCGCGTGGTAAGGCTACGTCTTGCGCTAGTCATTCCAATTAGTGCACTCTAACCGTATGCATTGTTTGCTCCCATGTATTTGGGCAGCGCGGTGCAACATCTTCACGGCTGACCAGTAGGCCGAACGACTCTCTTCTCTCGCGGCCATCTCGCCCGAACTAACCCCGCTACAACGTAGACCCTCACGGTAACCACAAGGATTCGACCAGCCACCATTCTCGAGAGCGGCCCAGGGTCTCCAGTGCAAGTCCATCAGGTAGTGTCAGATCAGATTGTGTATGGTCCAGGATATGGTCCGTCTCTAATACTGTATATATGATTGCTATTATGTGCTCTAGAACTTCCACCATCCAAGGTCATGGCAAGGACACGTGGCAGCGGCTGATTCTAAGCGGCACTGCAATCAAGGAAACATCGTTTCCAACAGCTCGGGACGCAGGGTGCACCTCCTGCTGTCGCTTAATCGTAGGCAAGATCAAGCGGGGCTGGCAGGAACGATATGTCTGAGCGATACTCGATCATATCGCTTCCTGGGCAACCATTAACAACTAGCCAAAGCGTGTTGTAAGTCATGGTCCAGCAAACGGAGTATATGTCAAGATAGATCCCATAGTTGGTTAGACATCCTATAAGTGTAATGAACTGCATTGAACCGAAATGGGTGTTCCCGATAGAGACGTTCATGAAGCCGGTCGTGCCGAGCCGTTTCGCAACGGTTTAGTTAGACTGAAGAGTTCTGTTTCTGAACCTCATTCTGTTTTCATTTTCCTAAGTTCCGCGATTTCCCTAAGTCCCGTTATCATGTATACTACATCCTAACGGTACATATGCTTGTATGATACACTTTAAATCTACATAACAAGCGGTACTACCCAACGACCCAGCGAATGGCGGGCACGCTAAAAAAATACGTGAGGAACGTGTTCGCCTTTGCTACTGGCACATTCGGGTGCTCATCAACTACAATAAAGCGCACGTACCTATATACACCGTGCCTCACGCTCTGCATCGAAGTGGAATGGTACATCGAGAAGAGCAAACTGGAGCATCCAACGACATGTAGGTGGCAGTCTTTTTGTGGACGACTGGACACTATGACGCGGTATATGACGAAGCACCAAGAATAATCGTGCGATGCGTCCGAGCGGTGGGTACCCGCCCGTCTAAGCACTTTTGCCGAAGGTGACTGAAGTATGTGCTGGTTGCGTCCGTCTATTTGTATTGAGGTTTTGTATAGCCATAGGACACATCATCTGTCTCAGGTCGCATCTGTTCTTGCTGTTGCTATTCTACACTCTTCAATCACGGCTGTGAACAGCGTTTTCACGCCTGTAACACATTGTCGTACTGTCTTTGCTGTGCATGATGCATGTTATTCCCTCAATGGTGTACATGACAACAACCAAAACATTCTAAATGGTGAACCATACAAGATAACAAGAGAGGTCTTCTTCGAGGTTTTGGGCTAGCCTGCGCCTATCACCTATACACGTTATACAATAATATCGAGCTTTGTATGAGAACCCTTCCCCGCACATACAAGTTAGAGCATCTAGGGCTTAGGTTTCTATGGGTACGGCACTACCCCGTTTTCAAGGGGTTAAGGCCAAACCGTCTACAATTAGAGCTAAGGACACCGGTGCCGCTACGGGGTTTGACAAACCAATGTGCACGAATTGGCACATAGCTCATGCGGAGCACGTGGAGGATTTCTTCAGCAATTCAAAAGCTGCAAAAATTGAGTCGGCCAACCATAATTGGTGCTTTTATTATGCAATCTGAACCATAACGTCTGGTCTGGACTACCAACGTCAGTATTCAGCAAGGACCTCCTATCGACGTCCACTGGAACATGGATGCCAGCGACCACGGACTCACGATCGCGGGCCCAGCTCATCAGCGCCTATCGAGCTTTAATTCGGTGCCCAAGAGCGACCAATGATTCGTGGGATGGACGGTGATCAACGCTTCAACATCAACGTCCTGGAGCTGCTCTGCGTAGCGCTCACTGCGGTCTTATGGGTGTAGGGACGACTCTGGGGATTACTCGGCAGCGATGACCCACATCGGGGCTTGGTCCGATATAACCAGCGCGGTCACGTGGACAAACCGATTCCACCACGACAATGCATTTGCCCAAGGACTACTTCGCGCGATCGGGTTCTGCAAGGCTACTCAACGCTTTCGGATATTGGCTGGCGATCTCCCGGGCAATGTAGTATCTTAGCTGATGCGGGAACCCAACAACACACTGGTCGATTTGCCAGACTTTGAACTAACGCTACTGGCACTTGGTCCCGTTCCACCGCGATCCAGGAGGATATATCAATCATTCTTAGCGAAGTCCAATCCTGAGCACTGACCAACTCAAGCTACCGCACCTACATGGCGACCTGGTGGCACTGGTAATCCTGTTGCCGTACCCAAGGCCTCCCTCCGTGGCTCACTGGTGATCGACAACGGGGCTCGGCTCATCTCATCCGGTTTGCGTCGTCTGCTGGCGACCCGCTCATCCTACCCAAGGCAAATCCGGCAGCATCACCATTTGGTCAAGAATGTTCATCTCAGCTGAATTCATCGACGGTTCCGAGGTTTCTCGGCCAGCCCCCACGAAGGCCACCAATTACCATGCGCGGAATATCAAGGCTGTCTCTACCGCCTCAGCGCAAAGACCCGTTCACCGCTGACCTACTCCGCTGCCTGCGTTAGCGACCACGCGTGATGAGGCTGTCCTAGTCGCGATTCAATTTCGTGGAGGAAAACCTGATCAGAAGGGAGTCGGCAAAACGCGCACTTTTGGAAAATCGGGCACCCGCTGACTGTGCCCTGTCCGAGCATGCTGGACTCTCGTTTGCCTCGCCAACATCCCACAAGCTCAAGAAGACGAGTTGCTGTGTATTACGAGCCACGGAGCGCCCCTGACAACAGCAGCACCGACTCTCACCAACAACACGCAGCTTCAAGAGCAGGCCTGGATCCGCGTGCATACGGGGCGCACTCGATGCGCAGCAGCGGGGCAACCGCTAGGTTTGCAGCCGGAGCCGACCGCCTCGCTATCAAGCACTTTGGCTAATGGGGTCGAACGGGTATGGACGGTCTCACAATTTCAAACCTGGCTACGAAAATGGTGGGTGCAGCAGTAGCCGTCAACGTCAAAGCTGCCCGGACGGCGATACCGTCGAGGGGTCACTCACACCGAACCCCTCGGCTAGATTTCCTTTCCGCTTTGAATGATCTGACTGCAGCCCCATCGCGATATTTGAAGGTGCAAATGGATGATTTCAGTTAAGGTAAATATCGCTTTGCAACAAGAGATGCAGCTGACATAGTGCAGCCTACAGACACTGTTGACTGTGAGCGCTAAGCGACGTTTGATAGCTCGGATTAGAATTTCATTCGAGAAATTGAATTATAGGATGGTGGGACCCCAACCGTTCGGTTACCCCCACGTAGGTTCCCAGCAAGTTCTATTTCAGTCCTTGTCTAAGTTAAAACAATATCCCCCCACTGGCTGCATTGATCTTTTACTTGTCTTGTCCTTCATGAATTGGATGCAACCTTTGCGCTGGTAGCCTTCCCGCGGTGTTTGCAACTGAATGCACTTCGGCAACGACGTCACGTTGACTAGTTGCACCAGTAAGTTAGCGATCTCTGGGCCGTCGAAAATGCTAAACCAAATGATGTTGGTACTTCATCCTATAATTTGTAGACTTCCTAAAACACAATCCGATGCGTCGGAAACAGGCATGATTTCCGCGCCGGAAAATGGACACTTATGTTTTATTAACGGAGCTCCTGTGCTGGACTGCTTGATCATACAGGAATGTTTGCGTTTGATAGGTAGTGTAATATATGCTCCACATGTTAGTAAAGTGCGCACTGGATTCCATTGTTCAGTGGATCCTTTATTTACTGTAAGGTCAAATCATGCCCCACTACTTGAGGCAGATTCCAGTTTTTACTATTTTTCTCTAAGAGGGTTAACAATCGCCTCGGCCGCGTCTCGCCCCGCTCGTTTCTCAGATAGCACGTCGAAGGTCACCGCCCTGCTCTTACATACAAGTACAATAAACCGTGTGGCAGGGTGGCCAGCAAGAAGGTCCTTTGCGTCAAGCGCGGAGAAGCATGGGGTCAGGGGACATATCCACTGGGGTGACCAAGCATCCTAGTTCCGTCTGTTGAAACGGATTGGTTATTACGTAGTCGTCAAGTGGCTTCGAAATTTCATAAACATCATTTCTGGCGAAGCTGTACCGAATTTCTTTTGTCAAGGCATACCCCTTGTCAAGACATACAGCCTCATTTAGCCAATCATAGCGCTTTTTCATTTCGGGAAATTGTGTGTGCATGAAGACATTTATATCACACATCACTGATTGTACTTGACATTTGTCTGATCTTGACTCTTCTATACCAAAATAATGTGCCTACTCAGTTAGCCAGGACATGAAAATCGCCACCTACACCACGGAATCAGGCTGTATGCGCCGACAACAGGAATTCGGTAAGCAAATCGTAATCTGATGGCTGACAAAACTTACTTTCTATCTTTCTATACAAGAGGTACAATACATACGAAGGCGGAACCAGCCCGAAAAAAAAATAGGCGAGCATCCCAAAAACAGGGGCAGGAGGGAAAAGGTCGCACTCGGCTACAAATTCAAACTCTTCGCGCGAATCACTCAGAAACCAATTAGAAATCAATCACACGCGGCTACAGATTGAAAACGCTCGCCTCGAGGAGCGCCTCGCCGCTGTGAATGCATCGTTTGCAAGGCTTGAAACTAGTCTGAAGGAAGAGAATGCCCGACAGCTGGAAGTCACGCGAGGTCCTGCTGGAAGACGTGCCGGATGGCGTGGCGGCGTACGAGGCAACCCTTGAAGGGGTGACAAGTCTTCGACGTGGCGCGGCCGCCCGCCGCGCCTAGCGTTATCAACCGCCTCGCGATATCGAGCGATCAAGCCTTCCTCGGTTACCGTCAACGGGTGTGAAGCCAGAAGACGTACCCACGCAGCTTCGTCGGGTTGCGGGCGGTTGTACCCGCGACACTCTTCACATTCGCGCATGTAGTGGACGAAGCAGCAATCGCGGTCGTTGTCATACGACGCGTCATGGACTTGCTTCGCCAGCGCGCTCGATGCCGCTCCTCACGACGCTCCAGTCCTCGGATGAATACGGCGGGCCCTCTACCTTCCAGCGCCGCACGAACGACGTCCACGCCGCATCCAGGGACTGCATCGTCCCGGTGCGCGTTGCCGTGACCGACTTGCTGCGAGCCACGCCACACCGGTTGAACAAGTCCTGCATGTCTTCGTCGGCCAGCGGCGCTTGCAGGCCGCTGCAGTCGTAGAGCGCCCATCGTTCAAGGTCCTCCGGGTACGTCGACCCGGCGTCTGCCTCTGTCTGCGCGGGCACGTTCCCCACGCCCGTGTTCCGGTGTCCGTCGTCTGCCATCGTCTCCTGCTTTTCTCCTGCTTCTCCGTTCCCCGAATGACCTAGCCCGCAACCGTGGCGGGCTTGAAGGTAAGGTCTCACTCTGAGTGAGGGGTGGTGTGACGGGTCCTCGTCACACAGTCGCCTTCGTGCTCACACGAAGACCAAACAACACTCAGCATAGATTTAAGTGGACACGGCGGTTGCGCCGTGTCAATCAATCAATTAGAGTTCAATTTGCCTACTACTTCCTCCGCTTGTGTAAGCACGTAACGGGCTGCAGTTAGCCCGTTACAAATTAGCATTTGATAGGGATTTGCACATGGACGGTTTATAATCATCCTCGATTTAGGATTTGGTACAACTCTTTTCTATTTTATACCCCTCTTAATCAAGCTAATCTGGTCTGGACATCTTTGCCGGTTTTCACAATATATACTTATACATTCAATCAGAAGGGTGCGTTTTCTTTTCATTCTCATAACGGCTATTTTCTATTCATGGACAATTAGACTTATTTCTATTTAAATATGGCTACTTTATATTTTAATGATGAATTGAATTTTCAGAGACGTGATTACGTTTATTGAGAAAAATTAAAATCAAAATGCACGAGTTACTCAGTCCCTAGTTCGTAGCACCCGAAGTTCTCCCTACGTCTAGCCTTATGTCGTAGACTTAATGTAGAATGACATGCGTAAAGCTGTTTCATCTGTTCTCCGGCCAAGAAAGTGTTGTTCAAGTTAAGAGACAATGTTGTGGCCAAGCTGGAAGGAGTAGTTGCCAGTTCCGCAGTGGTAAGAGGTGTCACTTCGTCTTGGTTTTCGTACACTCGTCCCAGTACCGGTTTCCAGATCGCAAAAAAGGTGGGGGGGGCTCAACGTATGTGCGCTCTGTTTCTTCTACGTCTGCAGCAGTGGTTGCTTTTACCATCAGTACGCTCCAGTTGATGACGCTGGCAGGATTGTCCACTAGTCGCCTTATCAAGGCATCAACGGGATACTGCGATCGGCGGACTTCATCCCTCACTAAACGCTTTGACTTCTTTCGCGGCCACCCTGGTGGTTTTCTTGCTGGTAACCCGCCAAGCATTACAAACAGGCCCAAACCGTCCACCAGATGTAAGCACGCCAGAGCATGCAGAGAGCCATCCCGTTCGGTAGAATGCCTTGCGGTCGTACCGGACTTCGGTTGTGATGGTTTCGATCGCTTCATGAAACTAGGTGCCGCCGTTACAATCGAGTTCGTACGGCGCTCTCGGATTTCCACGGCATGAAGGGAGAGATAGCGAAGCTGGGTGTTCTCCACTTTTTCATTTTGCCGGAGTTGTATTTGAAGAGAGCGCTCGTACAGCTTTGGCTTTGTCGCACTGACTGGCAGGCAATTCAAGTTGTCTTCTCTCACCTCGTAGTACGCTGAACTGAAGTAGTACTTCTGGGTGCAGGCAATTGTTTTTCGCGATTTGCTCCTGTGGGTAGGATAGAGGTTTGCGTAGGCGCCCATGTTAACAGCTGTGACCATTAGCTCAGACGACACTGGTTCAGATGCGTGATGGGAGAATAGCTCCGATCCGATTGTGAAGACACTTCTTCGGGCCTTGACCCCCAAGCAGCAAGCTGTCTATCTCAGGCAACAGTGGCTTATGAATCCACGTCCGCTGAGACGCTGCTGGGGTTGGGACGCATGTATGAATACTGCTTCGGGAATGTCAATATTTGCCATCCGTGTCAAGAGCGATTCGCGCTTCAGCAGTGCAGTCAGCACGGGAAGTCTACCAAAGTCGTTTGGCTACGCTGTTGTTGTTTATCACGGCGAAACGGGAGTTTTCAAGGCCATCTAAAACGGCTCGGGCTTCTTGAAGTGTCGGAAACCGGACGGGGTACTCCATAGTCTCCGTACGATGGAGAACTTGGTCAGGGCACACACGCAATAGGGATTCTGCATGTGGTGGTCGTGGATCACAGTCTTCACTTTCGCCATCTTCATCTTCGCCTTCGTCGCTGTCTTACTCGTAGTGATCGTCACTGCTACTGAGATCATGTCGATGTAGCTGGGGGTCCATGCCGTCGTCCATGCTCTCAGCGTTTCGCAGCCGACGACTTCGAACAGCACCGGAGCGGCGACGCATAACGGGGCCATTAAAGTCCTCGCTTGAACACGACCACGACCAGCGTTGCCGCCAGACGCCATGTTGGCTTCCGCCGAGGTCAATACCGCTCAAGGTATGGCGCAATGGCAGGAGGTGGGATGATGGGATGCGGCAACGGAGCGAGGAGCCGGAGCGTTGAGGCACAGTGGTGGAATGGTGTAGACCGGCTTGAGAGGGACATGGTAAAGTAGAAATGACAGTCACCAGGGAGCGGTTTACCACAGGCTTTGGATATTGCGTTGCTTTTGGCTACGCGAACAACGTTGTCATGGGGTACCTAGGACAGACCAAGTTGTATCCTACGACGGCGGATTCATTATTTACAGCACAAAAACGTTTCAAATATAAGTTTCAATAAAGTACAGAAGTTATCTGAATGCAACATATAGACAGAACCGTAAAAACACACAGAAAAAGGCATACCACACTGTGATATCACATAAAAATGGTAGCCCTCTCACTAATTATACGCTTAACCACACTAAATAAGGAGGTGACACACGTCGATATGTACGAATACACCAAATGCCGGTGGCTGCACACCAGTCACTTTATAGCGAATCATGATCACATTTACGTGTAGTTTCAACCAATCATGATCGTCTCCTAGTGATCATGCCGGGCGCTGGGCAAATTCACTTCACAATACTCGAAGCCCACCCCACCCCCACCGTACCATCCTTCTCCTACCTCCAACTTCCTCAGCTCAAGATGCCCCCAAGCTACACGTGGACTACCATCTGCAGTGACATGGCTCGCGACGATTCCCAGCTGCTGATGGAGGACATGAAGTTCTTCATCGTCGTGAAAAGCCAACTGCGTTGTGTGCGCGATGACAAGGCCGCATAAGATGCGCTACCAGCTGCTACGCTGCTCCTCGGAAACATGCCGGGCTGCCACGTCGTATGAAGCATGCCCTTGGATGGGAAAGGTGTTGACCTGCCAAGAGCTCCATCGGGTGACGATCATGGAAGTCGGTGCCCATGAGACGCTCGTCAGAGACCCACAGAGGCCCAAAATGACCTCTCGGCTGAAAGACTACAGCCGCAAAATGGCGACACAAGAGTTGAAGCCAGCTCGAATCCGCATGGACATGGTTCCGGGTTTTGGCCTGTCGGAGACCGACTTGCCGACCCTCAACCAAGTGCAATGGTTCATTGCCACGTACACCAAGGCCTCGCTGCATCGAAACGACGACTACGACGACATCCTGGGCCATTGTGAGGCGCTAGCGTATGGCCCAGAAACCAACGAGACTCAGCCGTTTTCATTTGCGTGGCAATGTGATCCACGTGGGAAGCCTGATGTCGGGAATGGTCTGACGAGCATCCGTTTCTGGTGGGATTGACCTCGAAGCATCTGCTTCAAAATGCCGCACGGGATCGAGCCTTGTTCGTGTTCCACATGGACGCAACGTTCAAGGTGAACCAGCTGTCGTATACAGTCATCGTTTGCGGTGTGTCGGACAAGAACCGGTCGTTGCACCTGGTGGTACTGTTCATCACATCTCAGTGACTGGAGGAGCTGTACATATGTGAAAGCACTGTCGGTACTGCGGAAGGTGTTTACTACGGTGACGGGCCAGCAACTTTTGATCAAGTACGTCATGGCGGATGCTGAGGCGGCGCAGCAAAATGCTGTTGACCAAGTCTTCGGTGGGGACTCGGACTATGTGTACCGGATGTGCTTCTACCACGTGATGGCCAAGGTCTACGAGCGAGTCAAGAGTGTTCCCCGGCAGCTGCGTGAGAAGGTGACAGCCGACATCTACGATCTTCATTTTGGCGCAGACCAAGCTGTCTGTGACGAACAAGTTAAACTTGTCCTAGCGGAGTGGTCTCGCAACGCTCAGCTAGCCGAATTTAACGGCTACTTTGACCGAGTGGGGGTGAAAAGCGAGTTCCACCGTTGGCAGTGCTTCCATACCCCAAGCGGATACGCAACAACGAACAACCCTGTCGAGCAGTTCAACCGACTGATCAAGCGTGACTACACTCTACGTACGAAGCACAAGATTGGAACGCTCTTCCAACTGCTAGCGGATTGTTGCGAACACCAGTCCGTTACTCCAAGAACGTTCCAGGGCGTTCCTGACGTGACTCAACAGTGAGCTCCATGGAAACACTTTGTTCTTGCCAAAACTAGTGTAAACAGGTTTTTGACAGTCTCTTAAATCCGGCACTTTCGAAATCTCTAATCCGGCACAATGCCACTTTTTATCACCTAGTGCCGGATTTAAGGAGGTCTAGTGACTAGCACCCCATGGTAGCGACGACAGACCCATAATGCCGCTGCAACCCTTGTCTACGTGGAACTTGCTGAGGTGGTACAACGTTTTCCGTGATAATGCTAGCGCTCGCACATATTTGTACCCACACATCGCCCTCGCCGGCACTGAGGACCTCCGCCAGCCCGGTTTTAAATAAAGCGAGTTGGGCTATTTTGGTGGTTTCGATCAGTGCAGCAGTGGGACAAACGATTCCGGTAGAAGCCGCGGCTCTGTAAGTCCATTTTGGTGGTGACAACTCCCCATGGCGCCGCGGCTCGACAAAGTGACCGCATCAGGTAGTGCGTCGAGGTGCGTAGCAGCGTCGTCCAGATGTGTGTCTTCCCGCTGCAATTGCCTGATTGGGGGTCCTGACTTAAGGTGGTGTCGCCACATTCGTTTTCCGAGTGCTTTTTGCAGAATGAGCTGCAGGCATAACCGTAAGTCAGTTCCGCTGTTGTTACGTACAATCTTCGGTCTCAAATCCAAGTTATGCTCAGCACATGTTTCTTCAAAACCTGATCTGTTTCGCTTCCGTAATCCCCATCATAAAGGCGTTCCGGAAAGGCGTTTTTATAGTGAAAAGGACATCCCAAAATTTTAGATTGTGCCATCCTCTACGCCGAAGCTTAAGAGTCACACAATAAGGCATCAAGTGATATCCTCGCCCGCCTGACCCAGAATGGCCTGACCAGGTGCATTAATGTGTCGAACACAAAAATGCTATGCAAGGAGGAGAGGTTGCTAAATACAAAACAGACCGTGCCATCCAGCTTTAGTTTGCAAACAATATGAATGTTCTACTGCAACACCATGCATGCGCATTCGTATTTACGGTTTAAATATTGATACTACACCATTGTCAGCTCAAAACGGCGCTAGTCCAATTCAATTTGGTACTAACAATTTTCAAGAAAAAATCAAATGAAAATTTATATTTAATTTTTACAACAGGATTTTCTTACGATGCAAAGTGGTTTCGTAGCAGAGCAAAACGGTGCAACCTCGCTACGACAAGAGCTCAAGTACCGTAGTGCATGTCCTCCACGCGTTCAGCAGCTGCCACAGCGTGCTGGTAGTGAATGGTCATCTTGTTCACCAGACGCAGGTCCATGCAGGTGATCGCGCGTCGGGCTCAAGAATCTGCATCCGTGTTGCCGTAAGCTGTCCACGCGGGCGATCTGCAACAAGCTCCTCTCGCGACAACGCAAGGTCCGCCTTGATCTTGGCCTTGGGCACGCTAAAGCAGCCTAAACAAAGGTTGCGTTAAGTGATACGTTAGAATTAACAAGATACCCAGAACAAATACAATCAGACCCTTACCTTCAGTTGGGTTGCACTTTGGTGAATACGGTGCAAGGCGCAGAAGCACCAGGTCGTCGTGCTTAGTGACGCGCTCTTCCGTCTGGCTATGGGCGGAACCGTTGTCCAACACGATGACCACCTTCTTACCAATGAAGTGTTCGTTGTAGGTAGAGCATGTCTTTACCTTCTCGTAGATCTCGTGAACGAAGGCAGCATTCTCAGCCATCTGAATGCTGCCGCGCTCAAACAGGTGATGTACCAAGCCTACCTCCGTAGACACGGCGCACTGGATCTGGAGGTTAGCGCCTTTGGAAGGCGGGAGGACCACAGTTGCGCAATTGCCCTTTTCGCCCTTCCTTGGGTACGCTTGCAGTACACATTGAAGTTCGTCTCATCGTCATAGACGATGAAGTCGCCAGCACGCATGTGCTTGCGCAGCTCAATCGGCCAAGTTTTTGTGTTTAGCCTTGTTCACTGGGTTGTTGCACGTCTGTGGCTCCATGCAAACCTAAGGCACAAGCCAAACAATCAATAATTAATCAACAGAAAAAATATTCGACAGCGTACTGCAAAGTAGCTTACCTGTTTGAGCATGTAAAGCCAGTTTATCGCTGATTGAGGACGTGCTCAGGTTCACGCGGAAGTCCAGCCACACCATCTCTTGCAGCTGAGCGAGAGTGTAGGTGCAATTCTCGTCAATGTACTCCTCGAGCGCTACCTCGATCTCGGGAGTACACTTGACGCATTGCGCTCTCGCTCCTCCGCGAGTGAGCGACTCCACACGACCATTGGCGGCGAGGCGTGCAGTGGTGGGGGCATGCCATCATGTACAGCCACCAGCATCCAGTGCTTGCCCGCCTTGTAGGCAGCAAGGACGCGAGCCCGATATTCGGGCGTGTGCGGGGAGCGGGTCATGGCGGCGGAGCGGGGCGATGTTGGTTGTGAGTGCAGAATTGCGGATGAGGTCCTATGTATGTGGGTGTCGTTGCCATCAGGCTAACGCCAGCCACCCGTTTGGGCTGTGCAAACACCTCGTTGCATTGCGTATTGGTTCTGAGCTAATTCTTGCTAAGTAACGTCATGTTAGTGCTACTTCACAAATTACTTCACCACATTGAAGTGGGGTAGCTCTACAGTGGACCAGCAATGGGGTAGTGAAAGAGAAAGGGTCCATACAGTTGTTATCTCTAGTCTATGACGTGCATCTCCCAACCTTCCATGACTGGAAGGCTAACACAAAGCCAAGAAGCCACGTTGGCTGAGCCCGGTGCTCGTGTAGTAGTTCTTGTAGATAATATATCAAATACTCTATATCGAATTCCATACCGGTGCTGCGCAGCCGCCCGCGGTCTCAGGCGTTGCCAGTGCCAGGATACCTTTCTGCCCAAAAGGAAAAGAGGAGACGGCAGACATGTGACAACGGGTTGCCAACTGCCTCAGAGTATGCACCACAGTTCGTCGTAAAATAGCCGGACTCCCATACCAAGTGCATTATAATGAGGCAGCATTCAGACTTTGCTTCTGGGCGCATTACATCATCGTGAAGCCCCCCCCCCCCTCCCTTAGCGCGCAGGAATGTAGGGTGGCGCGGAGCGCTATCGTGACGAGTATTCCCACAAAAAGCTTAATGAATGCCTTCTATGGTATACGCACCAGGATGCCTCGGCTGGTTCCGACGCAATTTGGTGAATGATACGTGGTGTCTCAGTATACAAACCTGAGTGGATTTTGACATTCATTGGTGCCAACCTACCAAATGTGCGGTGTTTTCCGTAGTTTGTTGTTTATATGAACGGCGGCTCACATAACTTGTGCAGCAAACGCGACGTTCTGAGGAAGCCAGGCTCTTATTAGCATTGATAGGGATTTACGCATGGCGGTTTACAGCCAACCCTAATTGGCGTACCCTTTTTTAAAAAATATTTTACCCCGTCTAGCCCACCTGTGGCTCATGACATGAAGAACTTATGGGTGGGGCACTAACGTAGTTACCCAGAAACGCCAACAAAAATTTTACAGGGATTGGACACTCGCTAGAAAAAAGCCATCCATGAATTTAAAGGGCGGCTGGGCACCCCTGAGCTCCCTCCGTCCCCACACAGAGTAATAGCTAGTCTTTTCGAAGGAGCCGATACATCTGGTTCAACTGGGCGACAACGTAGCATCGTGCTTTGGATACTTGGTACGAGCGACACTATGAGTCTTACAACAATGACACGCTAGCTAGCATCCCAAACTACAGGAAGGACGCACAAGATTGAAGATAAAACGGTAGCTAACCCGCTAAAACAAAAAATATCACTTTACATTCCTCTTCTAGCAGCTCAAGTGAACTTTCAAACATAGTCAATGGCTGTGCCAGTTTTGAGACAAGCACGTAGTTTGTAATCGCTTGATAGCAGGGTTGAACTGCTCCACAGGATTGTTTGTAGCAGCAAAACCGCGCGGGATATGAAAGACCTGTCAGTAATGGAAGTTAGAGGTTAGCCACACCGATGTGAAGTAAGTAACAAACGCACTGAGTTCGGGAGCTCATCCCAGAATTTTAAGCACCATTTTGGTAAGCTCAAAAATTCAGCCACTGGTATAGGATAGTGCATATCCGTAATATCACTAGCGACTTGAGCAGCAGTGTGATTGGGGTACCACGAGTAAGCTTGTAGAGTTTGGCAGTTACGTGGAAGTAGCTCATCACATTGACGAGGTCGCTGTCCACGCCGAGAACTGATTCCAATTTCGTTGATCTTTGTCTGTGTCAGTCATGACGTAGTGGACCGAGAGCTGCTTGTTGTACACATTCGATGGAGCATTGCTAGCATATCCGCAGAATGATGCTTCGTTTGCTGAGAAAGAATGAAAAATGTCACGAGATGAAAGGGGCTCATGGCTGGAGATGCGCGCAGCCATGTACGGATATTCCACCTGTGTAGCAGGTGTCATCGAGGTAGAGCGCATCGGTTGACGGATCGCGGTCTAGTCAGCGTAGTAGCAGCATCGACGACAGACCGACAATAAGGCCTTCCCGCCCAAACACCGACCAACAATTGAATTCCTGTCATTATTAGAGCGCCACGTGAACGTGAATGGCCCCGGTCCTGTGGAAATCGCCCACGCAAACATGCGCAGGGGGATAGTGTGGCACGAAACGCAGCACTGTCGCCAGCTTATTTATTGCAGCCTCGGCAACTTGGAAGCGCCTACGATCCCGTTGTCCATATAACAATTAGAATGCCCAGTATCACGTTGGCATTCGAAGCAATTTGCTTATAAATCAGCGGTAATCCGCGGTATATGAAGAGGACTGGGAAACGCCAAATCGGAGGGGCATCCTCTTTTCATATAACAAAGCAGAGCTCAATCGCTTTATAAAGACCCAAACCGATCGATTTGCAAAAATAGGGCATAGCGTTCGGTTTTCACAATAAATGTTCCACCTATAGTGTGCTTTGCAGACGTTTTTGCATTTTGGACTGTAATTCGTAGACTTATCGAGCACGACTTATCTATAAACCGTACTCGAACACGGATTGCTGCAAATCGTGGATGGTCAATTAGCACTCAGTAGTGAACATACACCATTACTTAGCACATCCAATACAGATTAGCTTCCTTTTAAAATGCGCCATTTCCGCGCCAAATCGGCTTCGAAACACAATTTGAGTAGCTCGCACTCAAAACCATTATACATTTTTGCTTAGTACGAGCACTAAGTGGTGCACAACATGAGAGGGCAAAAGAATCCAAAGCACAATAAATCTTCGATTAAAACCTAAGATATATAGCTCAGTTCCACCTCAAGCTCCCCCAAACTCATTTCATCCTTATCTTTGGCCATTGCTGCGCGTTGTCATGTCAGCCCCCGCTTCTAAAACTCACTATCTTCAACAAGCACAGCAGCCGTCATATCCCCATCTCGGGTCGCCAAACCATGTGGAAAGTTTCTGCTGTGCAGATTCGCTATTGGCGAAAGCAAATAGACCTAGTTCTCTTCCTTTAGCAGTTCGCCCAGTGTGAGCTTCGCGATGACAGATTCGTGAGCTATAACAAGTGGGTTGATGAATTAATCCGTCGGTATGGCCTATCTCTACGTCGGACGACAAACCTGGCAGACTTCACAGACGATGTGCTGCTGGACAGAGCCGTGAGATTTATGGAGTTCCTGTCGCCGTGCATTGATACACTGAGCCTCGAGCACACAGTCCCATGGACGGAATAGCCGTGTACTTCGATGATCCACGGCGCCAGACAATTGACGCCAGCAGTGCCCGCTTTGTCGTTCTCACGTCAACGGGGTTCGTGTGAATGCGCGTGACAGGTGTCCTCAGTGTCAGCGTCTGGTCGTAAGCTGCCACCACTGTGGAGGGGAAAGGCGCTCGCCAGGATGGTGATATGGAGAAGACCCGCAACGCATACGTGACGTATCAAAAACGTGCGTGGGTTGACTCACAGCTGCTTAGGAATTGAACAATACAAGTAGATTGGCTCATTTGTCCAAACGTAAGTAGATCGTTGGGACAACTTATAAGTAGATTTGCATGATCAGGATTTAGGACGACGATAAGAATTTAGGAATCACATAAGAAGCTAGGGCGGTACTAAGCACATAATCGAAAATGGAGGCCCAAACTAGCACGGAAAACCTGTAAGTAGATTCGACATTGTCAAGTCAGCAATGTCCGTGCGCGTGGCCTGTCCAGTTTGCAACAAGATGCTTGCCTCGACGAGCATTCGAGCGTATATTGGAACCCGATCCTGTATCGAGCGTCACTGACCAGAGATGAAGACTCAACGCGAAGATGCTGCTCGAGAGGCGAAACTGGAGTACGGTCGTCTGTACTCCAAGGCACGCCGCGAAGCACTCCGCGACCTAGGCTGCGTGTTCTGGGTCAAGCGTTCGTGCTCGGCGGTGGTGGTAGCGGTGATGGTGTAGTTGCCGTGGGTATTCTGACCAGCCCGCTACAACACTCAGGCCTCCTTCTGATAAGGCTGTCCGTCCGCCCTCGCCCGCCCTACGACGTCGTGCGACCTCCATCATCCCGCGAGCCCCCTGTTATCAACGTGACAAGCGACACAAAGGGTGGCGGAGGCGCAGACACTTGCTCAGTCTGCTTGGAGGCGCACAGCAACTTGTGTCACGTCATACCAGTTGTCTGTGGATTGCGTGTCAAGTCTCATTGCGCGGGTGTTGACCAACAACAGTATCGCGAAGTGCCCTATCTGCAGGCGCAACATTTCTGTTTAGATTAAATGCTGTTATCCGTTCAGTATTTGATTTCTTCATAGTTTGACTATGAAAAATAAATGGATGTGTCGTAGTTTTGACAGAGTTGTTACTTCAAAATTTAACTTGATTTTCTTGCTTTCTACTTTTATATAACCTCACTTCGAATTGTTAAGGGAGCATTTGTAAAATTCGTTATTTTTGCTGAATTATACAATAAAACCCACATAACACCTTTAGGTGCAATAACACACTCACGAAAACATCAATTTGTTTTCGTGCTTCCGCGCTGTTAATAACCAAATACAAGCAAGTTATAAGTCCCAGCAGTGCTCTCCAAAGCAGACGTCTATTCTTACCTTCGTGTTGTAATTTCACCCTGGTGTTGCTGCGTCTTTGGGCGTGTGAAAAAATGGAAATAATTCGAATGAAATGAAACTTGATGATGCGATTGATGCTTCTTCATTGACAGAGACCGACTAGGTAATTATTCAGAGGGCCTATTTAGTCTACTTTCATAATATGTCAATATAAGATGGATACTTAAACGCATGCGTTACACGCACGGCTTCATGCGACACCAAAACGATCCCCTGCCGGCTGCGCAGCAGCATACCTTACGGTACACCTGCTATCTCAGTAAAAACCACTTGACTCTGTACATGTTGGGTCGTACATATATATAAATTCTACATCCTCCATTTGCCCACGAGGTTTCGCCAAATGAAATTCAGTTTATACCAAAGGAGAAAAGAAGAACTTTTCGTGAAGCTGCTCTGGTTGCAGTGCCTGAAGCTGGAAGAAGAAGCTGAAAGAGGAATGAAACTGCTGTGGTTGAAAATATAAAGCTAGTAAGCTGTCGTTGGGAACGTAGGAAATCGGAAGTGGAAGCTGAAGTAGGAAGTAAGAACGTCTGTAGTTGGAGCTGGTGTAGCATAGTTGAAGTGTCATTGAGCCTCGCGACGTCGACTTGCTGCGCGAAATGAGTCGCCTTCGACTCGATATCGAGTGCAGTATGGACAGCGGAACTTCAGCAACCTACGGCGTCTTCACTGACCATGGATTCAACTTAGCAGCGACCTCGTTCGAGTCCCGATCAGCGTTGCAGCGTCGCTGTCGTCAGTTCGCCCACCCCAGGGACTTTCGCTACGAGTGACCAGCAATAGTTGGCGCATGGCCAGACAGGAGGGCAACGCCAGATACTCCTGCAAGCGTTTGAAGGACCAGCAGCCTCTCGTTCTAGGATCGAATGAGGCATGCCCATTTTACATCAATGTGTATGGCCTTCGCGGGGAGTGGAGGGTCACCGGTATGTATTTAGCGCACAATCATTACCGACACACCGGGTTTCAGACTGAGATGTTTGTGGAGGGGGATTCGGCGGACGACACGACACGTCAACGATAGCGGGATGTACGATTCAAGGTTTACTGGAGCGTAAAATGCTGCCAACCTACAGCGGATCATGGAAATCGGTCAAAGGAAAGGTGCTCATCGACTTTCTAATGTCGAAGCAGATCACAATCACCACGCAAACCGCCTCCAAACTCATGATGACCATGCAAGTGTCGTTTCGTGGTAATAGCGAGGAGAGTTACCAGAGCTGGAGGCGTACTTGTATGGTTGCTGCTTCGAACCCACCGTCGGAGTTTGGATTTGAAAAGCGGAGTGACGGTGTGTTTTCGCGCGCGTGTTTCTTTCCAGGAGCGTCAAGCACATCATTGGTCTGGATGGGGCCCGCTTGAAAGGAGAAATGAACAAGCGTGGCGTTTTTCTTTTGGCTACAACGAAGGACATGGACGGCCACATCATCATCTTCGGCCTGGCGATCGTGGAAAAAGAAAATAAGTCGGATTGGCGCTGGTTTGTGAAGGCGATGAAGCCAACGTATGACAGCACCGCGTGAATTGGGAGATTATCTGGTAGTTGTGGATGATCTTAATACACAGCGCTGGCGACTGGTGCGCCGCAAGTGCGGCGCGCCTAAGTCGTGTGCCCTGTGCGCTTATCTGCCGTGTGCAGTGTGCGTTTATCTTGGGTTTATTTTTGCTAGCTCAGCCTCCCGAAGCCCTTGTTTAATGAGTATTGGCGAGAACGGCTACTGGAAGAGTAACGAATGAGTACAATAATTCAATGTCTTACATTACACCACCAATATAATACCAATATAATATATGTCCTCTCAGCCTTAAGCAACGCCCCTTGTATTGACGTTATTCGAGGTGGGCCACAATTCGAAGTTTAGCCATTTCTGGGTCAAATTAAGAATTTCCCAGTTTAAAATGAGATAACGGCAAATAAAATGTTACTTATCAACCATTTAGAGCGTGTAGCCCATTTAATGAGAATCGCTAAACGCTTTTTATCCAGGTGGAGCAAATTTAATAAAATATTCTTACATAGAGGTTATTAGTTGATGCACATACCAAATCATAGAGGCTTTCTCGTTTTTGATCTGAGCAGTTCTTGTTTTGATTTGAAAATTCTCAAGTTGACCCAAATGAAATGGGGATATTTATCGCTACAGTAGGCACCACAACAAACAAAAAGTACATTTGATTGGTTAAAATGAAACTTATTATGAAGCGTTGATTGGAGGGAAAAAACGCGCAGCGCGTAGGGTTAGGCCCGAGCGAGCGCAGCGAGCCTGCCTGCGGTTTGACAGTCCGTGCCAGTGCTCGGACATTACAATAAAGTACTGGATACCCAAAGTCATAGAGCAATAATAAATAAATGGTGAAAGCACAAAACAATAATAAGTAACTGCTCAATAGGTATTTTATTGAGCTTGAGCTGCCGTGAACACATCTAATCATCAGCATCAGCAATTTCGATGCCCATTAGTGTGTGAGCATCCCAGTACTTACGGTTGGCACGCAAAAACTCTATCATCTCGAAGTTGATAGGGAGGAGAGACGAGCGCTGCGGAGTCATGACAAGCTTGCACTGCGAGAAAAGTCTCTCACAGCGGTTACTGGTCGGTGGAATCGCCCTGACAAGAGGGCTGTAGCGTGGCCCAGTCTCCGGCGGGACATTGTCAGAGCGTAGCAGCGCGGTTGCAAAGTCTTCGGTACCGCTGCGTGCTTGAGTCCGCGTCCGTGCGCTTTGTTGCGTGCTGGCGGCGGGTACGGCCACCGCAGAGCTGAGCTCAAATGGCGCCACAGCGTCTTGTTCTTCTGGCGTCAGCTCGGATTCGCGCTTTCCAGCAATCTAGTGTAGCATACAGCAACGCTAGTATTTAGCGCAACATTAGCTAAACATCAGCAACACAAATTACCTTTACAACAACGCTCTCAAACACTGGAGAGTGAACGATGTCGGCATCCGGCGACAGGTACGAACTTGTTATGGGGAACATCTCCGCCATCTTGTCGAAGAGGACGCGCACGGCGCTCATGCTGAGGTTGTCGTCCTGAAGCTTCTTGCGCACGCTGTTGAACGTCTTGAGAGTCTCCGTTAGAGCGAAAATCCGGCGATGCGCAGCTGGCTTAGGCACCAGGTCGTATACAGCGTCCACGCGCTTGATCTCGTCGCGGATGCGCACGTACCGTTCCAGCATCGTGAATGTCGAGCTCCACCGCGTCGCGTTCGCCCTCAGCGGCGCCAGCCCCGTGTGCCGTCGAAGCTCGGCGCGGTTCTTGGGAGTGCGCAGCGCTGCCATCAGCTCGCTCACAGCTCCAACATGATCGTCGTGATCGGCCAAAAACTTTTTGGTCGCCAGATTGAAGCGATGGGAAGCACAGCCCACCAATGGGACACCGAGAAGTGTAGCCATCCGCTGATTGGTGGCGCAGTTGTCGCCGCATAGAAACCTCAGCGACTCCACTGATTGGCCAAAAATACCCAGAATGTTCCGAGTGAATGCACAGTACGACTCCCGTCTGGTCAGCCTCGTCGAGAGGGGCAACAGCCAACACCACGTAGTGCACTTCACCGTTGAGCCAAAAGACGGCGATGACAGCGACGTAATGCTCCGCAAAGCACGTCCACCCCTCGAACATGACGCCAAAGTCGGGCGGGAGCACCTCGGCGATGGCCTTCTCGACAGCCTTGGTCGTGGCCGCAAGGTACTTTCGCAGCGTCTTGGAGGAGATGGGCTTGAGACGCGACATCGACCGTGTGAGTGGGTGGTCAACCTCAGACAGAGGCATGTTGCGGTCGACCACCCACTCCAGCCAGTGGTACACGTTCGCGACTTTGTCGCTCACAAAGCCGTAGGAGTGTAGGTTCCCGGTCCTGGAGCTGGCCCGAGCGAGGTAATCAGCCTCATAGCCGGGGTGCTTGTCCTTCAAGTGGCTGACGAGATTGCCGTAGCCACTCGAAGCCTTCTGGCGGCGTACCGCGCCACAGTACTTGCACTTGAAGTAGATAGAGGAGAAGAAAACGCGGCAAATGTCGGAGTTCTTGGGCATGGTTTCGACCGGTGGGGAGGGAGAGGGGGCTGGGGAGGATGTCTTCAGTTGTAGAATGAGCAGAATGAAGCGGAAGTCGACGGGAGGCGCTTTCTAGAATCACTGGCCATGATGAGCTCTACGAAAACATTGTAGTTATCTATTACCTTACTAAAAGCAAGAAATTGGTACACGAGATGCTTAAAAATGAAGAACTACACCATTTCCCAATCAAGTTGCCAAGTTTCCCAGCCAGGCTGCAAAATGCCCCGTCCGTGGGATTGCTAATTCAAGGCTGTGTGGCGACACACAATTTTTAATTTAAGGCTACAGAAAGTGGCGATTTGCAAGAAAGTGGCGCTTTTCCCAGACTTGCAAAAATCGCCCCATCGTCATCCCACCGTTTTGCAAAACTCACCAGATGCATGACCGCCCTATGGTATTGCATACAACGGCGGAGGGATGCTTGCTCACATGAAGTCGACATCATGTCCCCGAATCCAATGAAAAGTGGTCCATACACCTTAACATAAATATCCTATGGCATGGCAACCAGTTTCCAGCGCATATACCCACCTGAACGTGCATTTGGCGAACCACATCTGAATGGGGCATGCATGCAATACCATAGGGCAGTTATGCATCTGGTGAGTTTTGCAAAACGGTGGGATGACGATGGGGCGATTTTTGCAGGCTGAGGATACACCAACCGGACGGGCCCCCCATCCGGGACGAAAAGGGGCCTTTATCCGGTCTGTCCGGTACGCAAAGCATACCGGACGGCTCCCACTACAAACTCTACAAAACAGCCGGAGAAGGGGTGTCTGACCTCCACGGTTTTGCTAGATTTAGCGTGTGGGTGTTTGTGAATGGCATACACTCGATGTAGCTGTGAACTGGCCTAACCCAATCCTCATACCAGATTGATACTGTAGGCCTTACAGCTCTGTCGGGGTCGCTTTGTGGCCAGACCTACCGACTGATTTCCAGCGTCCTCCACTACTTTGCGGACTTCAGGCCGATGACACCCGTCCTTTGATGGATTACTTAGGGTTAGGGTTAGCTCAAAAGTAATCATTTTCTGTCCGGTCCAGCCATTTTTGCAAGTCTGGGAAAAGCGCCACTTTCTTGCAAATCGCCACTTTCTGTAGCCTTAAATTAAAAATTGTGTGTCGCCACACAGCCTTGAATTAGCAATCCCACGGACGGGGCATTTTGCAGCCTGGCTGGGAAACTTGGCAACTTGATTGGGAAATGGTGTAACTATACCATACAAAACAATAAATGATGCTCAGTAGCAATAATATAGGATACGTTAATATATCAATAATAAATAAATGCGGAAGGAAAATATCATTACTATTTATTATAATTTTTTTTTCAGGCACTGGTCCGTGCAGTGGTCTGTCTAGCAAGCGGAGGTGAAGCGTGCGAGCTTAGGGTCCTGTCACCAGCGAGCGCAGCGAGCCTTCTTGTGTTTAGGTTGGGGACAGGTTTTGCCCAATGGGAATGCGTTCTTCGTTGGACCCCTTCGTTGTCCCGACATATCGGGTGGTCCGTGAAAATACATGTATACAGTAGATTTGAGATTTGGTCCGTCCGAAAACGCTTCTTCCTGATCTGTGTTCTCATTTTAATGATTTAGATTCTCTTAAAGGAGAATCTAATTGATTATTTGAAAAGTCGCGATGGAGCTGGAGCCGCCGGGTAGCCTCGAAGGAGGCTCTGAATATGACGATTCCAATGCGTTTGACTACCGCGCAGACTCAGACGAGGACGAGTGTGGACTGGCGGACGCGTTCATGCAGTTTGAGGCGCAGGTGAGCGCTGCTTCAGTCAGAGTTCACTTTCCAGACTCGGCAGCACTCCGACTCAACTGTATTTTTTTTCTCGATTCCAGGCGGAGAAGCGCACGTTGAAGCTTTTGGCTGCTACAGATGAACAAGTTAATGCCGTGTTGTGACGGTCGCTGTCTGAAGTATTGCTGTTAATTGATAACAATTTTGTGTTTTATGCGCAGCTCTTCCAAACGCCACTAAGCGGAGAACCGTCATCAGGTGACGACCAAGCAGGAGCAGACTCAGAGGAAGGAAGCTTCCCAGCCTACGTGTACATGAGCGACCAGTTCCGGTTGAAGAAGCCCCCGGAGTTTGGTCACTGGCAGCAGAACTTCCAATACTTGCAGCTTACGGGGTGCAGACTGTTTGAGGGGGAGTCGATGGAGCACATTCAGATGGTGCCGACGGAGGTGAAGGCTGTGAGCGGTGAGGTTGGCGTTGATACGTGCGAGCTGCGGGTCGAGGGTCGTTCGTGTTTGCAGGATCCGACGCCGGAGTCTCGCGATGTGTATGAGGAGATAATACTGTGGTCGGTGAGGCTGTGTGTAGTGTTGGTGTAGGGGTTGCAGTTGATTTATTAATGCTGTTGATGCTTATAGTGATGGTACGATGGAGGAGACACTGGAGAAAGACGAGGTCACAGACGATGAGATGAGTAGAGATGTGACTCCGCTGCATGCTCACGTGGAGGAGGTGATAGACGAGCTTACACTGGAGTGCTTCTCGTCTACAGTGGCTCCAATGGTGAGTATTGTTGGTGAGGCTTTCGTTCATGCCGCTACTATATCCTTACTCACTGTGCTGTTGTGCTGTTAGTTGACCTCATTGTACCAGACTATGCTGGAAAAGCAGCAGCAGACTGTCCGTACTGCTCGTGAAGAGAGGGAAGCAGCGGCGAATCGGACAATCGAGGAACAAATAGCGTTCGAAAGAGCTCAACAGCTCAAGTTGGAGCAAGAAGCTCTGGAAGAGGCGGCTCGTGTTGAAGCATTGGAGCTGCAACGACAAGAGGATGAAAGGAAGGAGGTTGAACGGCGTGAGCAGCTTCTGAAGCAGCAGCTGGAGGAAAACGACGAAGAGGAGGTCAAGATCAAGACGCTGGCGTACTCGCACACGCGCGAATGGTATCAGCCCAACAAGAAGTGTTTCTCACATCGAGGGCGCCAGTTGTGAGTTACCACACCACGTAAAGCTCCACGTGCTTACTTTCATTTTGTTATCTTACCTTCACTGATGAGCTAATACTTAAACTGCAGGACGTATCTGAAGCCCGTTCTCCAAGCCAAGGTGTTCGATATATTCTGTATCACTCTAGTATGACTGCAATACCTATTCAACTCGCATGACTGCTTCGATTGCAACAGGAGTCCGAGGAATTTTTGATGCCGGCGGCCGATGCTCGAGAACGTTCACCGCCGCCTAATACTGACCATCGCCGCACAAGGCAGAGCAACATCTTGAAGAAGTCGCGATCGGCAATACGGAAGCCGCAGCCTGAGTGGGTTACAGGCGGCGCCTTGACAAACGATAAACTGTGCGATATTTCGTGGGTGAAGAAGATCGCGAGACCTCCGGTCAGCCCGCCTCCATATCCCACACGCGCAAGTCGTTCACGTCGACATCGCAAGCACGAAAACCAAAAGGACGAAGCCTCTTCATCAAGTGGTGTCCACCTGCCTATAATTCCAAAGCCTGGAGTACCCTCAGCGATGTCGAAACCAACAGTCCCAGTTCGAAAGGTTTAAGGCATTTCAAGTTAAGCTCAGCCGCGCTTTCCGTTTTCAAGTTGATTGTTGCTGTGTGCTTATCTGTCGATTGCCGATGTACCCCCACGGGCGCAGCTGCAGACGCCCAAACACGCACCTTCGCCTCCTAATGAAATGACCGTCATTCAGATCCGTGTGCAGCTACAGTATGCAGTCGAGATCCATTCTACGCCTTTTGCATGGTGGCCTCGATCTCCTCGACTGTCCGAGGCACCTGGCTCATGCACTCGACGCCCGTAGCGGTCACGACCACATCCGACTCGATTCGGACGCCGCCTGTACCGCGGAAGCGAGACAGCATCTCCTGGTTGACGAACTTGGCAGTCACCGGGTTGGCCAGCACGGCCTGGATCTGGGCCTCGATGAAGTAGCAGCCCGGCTCCACCGTCAGCACCATGTTCTTCTCGAGGTTACGCACACAACGCAACTTGGCCAGGATCTTCTTGGTCGAGCGCGTGTAGCCCACGGGGATGCCGCCGACGTCGTGAGTGTCCAGGCCCATCAAGTGGCCCAGGCCATGCGGGTAGAAGTACGCCGAGATCTCGTGGTCCATAAGCTCGTCCACCGTGCCATTCTGGAACAGGCCGTACTCCAGGAGGTGCTGGGTCAGCACGCGGTGCGACAGCAAGTGCATATCAACGTAGCTAACGCCCGGCTTGATAGCGGCCATCACGGCGTCGTGCGCCTTCAGCACGCCCTCGTACACCATGCGCTGGTCCGCAGAGAAGACGCCATTCACGGGCCACGTGCACGTGATGTCCGACGTGTATCCGTGCAGCTCACCGCCCATGTCATTGAGGAACAGGTCGCCGTCCTCAAGAAGCTTGTCGTTAGGTGCGCCGGCGTGGCCATAGTGAAGGGCCGAGGCGTTGTGGCCACTGCCGCAGATGCACGTGTACGCGTGGAAGCGCGCGCCACCGTTGCTGTACACGTAGTGCAGGAAGTCGCTCTCGGCGTGGAACTCCATCTTGCCCGGCCGGATGCTCTTCATCACGTTCACATGCGCGCGCGACGACAGCTTGTTGACGAAGCGCAGCAGCTCCAGCTCCTTCTCCGTCTTGATGACGCGGCTCTCGACCAGCACCGGGTGCAGCGCCTGCCGGTCCACCTCGAACTTGTCGATGCCCTCGAACGTGGACGTGGTGGTGGTCTCCAGGCCGCTGTCCGGAGTTCTTGCCGTGCAGCACGAAGAGCTTCTTGGCCTTGAGCTTGTCGGCCAGCACGGCCGCCAGCTCGTCCACGTAGTAGACCTCGTCCACCTTGTAGTGCGCCTTGAAGTAGGCCAGCGGCTTGCGGTCGCCGCACCAGAGCTCCCACTCGTCGCTCAGGCGCGGCACGAAGAGCACGGCACGGCGCGTGGCCAGGTCCAGCAGGCCGGCGCACCTGGGCTCGCGCACGCCGAAGAGGTACTGGAAGAAGCTCTCCTGGTGGAAGTTGTACTGGATGTCCGTGTCGTAGCGGTCCAGCTCCACGCCGCCGTGCAGCAGGATGGCGGCCGCGCTGCCCTTGGCCTCCGGGTGCGTCTGCAGGAAGCGCTGCACCACGTTTTGGCGGATCTGCACGTGCATGGAGAAGTCGATGGGGAACAGTTCGTAGCCGTCGGCCGGGTCGGCCAGCGCGCGGCCGTTCTGCACCATGGTCAGGTGATGATGGGCGTGGCCGTTGCTGGCCCCGTTCAGGGCCACGCCGTTGGAGCTAGGCCGGCGCTGGCCGCGGCTCTTGCGGTTCTTGGGGTCGTAGGCCGACGCGCGCTTCTTCTGGAGCAGGGCGATGGAGGCCATGGCCGCCGTGGCCGTGGCCGCGGCCAGCAGGCCGCTGACGTTCTCGGAGCTCATGACAGGGGACTTGGTGATGATTGAGAAAATGAAGGATATATTTTTGTAGCGGGAATGAATGTGTACAGATGGTGTGGCACAAATTTGTATTCAGCGATGAACGATGGACGCCACGGGTGACAAGACCTGTTGGAAACAAGGTGAGAAGGCGGATAAGTACATGCAGGCTTGCCAGACGCGAATAAGACGTCACGGTTGAAGCGGCCAGTGCTCGCCGTCTTGCACAAGTGATGCAGGAATCGCATGAAAAGGGCAATGAATGATCCCTGGAAGGTGATCGACGCTTGGCGCGGACGGGGTCCGCCTTGGGTTTGCATGAGTTGTTAGACTTGATACTGATTTACGTGTGAGTCTCAATTCTCCTGGAGTGCCGCGGCAAAGAGTCCATGCTTGGTCAAGGATTTTCACCGATTTTGTTGGTGGAGAAGATTGATCAAGTTGAAGTTGCCTTCACGTTGATAAAGGATGAATACACCGATGCATAAACCAAACCAAAACTCAAACTCTTTAATCCGTGGAGTGTGAGCGATATTTCGGCACTTGAGGCGCTCCTCAACAACAGCAACACAATGCAGTAAAATCAGTCAGAATTGTTATTCTTCACACGCACAGATACTACGTCTCTTTCCTTTTCTCAACAACTCTTGTTCGTGGTCTACAGCTCGCGCTCGAAGACAGCGGCGGCGCCCATGCCCGTGCCGATGCACATGGAGATGACTCCGTAGCGCTGGTTCTTCCGCTTGAGCTGGTACAGCAGCGTGGACACCTGGCGAGCACCCGTGCAGCCCAGGGGTGGCCCAGCGCGATGGCGCCGCCCTTCGGGTTGACCTTCTCGATGGGGATGCCGAGCTTCTCGACGCAGTACGTGGCCTGGCTGGCGAAAGCCTCGTTGATCTCGTACACGTCGATCTGGTCCTTCGTCAGGCCGGCCTTCTGCAGGGCCTCCGGGATGGCGAGGGCGGGGCCGATGCCCATAACGGCGGGCGGCACACCGGCCACCGCGAAGGACACGAAGCGGCCGAGGATCGGCAGCCCCATCTGCTTGGCCACCGAGCGGCGCATGAGCAGCACGGCGGCCGCGCCGTCGCTCACCTGGCTCGAGTTGCCGGCCGTGGTGGAGCCGCCCTCCTTGAAGGCAGGCTTGAGCTTGGCCAGCTTCTGCACGGTCGTGCCGGCGCGCACACCGTCGTCCTGCGAGATGATGACCGACTTCTCGTTGCCGTCCTTGTCCTTGAGGATGGTCGACACGGGCGTGATCTCCTCCTTGAACCAGCCATTGGCCTGCGCGGCCGCGGCCTTGGCGTGGGACAGCGCGGCCAGCTCGTCCTGCTTCGTGCGCGAGATGCCGAACTGCTCGGCCACGTTCTCGCTCGTGATGCCCATGGGCACGGTGCAGTCCATGGCGTCCTGCACGGCGCCGACGCGCTCCCAGTTAACAGTGGGCGCGTCCTTGCCAATGCCAGCGAGCGACATGCACTCGACGCCGGCCGCGATACCGATGTCGTAGTAGCCGGCCTTGATGGCCGCGGTAACGTTGGCCACGGCCTGCAGGCCGGAGCTGCACTGGCGGTTAAGCACGTGCAGCGGAACCGTGTGCGGGATGCCCGCGGCCAGTTGGGCCATGCGAGCCATGCCAGCACCAGCACCGGGCTGCAGCACGTTGCCCACCACGACGTCGCCCACAAGCTTGGGGTCCACCTTGGCCTGCTTGAGCACGGCCTGCAGCACGTGGCCCAGCAGCACGTCGGGCGTCGTGTCGCGAAGCCGCCGCGGCGGGCCTTGGTGATGGGCGTGCGCAGCGCCGACACGATCACCACGTCCTCCTCGGGCGTCACGGGCGCGGGCGAGCCGTGGGCCACGTGCGAGCGGATGCGGTCGATGCGGTTCATAGTTGGAGCGGAGGGCGGGGCAGCGGCGGGGGCTTCAATGTGCGAGGAACGCGGCCAAATCCAAAATGGCCTTGGCAAAGCGCTGCGTCAGCCGAGCTAATGCTGCATCAACAGTTTTGTTAGTTCAAGTCAAACCGTCAAACGGCGCTCAAAAAGCCATATAAGCATTTGGACAGGTTAGTTATGTCAAAGTTTACTATATAGATAGGCTTACGTACGTGCGTACTTAACCAATGAATATGCGCTACTACGGTTTTGATGACGTAAAAAAATCTTGAAAGGCAGCATACATGCGGCCGACGCGGTTGCTGGTTGCCGCGGCGGCGGCCCAGCTCGTATTAACATGTCTCCTGTTCTATCGCAAGCGCAAGCCGCTCCTCCAGGCGCTAGGCCGCACTGGCCGCGCGCTGGCCGACCCGGCCGACGGCTACGAGCTGTTCCCCATCGACTTCTCCATGCACGTGCAGATCCGCCAAAACGTGGTGCAGCGCTTCCTGCAGACGCACCCGGAGGCCAAGGGCAGCGCGGCCGCCATCCTGCTGCACGGCGGCGTGGAGCTGGACCGCTACGACACGGACATCCAGTACAACTTCCACCAGGAGAGCTTCTTCCAGTACCTCTTCGGCGTGCGCGAGCCCGGGTGCGCCGGCCTGCTGGACCTGGCCACGCGCCGTGCCGTGCTCTTCGTGCCGCGCCTGAGCGACGAGTGGGAGCTCTGGTGCGGCGACCGCAAGCCGCTGGCCTACTTCAAGGCGCACTACAAGGTGGACGAGGTCTACTACGTGGACGAGCTGGCGGCCGTGCTGGCCGACAAGCTCAAGGCCAAGAAGCTCTTCGTGCTGCACGGCAAGAACTCGGACAGCGGCCTGGAGACCACCACCACGTCCACGTTCGAGGGCATCGACAAGTTCGAGGTGGATCGGCAGGCGCTGCACCCGGTGCTGGTCGAGAGCCGCGTCATCAAGACGGAGAAGGAGCTGGAGCTGCTGCGCTTCGTCAACAAGCTGTCGTCGCGCGCGCATGTGAACGTGATGAAGAGCATCCGGCCGGGCAAGATGGAGTTCCACGCCGAGAGCGACTTCCTGCACTACGTGTACAGCAACGGCGGCGCGCGCTTCC
Organism: Phytophthora melonis; assembly: GCA_024211575.1. NCBI lineage: Eukaryota > Oomycota > Peronosporomycetes > Peronosporales > Peronosporaceae > Phytophthora > Phytophthora melonis. The sequence continues at coordinate 225,979 of JAMXKT010000083.1, read as the reverse complement.
ACGCGTACACGTGCATCTGCGGCAGTGGCCACAACGCTTCGGCCCAGCACTACGGCCATGCTGGAGCTCCCAATGACAAGTTGCTGGAGGACGGTGACCTGTTCCTCAATGACATGGGCGGTGAGCTGCATGGCTACGCGTCAGACATCACGTGCACATTTCCCGTTAATGGAAAGTTTACAGATGACCAGAGGATGCTGTATGAGGGGGTGCTCAAGGCCCACGATACGGTGATGACTGCGATCAAGCCAGGCGTGAGCTGGGTGGGCATGCATATCCTTGCTAACCGTGTGATGACCCAGCACATGCTCGAGCACGGGTTGCTGCAGAATGGCACAGTGGATGAGATGATGGAGCACGAGGTGTCCTCATACTTCACGCCTTGTGGACTCGGGCATCTCATGGGCCTCGACGTGCACGATGTCGGCGGGTTCCCTGTGGGCCACGTCCGATCGACGAAGAGAAGTTTGCAGAAGCTGCGATTAGTACGCAAACTGGAGAAGAACATGGTGGTGACAGTCGAGCCCGGCTGGTACTTTATTGATGCCCAGCTGCGTGTGGCACTGGCAGACCCTACTATTTCAGCCTTCATCAATGCTGAGATGCTGGCTCGGTTCCGTGGCACTGGCGGCGTACGAATCGAATCGGACGTCATCGTGACGACGACAGGAGTTGAAAATATGACGGAAGTCCCAAGATCAATCCAAGAGATTGAGGATACCATGCAAGAGGCGTAGATTGTGGCTCGACTGCATATCTGCACACGATGTCATCTACGCTTGTGGGGCGTCTTGACAATTTACAGATAAGCACACAGAAGAAGGATATCCAAATTGAAAATGGAAATCGATGTTTATCATCATTTCGCCTTGAGAGACCCTTAACGCTGCAATAGGTCTTACCTACACCCCCAAAAGCCCCAACAGCTCGAAGGTTGTTGGGAAGAAGACCCTCTTTCCTTGATCGCTCATCGCCGTTTTGCGTCCTTTACTCGGTCCTTTGTCGCTGTCTGATCCCGCAGACGACTCGACCTCCCCATTTAGATCCGCTGCTATGGCATCTCTTGCTTTCTTGCCACGTCTTGATCGCTTTGTTCCACATTGCGTCGAACTGACACTCAAACGCAGAAACTACACGCAACCAATGTTGGTCAAGTAAGCAACACGAAACGCGGATGCTCATAGTACTTCCCAATCGGCCCTATATGCACCATCGTGCTCGCCATGTTCGAGTCTTCCTCGTTGTCGTCCGTCCAGCTTTGAGACCCTTGAACTAGAATCTGGCCGTCAAAAATGGCTGCATTCCAGTGGAGATCCACCGTGCAATGACACGCCTGGACGCCAGCTTCAAGGAGTGCCTTGACACCCTTCAGACCGTCATCATAAGACTTCTTCAGGGATACCACGAGCATAACGTCCACACGGCGACCCACAGCAGCAGCGAGTTCCGTGATAACCTCCTTGTTTGACAGCCACTCCACGCCGATCTTGATCGACTTCACCGCTTCCTTAATGTACCTTAGCATCTCCCCCTCTCCTCGCACTTCCGACCGAATGCGCTTAAAGTTGTCTCGTGAAATCCCCGCGGCATCTGCAGCAAGACTTATCTCGTCGTCCTTGAAGTGGATCTCCGGCAGCAGTTTGGCAATTTCCATGACTGCTTTGGGCACCGGCCACTTGGGTTTTTCGGCCTGTGGGCTTATCCATCAAACCTTCTCCTCGTTTATCACGTGCCACCCACTCGGCAGCCTGGCTCACCGAGCACTGGCCGACCCTGGCCGACGTCGGCCAGCGTGCAGCCGTTATTCTCCCGCCAGAACTCGATCATCTTCTTGCGCATGTCCATCAAGATCGAGATGGTCGTCGATCGCCCGGCCAGGGGTGCATCATAGGCAACTTCTGGGTCATTACCAACTTGTATTGCTTCTTCATTGGCCGATGACACCTGTTGCACCAGTGTGCTGGTTGGGGGAGATTCAGTTGTGATAATTATCGCTTGGTCCGTGGCCATGGCGGACGACAACTGCGCTGACGAAGTACTGGTTGACTCGGGTGATGCTGCTCTAGTCATTATCACTGGAGTCCTGGACGCCAACTGCATCGGCGAAATTGTGCTCGGTCGAGGACCGGCCCTGGCCATCGTGACGGAGTCGCCACCATGGACAGCGGCAAATGCACTTGGGTTATGGCACGATCGTCCCGGAGAGGCTCTGGCCGAGGTGTTTAGAAGTGGGGCCGCAGCGGATGATGGATGAAGCGGTGCTTGGCCCGGGAGATGTAGCGTTGGCCGTCTGCTGCTGCGTGGCCACAGCAGTGAGCCGCCGTTTCCTGGGCCTGCGCACCACCGTGGCCAGCGCGGCGAGCACGTCGTCGCCAGCCATGCCGGCTCTCCACTGGCAGAGAATTGTTGGCAAAAAACTCGAAGTGAATTCATTATCTGGCAGTTGAAGTGGACTGTATCCATGTACCACTTATTCCGGTACGAAGTGAAAAATACTTGATGTGGTACACACACCTCGTCTCTAAACTGCGTCCCGCGCCTCCGTCGATGCCCATACAAAACTCCTACTAAAGCCAAGTGCGGACAAGCAGCAGCGTTGTCCTCCGGCTCTGGCAGCGGCGCGTCCTCTCTCTGCGTGGGGGTCGGGACTATTCGTCGGACTGACGGACTGCAGGCCTCTCTCCGCGCGTCGCAATGGAGCGTGCGGCGGACGCCCCGACGCTCACGACCACGACCTTTGCCCTCGTACGTATACGGTAGTGCTAAAGCGTGTCTCGAATAGTATACCCCCTTTTTGCCACTTAGCACTACTCTAACGTCCATGCGTATATGTGTGTGTCTAACCTGATTGTGTCATCATGTTGCCGCTCTTGTTGCCAGTGTGAGTTGACGTCGTTAGAGTGGCACGTGTACTCCGTCGACAAGGATAAGGACACCTCCAGTGGCAAGAAGAAGAAACATGGCAAAAAACTCCCTAGCAACACTGGTGTTAAACAGGGAGAGGAGGCAGCACTTGCCATTTTCTCCCAGCGACTGCAACAGCGCAACGCGCTGTGTGTCCTCCAAGACGATCACGCAAACACGGAGGAAGACACTGCGTCCCTCTCGCAGCTCTGGGTTTTCATCGCCAACAACATGCAGAGCAGCGTGCCGGTGGAGCCTCCGTCGGGGGTTTTAGAGACTCTCAGTGGTTCCTGGTTAGAGAGTGCTAACGAGGCACTGGATAACACTGTGCAACAACAGTTTTTCGCGGCTCTGGCCTCCGTTTTAAGCCGCAAATTGCTGGCCCAAGAGGAGTTTAACCTCTCCACGGACGGGTTCTACGAGCCCAACGACGCCAAGTTCATCTTCCGCTGCCCGTCGCTCACTCGTCTCAACCACGTGGAGGTGTACTTAGAGGAGGAGTTCCCGACGCCGGCCTTCCAGTTGCATTTCCAATGGTTCCGTCCCAGCAACTTGCTGGCTGTTGCCGTGGATGTGGTAAAAAGAGAGAGGGGGTTAAGTGAAAAGTTGCAACATCAAGACGAACTGGGAGACCCGAGGTGTTCCTGGGAGCGGCTGGTAGGGCTGCCGTCTCTAGGCGACCACTCCATGGTGGACGTGTGGCATCTCAAGGACGGACTCGTGCCAAGGATTATCGCCGAGACCAAGTATACGGACGTTGCACCATGGTTCCGAGCAGTCTCTAAACGGAGACACAAGCGCCGGATGGACGACGGCGACAGTGGCAACGAGGACGAAGTGAAAAAGGACGAGAACGAAGAGGACGCGGACGATGATGAAGATGACAATAACCAGGAGACGGAGGTGGAGACGGACGAACTGTTGCGACGGCCTGTTGCCGGGGGAGGGGCAGGGGCCAAGACCAAGAGGAAACGAGACAGTGCCGACTCGACTGAGAACGACGAGTCCTTTGTGCCAGCGTCGCCGGATACGCACGTGAACTCGCCAAGTGCAACAGGGCCGGTGATTCGCATGACGCTCCCGCACGACGACGAGCTGCAGTTGCGGGTGGACTCGGACGTTCGACGGTTTAAGAGAAGAAGAGGCGGGTACAAGGTGAAGGCGGCGAAAGACGCGGCGTTCTCGTTGACGTTTGGGCCGGTGAAGGCCAACGGAATGGGCCCGAAGGCTCTGACTAGCAACGGGGTGAAGGCGGCTGCTCCGATGGACCCTGCCCATCTCTTCTCCATGGCGAAAGCGTCGCTCTCGAACTCTGCGCCGACGTGTACAAGGCCGAAGAACGACGTCAAGCCGCTCAGTGTGGCCGTGTCACTTGTGGAGTCTCTCTCTCATAACGAGCAACAGGAGGCGCTGGACGGGAGACCGGTGAAGACGCATCCGCTGCTGCAGGCGCTTCAAGACTACGTGGACGACGAGGCCAAGAAGAAGATCGAGGAGAGACTGACCTCGCACGTGTCGGCCAAGGTCAGGGTCGTGCCCAACGCCGAGGCGTTCATCCCGTCGTCACTCCGAGCGAACGTGGGTCGACTCTCAATAAACCGAGCGACGGCGGAGCAGCTGCAGCTTCGTCTGTGCTCGGAGCGCTTCAAGCACTGGCAGTCCGACTACACGAAGCTGCAGTATCCGAAGAACAGCCGCCAGAAGAGGAAAGAGCAGCAGCGTCGGCTGCTCCTCGACTTCGACGAAGCGGCATTTGAAGAGTACGGGCGCCAGGAATCGTTGAAATTGTGGAGTGACCCCGACCGCTTCAAGTTGCGGGACGGCGAGATCGCTCTGGGGCTCCAAGTGGCCGCGTCGGACGCGTTGGTGACGTGGCGGCAAGAGCCGAATGGAATTTCGACGTGGTCCGCGCACTCGAGTCTGCAGACCGAGGTCGCTGCTGCCAGCGCGTCGGACAAGAGCGAGGTGGTGGACCGCGTGCAGCCTTATTTACAGAGTCTGACGTCGCTCCTGAAGAAGGAGGACAAGAATGAAATTGAAGTTAGAAAGTCCGGGCGCGATCGACGGTGGATGAGCTTCGAGCAGTACACTCAAGCCCCGACCAAGTCAAGCGACGCCACGGCGAAACGAATAGAGTGCGTCCGGGTGGAGCAAGAGCCCAAGCTATGCGTCTCCACGCTGGAGTCCAGCTACCATGTCGAACCCGGTATCATTTCGGAATATTTATTGCGGGACTTTCATCCGGTGGCGGCTCCCAAGCCCGTGGACTACGTGATCGTGTGCCCCCAGTCTCCGTCGCAGTGGCTCGCGTCCCTCGCCCTCTCGTACTTCACGTGCTTCCGTAGCATGTACGCGCAGTGCCACATGGGCGATCTAGCCCCAGTCGACCTGGGTCAAGTACAAGGGAACCACTACGCAAGCGTGGACGCGTCGAACGGTCTGCTGCTGGTTGACTGCGCCGAGAGCATGACCGACCCGTTTGCCAACTTCCGCGCGGCCGGGAAACTCCTGAACCCGGTGTTATCGTCCGGGGCCATCAAGAAGACTCAAGCGTTCTCCCGGTCTGCAGTCGCTAACGTGGTGTACCTCGTCGTCCCGCTGCGCCGAAGCGATGTCAAGCACAAGATGTGGGCTCTGGGCGCGTTCTCAAGTGGTTTGTTTGGGACGGACTGCATGGCCGACGTCAGCAGCTGGAAGGACAGCGTGACGATTGAGATCGTGTACCTGGACGACCTGTACGAGGTGGAGGTGAACCCCAGCCCGTTCATGCTGATGCCCAACTGCTTCGGCCTGTTCGACCGCGTGTGTGAGAACGTCAACCTTAAGCCAGCCGACGCGGCTTCCGGCGGCGCTGGCCGGTCCCGGTTCCTGTCTGAGCGCTTGTACCATCTCGCAGACTGGAGGACGGATACGCTCACGACAGCGCAGGAAGGAGAGACGGAGCCTCCGTACGTGTATGGTGGGTATCTACTTTCTGACGACGGCAAGTGGATCGCGTGCAGCTGTACCGACGCGGTGGGATCCGTCCTCGAGACCTACATGATCCCCGTGGAAGCCACAGAAGACGGCGCAGGTCTTGAGAGCGCGTTGATCGAGATGATGCTCAAGATGTTGCAGTTTTTCGCGCTCTTTGGCGAGAAGAGTGTGCTGGTGATCACGCGGCTTGCAGGCATGGCCGGAGCCTCCGTTCTGTGCGAGAAGGAGCAGAATGCGTGGGAGCAGCTGCGGTCTCAACGGTTCGAGGAGCTCATTCCCCAGCCTACACTCCGCTGCTATCGTGCGTATTGCTCGTCCAGCTCAACGCTGCGTCGTACGAGGAGGTGCAACTACGCGAGAATCCGTCATCAACGGCGCTCTACGTGTCGGACAACCTCGGGTACGCAGTCGTATCGCCCCAGGAGAGCGTGGCCGCGCGCGAGAGCAGTCGGGCCGTGTACTTTACGGGCAGCGCGGCATGGAAGTCCACGACTCTGATGCACGGCCAGCACACGCTGACTCAGAAGCGAGAGACCAGGGTGTTTAAGGTGTCGCTCGTGCTGGCGTTGCTGGAGGAGGACACGGACTCCAAGGACGGAGAAGTGACGGAGTCGGCCCCGCCCAGCACGATGACGGCCATCCTGCGGGACTTCCACGCGCAGTCGTACCTGACCATGCACCCGATCACGATGGAGAGGCAGTCGCCACTGCCGCACCACCTGGCCGCCGTCTCGAAAATGGGCCGCGAGCTGCAGGTACTGGAGACCCAATTGACCACGGACCCGCTGCAGATGCGGTGAATAAATTGAGTGCGCTGCAGCGATTGGAATGCTGAGAGCTCTAATGTCTCGGCGTGTAATACAGCGGCATGATAGTGTGATGTCCACTGTGATCTCTCGAACCGTGTGTGCCTATTCTCAGGAGAATGCGATAGCGTGCGTGCGGGACGGTGCTTTTTGCAGTGCTCGTCCCATAATAGCCAAAACTTTTTAGAGGTTGGTCAAACACATCATGCTCATTGCTCTCGGACAGCTGAAGGTTTCGAGGAGAAGCAGCCAAGGCCACAAGCATGACGGCGTTCGACGGGTACATTGAGGACTATGATCAAGCCCGAGAGGAAGCTCTGAAGGCTATTGACGAGTATGCGCGCTGTTCCGATCACGGTACGCAGTGCTGGATGTTTGGGCTGGGGTTGAAGGTTGAGTTCTGATAGTAGAGGGTTGTATGAACCAACAGCACGGCGAGAGGAGCTAGTCGTGACGGCTAAGACCTGCGTTGATGAAGTGGAGCGATACGTGAGTGCTGAGCCGTGCATGTGATGCTTGGTGCTGCTATTTGTGCTTAACGTTGACATGGTTTGGGGTGAACTCGGTCTGTAGATTCGCATTTTGGAGAACGAGGCGAAGAATGGCTCGACGCCTGCGCAGAAGAGGAAGATGATGGAGCAGGTGCGCCACTGCCGGACCAAGTGGACGAGCTTGAAGACTTCCCTGGAGAAGGAGATGCTGGTGGGCGATGCGCGAGCTGGCAAGTCGCCCGATTCCTCGAAAGATGCCAACACGGTACGCTTCAGTCGGCTGTGCTTGTCACTCAGGTAGCCCTGAACAACTTTATGTCTGCTGTCACGCAGAGAGATCAAATGGAGCGTTGTGCTGAGCGCGTGGACAGGTTGGTGGCACTCCTCATTTGCTGGCAAGGTCATGCAATGGTACCAACAGTTTTTTTTTTTTTCACATTAGAACTGGACGACACCTGGACGAAGCACAGCGCACACTCGCCCACACGGAAGCAATTGGTAAGACTGACATCAATGAGAACGTCTTGGTGATACTCTAGCTGATTCTTGCTCGTGTGTGTACGTTGTAGCGGAGAATGTTGCCAACAATCTGATGCAGCAGCGCAACCAACTGGAGCACACCGAGCTCAACGTGCGCTCAACCAATTCTGCGAGTACTTACGTTATCACAAGGCAACACTGACGTTATGGCGTTTGCTGTTTATGACTTCAGGTGGCACAAACGCAGGACGACACGGACGAGGCCAAGAGCCACATCCGGTCGATGGCGTTCAAGGCGTGCACCAGTCGGGTCCTGCTGCTTGTGATCATGTTGGCGCTCGCCATTGCCATCGTGCTGGTCTCGTACTACAAGTGGTACCCGCGCAACAAGAAGGACTACCTGGGCATCCTGCCCGACTCGAGCAACTCGACCTCCTCTTCCAGCAGCGGCTAAGGCTAAGGAAGCACAGACCATGAACCACACTTCCAGCAGAAGATGAAGCAGTAAGGAGGCGAGGCCATAAGGCGACAATGCAGTTTGGATGACACGCACATCTTTCTTGATCATGTTTTGTCCGTTGGGTTGGTTAGCCTGCTGACGAGAGCAGCAAGTAGAATTACAGATAAGTTGCTTGCCCAGCGACGCTCCTCGTTGCCAAACCTATTGGGCATGGCTATAGACTCCTTTCCTCCCTCGGGCCACACCGTCCGCGGCAAATTTGAATGCAGATCCACTGCTTCTCGCGGTTCGATGAGCGATCAAACAGGGTTCTGGGCCAGGAATTGCACGTCGGACAGCAGCTTACAAGGACGGCCGAGAGCTTAGACCAGACAGCCGTAGTCGGGCGAGATCTGCAGGAAGACGTCGTCAAAGAACCTCTCACTACTGTAGTCCACTTGGCTGGCCTGGGCCGTGAACTCCTCGTCCGCGTCGTTGAGAGACCGTACGTCGGCGTACTTGGTCTCGGACGGGATGAAGTCGAGGTCGGCGCTGTCCAGGCCGCTGCCACTGGAAGGGTAGTCTTCACTGGTATAGCGCTTCTTGTGGCCCGTGGTGGGGGAGGCTTTCATGACCAGGGCGGCGGCCTTGTCGACTGCGCTCGGGTTGGCGAAGCCGGCCAGGCCGCTATCGTACTGACTATAGAACTGGTGCTGCGCGTAGTAGGCGTCGGCGAGCTCTTTGCGCGTCATGGGCTCGTGCTTGAGCCCGTGCTCGAAGAAGGACGCGTGGGCCGGCGGCAGGTGCATGACCTGGTTCCGTCGGATGCGCAGGTGGGTCGAGCCGGCCGGGATCACGTCCCCGTGCAGGGTCTTGCCCGGCCCGTCCGTGGGGCTCACGGACGGACAGTCATAGTAACCCAGCTCGACTCCAAACCGCGGGCTGTCGGCGACCAGCGAGTCGGTGCCGTCGTCGGACTCGGCCTCGTCCTCCTCCTCGTCGCTGGCCAGGAAGTGCGCCTGATGCTGCGGCCCGAGGCGGCCCGACGGATCCAGGCCGTAGGTCTCCGGGGCCATGAGCTTGTTCAGCTGGCGCTTGAAGGTGGCGTACTGGGCCTGCTGCTTGTCGCTGAGCGGCGCCTGCTCCTGGCAGCGGCCGAGCTCCTGCAGCGATCGCTTGAGGCTGCGCACCTTGCGGTACGGCCAGTGGCGGATGCCGATGGCCCGGCAGCGCTTCTTGAAGGCTGTGGCCCGCACGCCGAACTTCTCGGCCGCCACCTTGAGCGGCAGGTGGAAGTGCAGGCTGAAGGCCTCGAAGTTGCAGGCGGGCGACATGGACAGGAAGGCGCTCTTGCGGGCCGCGTGGGCGCGCGCGGCCAGGCCGTCGCTATGGAGGCCGCTGCTGGGACTCTGCATGTACACGTCGTCCAGACTCGGCACGAGCGTCAGATTGAGCGGTGCTAGTGACTCCGAGTGCTGCAGCATTGCGCTTTGGTTGCGTCGGGACTTGTGCAGGACGGAGCTCGATTGGAAGTGAGACCGTGCTGGAAGATCGCAACGCTTCGCTTGAACACGCCGTTTCTTTCCGGGCTTTTATGACAATGTGGGAGAAATGCTTACTAAGAGTAGATCAGAATTGGTCGTTGTTTCTTAGTTACTATCAACATAGATAACAGCCTTCATATAGTGATACATTATAATTTGAAAATATCGGGTCGGGTAAAATACTTGGGAGTTGTATGGCAGGTACTTCGACCTGAACATGACTATTTGGGAGGTGACACAGATCATCTGTCGTCGACATTTTTCTGGAAACCGGGTTCTATCGCGAAACCGTGCCGGCTGGACGCAAGAAAATGTGGCCAAAAGTGTGAGTGAGCCCCTAGGCAACGCTCCCCGCGTTTTGGTCAGCCGGGCGTCCATATCGGGTGGAGCTGGTTGCCGGCCGGCCAACGGCAACTTTTTTTTCTCCTGCGCTACCCGCGCTGACCTAGGTGGTAGTACATGCAATATCATCGTGCTGGCGCTGGATATGCCTAAGGCACGCACGAAGTCGAGCTGTTGTTGGATATGCCGCCGTTACGCACGACGGCCATCTTCAACGCTGTAGACGCGTGCCGTGATTTATGATTCTCCTGCCGCGATCTTTAAAGGCCGCGGACGTATGTGATGCAAACCGGCCTCCGCTCACAGCAACCAGGATGGTTTTGGCCCAGGGTGTGGAGGGCAACAGATAAGAGCACTCAAGTTTGTATTCTCATCGCACTGCAACGGCAACAAAAAAATTACTTGTACCATGGCATACATACCATTCCTCCGGTGGTCGCGTCGCGCGCTGGCTCTTCCAACTTCAAGGCAAGTCAGAACAGTCAGAACAGCGAGGTTGAAGCGACCCCCGCCCACCACCGGTTCAACTCAAGTCGCTTCGTTGTTGCCAGCGAACAAGTGAGGACTCTCGATAGCTGTCCGTAGCGACACAAAAGCACTGGAGAAATGACCAATTCATTTCGTGTTCCGCCGCCGGAGTCCCTACACTTTCGTTACTGCCTGGCGTCGCTGAAACTCGCCACGTCCGTCAGGAGCCTGGCCACCTCTTCTGGCGAAACGGCCTCGCCCGTGAGCAGCGGGTCTCCTCGGCGCTTGCCGTTGCGCACGGGGAACGCCTTGGCCGTGAGCAGACTCAGCAATTGCTCCTTCTCCAGCAGCCTCTCGATCAGCCGCTGCCGCTCCGCAGAGTTAAGGCGCGCCTCGGCCTGCCGGTGCTGCGGACTGCCCAGCAAGCTACTGCTGCTACTGCTGCCGTGCGGCATGACCAGCGGCAGCTGCGAGACGTGCGCGATCTCGCCTCGGACGTCTTGGACGCACTCCTTGAGGATCATCTCGAGCTCCGTGTGGTTCTGCAGCTCGAGCTTGTAGGCCGTGCGCACCTGCTGCAGGTTCCGCCGCTCCACCTCCAGCAGTCGCTTCCAGCCGCTTGATGATCTCCTTGTACCGGTTGTCGCCATCGGAGGCCAGTGCTAGAGTGTTGACGCCTGCAGTGTTGGGCCGCTGCTGGTGGCCGGCCAGCGCGAGACTCGTCATGGAGTCGCGGTAGTGAACTTTCGGCAGTGAACTGGTCGAGGCCGTGGCGAATAATGTCTGAGACTGCGGGTGATGGTGTGGCTGCTGCTGTGGCTGTGCAGCGTCCTTGAGCTGGTCCAGCTGCTGACGCAATGCATCGATCTCTGTCCGTAGCGAGACGTTGTCCTTCTTGACCGTCACGAGCTGCTTGACGAGGAACTCGCGGTCGTTCTCTTGGGTGGAGAACTGCGTCTTCAGTCGCTGGTTCTCTCGAGTCAAGCTCTGGTTGAGTCGGTCGAGTCGATCGGCCAGCTCTTTCGTCCACTCGACCTCGGTTTCGAGCTGTTTGCTCTTCTCAATCCACGCAGACGCTCCATCGTCGGTCTTGTTCTTCTCCGACTCCAGCTCCTCCTGCACACTGTACAACCGCGCTCGGAATGCTCGCAGTAGATCTTTTTCCTGCTCTGTTATCATGGACAATAATCATTCGCATTAGTTTTTCAGCTCGTCTTACATCAAGACTCATTTCGACAACCACCAGCCACGTACGTGCCTTGCAAAATCTTGCTGGTTCGGTCTTGCACTTGGTCGACACTCTCGAGAATACTCCGGTGCATCGAGCGCACGCGGTCCATGGACGCGTCCAGCGAGTTCTCCTTGCTCTTCTTCGCACGGGAATCTGACAGCAAGGCCTCCAGCTCGCCAATTCGAACCTTGTACTGCCGCTCTCGCCTCACATAGCTCTCCTACAGAATCAACCGTAAAGTGTTAGCCTTATGACGTGTTATCTTCTCGAGATCTCATCCCTTACCTGTCTTCTAGCAAGTTCCTCGTTCAGCTGGGCCACAATATCCTTCTGGTCGACCGCATTCCCGTACTCGTCAAAGGAAGGAACTGCCGAGTTTTGCTCGGAGACGGCACTTAATCCTAGGATCTTGTTACGGAACTTGGCCGTGCTCTCTTCAGGAGTGCCAGGCTGCATCACGATTTAGCCAAAGTCAATGATAGCTATCTCACTAGCATGGCATCCGAATGCAAACAGCGTACCTTCCGCCCTGCGGCAGGTTTCGTGACCTTGCCCTTTGTCACCATGGAGCTCACTTTGCGCTCGCCTCCACTGGCATCAGCAGGAGCGCTCCTGCTTCTTCGCTTTGACTAGGGCAGACGTGCGGACTTCGCTGTACCGGAGACTATTTCCAGAAGCTCCAGTCACTAAAAATATTCATTCATGCCAAGGTAGACAAGTACGCAAGATTCACACAGCAAAAGTAAAAGCTGTATTTAAATGCTTCAGTGGCCTTGCACCACTAGGTAAGACTCAAAATTCACTCCCAAGGGGCTCAAGCGATCGAGATGGAGCGAGTGGCTTAGTACTCCTCGCCAAACTCCTCGTCCTCGCCTTCGCCCTCGGCGGTCTCGGCCGACACCTCCTCGTAGTCCTTCTCGAGCGCAGCCAGGTCCTCGCGAGCCTCCGAGAACTCGCCTCCTCCATGCCCTCGCCCACGAACCAGTGCACGAACGCGCGCTTCGCGTACATCAGGTCGAACTTGTGGTCGATGCGCGAGAACACCTCCGCGATGGCGCTCGTGTTCGAGATCATGGCCACGGCGCGCTGCACGCGGGCCAGGTCGCCGCCCGGCACCACCGACGGCGGCTGGTAGTTGATGCCGCACTTGAAGCCCGTCGGGCACCAGTCCACGAACTGGATCGTGCGCTTCGTCTTGATCGTCGCCACGGCCGCGTTCACGTCCTTGGGCACCACGTCGCCGCGGTACATGAGGCACGTCGCCATGTACTTGCCGTGGCGCGGGTCGCACTTGGCCATCATCGACGTCGGCTCGAACGCGCTGTTGGTGATCTCGGCCACCGACAGCTGCTCGTGGTACGCCTTCTCGGCCGAGATCACGGGCGCGTACGAGCTCAGCATGAAGTGGATGCGCGGGTACGGCACCAGGTTCGTCTGGAACTCTGTGATGTCCACGTTCAGCGAGCCGTCGAAGCGCAGCGACGTCGTCAGCGACGAGATCACCTGCGCGATCAGGCGGTTCAGGTTCGTGTACGTCGGGCGCTCGATGTCCAGCGAGCGGCGGCAGATGTCGTAGATGGCCTCGTTGTCCAGCATGATGGCCACGTCCGTGTGCTCCAAAAGCGAATGCGTCGACAGCACCGAGTTGTACGGCTCCACCACAGCCGACGACACCAGCGGCGACGGGTAGATCGTGAAGCCCAGCTTGCTCTTGCGGCCGTAGTCCACCGACAGGCGCTCCAGCAGCAGCGAGCCCAGTCCGGAACCGGTGCCGCCGCCCACGGCGTTGAACACCATGAAGCCCTGCAGGCCCGTGCACGCGTCCGCCAGCTTGCGCACGCGGTCCAGCACCAGGTCCACCACCTCCTTGCCGATCGTGTAGTGACCACGCGCGTAGTTGTTGGCGGCGTCCTCCTTGCCCGAGATGATCTGCTCCGGGTGATAGAGCTGACGGTACGTGCCCGTGCGCACCTCGTCACACACCGTCGGCTCCAGGTCCACGAACACGGCGCGCGGCACATGCTTACCGGCGCCAGTTTCGGAGAAGAAGGTCGAGAACGAGTCGTCGCCCATGGCGTCAGAGACGTTCGGGAGCTGGACGTCCGGCTGGATGCCATGCTCCAGGCAGTAGAGCTCCCAGCACGAGTTGCCGACCTGGATACCGCCCTGGCCGAGGTGGATGGACAGGATCTCGCGCATTGTTAGTTGGTTGGTTGGTGGCTTAGTTAGTTGCACTGGGGGGGGGGAGACAGGGGTTCCGGGCCAACTGGAAACGTTATGAGGGCGCTTGCAGTCGAGTTGGAGAGTGAGTGAGCGAGCGACGGCAGGCGGGAAAGGGAGGCGCGCACGGTGTTTGAATGTTCGAACGCATTTTCAGCGAATGGGAGGCGGAGGAGATATGGATTTTGGCGAATCGGGAGCCCGTATGGTTCTCTAGCCCCACCCAATGGCGGCGCGCGCACCACCCGTCTCGCATCGCGTTCTGACCCTGTCTCTCTCGGCAGCTGAGCGCGCTTCAGCTTCAGCCTTCTTCAGTTCGGCAGCGCTAGAAGCCGCGTGGGTTGTACTACATGTAGTTGTTGTTGCGGGGGCAATCACCACCAGGTGCTTGAAAGGCGAAAGGCTGCTGTAGCGATATTTATCGTACAAGTGAGCCGCCGGCTCGCGCATGTTGAAGCGCTCGTTGTGCATATGGCGAGCTGCACGTTGAAGTGGCAGATCTAACTGAGTTTACAATTATGCATTCGGCTCGCAAATACCAGTGTTATAATACTACACCGTAGGATAGTGTAGTAGACGCACACAATCATTGCGTCGCTAACAATTGACACATTGAGTGCATTGCGTGCCATGCATCACTTGTTCCAAGCGCTTTAGAGATTCTGAATCAGGCGCCAGACAGTTACACGGCACAGTACTGTGAATCACTATCACGGCTCGCCCCGCAGCGCTGGTTCAAGCCGTCCTTGGCAACCTACTAGGTTAAACCTAGCGATAAAAGCGACTTCTCCAAATACAAGAGGCTGTACGCAACATGCTATCTAGGTCCAAATAACGGTGACACTAAAGCTCGGGGATCAATACTCCTCGCCAAACTCCTCATCATTCATGTCGCCGTCCGCAGTCTCGGCCGACACCTCCTCGTAGTCCTTCTCGAGTGCGGCCAGGTCCTCGCGAGCCTCCGAGAACTCGCCCTCCTCCATGCCCTCGCCCACGAACCAGTGCACGAACGCGCGCTTCGCGTACATCAGGTCGAACTTGTGGTCGATGCGCGAGAACACCTCCGCGATGGCGCTCGTGTTCGAAATCATGGCCACGGCGCGCTGCACGCGGGCCAGGTCGCCGCCCGGCACCACCGACGGCGGCTGGTAGTTGATGCCGCACTTGAAGCCCGTCGGGCACCAGTCCACGAACTGGATCGTGCGCTTCGTCTTGATCGTCGCCACGGCCGCGTTCACGTCCTTGGGCACCACGTCGCCGCGGTACATGAGGCACGTCGCCATGTACTTGCCGTGGCGCGGGTCGCACTTGGCCATCATCGACGTCGGCTCGAACGCGCTGTTGGTGATCTCGGCCACCGACAGCTGCTCGTGGTACGCCTTCTCGGCCGAGATCACGGGCGCGTACGAGCTCAGCATGAAGTGGATGCGCGGGTACGGCACCAGGTTCGTCTGGAACTCTGTGATGTCCACGTTCAGCGAGCCGTCGAAGCGCAGCGACGTTGTCAGCGACGAAATCACTTGCGCGATCAACCTGTTGAGATTTGTGTAGGTAGGTCGCTCCACGCTCAAAGAACGCCGGCAGATATCGTAGATGGCCTCGTTATCCAGCATGATGGCCACGTCCGTGTGCTCCAGCAGCGCGTGTGTCGAGAGTACCGAGTTGTACGGCTCAACAATGGCAGCAGACAGCAGTGGTGACGGGTAGATCGTGAAGCCCAGCTTGCTCTTGCGGCCGTAGTCCACCGACAGGCGCTCCAGCAGCAGCGAGCCCAGTCCGGAACCGGTGCCGCCGCCCACGGCGTTGAACACCATGAAGCCCTGCAGGCCCGTGCACGCGTCCGCCAGCTTGCGCACGCGGTCCAGCACCAGGTCCACCACCTCCTTGCCGATCGTGTAGTGACCACGCGCATAGTTGTTGGCGGCGTCTTCCTTGCCCGAGATGATCTGCTCCGGGTGATAGAGCTGACGGTACGTACCCGTGCGCACCTCGTCACACACCGTCGGCTCCAGGTCCACGAACACGGCGCGCGGCACATGCTTACCGGCGCCAGTTTCGGAGAAGAAGGTCGAGAACGAGTCGTCGCCCATTGCACTGGAGTCGCTCGGGATCTGGCCGTCCGGCTGGATGCCGTGCTCCAGGCAGTAGAGCTCCCAGCACGAGTTGCCGACCTGGATGCCGCCCTGGCCGAGGTGGATGGAGAGAATTTCACGCATGTTGAAGTTGTCTTGAGAAGAGCTTGACCGGAGAGATTTTAGTTTGGAGTTACCAGCGGAGGCGAATCTTGGTGTTGACTGAAGAGGTTGTGCGAAGGCTTGTTGTCGAGTTGGACAATTGGACAATGAGCTAGGGACTGCGCGATGCGAGCTGCGCTAAGTTCTTGGTGCAATGGGGACGTGTAACGGCGGAAACAACTTCAACTTCCGAATGATAATCAAGTGCTGCAGGTCGCGCCTGCGCCATTTGCCGTTCCAGCTGTCCAGGAATATCAGGACCGCATCGCCGATAGCAGGGACCGCATGCATTCCGCATCGTACCATCAGCATCTGTGCGGAGTGTCTTCATTCCTCGTCCTGGCGTGACCGAGGCACGGAGGCAGTGGACTCGAGGCGCCCTCGGTGTCTTGCACTCTGCCTCTTGTATTTGGAGAAGTCGCTTTTATCGCTAGGTTTAACCTAGTAGGTTGCCAAGGACGGCTTGAACCAGCGCTGCGGGGCGAGCCGTGATAGTGATTCACAGTACTGTGCCGTGTAACTGTCTGGCGCCTGATTCAGAATCTCTAAAGCGCTTGGAACAAGTGATGCATGGCACGCAATGCACTCAATGTGTCAATTGTTAGCGACGCAATGGTTGCGTGCGTCTACTACACTATCCTACGGTGTAGTATTATAACACTGGTATTTGCGAGCCGAATGCATAATTGTAAACTCAGTTAGATCTGCCACTTCAACGTGCAGCTCGCCATATGCACAACGAGCGCTTCAACATGCGCGAGCCGGCGGCTCACTTGTACGATAAATATCGCTACAGCAGCCTTTCGCCTTTCAAGCACCTGGTGGTGATTGCCCCCGCAACAACAACTACATGTAGTACAACCCACGCGGCTTCTAGCGCTGCCGAACTGAAGAAGGCTGAAGCTGAAGCGCGCTCAGCTGCCGAGAGAGACAGGGTCAGAACGCGATGCGAGACGGGTGGTGCGCGCGCCGCCATTGGGTGGGGCTAGAGAACCATACGGGCTCCTGATTCGCCAAAATCCATATCTCCTCCGCCTCCCATTCGCTGAAAATGCGTTCGAACATTCAAACACCGTGCGCGCCTCCCTTTCCCGCCTGCCGTCGCTCGCTCACTCACTCTCCAACTCGACTGCAAGCGCCCTCATAACGTTTCCAGTTGGCCCGGAACCCTGTCTCCCCAGTGCAACTAACTAAGCCACCAACCAACCAACTAACAATGCGCGAGATCCTGTCCATCCACCTCGGCCAGGGCGGTATCCAGGTCGGCAACTCGTGCTGGGAGCTCTACTGCCTGGAGCATGGCATCCAGCCGGACGGCCAGATCCCGAACGACTCGGACGCCATGGGCGACGACTCGTTCTCGACCTTCTTCTCCGAGACGGGCTCGGGCAAGCACGTGCCGCGCGCCGTGTTCGTGGACCTGGAGCCGACGGTGTGTGACGAGGTGCGCACGGGCACGTACCGTCAGCTCTATCACCCGGAGCAGATCATCTCGGGCAAGGAGGACGCCGCCAACAACTACGCGCGTGGTCACTACACGATCGGCAAGGAGGTGGTGGACCTGGTGCTGGACCGCGTGCGCAAGCTGGCGGACGCGTGCACGGGCCTGCAGGGCTTCATGGTGTTCAACGCCGTGGGCGGCGGCACCGGTTCCGGACTGGGCTCGCTGCTGCTGGAGCGCCTGTCGGTGGACTACGGCCGCAAGAGCAAGCTGGGCTTCACGATCTACCCGTCGCCGCTGGTGTCGTCGGCTGTGGTGGAGCCGTACAACTCGGTGCTGTCGACGCATTCGCTTTTGGAGCACACGGACGTGGCCATCATGCTGGACAACGAGGCCATCTACGACATCTGCCGCCGCTCGCTGGACATCGAGCGCCCGACGTACACGAACCTGAACCGCCTGATCGCGCAGGTGATCTCGTCGCTGACGACGTCGCTGCGCTTCGACGGCTCGCTGAACGTGGACATCACAGAGTTCCAGACGAACCTGGTGCCGTACCCGCGCATCCACTTCATGCTGAGCTCGTACGCGCCCGTGATCTCGGCCGAGAAGGCGTACCACGAGCAGCTGTCGGTGGCCGAGATCACCAACAGCGCGTTCGAGCCGACGTCGATGATGGCCAAGTGCGACCCGCGCCACGGCAAGTACATGGCGACGTGCCTCATGTACCGCGGCGACGTGGTGCCCAAGGACGTGAACGCGGCCGTGGCGACGATCAAGACGAAGCGCACGATCCAGTTCGTGGACTGGTGCCCGACGGGCTTCAAGTGCGGCATCAACTACCAGCCGCCGTCGGTGGTGCCGGGCGGCGACCTGGCCCGCGTGCAGCGCGCCGTGGCCATGATCTCGAACACGAGCGCCATCGCGGAGGTGTTCTCGCGCATCGACCACAAGTTCGACCTGATGTACGCGAAGCGCGCGTTCGTGCACTGGTTCGTGGGCGAGGGCATGGAGGAGGGCGAGTTCTCGGAGGCTCGCGAGGACCTGGCCGCGCTCGAGAAGGACTACGAGGAGGTGTCGGCCGAGACCGCCGAAGATGACATGAAGGACGAGGACTTCGGCGAGGAGTATTAGGTTTGTGTAGCGCCTTCGCAAATATATCGTCTTAGCTGTAGGTAACCGAACGTCATGTTATATGGAGGTCGATTGCCACAGCTTGATCAGTCGGCTGAAGTTGAACACTTTAACTAGTGCTTCTGTGTTTTGATTGGCAGCTTTAATCCATCAGAGGTGCAATTCATTGGTCGAAAAGGTTCGGTTGTCAAAACGCTATAGAAGTGCAGCGGCTGAGTGGCGGCGGGATGCCGATGTCATTCAGCATTGATACGAGCGCGATGCCGACGGAACCGGAGCACGAAGACGCCGCACGCAACGATGCCGGCGGTGCAGTCGCCAGTCGATTGGTGAAGAAGGTCAAGATCTCTTCGGATGCAGCGGACGGCGACAGCAGCCCGCGCGCTCGTCTGGAGCATCCGCTGGGCGTGAAGCCCATTGGCAACTACTTCGAGGACGCGGTGAACGGCGTCGTGGAGTGTCGCGCCACGGGCCTGGGCCGCTTGGCAATGCTGGAGGACAGCCAGCTGCTGTCACTGCTGAACTACTTCACCGCCACGGACCTGGCCAAGCTGGCGGCCTGCAGCCGCGCCGGCTACGTGTACGGCACGCACGACGAGTTGTGGCGAGTGCTGGTGCTCGAGGAGATGCACGGAAACTTCGAGCCCAAACCCACGTGGAAGGCCACGTATCTTAAGACCAAGTACGGAGACAAGGTCAAGGTGGGGGCGCCTATTCGGGTGCAGGGCGTTTACTCCGACCTGCTGTTCCAATCGTTCTACTGCGCGGCGGCACCGATTGAAGACGCGTGGCTAGCGGTGGAGAACATCGAGCGTCGCAGCGCCAAGGACATGACGGTTGCCGATTTTAAGAAGGATTTTGAAGGACCCAATGTGCCTGTGATTATTACGGACGCTATCGACGACTGGGCCGCGATGGACAAGTGGACGGACGAGTATTTGGGCGAAGTGTGCAAGGGCAAGACTTTTTACACCGGCGGATTCCAGTTCGCTATGGATAAGTATTTCAAGTATTCGCGCACATTGCTGGACGACCAACCCCTGTTCGTGTTCGACAAGGAGTTCGCTGCGAAGGTGCCCCAGTTGGCTGCAGACTACACTGCGCCCGAGTACTTCCGGGAGGACTTCTTCTCTCTCCTCGGCGAGGACAAGCGACCGGACTATCGCTGGCTCATTATCGGCCCCAAGAAGTCAGGCTCCAGCTTCCACATCGACCCGAACGCTACGAACGCGTGGAACGGCGTGGTACGCGGCTCTAAGAAGTGGATCATGTTCCCCCCTGGCCAAGTTCCTCCAGGAATCCACCCCAGTGAGGACGGAAGCGAGGTTTCTTCTCCGGTATCGCTGATGGAGTGGTTTGTGACCTTCTACAAGCAAGTACAGAAGCTGCCTGCTCACCTGAAGCCGCTCGAGGGTATCTGCCGCGAAGGCGAGACCATGTTCGTGCCGCACGGCTGGTGGCACACGGTGCTCAACCTCGACGAGTGCATCGCCATGACTCAGAACTTCGTGAGTTCCGGCAACGTAAGGAGCGTGCTGGAGTTTCTGACAGAGAAACCCGATCAGGTTTCCGGCTGCCCGATGGAGCAGCGTCCCAAGCTGGGCGGCATGTTCCGCGACGTGATGGCCAAGAACGCCCCGGAGCTGTACGCCAAGGTGGACAAGGAGCTGAAGGAGGAGTACGAACGCAAGCACAGGAAAACTAAGTGGGAAATGCTCGTCTCTGGAGACGACTCGTCTCCAGCTTTGGCTAGTGACCCTACAGCAGCAAGTTGCAGCAGCAGCAGCGCCAGCACCTTCGGCTTCGGCTTCAACTTTGACTAAAACAGGCAACAAACGGTTGCATATGCACTATTTTCGGAAAAAGGTTATCAAAATTTTGAGATTTGGTCCTAGTCTTTTCATTGGTCGAAAACAAACTGCAAGTCAGCGCATGAACATGAAATTGAAAGACGTGCGCCATAGTCAACACTAGTGCAGTGCGACGATAGAAGCTCGCGCCTCCATCGCGGCTTAGAGCCTCTAACCTGACTACGTCAAGCATCTACATACATACTGGAGGTAACAGGCAGCGACGATGGCGTCCGCCGACTGCCTGGACGCGTGGGACGACTGCTTTAACTTCTTCAAAGGCAAGAGTCCGTACCACACGACGAGACACACCATGCTGTCATACTTCACAAGGAACCAGCGCGTCGGGTGGAAGCTCATGTGCGCGCTAGCAATGTACGCAACGTTAACAATGCATCTTGCTCCAGTAAGTCGTCTGGGGTGAAGTAGTTGACCTTATTTTCTTGGTTTGATGCCAGATTTATCTGCTGCGTCTTCTTCCAGAGTTTGTTGCTGGCATGGGAGGGGTTCTTCGCTGACGGTCGAGAGAAGATGCCGCCGCTGATGTTGTTCGGACCGATGTCGGCGTTATATTCGGTGATCTCGATGTGGGTAAGGAAGTACATGTAGAACAAGGAGCAGCGATTCTACAACTACGCTATCTATTATCATAAGTTCTGACGGTTTGTGTCGCGTCTGCGGTGATGTAGATTGCGGCTGTTCACCTGTATCAACCGACGTTTAATGGTCCTCGCATTCTGCTGCACTACCGACGACCGTCCGCATGCTCCTGGGAGATCCTGGACTGGGTGTTCTTCGAGGGTTCTACCACATCTACCGTCGTGTCATTCGTCTTCTTCTGGTAAGCTCTGACATGGAGGCTGACAGTATTATGCTTGTCTGTACCAGATGCTAACCAATTACTTCTCTTCATGACTTTTGACAGGGTGGTGACGGTTCCGTACTCGGATATTTCGATGCCGGGTCTGCACGTGTTCGGCGCCGTGGTGCAGCTAGTGATCGTGGCCGTGGACTTCTACTTCACGGCGCCGCTGTTCAAGGCCAACCACGTATTCCTCGTGCTCATGTGGCCGGTCTTTTGGATCTTCATCCAGTACCTTTGGGTCATCAGCGGCCACCAGCCGACCAACGATCTGTTCAACTTCCACTCGACGGCGTCGCCCGTGGCCACGTTCATGCTGTTCCTCGGAACGGTGATCGTGTTCTACGTGCTGCTTTGCCTCTCCCGGCATCTGCAACGCTCCTCCGACAAGGCCGCAGAGGCCGCCGCCGACACGGGCGGCATGGACTCGGACGAGAGCTCGAGCTGCCTCACTCCGACGTGCGAGGACCCCAGGACGGCTCCGTTCGAGCTGGTCATCGAGCAGTCCGTGGACAACCGGTCGCCCTACGACTCCAAAGCCTTCAGCGATGACTTCCACTCGAAACGATGAGGAGGAGGCACTGCCTCAAAGCAGCCAGGCAGTTCGAGATGAATGTATCCATTACTACAGTGTATCACCACGTTGCCATCATTCCCGAGGTTGTCGCGAAAATGACGTGCGTACTTAGCGATCGGACGAAATTGTACCGCATTTGCGGTACCGCGCTCAACGTTCCCGTGCTAAGTACGAGCAAATAAATAAGGACTTCCCGACAGTTTTCAAAGCGGCGGCCGGCTGACCAGGCACGGCGTCACTTGCGGCATCTCCTTCTGAGTCTCTGCGTGCGTCGCGCGGCTGTGGGGATAATGGCCAACGGGATTGTGCGCGAGGTGGACCGCGCGATCGGCGCGCTGTCCACGCTGGTGCTGGGCGTGGGGCTGCTCGTGGTAAGGAGCTAACGGGATCTTGAGCTGCTGGATATTCTCGGTCATGTTGTCGAAATTATTTACTTATTTTATTGTTTACATTGCTATTATGCAGCTGAGGGAGCTGTACCGTGGCTTGCGCGACAATCAGGGCAAGTGGGAGCGCTGCGACTTGGATGGAGGGGGCAAGGACGTCTACTTCCAGTGCGTTTGGAGTGGCATTGGGTTGAGCGATTATCGATTAACTGGGCTGGGAATGCTGACGACTGGCGGTTGGATGATTGCCTTTTCTCCCTCTCTCGTGACGTCGCAGGAAGAAGTACGGCATGCCCAAGTTGCCGCTGTTCCAGCACCGAGGAGGCTGCGACTGCGGATCGCTACGGTGCGGATTGGACTTTGGTGGTCAACAGGCGGTTGAAGAGCAAATACTTACTGGCGAATGGATGAATGTGGACAGGTTTATGGTGCTTGCGCCCAAGCGAGTGGAGGCGTTCGATGACAGCAACACGTTCTCGTGCAAGAAGGGCAGGTTCCCGTTCCTGGTGAGTGGAGCAGAGTTAGAGATACGGCAGGCGGAAAGGAAACAAACTGACGGAGAATGCCATTGGTGGTGGTGTGCTTGTTGCTGCGAGTAGATTATCCCGACGTCCTGCTTCGAGATGATGGAGTCGTCGGATGTGTCGCTGTACGAGTCGCAGTCCACGTCGTGCCAGCACGTCTTCTGCGCCAAATGCGGTAGGTTCTGCTTCGTCAACAGTAGGACGGTCGTTCTGCAACTTTGAGAGTTGGCTACTTTCCTGGGGTGTGGTAACTGATCTGGGATGTGTTGTTACTGGTGATGGCTACAGGTATTCACATCTTTCAGTTCGACCACACGCAACCAGACTGCGTCGCAGTCAACGTGTACTGCGTGGAGGACGAGAATTTCGAGGACATGAAGGTGGGAGTCGAGTCTTGGTGGCTGCTTGGCCTGGCTTTTTGTAGTTTGGATATGGTTGACTCAAGTTGATGCGGTGCTAATCTGTGCTGCACTTATCTGGCCATACAGATCATATTTATTCCGCGGGGCTCGCGGCCGCTGTTCGGCCGGGCTAACCGACTGCCGTTGCCGTCGGAGCAGCCTTATCGACGCCCGCTGCAGTCGCAGGCATTCGACACTGTCCGAGAAGACAGCGAAGAGTCGACAATGTACGCGGCGTAGCCCGGATTCAGTGTACTTCGATACACGATGCTAACTCAAATTACGCTTGCTATTGTAGTGCGTTCCAGAAGCAGCTGATGATGTGGGCGCGGATGGACAACCACGAAAAGTACCGGGAGCCGCCGTCGGAAGACACGCAGTCGTCCACCAGCTCTACCAGCCATAACGGGCGCTTCTCGGTGCGTGGGTTCGTTCGTGTACAGCTATCTTAGAAACTGGCAGTTAAGCTAACATCGTTCTGTTGATATCGTAGTTTGCGTCGGAAGACTCGACAACCGTGACAAAAGACCAGTTGGAGTTCTACTTGAAGGTGCGTTGTATACGCGAAAGCTAGGTGTGTGTGAGAGTGAGATCAACTGACAGTGCGTCTTGTGTTGCAGCGTCACTTGGATGACCCTCCGCAGGAAGAGTTCCGCGTGTAGTTGAAGTCCAACATTCCTTCCAAGCCGACTGTTGCTGCTGATACAATCAGTGTGCAAGGTCTCGATATTTCCTGGTGTCGCCAGGTGCTAGTTCTCCTCCCTCCGTCCTCTGCCGACGCTGCGCTTGAAGCTGAGTTGGCAAGGCGGGTTTTGCAGTTAGTTTGCGAGCATTTAGGTCTAAAAAACGTCAAATGTAAAAAATAGTACAGCCAAAACTGACTCACCCTCAAATTACTTCCCCCATACCCTTAATAACGAGTCGAACGAGGGGCTACAATTTCTGCGTCAGTTTAGCAATTAGCGGGTGGGCGAACATGACGCGGGACAAGAAGCACCTGCAGCCCAACTACTACGAGGTGCTGGGCGTGGAGCGCTCGGCGTCCACAGACGACATCAAGGCCGCCTACCGCAAGCTCGGTGCGTCTCTAACGTCACCATAATTACCACCGTCTTCCTTCCCCACTGACTTCAAACGCAGTGCTGGAACACCACCCGGATCGCTACCACGCCAAGTCCAGGGGCGCCGCTAGACGGAAGGATGGCAAGGTATAGTGATACTCAGAGAATTGCATAACCTATTGCTATATGGTGGCTAATTCTTAGCTTGTGGCTGCGCTTAGGATGCCGAGATTCTGCGGATTAATGCTGCCTACGACCTGCTGAGCGACAGCTCGGCCCGTGTCAAGTACGACCTCGAGATGTTCGGCGTCTCCGCCGCCCCCGACCACAACGACCGGGTGGTGGTGGGCGCCGGCAACTACAAGCCCATGAGCTCCGAGGACGTGCACGAAATGTTCGGCGGCCTGAACGAGTACGAGCGCTTTACGACGGCGCAGTACCACCGACAGCGCTCGCACATTGCGCCGGCGGCAATCGGCAGGAGAGCTACCAACCTGGCGGAGAGGAAGCAGTTTCGAGCTGCCAGGTCCAAGCTGCCCACGCAGGGCGCGACGATGGCGTGGCTCGCGTTCCCTGTGATGCTGGTGGCGCTCTGGGGCGTCAACTTGAGCAACATCAAGAACCAGTCCAAGAAGCGCTGATTTCATTATACGTACCAGGAAGGGGAGGAGGATAATGCATGTAATAGAGCGATTGAAGACTCTGAATTGAAGTTTCAGCCTAAAAAATATTCACAGCCGAATCCAAGAAGTACTGACTGGATAAGCATCCTGCGAGTGAATACAGTAGTGTAGTGATATCTCTGAGAGTAATGACCAACTGGACCGCCACTCCCTTCTACAGTATTGATCGCTGGTAGCAGAACCATGGACGATGCGAGTTCCAATCTACCTACTTACGCTTCCGCGAGGTCGGCCGACAGATCCATCAAGCGTCGTTGCAAAGCTGCGATCTCCTCACTCAGCTCATTGGAATCCAGCGCGTAGTTCTCGTCTGGTAGAAAAAAAAAACAGCGAAACAATACACATAAGCGTTCTGCAGTTTGCAATCAAGACAATTATACAGTACTCACCGTAGCGCAGCACTTGTCGCTCTTGCGCCGTGAGGCCTCGTCCGTAGAGGATGACCTCGAGCTTTTGTAGATGCCGTTTCAGACCCGCTAGGTCTCGAGTGAAGCCTTCCATCTCCATAGCGCGCCGCTTATCCAGACTTTGGTACCGGCTTCTCAGCTTCGTCAGTCGCACCTGCAGACCCTGGATTCGTTTCGTACAAGCCTCCTGCATGGCTGCATACTGCTCCTTCAAAATGTGCAGATCCCGCTCTCGAGAGAGAGCCTGGTTCCTGAACTCGAGCACGGTCTGGTTGCCTTCTTCGCGGACAACTTCTCGAAGAGCTTGAGTCTCCTCGCGCACCTTCTCCGTCAACTGGGTCTTCTCGGTTACCAACGTTTCGCACTGTTGCTTCACCTGGAAGATCTCCTCGTGCGCAAGACGCTCAGTCTCCTGAGACTTGTGTCGCAATACCAAATAATCCTTGGTGGTTTGTGTAAGAACTCGCTTCGTCTTCTCCACTTGCTGCTCCAGCTGACTGCTTTTCTCCTCAAGTTGCTGCTGATTCAGCAGCATTTTAGCCTTCTCCTGCGCAAACCCATCCAACAGAGCCTAATCCAACAGTGCAAACAGTCAGTTTGATATGGCCAATTTGTCCACTGCATCGATTCACAATCCCTACCTGAATACGCGTCTCGGTCAGTTGCTGGTGCGACTCGAGCTGCTTCTGCAGGTTCTCGATGGTCTTCGTCAGCGCCGCCGTCTGCTCATTGGGCATGTACACGGTCCGCAGTACCTTGCTCGATGAAATACTCTGACTTATGTTCTTGAGGCTCGGCGCATTCCCTCTCACAACAAAGGACGACTGTTGCTGCTGCTGCTTCCTCTTCCTCCTCTCCTGCATATCTTCCGAGCCAATGTGCATGGTAGACGGGTACGGGTACGTCGTAGGCGTCGGCGCTCGCCCTAAAGGATACGTAGTCCTTGTCCCCGGTCGACAGTCTCTGAAGAACGTCACCTGCTCTGTAATGGGCTGTGTGAGCGCCAGTAAGTGTTGAATCTTCTGTCGGTCGTCCTGCTCCTGGAGCTTCAGCGTCTTGTTCTCCGCCTGGAGGTCAATTAGCTCTGCTTTCACCTCGAATAAGGCGGCATTTGCCTTCTTTAAAGACTCCTCCAGGTCTGCAATCTGTCGTAGAGTAGCCGTAATTCCGTCAGCAAACCATTCCAAGCTGCCAAAGTCTCAAATATCAATCTCCACCTCCTCATCCTTAGTTCTAAGCTCCCATTTGAGACGGTGAGCCTCCTCCTTGGACACCTGCAGCATCGATATGATATTATTTAGTTGGGTTAACGTTCATTTCAATTAGGCCATGGAATTTGCAATGCACACCTCGATTTGTGCCAAGTGCGCCAGCGTTTGCTCCCGTTCGGCGTGGAATTGTTCGCACCGCTGGCGGTAGAACGCGAGCAGCTCCGTTGCATTTTTGCCGCCCTCTTCTTCCAGCGTCTGCTCGTCCACGGAGCTGTGCACGGAGAAGCCGTGCCGAGGAGACCCGAAGGACAGCAACGCCTCCTCCTGGGTCATGGCTTTGGCGGTTGGAATTTGTGTATCGGGACTAAAACTGATAAAACGACGGAGCAAATTATAGTCTCAGTGTTCAATTACTATTAAAATAACGTTACTTTCTGAAAATTTTCTCTAAAACTTTCATAAAATTGTTATGAAAGTCATGAAAAATATTACTTTATCATCATAAAATGAAAATTGCTACATGTCACTTCTTAAATCATCACGAGCTTCATTCGAGAACTCCTGTTGGCAACTACTTGTCCAGCAACTAAAAACCAACACGGCCATAGCGTTTTAGGTTAACAAAAATCATCACGAACGGCGTTTGCCTGGATTCCTATTTCCGCTAAATGTTGCTGCCTCCGAGATCCGATTCGGTGTCACCCAGCAGCACGCGGCTGCGAACATCTGCATCAGCATGCCAACAACAAGCGCGACGTTCGCATCAAGAAGAACATTGCAAACGCTCTGGCATGCGTACCAAAGTTTCACAAGCTGGTTAACTCTTAATAATAAAGGATGGCTGACTCTGGCACGGCAGCTAGAACGAATTGCGGGCCAACCATCCAGCCTCACGTGCAACTTGCACGGTGCAAGTCCCTGCCAGGAGTGGTACCATCCGAATGACGTGGTCTCGACCTGCGAGCGAACGCTTGTCATGGCAAGAGCAACTCGCTCGGAGCCAAGACTTTAGCCCCGGAGCCGGGGCCACAGCAGATCGCGCCCCGCTTGCTTTGACTCATCCTTCGCGAGCAGCATGGGGGCCCGAACGCAGCGTTACT
This sequence comes from Phytophthora melonis, assembly GCA_024211575.1. NCBI lineage: Eukaryota > Oomycota > Peronosporomycetes > Peronosporales > Peronosporaceae > Phytophthora > Phytophthora melonis. The sequence goes on along the minus strand of JAMXKT010000083.1, from coordinate 198,207 downwards.
CGACACCCGCCGCAATCGACAAACCGACTCTCGTTTCCCCACCGCAGCAGAGCGGAGGGTACCGGCGCAACTTCAAAGGCCATTGAACAGCAAGCTTCGGCCAGGCCACGAAGACCCACGGCCTGATGACGGCGGTCACGGGGATATCTTGGCCGGAACCAATTGGTTGAGGATGGTCCGGGCTCGATCGCGTCGGTGCCCCACGTGCAGGAACAACTCTAGAATCGCGATCGTATCAGGAAGTTCGGATGCCTTCTCTTTGGCAAAGCGTCCTCCGCGTGCGACAACGAAAGCGACACTTTGCGTCCTCCTTTCCTCTTTCCTTTCGGTTGGGCTCCGCTGCGCTGTCGGTGGGGCCTTCCACACAACGCACGACGTCCTTGAGCGGCACAGCAGCCCGTTACCGTTCGCCCAGCTGGCGGCGACAAAGCGCCATGCTGTGCACTGCTCGAGCAAGTCCTGTCCAAAAGAGCGGGCGCTTGCATACAAACATGCTGAGTGGCGACTGCCCTAAACGCGACACGGGACCTCCATACAGTGGATTCTGCACAACGTGCGCTCACTCCTCAATCGGCAGGCGTCGACGCACAGGCAGAGCCCTCGCTGTCGCTTATCCCGGCAGGGATCCGTCAAATACATAGCAATAGTATGAAGGTGCTGGCGCCCACGCACGTGGCGGCGCGCATTGCAGTGGCCGCCCTGCCGCTGCTGGCCACCGCGACGGACCCGGAGTCGACCAACTCGAGCTCGGGCTCGACCATCATCTACATCGTCATCGCCGTGATCGTCGTGCTCTTCGGCATCGTGGCCTTCTTCGTGTATAAGCGCAACCAGAACCGCCGCAAGCGCAGCGACGGCCACGGGGGCTACGGCCTCCCTTCGACCACGGCGCGCACGGCCATCAGCCGCGGCACGTCGCACGGCAACACGGTGTTCGAGCGCCGCATGGACTCGACGGGCTACAGCAGCCACCACAGCAAGGACAAGAAGAGGTCGCACTCGCAGCACCAACAGCAACGGGTAGAACGCCCTCCCCAGTGGCCGGCCAACGGGGCCCCGACCTACTCCCGGCAGCAGCAGCAGTCGCAGCACCAGTACCAGCCCCGCTACGACTCGCAGTACGAGAGTAGCAACGGCCTGCAGCAGTCGTTCCCGCCGCCGCCCCCGCCCGAGGTGCCGATGCTGGAACCGCATGAGGAGCATCACCAGGGCCCCGGCCTCTCCATGATGGAGCTGCAGCAGAGCCAGGTGGCCATGCCGTCCAGCAGCGTGGAGGGCGTGCACCGACGACAGACGGACCCGGCCGTCATCGCCCGCACGCAGGAGATGGCCGAGAAGGTCATGGCCGAGCTGGACGAGGACCCCGAGTTTGAGCAGAGCTGGATCCCGTACGAGTCGCTCTACTTCACGCGGGCCATCTCCAAGGGCGCCTTCGGAGAGGTGTGGCTGGCCCAGCTCGAGAACACGCAAGTGGCGGTCAAGAAGATCCTGGACGAGAAGAAGCACGACGTCAAGGAGATCGAGTGCTTCGGCGCCGAGATCAAGCTCATGGCGCTGCTCAAGCACCCCAAGATCGTGGGCTTCATCGGCGTCTCGTGGAGCAACACGCAGGACCTGTGCGCAGTGACGGAATTCATGGCCAAGGGCGACCTCTACGGCTACCTGGAGCGCCGCAAGGGCAAGCTCAACTGGCCCGACCACAAGATGTGGCTGGCCGAGGACGTGGCCGAGGCGCTCGTGTATCTGCACTCGCTGTCGCCCAAGGTGATCCACCGCGACCTCAAGTCCAAGAACATCCTGCTGGACAGCAAGTACCGGGCCAAGCTGAGTGACTTTGGTATCAGCCGCAAGCGCTCCGTGGAGGAGACCATGACGGCCGGTGTCGGCACCATCTACTGGACGGCGCCCGAGGTGCTCATGGGCAAGAAGTACACGGAGAAGGCCGACATCTACTCGTTCGGCATCGTCATGTCGGAGATGGACACGTGCGCCGTGCCCTACTCGGACAAGCGCGACGACTCGGGCAAGGTGCTGCAGGGCATGAAGATCATCCAGATGGTCATTCGTATGGCGCTTCGGCCGTCGTTCCGCAAGGACTGCCCCGAGCAGGTCAAGGCGCTCGCCGACCGCTGCCTGGACGCCAACCCAGACGCACGACCGGATGCGCCCGAGCTGCTCAACATCCTGCGCGACATCCAGGACGATTTGCAGCCGTAAAAGCGCTGGGAAGGAGACGGAGGAGGAGAAGGAGGAGGAGAAGAAGTAATCGCACGCGAAGGCAGGCGCTAAAGCCGATGGTGCATTGGTAGATTCGTTATGGCCAGGTGCCTGCCTGCGGGTATTTAATTGTTTGCTGATAATACACAAAGCTTGTGAAGGAAGCCTCACCCCTGCGTGGCGTATTCATCGATAACGCTGCTGACTATTACACGTCGCGAACTTCCTGCGGTGGATCAATCGTCCGTCGTAAAGTTAACCTGCGCCTTTGACCACAGGCATGGACGTAAGCCTGTCGTCCGATGTCGAGGCGTGCGATCGTCCACTTTCGCGATGGCTTCGCTTGCAGCAGATGCTTCAACATCAGCAGCCCAAGCGCGCTGCTGGTTCTCCGGATGGCACTCCGAGTGTACCGTTCCATTGGCGCCGCATGGCGTCGACTTCAGATTCGCCACTACCGGTAAGCTGTAAGCTGTTCGCGTACATGTAGGTAACCATTGCGAGACGCTCGCATGGTGTACGGTACTTGCATCCCCTCGGTCCTAAGCAGCGCCGACGCCAGTTCGGCTATCAGCGTCATGCTGAGTGCGCCACGCTGGTGCCGGCCACGCCACGCAACCGCTCGCATAGAGCGCATAGAGCGGAGCGGAATCAGTCGTCGACAGAATCGACTCGAGGGGTCCGGCCACACAGCGCCAAAGTGAACACTGCGCTGCATCCTGTGGCGGGCGGCCACCGAGGTGATCTGCTCGCCGATGGATTCTCGCGCTTCTCGGCGGCGCTGCCACCAGTGGTGGCCCACCACAGGGGCCAAGTCCATAGTGGTATCCGTTCTTCACCCACGCAAATTTTGTGTCTTGGCTGACCAGCGCCTGGATGCTGCGACAGCAGTGCGAGTGGCCAAGGCGCGCTATTGCTATTGTTGTTCGCGTGTCCGCTGCTTGGAGTCGCTATGCACTTCGCTAGTAGCGCTCGTGTCTGTTATTGCTTGGGGCTCCGCGGCGGCCTGCACCAGGTGTCTGCATGCTGGCGGCACCGTTACCGCATGTCCGCGGCCAACAACCCGGCGAAGGGTGCGTGGTCATTATTGGAGAAATTCCTGCTAGCCGACCAATCAGACGCTGTGTCCCACTACTTCCCGCAAATATCTCCCTTCATCCGCCAACCACAACAGCGTAACTCTCCGCTCTCCCGCCGACAAAAGTAGTCAGTTCCCCCCCTTGGCGTCCGTAACTTTTTGTATTCGATTTTCCCATTCCATACGCGGCAAAAGCCGAGTCATTAGCGCTTCCGGCACGTCGGTGTAGATAGCAAGCTTTCCGGCCACCGCCTGCCCCGCCTTACCTCGCCATGGGCCTCGTGGCGTTCCTCACATGCGGCGCGTGCGGTAGCCGCCGCAAGCGCGGCCACGAAAGCTTCCCGGAGACCATCACGATCCCCACGCCGGCCGCGCAGCCGCACAACGCGGCGCTGGCGCACAGCCAGCCCTACGACATCCACGGCAGCACGCCGGCGGGACGCAATACACACGGCGAGGGCCGCGGCAGCTACGGCCACGAGGGAAGGCGCGACCGGCGCCCGTCCAACCCGCAGCCGCGGGCCTCCAGCGCGCAGAACAGAGCCTCCAGCGGCCAGCAGCGGCCGCGCGGCAACTCACGCCCACAGCAGTACCAGCCGCAGCATCCGGAGCAGCGTCAGCATCAACAGGAGCGGCGCCCAACGCACGGGCGGCAAGACCGCCCCGTGGTGCGCAATATCGAGCCCGTGGCGCCCGAAAAGGTACGCAGGAGCGGCGGGGGTGGTGGCTCATCCGGCGGCGGCGGCGGCGGCTCAGGCAACGACCGCGACTCGGAGATCACGGACAAGTCGCGCGAGGTTGCCAGCAAAGTGCTGGAGCAGTTCCAGGCCGACCCGACGCTCGGCCGCAGCCGCATCCCGTACTCGTCGCTGTATTTCACGCGCGTGCTGAGCAAGGGCGCGTTCGGCGAGGTGTGGCTGGCTCAGCTCGAGAACAGACAGGTGGCCGTCAAGCGCATCCTGAACGAGAAGAAGAACGACGAGAAGGAGATCGAGTGCTTCGGCGCCGAGATTAAACTCATGGCGTCCTTCTCGCACCCCAAGATCGTCGAGTTCGTCGGCGTGTCGTGGAGCTCCATGCAGGACGTGTGCGCCGTGACCGAGTACATGGCCAAGGGTGACCTCTACGGCTTCCTCAAGCGCCGACAGGGTCAGCTCAACTGGCGCGACCACAAGATCTTTGGCGGAGGACGTGGCCGACGCGCTCGGATACTTGCACGGTTTGTCCCCCAAGGTGATCCACCGCGACCTCAAGTCGAAGAATATTCTATTGGACGACGCGTTCCGCGCCAAGCTCAGTGACTTTGGTATCAGTCGCGAACGATCAGTGGAGGATACCATGACGGCGGGCGTGGGCACAATATACTGGACGGCCCCTGAAGTGCTCATGGGCAAGAAGTACACGGAGAAGGCGGACATTTTCTCGTTCGGAATCGTCATGTCGGAGCTCGACACGCACGCAGTGCCGTACTCGGACAAGCGCGACAACTCGGGCAAGAAGCTGCAGGGCATGAAGATCGTGCAGATGGTCATTCGGCGGAACATGCGCCCGACGTTCTCGGAGGACTGCCCTCCGCTGGTGAAGGAGCTGGCCGACCGCTGTCTCGACTCCAATCCGGACGTGCGACCCAGCGCCACGGAGCTGCTGCGAATTATCCAGCGCATGCAGAGCATTATGTAAGTTGCCGTGACGCCCCCTAAAGGTGTTCAAGTAGAAGAAAAAGAGGGAAAAAAGAGGACGCTCGCCGATCGGATCGAACGAGTGGCGCGTCAGGTGTTGGCGAGCAAGAGCGAAACCCGACTGGAATCCGTTGCTCGGTTCGACGCCAGCTATGAAGCTGTGTGCACATGACATGCCCGAGCCTATAGGACGCATTTTTTGTTTTAATTGCCATAAACAGAAAGCTAGAAAAACTAGTAACTTTGGTGTTTTCATGAAACTTCAAGGTAAATGGTAGGTCAATAACACTTTTGTGTTTTGGAAAGACCAGTAGGTTTCCTGAACGCCGTACGCTGGCCAAATAGGTCGGTGCTCAGGCTTACCACTCTTTCTCCAGCTGCAATGCAAGATGTAGAACTCGCTGGTGATCAGGCCATGTATGCTTCCCATCTGAAAGTTCCACGTTGCCACCCCACACGCACGTGTCATCGGCATTTGTCCCGGCAGAGTCGTACGATGACAAAGCAACAGCTCCTCGGCTGTTGAAACCTGACGATATTTTTCATGGACTCACAACTCTAACGCACCAGGATAGTCTTAGTCGCCGCTGAGGCAGGACCTGCTGGAAGTTTGCCAAGTTGAAGCGAACGATACCCTGTTCGTAACCTCGTGTGTACCACACTGCCAAGGCACCACCGAGGGGGTACCTGTCGCGAGCTATTCCTGGTCTCGTGGTGATCTCCCCAGCCGCTGCGCTATTGCCAGCTCGCATTCCGCCTCCGCTCGACCTCCGGTGACCATGGACAGCGGCGTCTGGGCCTTCTACTACCTGCAGGGCGAGGACGGCGAGGACCGCGCGCACCCGAACGCCTTCCGGCTCGCGGGCGTCTCCCCGGGCGCCGACGTGACGCTGGCCGACGTGCTGCGGAGCTTCCCGCTGCGCAACCCGGCGGCCTTCCACTTCCGCTTCCGACTCAACAGCAGCAAGGGCAACACGTTCTACTGGCTGGACGTCACGCAGCCGACCCAGAAGGTGCCCGTGGCGGGCGGCCGCGTCATCTGCAAGCTGTTGCGGCTCGAGCGGCCGCAGAAGCCCGGCCTGGTCTTCCGGCGCCGGCCTGTGCTCAAGTGGGCGAGCGGCAGCCAGCCGCCCAAGCGCCAGGGCAGCAGCAGCGCCCTGGGCGACAGCACCAGTAGCGTGCAGTCGGCCAAGGCCGTGCAGCCCGTGGCCGAGGGCAGCAACTTTCACCGCTCGTCGTCCTCGCCGGGCTTCGAGCAGGGCCGGCCGGCCAAGTACTCGGACCGAGCTCCCGGCAGCGGCAATGGAGACGCGCGGCATAGCAACGCGTCCAGCCGCGCGTCGTCTACGTCCGGGGAGAAGAAGTCGGTGTCCAGGACGAGCTCAGGGTCCAGGCCGACGACGGCTCCGGCGGCACCTCAGGGAGACCTGGAAGATTTCCTGTCGGGCGGCCAGCAGTCCCCGGCGGCAATGCCACCGCCCCAGCGCCGTCACCGCCGAAGAAGGACGTGAACCTTATGAGCGACAGCGGCTGGAACGACGCTCCGGCGGCCGCCGCGCAGCCTGCGAACGCCAGCTCGGACTTCTTGAGCTCGATGGACCCTCTCGCTGCTCGTGCCGCGCCGGCCCAGCAGGTATCACCTTCCAAGGCTGTGCAGAGAGAAGCGCCCAAGTTCGACGATGACAACGGACAGACGGTGGGTCCCGTGACGATGGCCGAGATGGAGGCGCACTCCAAGTCGACGTCGGACGGCTCGAACGTGTACAACCCGAACCTGGTGGACAAGTCAACCAAGAGTGAGGATGTGCGTCGGGCCATGGAGGAGCGTGAGCGACAGGTGCAGCGCGATGTGGAACGCGCACGTGACGAGCTGCGGAAACGTGAGGAAGCGGCCCGCAACATGTCGGCCATGAAGGATAACGCTAACGCGGTGCTGGGCCCGAGGTTGAAGGCCTGGGCGGAGGACAATGGCCGCGTTAAGAACATCCGCACGCTGCTATCTACGATGCACCAGGTCATGTGGGAAGACTGCAAGTGGTCCGAGGTGAACATGGGCAAGCTCATCCAGCCCAACGACGTCAAGAAGCACTACCGCAAGGCCATGATCGTCGTGCATCCCGACAAGGCCGGCGGACGGAACGCCGAGCAGATTCTCATCGCGGAGCGCGTCTTCGCAGCACTGAACACTGCGTGGGAAGACTTCCAGAAGACCAATCCATGCTAGAAATGGCCACGCAAGACGAGCTTGGGCGGCTGCTACGAGGAGGCGAGGCGAGGCAGTAGCTGAGGCTGGATACAAGTACACAACAATCCTTTGAATATCAACATGCACCTTCAGATATATAGGGCACGCCAAGCCTGCCGTGTATTGAGTTCTCAAGTGTGTGCAGAAGAGAGGAGGCCGCTTCGGGTCTCTCAAAAAGCATGGCGCGATCGTCAGCGCGCTCAACGTCAAGCTGCTGAGGTGTCGGCTTCGTCTGGATGCAGAGGCGCTTGCTTACATTTTCTTGATCACCGCGTGATTCCGCCAGTACTCGACCGCCTTCATGTACTCGTCGCGGTCGATGGGCACGCCCGAGCCACCCTGCTCCTTGCCCACAGCGTTACGCATCAGGGTGATGGGCTTCATGGGCAGCTCGTGGTCGACGTCCTGCGCCTTGATGGAGATGAGTCCCCACGGCGCGTCGTCGTGGGACGGGTCCGCCGGGACGTCCACAGCCTCGTTCTCCTTGATGATCTGCTCACGGCTGTACAGGATGATGTCCAGGTACTCGGCCACCTTGGGCGTCACGCTGTGGCTCGGGAACCAGCGGCTCAGCCTGCAGTCATCAGCAAAAAGTGCACATCAGTACCTGAAACCAATACAATACTGTAGCAAGACGGTAGCAGCTCCAGAGTGAGACGTACACAGGCAGCTCGTATTCCGTGCGAGCCTCGTAGTCCGACATGAGCATGTGCGCGTTGGCCTGCGTGATGGCCACCATGTTGAGGCGCGCGCCCGTGAAGTTCTTGACGAACAAGTGCTTGCAGAACGGTGCGTAGCTGTCAACAAATAAACAGCAATATCACATCAGCCTCTTCATCCCCACAGTTGCAATTATTGCAAATAGATGGCAACGCACCCGTCCACGAGCTGCTTGTCGTTGGCCTCGTAGATCTCGTTGATCTTGCGGACGAACTCCTGCTTGTCGAAGTCGAGCTTCGTGCCCGAGTACGTCTTGTCATCGAACTGGCGCTTGGCGAAGCCGTCTGCTCAAGCAATCAACGCAATGCGATGAGGTCAAATCTACTGTACTATAGGCTGCTGCAGCTGCGTATTGCGCGCTCACCGAGCAAGATGTCGCCGCGCGGCGCGGGCTGCGCGGCCTCGGCGGCTTCGGCCGCGGCCTTCTCGGTCTTCTGGGTGGCGGCGCCGAGCATGTTGGCGAACGCGCGCGTCTGGAGGCTGCGGGTCACGGCCGTCGGGGATCGCAGGCGCGCGAGCAGCATGTTAGAAGGCTGGGGTGGGTGGGGTGGGGAGATAGAACTGAGCGGCAGCGTCAGACCTTGGGGCTGCTGGCGGTCGAGGATCTCCGGGAATGAACAGCAGCACGGGCGTTTAACGGCCGCGCCGATTGGGCCAATCACACGTATCTTAGCCCAGTTTTGGCCAATGAAAGGCTGTTTTGGGAAATAAAATCCGTTGGCTTCGATGAACACCTATAACGTTCGACGGTGTTCCCATCGTAATTATTGCTTTATACAGGGAAATGAGCGCAGTCACTTTTCGACTAAGTTCACTGTATGTGACGCGACTGCACAGCATTGACTTGCATTTGTATTCGAACAAAACCACTTCAACATCGATCGTTAACTTAGTGCGGGAGGGTCACTGACCGGGCGGCTGCATCGACGCGTTGCGCGTCGGCGCCAGCGCCTCGACGAGCTGCACGAGGCGCTCCAGTTGCTGCTGCTGCAGGCGGAACTGCGTCTCCAGATTGCGCTGCACGGCAGCATTCGGCTCTCGTCAGTAACAGCTCCACAGCAGCAACAAGAGCAAGCGTACATACCTGTCCCTCTGCAATGGCGTCAACCTTCTGGTGCAGCTCCTCGACGCGTCTTGCAGCTGCAATCCGCGGTGTTGTCGAGCTACCCGGAGACGTTATGGACAGCCGCGTTGGTGCAGCGTACTCAGGGTGCTCGTGGTCGATGTGGTGGTCGTGGTGGTCGGGATACTGCTCGTCGTCGCTGAAGCTGCCCACGAACAGCGGGTTGTTGCTGTTGACCGAGCTGCCGCCGTGGCCCATGGCCATGCTGTACATCTCGGCCTCCTCCTCGCGCTGCTTCTCCAGCATGACCTCGATGAAGCCCGAGCCCAGTACTGCGCCGGGAATCGTGAATAGGATCAACCCCCAGAGCGCCAGCGAGGCTCCGAGCACGCGGCCCATGGGCGTAATAGGCACCACGTCGCCGTAGCCCAGCGACGTGATCGTCTCGACGGCCCACCACACGCACACGCCAAAGTTCGCGTAGACGTTGGTCTGCGCGACGTGCTCCAGGAAGAAGATCAGCATCGACACCGTGAGCACGACAACCGCGGTGAGATACGTGACCACCAGGAGCTCCTCCTTTTTGCGGGCGAAGATCACTCGCAGGTTCTTCATCGCGTTGTACATGCGTTCCAGCCGCAGGAACGACACGATCCGCAGCAGTCGCAGGCTTCGCAACGTCAATCCTCCGTGCTGCGTGGCACTGAACACGATGGATTAAAAGGCCAGTCAGCAGGCATTAAGAGCAGGATGCACTTACTCAAACTCCATGCTCAGTTCCAGGTAGAACGGGACCAGCGCCATCAGATCAATGAGCGAGAGCGGTCGTGTCATCCATTTCAGTCTGCAGCACACCAACCATTACGATACAATAGGCAACCATCACTGCAACTATTGTATAGCAACACCTACCGTCCTTTAATCGCTCCATTGCGATATCGGTCGTCCTCCACGCACGACCAGAGGCGCAGCGCGTACTCGATGGAGAAGATGATGGTGGACACGAGCAGGAAAATATCGGACCAGTGATTAATCACGGGTGCTGGACCCGCTGCCGACCCCGTCGCGTCGATCTGCACGACCGCCGAGGACTCGGAGATGGCCACCACCACGTTCAGCAGGATGAGCGTCAGCACGCTCAGCTCCAGCACGTAGGACGCGAACTGCAGCCCCGAGCGGTGCTGCACCGACGAGCGGAAGCGCAGCACAGTCCAGATGTCCTGGCGCAGCGTGGTGCGGCGTCGGTGGGCCGCGTGGAGGCGGTGTGAAGTGTGGTGTCCGCTCGACAGAGCCGTGGCTGTAGCGTAGCCACGTCGAGAACAGATCCTAGGATAGCAAAACACTCGTTAACCAACCATTCTAAGCTCCACTAATACACTGGTGGAGGGCACTTGCTGTCGCCGTACAGCACTTCGACTTTGTGTGAGCCGTGCCCTCCTGCTAGGCCTTTTGCCCAGCAATTCCTCTGTCTACAATGGTCTCTACCCGCAAGAGCACCTACCACATGACATCACAGGTTATAAGCCCTACGCGGGCGCGGACCTCACCTCAAGTCGAGATGTCGACTGCAGTCCAAGAGCAAGAGCCAGCCCCCTCAGCAGACGAGACGCTGGTGCGCACTATTGCAGCTGCGGTCGCCCACGCGCTTGCTGCCGTGCCGACGGCAGCTCCCCAGCCCCGCTCCCAGCGCCCACTCGTCCAGCTCGGCCAATCTTTGGCCTCGGGTCCCTCTCCCAGCAGACCACAAAGAAACTTGGCGTCGGAGCTTGACGCCTCCGTGCTCACCGACGCCTCCGTGCCTGTCGACGCCGTCACGCCGTACGGCACCAGCACGCGCTTGCCTGCGGAGACTAGCACACCGCCCCCAAGTGTGTACGAGCACAGCTCCTCGATAATCCCCCCGAAGTCAGCCGACACGAGCACGATGGGAGGCTGGCAGGCGGGCCAGATCACGCTCGCGTCGACCAAGTTCGACGGACGCGTCGAGAACTGGACCCGCTGGAAGACTGAGATGCAGACGATTCTCCACTGGCAGGGCCTCCTGCAGCTCGTGCAGGGCCGCGAGCAGTTCGATGCAGAGCGCGCGCAGCGTGATGCTGACTGGAAGAACTGCTTCGAGACCCGTGAGCGCAAGGCGCACACCGAGATCGTGCTCTCACTGCACGGCGACCTGCTCGATCGCTTTAAGACGGACATTGAGACTGCCAATCCGGCTCAAGTTTGGGGTGCGCTGCTGAGAACTTATGACGGCACTCAAGGCACCAACGCGGTGTACCTGAAGCAGGACCTCTATGCCCGACGCCTTCGGCAAGGGGAGGGTGTGATGGACTACGTCGGCGACCTGCAGCGTATGCGTCGCGAGCTTGAGCGCATGGAGATCATCATTTCCGAAGGCGAGATGGCGAGCATCGTGCTCTCCAATTCGGTGGTGGTGTACCCATCAATAGCCAATGATCACACACAGCGTGTGTCGCGTCTGCGTGGTGGCTTTGACAAAGAGCAGCGAGTTCAAGACGCAGTGAACTTGTTGCTTGTGGCTGAGCGTACTGCTCGTGATCAGCTCAGTCGTGGGGCCGTGATGCTGGACAAGGCCTTCAACGTCAGGTCAACTTGGTGACGCGGGGCAGCCCGCCTCGTGGTGCACAGCAGCAGAGTGGCGGCAAGCGTCGCTACAGTGGGAATGATGGGCGTGGTGCTGGCACGAAGTAATAGAACCGTGATGAAGATGAGGCACGCAAGAGGCGTGAGAGATCACCCGAGAAGAAACGTAACAGTGAACGCAATGAGAGCCACAAGCAAGACCATTGGTGGAAAGAGTGTCCAAATCGGAATTCGACGTAAACGAACGAGATTCGTACCATGGCTGGCGCAGTGCTGCGTAACATGGCCAGGGAACGGGGTGGTGCAGTGGAAGGAAGCGACCATCAATCAGAGTGCCCTCGAGTTGACATTGTTCAGACTCATCCTGTCCAACTGAGTGTTGCCCGTCAGCGAGAAGATGCCCGTAGCTACTCTAAAGTCTACACGCGACATGAGCTGGCCGCTCTAGTGGGCCGAGACTTTGAAGAACGACTTGTGCGCGCTCGGGACTCGCAGCGAGAGGAGCGTTCGATCGAATATTCGCCAACCTCACCTCCAGATGATGATGACTCAGATACCGGTGGTGCTGGCTTGCCTGTTGTCCGTCGTGCGATGGCGCTGAAAAACTCGGTCCCACAGGACTCAGTGCCTGCTGATGAGATCGAGTGGATCCTTGACTCTGGCGCCCAGATAAATGTGACGGGCGAACTGCACCTGTTGAACAATGTCACGGAGCTACAGCAGCCGGAGGTGGTGGAGTCTGCGACCGGCACGTACGAGCGCATTGCAGTGATGGGGTCTGTGATCCTACCGGTGGTGAATGCACACAATGACAAGACGGAGATGCGTCTTCTTGAAGATGTGCGCTACTGCCCTGGATCAAAGGTGAACTTGATCTCGCAAACGTACATGCAGTTTGACTGTGGGTACAAGTTGTGCATGTCGGAAGATCAGCGGACTACGTGGCTTGTGAAGCCTGACATGAAGCTCAAGTTTGAGTTAGTGGATGGACTCTATCGCATGAGGGTGAAGCGCCGGAACAAGCTTGTGCTTGGTGTCCAGAAGCCTGCCACGGACGCAAGCGTGATGGAACTGCTCCACAACCGCTTGAACCACGTCAGCATGAGCACCATTAAGCAGATGGTTGCTGACAAAGTCGACTTTGGCGTTAAGGTGAACATGAACGTGCTGAGCCTTTATGATTGTGTCCCGTGCATTGAATCGAAGATGAAAAGGATGACCTACACCAGAAATCCTCGGCGAGCTACCAAGCCATTGGAGAAGATCTCAGCAGATGTGTGCACTATCAACGAAATTGCAGCTGATAAGTCTACTATGTTCTTGCTGGTGATGGACGAGTACTCAAGGTACAAGTGGGTGTATCTGCTTCAGCACAAGGCCGACGCGTGCCAGCACATTCAACTGTTGATGCTAAGGCTTGGCAAGCAGTTCAAGAAGTACGAAGTTGTTGTTTTTCATGCTGATGGCGGCGGCGAGTTCGTCAGCAACGAGCTCAAAGCCTTCTGTGCCAAGGAAGGAGTTACGATGAAGTACACACATGCGGACAGTCCCGAAGAAAATGGCATCGTGGAGCGTGCTAATGGTGTGATTGTGAGTCGAGTGCGTTCAATGCTGGATGCGACGCGGCTGCCCAACCTGCTCTGGGGTGAAGCGCTCCTCCACGCAGTAGATACATTAAACGTGTGCCCGTCGAGTGCATTAGATGGGTGCAGCTCCCATGAGCGACTGCATGGCACAAGACCTGACCTGCGCGCACTGCGAACATGGGGATGCATGGCGCATGTTCACATTGCTGACGCCTCACGACAACGGAAGGAGAAGCTCCAGACTCGCGTGCGCACATGTATACTGCTCGGTTATGCCACGGACAAGAAAGGCTACAAATTGCTTGATGTGAAGACAGGAGCTGTCGTCACCGCTCGCGCGGAGAATATTCGGTTTCATGAGGCGTTCACGGTCGAAGGTGGCTACATCGACAAGCTGCTTCAGAACACATTTTTCCGAGCTGATCACGAACTACCGTCGCATGTTCCTGTGGTGCGCATTAAGACGGGGATGCACACGTACATGTCCGAGGCGGACGCAGGTCGAGCCCCTATTGCTATTGTGGACGATGACTCTGGCACCTGTGTGCGCAGTAATGGAGAGCAGCGACAACCGGCTAAAGCTACTTCTACCCGAGCCAAGCGGAAGCGCACGGCGCGTGATGATGCAGAGCTAATTCGCGAAGCCTGTAAGGACCTCGACTGGACGCCGCCTCTGTCAGCACGTGAGGCGGGTCCTTTCATTCGACGCACGCTGGCAAAGCGCCGGCGCAAACCGTCAACGCGACTGAAGGACTACGTTGTCGGTAGTGTACGTGTTCATGAAGATGTTGTTGTGCCTACAACATACAAACAAGCGCGAGCATCTCCCCAGTGGCTGCAGTGGCTACAGGCAATGGAGGAAGAGCTTGCATCCTTGCGGGCGCATGGCACCTGGAAGCTGGTGCGTCGGACGGACATGAAGGGTCGGAAGGCTATTACCTGTCGCTGGGTGTATGCTGTGAAGAGGAACGAACGCGGAGAGATTATGCGCTTCAAGGCCCGTCTTGTGATTCATGGCTTTAAGCAGCGCGCTGGCCTCGAGTACACCGAGACATATGCACCGGTCATTCGCTTTGAGACCATTCGCTCGGCTATCTACTTCGCTCTGCAGCGTGGGTGGGCAATTCTCCAGTACGATGTGAAGACGGCATTTCTCTATGGCCACCTAGACGAGCTGATTTTCATGGAGCAGCCACAAGGCTTTCAGAGCCAACCGGACGTGTTTGTCTGCCGCCTTCTGCGTAGTTTGTATGGGTTGCGGCAAGCCCCCAACGTGTGGAACCGCACGCTGCACAAGGCGTTGCAGCAGCTTGGGTTCGCTCGATTGGATTCCGACTATGGTCTGTACGCAAGAAAAGTGGGAGATCCTGAGGAGATTACGATGCTGTTGACTGTCTACGTTGATGACGTGCTGCTGCTCGGCCCGCCGGCGCTGTGCCGCAGCATTGCGCTACAGCTAGCGAAGCAGTTCGAGCTGACAGAGCTCGGCCCTGTGAAATACTTGCTCGGCGTGGAGATTTTGATTGATCCGACTAAGAAGACAGTGGCGTACAGTCAGAGGCAGCATGTACAGGACATCTTGAAACGGTTCAACATGGCGGCGTGTAATGGTTGTACAACACCGGAAGCTACGGTGGCTTTACAGGTGAAGGCTCCTTCAGACCAGACCTATCTCCCGTACCGAGAGCTAGTGGGAGCTCTGCAGTATTTGGTTTCTGCGTCCAGACCAGACATTGCGCATGCTGTACGTAACCTCGGCAAGTACCTCAGTGATTACTCCTACGAGCACTACTTCATGGCGAAGCGAGTGCTCCGCTACCTGGCACATACCGTTGACTACGGGCTAGTTAATGATGTTGGTCGAGGCTGTCGTGTGGCGCTCACGTGCTTCACGGACGCAGACTACGCCAACGATGCTGATGACCGCAAGAGCGTCAGCGGCTATGTTACGATGCTAGACGGCAATGTGGTGTCCTATGCATCTCGGAAGCAGGCCATTAACGCTCAGAGTACCACGGAAGCAGAATATGTAGCGATGAATGAAGGCACCAAGGACCTGCTGTGGATGTTGGGGCTATGTGTGGAGCTCAACTGGGAAGTCGAGGGCCCCGTGCTGTATGGTGATAATCGTGGAAGCATCTATCTGGCGGCTAAACCTGGCAAGCACTCTAAAACGAAGCACATAGAGAACAAGTATCACCTCGTTCGTCACCTAGTGGAGTCCGGCCGACTGACAACAGAGCACGTGGGAACAAACGACATGGTTGCCGATGTGATGACAAAGGCGCTAGGACGTGTAAAGTTTGAGCGCTGCCGAGACATGCTGAAGGTCTTGCCTCTTTCGAAGTTTCGTGAAGCAGAACCGAGATCGAGTGGGAGCATCTCACAAGACAACAACTAACATTGGCTCAAGTTCGCCTGGACAAGCGCTGTCCTGCTGGCAAGGTGTGTTGGCAAATGCTGCTGATACTGAAACGACCATGGCTGTGTCGCCGTACACATTGCCATGATCGAGTGGGAGTGTGAAGTGTGGTGTCCGCTCGACAGAGCCGTGGCTGTAGCGTAGCCACGTCGAGAACAGATCCTAGGATAGCAAAACACTCGTTAACCAACCATTCTAAGCTCCACTAATACACTGGTGGAGGGCACTTGCTGTCGCCGTACAGCACTTCGACTTTGTGTGAGCCGTGCCCTCCTGCTAGGCCTTTGCCCAGCAATTCCTCTGTCTACAATGGTCTCTACCCGCAAGAGCACCTACCACATGACATCACAGGCGGCGCCAGCGCGAGGGCGACGGCGTGGACAGCAGCGTCGAGTGCTCCGTGTACGAGCGCGGCCGCTGCTCGTGCGGCGTCTTCATCGTCTACTGCACGTCGAAGTGGCGTGCGCCGTGTCTATGCTCGCTGACTCGAATAGAATCAGACACATATCAGATCGTTATCAGAGAATCAGGCTGCTTGGATCCCGACGGGCTCACGTTCAGCGGCAGAAAGCGATGGCAACGACGGCGTCATTGCCTGGGGCTAATAAAAGTGGATTTACCGGTGATATTGGTGCATTATGCGGCTGACCTTCTTGCAAGCGGTCCGCTTGAAGCGGGCAGCTTCAACTTGGTCCCTAGATGCTGCGGTGCAACCTCCAGCATTTCTCTCTCGCGCGTCGATTTGCGCTGTTATCATGCATGAAGCAAGTTTGCGAGAACTTTGGTGCCACCATTGGCGTCTTTAAGCTGACCAGACAACTCAGTCTGCCTCAGAGACCACCCCCGAGCTCATTCACCAGTCAGCAGTTATTACCACAGCTCACTATAGCAAAAGTGTCAGCGCTACGACGCCAATGTCAAAATAAAGGACGGCCAAGTCATTCGTCGGTGCCAGGAGCACCAATCATGCGCGTGAGCCAGTCTCACTACTTTGCTCTCCACCTCGAAGCGCATGTTTCTTTCTGCCTGCTCGGCGGTGATTCAAGACTGCAGCCCGAGCCTTGCCCATGCCTACATATACGGCGCGATGGGATGCAGTGCTGCTTCTGCGAGCTTAGATGATGGATACGGAATCCCGCGAAAGGCGATATTCTGCTTGGGACACCGAGTTTGCCAGGTGGGGGACAGAGTTCTGCGGCTTTGTCCGATGATGAGTGCCGATCGATTGGGCAGCGCTCACTTTTTAGCATCGAGAAGCGGCCCAGTTCAGATTAGCCTCGATCCCCCCTCAAGCTTGCCGCGCTCTACCTGTAAGTGGCGCTTGGCCTGCTAAGCTCACAGACGGAGGTTGCCATCCTCCTCCTCCTGCTGCTGCTGCGGTTCCTGCCGCGTATCCTCTCTGCGAGATCTTCCGGCTGACGTGTCGCTCGTTGTGTGAACCCGCTCGTGTTTCGGCGGTATGTTTGCGTGCGTCGATCGGTGCCCGTTGCGCGTACAACCTACCAGACCATGTCCATGGCCTCTCGTCTCCGCTACTTCATCAACAGCCCCACGGGACCCAAGACCACGCACTTCTGGGGCCCCGTGGCCAACTGGGGCTTCGTGCTCGCCGTACGTGCCGCTCTTGACCTCATCAAGGCCCGTTGGGTGGGCCCATTGATGTCTATAAACTCTAACTGACTGGTGGCTTTGTTATCGTGCTCTTGCTGTTGCAGGCTATGGCGGACATGCGGAAACCCGCTGATGTGATCTCCATCAACATGACGTCGGGTGAGTGGATCTACCACTACCTACAGCTGCGGCTGTTACTTCAATTATGCTGGCTGCATGGCTTGAGTGCTCACACTACTGGCATGGATGCTTCGTTCTTGCCGTAGCTCTGTCGATCTACAGTCTGATCTTCATGCGGTTCGCGTGGATGGTCAAGCCCCGCAACTACTTGCTGCTGGCGTGCCACGCCTCCAACGAGACGGCCCAGCTGTACCAGCTCCAGCGCGGCCTGCGCTACCAGGCCAGCAAGAAGTCTGCCGAGAAGCAGGCCTAAGTTTTTGCTCGCTGCAGCTCTCTCTCTCATCCAGTGTAGGGCGCCCTCCCGCCACCAAAGTCCTTGTTGGTGCTCCGATTTGACACTCTGCTTCCGTGTTCGTGTTTCTGCGTCAACGAAAGCTTCCTTGGTAAGCCTAGACTGCATGCAACGCCCTGGTAATAGAGAAGAGATATGATTTTAAAAGGATAACCGACTCGGTGTACGATATCTGCTTTCTCCGTTGGCTAGAGTGCCCACACACACACTTTATGGTTTCTCGCTCACATGCGGAAGACACCGAACTTGGTCTCCTTGGGCTCTTCATTGAGCGCGGCGCTCAGACTCAACCCCAGCACCTTGCGGGTGTCCTTGGGGTCGATGATACCGTCATCCCAGATGCGGGCCGTCGAGTAGTACGCCGAGCTTTCGCGCTCGTACTTGTCGAGAATGGGCTGCTTGAAGGCCGCCTCCTCCTCGGCGGACCAGTTCTCTTTGCGGCGCTCGTAGTTGTCACGCTGCACCTGGGCCAACACACCGGCAGCCTGCTCTCCGCCCATGACGGAGATGCGGGCGTTCGGCCACATGTACAGGAACCGCGGCGAGAACGCTCGACCGCACATACCGTAATTGCCTGCGCCGTATGATCCGCCGATGATGCACGTGATCTTGGGCACCTTGGCGTTCGAGACGGCCATGACCATCTTGGCACCGTCCTTGGCGATACCGCCGTGCTCGGCCTTCTTGCCGACCATAAAGCCCGTAATATTCTGCAAGAAGAGCAGAGGAATGCCGCGCTGGCTGCACAACTCGATGAAGTGGGCCGCCTTGACGGAGGACTCGGAGAACAAGATGCCGTTGTTGGCCACAATACCCACGGGGTTCCCGTACAAGCGCGCAAAGCCCGTGACCATGGTGGGACCGTACTCCTTCTTGAACTCGTCGAAGCGACTGCCGTCCACGATGCGGGCAATCACCTTCCTCACGTCAAACGGCTTGCGCGAGTCCACAGGGATGACGCCGCCCAGCTCGTCCGGCGAGTACAGCGGCTCCTCGATCGGCGTCTGCGTGACGGCAGGCTGCTTGCGGTAGTTCAGGTTGCTGACAATGCGCCGCGTGATGTCCAGCGCGTGGGCGTCGTTGTTGGCGTAGTGGTCCGTCACGCCAGACGTGCGGCAGTGCACGTCGGCGCCTCCGAGCTCCTCGGGCGTGATCACTTCTCCCGTCGCGGCCTTCACCAGTGGGGGCCGCCCAGGAATACGGTGCCGTTGCCCTTGACAATGACGCTCTCGTCCGACATGGCCGGCACATACGCACCTCCGGCCGTGCAGCTGCCCATGACGACCGCGATCTGCGGAATGCCCATGGCCGACATGTTGGCCTGGTTGTAAAACTCGCGGCCGAAGTGGTCGCGGTCCGGGAAGATGTCGGCCTGCAGCGGCAGGAAGGCGCCACCCGAGTCCACCAGGTAGATGCAGGGCAGGCGGTTCTCCTGCGCGATCTCCTGCGCGCGCAGGTGCTTTTGACGGTGAGAGGGAAGTACGTGCCGCCCTTGACCGTGGCGTCGTTGCCCAGGATCATGCACTCGACGCCGGCGATGCGGCCGATGCCCGTCACGATGCCGGCACTGGGCACGTCGTACTCCCTCCGTAGACGTTGTAGGCGGCCAGAGAAGACAGCTCCAGGAAGGGCGAACCGGCGTCCAGCAGCGAGTCGATGCGGTCGCGCACGAGCATCTTGCCCCTGGACTCGTGGCGCTTGCGGGCCGCCTCCCCGCCGCCCTGGCGCGTCCGGGCCACGCGCTCGCGCAGCTCGGCCGTGAGCTTGGCCATGTGCGCCTGGGACTCCTGGAACTGCGCCGACTTGACGTTGAGCGCGCCGTCCAGCACGTTCGAGAAGGAGCCGAGCGCGCCCGCCTGCGAGGCGAAGCGGCGGCTGGAAAGGGCGGAGAGGGGCATGGGCGAGCGGCGCGCCGAGGTGCCCGCAATGAGGCGGAGGCTGCGTGCGGTCTGCAGCATGGTTGGAAATGGGGCCGAGCTGGTACCGGCGTTGGCCACCTGCTTTACAATCCGCCTGGTTGAAGTTGCACGGGGCCGGGAAGCTCAGATCTGGGTCCGAACTGCGCAAGGGCATGACCCTGCACCATCGTACGACATGGGCGCATTGCAGTCATGGACAGCTTACATGGTGGTGCTGGTGGTCGCTTACGGTACTGGGCAAGGGCGGTCAGGCTAACCAGTACCGTAAGCAGGGAGACCAACAACGGTCCCGGCCCCGTGCAACTCCTCGGATTGTTCAACCAATCTTCGGAGCTTCTTGAAGGACCAGACTGAAGAGCTTGACCGTCACAACTCGACTTCACTTCCGAATAACATCCTACTACTGCTACTACTTGCTGCCTACTCTTCCCGACGAGAGCTCCCCGCCCCCTGCTCTGGACCGCCTGCTCGGCGACCCGCTCTGTCCAACCCTGTTGCAGTCCTCGCAAGCGCGCTGTGGTTGGCCGCACCGCAAGTCCCGCTTTATGATACTTCTTGATAAATAAGCCTCGCTCTTATCGCCCTCTGCCCCTCACGACTCGTTTGGACTGTCGTCTGCGTCCGCCTGCATGGCCATCGTTACGGCGAGCATCTGGTCGCGCTGGAGCTGCTCGAAATGCTGCATGGCTGCGTACTGGTCCTCGCCCGATGCGAGCTCCAGTGCCAGCATCAAGTCCGAGTCGAACTGCGTCGCGAGCCGGATCCCGCTGCGCAGAATGGAGGGGAACCCGAGCGGCAGCGCTGTCGGGAACAAGTCTGTGTGTACGAACTTGCGCAGCGGCGTCTGCTTCACCGCAATCGCGGCCGCGTACAACTCCGCGGACCGCTTGATGTCTTCATCCGTGTGCTTCGACCTGTCGCGCTTGTCCAGGTATTCGTAGATTCGCGCCACCAGGTCCGTCGCGTACGAGTCCAGATCCTCCACTTCGTCCGACGTCAGCTGCCACAGCTCGTCGCCCTCCGAGCAATTGAACTGCGCGCGGCAGATCGGACACGTCTGGCTCTGCGTGCTCCAGTGCTGGAAGCAGTTGAGGCAGAAGCTATGTGCGCACGGCAGCGCGACCTGCTTCTGCTTGTCCATGCAGATCTGGCACTCGGTCTCGTCGAACTCCGTGTCCCCAGTACTGTATCGTATTGCAAACAGAAATCCAAAGTTAGTCAATGACCTTCAACCCTGGCCACTTAGTTACTTCAACAGGCATCGTCCCATACCTCGTGGTCTTCTCGGGGAAGCGCACGGTGTGCGCGGCGCAGGCCTTGACGTCCGAGAGGAAGCAGTAGATGTAGTAGAACTGGGCGACCGTGAGGGTCTTGGCCTGGCCGATGGTCTCCGAGCTCTCGCGCTCGTACGCCGCGTCGCGCGGGATGTCGACGCGGAAGTCGCCTAGGTCGAGCTGCAGCTCCACGGGGCGGCGCATCTTGCGCACCTCGACGGCCACGTTGCCGCGCATGCGCCACACGTAGGGCAGCAGCTCGGCCGACACGTTCGGGTCCACCACGATGCGGAACGACAGGTAGCAGTTCTTGGGCGTCGCGCAGATCTGGGCCCTGCTCAGCGTTGCGCGATGGGAGGAACCAAAAGCGAAAATGTCAATAATTTCTCTGGCCCCCTACTTCACTTCAACATCGAGGACGTACCACTCGTTGGCGTTTTGCAAGTGCGTGCCGAAGTCCATGAACGTGCCCATGGCCTGGCGGATGCGCTTCTTCATCTTGTCCTCCTGCATGGACGTGGTCTGCCCCATCGTGTATCGCCCGACCTCTGCTCGTGACCGAGAAAAAGCGAAAATGGCTTCTCCCTCTTTGAGCATGCAGACAACAGTTTTTTTTTTCTTCTGAAAACGAGAAATTCCCCGTCGTCTCTACGAGCTGGTATACAGTGGACAGGCTGCGGAGGTTTCGCCCGGATCCTGCGCGGCCCAGCTTGACAGCTATAATTCGCGCTGCTTCGTTTCTCGAGAAAAATATCGTGTGGAATGTCTCTTTTATTACCAGAAGGCGCGTGCTGCTTGCCATGGGCCGAGGTGATGTCATGGTTCTCATGGGGGTCGTGGCCTTTGGTATCTATCCAGCAGTTGGCGGTGGCAAGGTGGTGGCGGCCATGCATACCGTGGGCGAACCAGACGGACGCCGCTGATGGCCCGGCGGCTTCCACGCCGCTGGCACGCGCGCTCGTGCAAATCGGCTCGTCGCCGCGGTGCCTCGGCCCAATGGCCAATGAGCTCGGGCACCGCCCGTGACACCGTGCTACACCTACGATGCGATGACAAAACGCTCGGGTCAACAATACACACCCCATGCCATGCGATTTGCCTCCGTAAGTTTCAGTGTGAGAGCACCCCTTCAAGATCGCTAGCGAACGGCGGCGCGCTCCGGCCACATCGGGCCATGGCCAGCGACAATAGCAACGACGAGGAGGAAGATGCCCCGGCCAACACGGTGGAGCTGCACCCGAAGCGCACCACGTCGTTCGCCGCGAGGCGCAAGAAGAAGAAGAACCAGCCCGCGGTGCGCAGCTCTGCAAGGCTCCGTGGCGACATCAGGAGCGGAGCTGGGATCCCTGCTGCGTGTGACAGGGCAGCAACTTGACTGACGCTAGCGTCGATGGCTGCCTGTGCCTTCCTTCCTCCTTCCTTCGTGGCAGGCTCCGCAGGACCTCGCGACGCGCATCGCGCTGGAGCGCGAGAAGACCAAGTACTGGGCGCGGATCCTGCTGCTCTTCCCGCTCGTGCCCGTGTGCCTCGCGCTCACGACCATCGTCTTCGGCGGCGTGATCATCAACGTGGCCACCAACGACTGCAACGCCGACCTCATGAGTGCGTGGCATGTTTGTTGGCTTTAATCTCGTGCCACGAGTCGTGGTAATGTCGTCCCGCGAGGGAGGACGCGCTGCTCACTGCATTGGCATTGAGTGTTAATGGGTGATGGCATGTTTCCGTTGGCCAGGGTTCCTGCAGGGCGCGGTGGTGCTGAGCCATGTGCTCGTGTGCTTCTACACGTATTGCTGGATGGGGCCGTGGCCCATCAAGAGCCTGCGCACGGTGCGCGTGTTCTACCTCCTGTACGGCGTCGTGTGCGTGGTCTGGTGGGGACTCTACGGCACGCTGCAGGCCGTGACGGCCACGAGCTCGGGCTTCGAGTCATGCCTGGCCATGTCGCCGACGCTCTACGTCTTCTCGCAGTACGAGGTGGCCTCCTTCTGGGTCGTGTTCGTCGCGGCAGTGGCCTTCTTCGTCAACGAGAAGACGGCGCGCATGCGGCAGGACAAGATGGACCAGTGGACCCACAAGAAGGAGGCCGCGCAGCGCGCCAAGCTGCAGCAGGAGCAAGAGAGCCGCGACCGCGTGCTACTGGACGCGCAGGAAGAGGCGCGCAAGCTCGAGGAGGAGCAGCGCCAGAAGATCGCGGCCGGTCAGAAGCAGCTCTATGGCAGCGACGACGAAGATGGAGGAGACGGCAACGAGCAGGACGAAGACGCAGACGGCGTCAATGAATACGGCAGGATCACCGACGATGCTATCGATGGCGACGAGCTGCAAGAGGACGAAGGGGGCCAAGAGGAAGAGGAGGAGTACGGCGAGGAAGTCCCGCTCGAGGGCAATGCTGCAGTGTAGCCATGTCAACTTCAATTTGATGTACCGCACGTACAAAACGATACTTATGCGAGTAGGGTTCCTTTCAGAACCCATCACACGGAATAATTTACACTTGAACCGAGGAGAGAAATAGACCTCCTGACCCAGACGGAGAAGGGGACTCGACTCGACTCGCAGCATGAGCAGCGCCAACGGGCAGACGATCACCGTGTGCGGCAACGTCTTCCGGTGGGTCTCGCGCCTGCAGCCTCGCTTCCCCGTGTTTGCGCGCTCTAGAACGCCGCCGTTTTACGCTAATCCGCGCTATGATGTTTATCCGCAGCCTGGTAGAGACGATCGGACGCGGCTCCTATGGCACCGTACGACGAGCTACACGCACTGCAACTGGAGCTCGTACTTTAGACTAAGGTTCATGCCATTTGCAGGTGCACAAGGCCATAAATCTGTCGTCGGGCGCGGCCGTGGCGGTCAAAATGATCGGCAAGGACAAGCTGCGGCGGCCGCACGAGCGCCAGAGCATCGAGAAGGAGATCGAGACCATGCGCGTGGCCGTGGAGCAGTTCGAGAACGGCCACCCGCACATTGTGCGCCTGCTGTGCACGAAGGAGTCGCAGCACCACATTTTCATCGTGCAGGTCGGCCACTGCTGTTACTGGGATAGAGTTGGTACGGAGCTGACGTGTGCGGGGGGATTATTTGCTGCAGGAGTATTGTGCTGGTGGGGACATCGCCCAGCTGATGAAGGCCAACAACGGGCTAAAGGAGGAGCAAGCGCGGCTGTATATGTCGCAGCTGGGTGCGTGACGACACCAGGATCCTGGGATTTTTGCTGCTGTTGCGGGTAAATGATTAATCGATATTTGTTTCGTTGCAGCGTCTGGGCTTCAGTTCCTTCGATCGCAGAACGTGGTGCATCGGGATCTGAAGCCGGCGAATTTGCTGCTTTCGTCGCGGAACTTGGCGACCGCGAAGCTGAAAATTGGTAAAGCTAGCATTATGCTACGTGGAGTGTTGTTGTATTCTAACCGGTGGCCTGGTGGTGAATTCCACAGCGGACTTTGGGTTTGCGCGCGAGTTGGGCTCGGAGATGATGGCCGAGAGCGTTGTGGGGTCTCCGCTGTACATGGCACCGGAGCTGCTGGAGTACAAGAGCTACGACGCCAAGGCGGATCTGTGGTCGGTTGGCATTATCCTGTACGAGATGCTGGCGAACGAGCACCCGTTCCTTGTCGTGGACAAATGCCACGCGACCAATCACCTGGCTCTGCGTCGGAACATCTATCGGTACTTTGAGCGCTACGGCCACGTTCGACTCCCGAAGAAGGTGCAGGTGTCTTCTGAGTGCGAGCAGCTTGTGGAGGCGCTGCTACGGGTGGATCCACGCAAGCGCATCTCGTTTGAGGATTTCTTCCGTGCGCCGTTTTTGCTGCCGCCGGCTCCGTCAGACGCCGAGGCTGAGACTGCTGCTAGCTTGGACAACTCGGAGGACAAACAGCCACTTGTTGCTGAAAAGCAGCCTGAATACGGTGCGCTGTTATGATGATTGCTAGTGCTATTCCATGTGACTAACTGAGATGATGGTAATTCGCAGAGGACTGGGCTACATTCAGCGACGAGTACGTGATGGTAGAAAACGAGTACGAAGATGTTGGTCGGAAGGTGCTGGACGGCCAGGATCTTAACGTTGACCTAGATGAAAAGGTGAGACTCGGACAATCCGATCTGCTCTGACAGAAAATTTGCAGTCGATTGGTGCTAACTCTGTGTGTGTGTGACTTGGCAGACAAAGCACCATCACGCGAAAGAGCAAGTTCCTGCTGCTGTTGTGGGCAGCACTATCGTCGACAGAGGAATCGAGATCCGAGATGTCGTGATTGATACATCCTCGCCGCGCAATGGGAAGCTTCCTGGTGCAACAGACGTACCGGTAGCAACTGAGTACGAGGGCGAGACTAAAATGCCAGCGCGCGAGGTGATCCCTGTGGCCAAGAATGACAACTGGCTGGTTGGCGAACGCCGCCAGTGGGTCACTGACGACAACCGCCTGGAGGAACTGCTGGGCATTTGCTACAAGAGCTTTTCATGTGGCAGCGTGGCGCTGTTCGTCCCCACTCCGTTTGGAGATTACATAGCCTTTCACGAAGGATGCCCACACTACTACCTGTCGGAGGAATCGATTGCCGCATCTAAGAAAGACGACCGGTAAGGCTTAGACTATCCTGTGGTGGTCATTCTGCGCGCATGAACTTACGTACAACATTTATTGATTCTGTAGGAACCCTCCGTACGTTCTTGGACACATCATATACATCGAAGATCACGAAACGACCGACGTAAGACTGCTCTCCTGCACTTTCCTACCTTTTGGACGGTATTCTAACCTGCACGTCTGCGCTGTCCAGAGTTTGAACCCGTACTGCCTCCGAGCAGGAACAAAATATCATGTCGTGTCAGTAACTCCGTTGGCTACTTCCTCTCATGACGCCAACGGCAGTGTCGGAACCGCCGACAGTTCATCGGCATCGGATGAGCTCCCGCTTTCGCAGGTGCTCACTGGTCGTACAGTTGCGAGCGATGTAGAGGAACACGGTCTGCACGAAGTTGCAAGGAACCGTCTACTGCCGAGGACGCTTCGCACTCGCCCGTAGAGCACCAGCGGATATCCTTCCGCAGCTTCCAGATCAGCTCGCTGGCGTTGTTTTTCCTCAAGGGAGGGAAGCTGCCGTATGTGGCTTTCAACGAGGGAGCTCCGAACTACTACCTAGCAAACGAGTCGATTCAAGCGGCGATTTTGGGAGTGGGCAGCGATCGGACGCCACCCGCGTACATCTGTGGCGAGATTATCTTCATCGATACTTTTCAGGCGACCGAGGTACGAATGTTGTGCTCTATCTGTAGGCGTCTTGGTTGCTGATGATAATGTGTATTATGCTGTACAGGATTTTAACCCGTATCGCCTACCTTACGGAACACGGTTCCATGTTGTGACGGTCGCGAACCCAAAGAGGACGTAGCCGACAAATTTGCAGCAAGTTAATGGGCAATGGAACAATGAAGTTGCAGATAAGTGTTCATGTATGTACACGTGCATGCCAATCGAAAAATCAAGAAAGATAAAGAGTGGTGGCGTGTTATACAAGTATTTGTTTGGCTTTGTTGCTCAAACTCATGCTGATAAGGATGTACCCGACCAACTCATGACGCAGTACGTAAAGTTTGTATGAAAGCGAGGTTCGTTTGCAAGGCTCTTTTTCTATTGTTTAGTTTTCTCGATCTGACATGTAAACATGCAGTTGAAGTTTGTTGTTTCGTTGATGCCGCCGGCCTGGGCACGCAGGTGGGGATCCGTCCTGAGTTCTGGGTCATCTCGAAGGCAGCGGAGGAGGTACGCTTAGGTTGCAATATTTGTTGGTATTTGTTCTCGTTGCTTTTTCTTCTTTTCTTCTTATTTTTGAGTGTTGATCCGTTGTCTGCTTGGCTTCGTTATGGAACTTCCGGTAGACGTACCTCGTACAGTGCAGCAAGGCGGCACCACGCAGCTTACTCCGACAGAAGTACGTTCACGGCCGCGCCGACGTTTCCGTTGGCCAGCTCGAGGGCGCGGATGTTCTTCTCCGCATCATCAAAGCCCATGGATGCGAGCTGCACCAGCGTCTCGCCGTAGTTCGCCTTGTCTTCCGTCTCGGTGGCCGCTACGTTTCCAGCACCTACCTCGCCTCGAACGCAAGCAGTGTCTTCAACCTCCACGTTCTCATCGGCCGCGAGGCTGTTGCGGGTGGCAGCGTCCCGGATTTCCAGAGCAGAGTTTGCTTCTTCGTCTGTAGCGTCATGGTCCCAGCGTCCGCGTCCACGTCCACGTCCACGCCTGTGGCAGCCGTGCCGGCGTCCGTGGCAACGACCTTCCTGCTGTTCTTCAGTTTCCCTTCATCCGAGAACCGCATGTGGCGTCCATGGTGTCGGTGGAAACCGCGGTGCTCGGAGAATGGTGGGCGGTCCTCCTCAAAGTACATCGGCGGAGTACGCGGATCCGAAAAGCCAAAAGGCGATGGCCCAAAGTGGCCGAAGTGGCCAAACCCAGGATGTCCATGGTGGCGACGACGGCCCTCGAATTCGGGAGGGCCGTGACCATGGCGTCCGTGGAAGTCCGGTCGGCCATGCTCGAAAACCTCCGGGCGGCCTTCGGGGTGGAATGGCGGGCCATGGCCAGGGAATCCCCGAGGACCATCGTGCTCCGAGAATGGTGGGCCGTGGAAGGCAAAGTCAGGAGGGCCATGGTGGTGGTGGCCACCGTGACGGCCGAACTTGCCACCATGTTGTATGCCGCCGTGACCGACTCTGCCATGGTGGTGACCGAACTTGCCATGGTGATGGCCGAACTTGCCATGGTGGTGGCCGAACTTGCCATGGTGGTGGCCGAACTTCTCATGGCAGCCGTGAGGACGGCCATGTTTGCCATGGTGACGGCCGAACTTGCCGTGGTGGTGGTCATGTCCATTGTGGTGGTGACCAAACTTGCCGCCTCGACGGCACGTGAACTTGAACGCGCGCATCACGCTGGGCTCCTCGATCTTGGTGAATGGCCCGTGCGACTCGGTCCACTTGCCGCTGGCCTCGCAGGCCTCGCATAGGTCGAAGTCGTCCTTCGTGTCGGACTTGAAGCGAACGCCCACGAGTGGGCTCATTTCGCAGCCGTCGCACGTCACGGACGAGTGCACGAGGTCGGAGGTGCGCTTCTGCTTGGGCGCGCGCGACGGGTCCGTGATCTTGATGAACGGCTCGTAGCGGATGTAGTTGCCGCTGGCCTCGCAGTCCTCGCACAGGTTGAAGTGCGGCACCTCAAGCGACCTGTAGCGGACCCCGACGAGCGGAGCGGTCTCGCATCCATTGCAGACGACGCCCATGTGCAGAGGCACTTGCGCAGCGAATACTTCGACGTCGACCGTCTCGTGGCCATCATCGCTGTCGCTGCAGCAACTGCTGGACGAGTCGGACGCTGCGTCGCCGTCGACGTCGGCGTCTTCGTCGTTGTAGCGCACCAAGCCCGCCATGAGCGACTTGGCCACGTTCACCAGCACAGATTTGAGCGCGGGGCAGCGGGCCACGACGCGCTGAGCGAAGGCCAGCAGCTCGTCGAAGCGGGCCGTGGCCGCGTCCTCGATGGCCTGCGCGTCTTGGCCGTAGATGGCCGTCACCATGACGTGTGCGAGCTCCTTGAAATCTTCTGTGGCGCTGAGCTCCTGGACGACGGTGCGGAACTCGTCATCTTGCAGCACCAATAGCAGCTCCGTCTTGATGGTCGCGAGCTCGGCTGCGTCTTCGGCCACGTCCATGGCCTGCAGACTCGCTACGAGCAGGTTCATGGCGCTGTTGGGCGTGGGGTTGGCGTCGGGCTTGGCCGTCAACTTGGACATGGCCGTCACGAGGCCGCGCAGTTGCGTGCGCACGGCGGTGGCTGCGCGCTGGGTGGTCGGCGGCTGTCGCGGCTCCACCAGCACCTCCAGGGTCTGCAGCTGCTCGCTCTGCATGTACTTGTCGAGCTCGGTCACGTCGGCGTCGGTGGTGAGCGTCACTTGGTCGCCGTCCGAGTCGGTGTAGCGCATTGAGAAGTCGGTCTTGTCGGAGAGCAGGGAGGCGGCCAGAGTGTGGAGCTTGGCTACCGTGAGCGTCTCACCGTCCTCGATGGTCAGGGGCAGCGTCTGCGGCTCGGCGTGCGTTGTCTTGATCTCCAGCGTTCGCGTCATCTTGGTCGCGTCTTGATCGTTGGCTGGACTTGAGCGGTTGGAGGCCAATTGAGATGTGGCGAGAGCTGCGGGGTCGGAGTTGAGTTTTGCTGGAAGAGCGCCATGAGACCGGCGGGCAAGTTGTAGCTGGTCGGAATGACGGTAAAGTATGTCATAGGCGCGTAACCATGAAACGTTCACCAAGCGTCCACAATTATCAACTTCGAGTTTCAGACTGTTTGCTCGCTTTTTGTCTTGCAGCAACCGAACTGTACATGTAAATGTTCACGTTAAATCGTTAAATAAATGTTTGTATGTGACGCCACTGGTTGGGATCGAACTTCGATCATCGGATTGGCATGGCATTTTCATTTTGGCACAAGGGACCCTTCACAATGCCTGCACGTACAGTAACAGCAGAAACATGGATCGGCAAGCAGATCAAACAGATCGCAATCGTTCACGGAAAAAGAATGCTTGCTGCTGGAGGCTAAAGCGTACTTTTTTTTTGAAAACCTTAGTGTACAGTGCGGCCCCCCGTTTTCGCGGCCGCTGTCCTCTTATAAACTACCATATTTGATATGTCCATCCTATATTCACAGGGCAGCTCATCTCCTTCCATAGTATTCCCTTGCTCACGAACAGGACACATCACAAAGATGCTGCAGCAAATCGAATAAGTCTATAGGAGTTTGTATGGTCCGCCCTCCGCGAAAACGGGGGGTCGCACTGTATGAATATCTCTTGCAAGTACATGTACCCAAGCCAGGGTAGGCAACGTCGGGTTTTGGAAAATGACACCTGACGGCCAATTCCCGGGACTTTAGTGGGAATTTATGGGTCAAGTGGGCCTTTGGGTGGGAATCGGAACTAACCGAAGCAATATCGGTAGAACCGAGTTATTATCCGGATCGTATCCGGCAAATGGACCTTTCTTTGGGATACCGGTTCAGCAAATCCTCTACCGGTTTAAAAGTCCCACCAAGTCCCAGTGGGTGAGTGGGACGTCCCATTGGGCGTCCCTGGAAAAAAGGGACAGTCCCTGGGATTTTGCCATCCCTGCCCATTGGGCAGTGCCCAAGCTGCTGTCGTTTCATTCATTTCCATTTATAAACATGTCAAACGGAGTAAGTTGACGCGCATCAACATATCTCTTAACAGATTACGCCTCATTACCAACATTCCGACCAGCTACAACTTGCCCGCCGGTCTCATGGCGCTCTTCCAGCAAAACTCAACTCCGACCCCGCAGCTCTCGCCACATCTCAATTGGCCTCCAACCGCTCAAGTCCAGCCAACGATCAAGACGCGACCAAGATGACGCGAACGCTGGAGATCAAGACAACGCACGCCGAGCCGCAGACGCTGCCCCTGACCATCGAGGACGGTGAGACGCTCACGGTAGCCAAGCTCCACACTCTGGCCGCCTCCCTGCTCTCCGACAAGACCGACTTCTCAATGCGCTACACCGACTCGGACGGCGACCAAGTGACGCTCACCACCGACGCCGACGTGACCGAGCTCGACAAGTACATGCAGAGCGAGCAGCTGCAGACCCTGGAGGTGCTGGTGGAGCCGCGACAGCCGCCGACCACCCAGCGCGCAGCCACCGCCGTGCGCACGCAACTGCGCGGCCTCGTGACGGCCATGTCCAAGTTGACGGCCAAGCCCGACGCCAACCCCACGCCCAACAGCGCCATGAACCTGCTCGTAGCGAGTCTGCAGGCCATGGACGTGGCCGAAGACGCAGCCGAGCTCGCGACCATCAAGACGGAGCTGCTATTGGTGCTGCAAGATGACGAGTTCCGCACCGTCGTCCAGGAGCTCAGCGCCACAGAAGATTTCAAGGAGCTCGCACACGTCATGGTGACGGCCATCTACGGCCAAGACGCGCAGGCCATCGAGGACGCGGCCACGGCCCGCTTCGACGAGCTGCTGGCCTTCGCTCAGCGCGTCGTGGCCCGCTGCCCCGCGCTCAAATCTGTGCTGGTGAACGTGGCCAAGTCGCTCATGGCGGGCTTGGTGCGCTACAACGACGAAGACGCCGACGTCGACGGCGACGCAGCGTCCGACTCGTCCAGCAGTTGCTGCAGCGACAGCGATGATGGCCACGAGACGGTCGACGTCGAAGTATTCGCTGCGCAAGTGCCTCTGCACATGGGCGTCGTCTGCAATGGATGCGAGACCGCTCCGCTCGTCGGGGTCCGCTACAGGTCGCTTGAGGTGCCGCACTTCAACCTGTGCGAGGACTGCGAGGCCAGCGGCAACTACATCCGCTACGAGCCGTTCATCAAGATCACGGACCCGTCGCGCGCGCCCAAGCAGAAGCGCACCTCCGACCTCGTGCACTCGTCCGTGACGTGCGACGGCTGCGAAATGAGCCCACTCGTGGGCGTTCGCTTCAAGTCCGACACGAAGGACGACTTCGACCTATGCGAGGCCTGCGAGGCCAGCGGCAAGTGGACCGAGTCGCACGGGCCATTCACCAAGATCGAGGAGCCCAGCGTGATGCGCGCGTTCAAGTTCACGTGCCGTCGAGGCGGCAAGTTTGGTCACCACCACAATGGACATGACCACCACCACGGCAAGTTCGGCCGTCACCATGGCAAACATGGCCGTCCTCACGGCTGCCATGAGAAGTTCGGCCACCACCATGGCAAGTTCGGCCACCACCATGGCAAGTTCGGCCATCACCATGGCAAGTTCGGTCACCACCATGGCAGATTCGGTCACGGCGGCATACAACATGGTGGCAAGTTCGGCCGTCACGGTGGCCACCACCACCATGGCCCTCCTGACTTTGCCTTCCACGGCCCACCATTCTCGGAGCACGATGGTCCTCGGGGATTCCCTGGCCATGGCCCGCCATTCCACCCCGAAGGCCGCCCGGAGGTTTTCGAGCATGGCCGACCGGACTTCCACGGACGCCATGGTCACGGCCCTCCCGAATTCGAGGGCCGTCGTCGCCACCATGGACATCCTGGGTTTGGCCACTTCGGCCACTTTGGGCCATCGCCTTTTGGCTTTTCGGATCCGCGTACTCCGCCGATGTACTTTGAGGAGGACCGCCCACCATTCTCCGAGCACCGCGGTTTCCACCGACACCATGGACGCCACATGCGGTTCTCGGATGAAGGGGAAACTGAAGAACAGCAGGAAGGTCGTTGCCACGGACGCCGGCACGGCTGCCACAGGCGTGGACGTGGACGTGGACGCGGACGCTGGGACCATGACGCTACAGACGAAGAAGCAAACTCTGCTCTGGAAATCCGGGACGCTGCCACCCGCAACAGCCTCGCGGCCGATGAGAACGTGGAGGTTGAAGACACTGCTTGCGTTCGAGGCGAGGTAGGTGCTGGAAACGTAGCGGCCACCGAGACGGAAGACAAGGCGAACTACGGCGAGACGCTGGTGCAGCTCGCATCCATGGGCTTTGATGGTGCGGAGAAGAACATCCGCGCCCTCGAGCTGGCCAACGGAAACGTCGGCGCGGCCGTGAACGTACTTCTGTCGGAGTAAGCTGCGTGGTGCCGCCTTGCTGCACTGTACGAGGTACGTCTACCGGAAGTTCCATAACGAAGCCAAGCAGACAACGGATCAACACTCAAAAATAAGAAGAAAAGAAGAAAAAAGCAACGAGAACAAATACCAACAAATATTGCAACCTAAGCGTACCTCCTCCGCTGCCTTCGAGATGACCCAGAACTCAGGACGGATCCCCACCTGCGTGCCCAGGCCGGCGGCATCAACGAAACAACAAACTTCAACTGCATGTTTACATGTCAGATCGAGAAAACTAAACAATAGAAAAAGAGCCTTGCAAACGAACCTCGCTTTCATACAAACTTTACGTACTGCGTCATGAGTTGGTCGGGTACATCCTTATCAGCATGAGTTTGAGCAACAAAGCCAAACAAATACTTGTATAACACGCCACCACTCTTTATCTTTCTTGATTTTTCGATTGGCATGCACGTGTACATACATGAACACTTATCTGCAACTTCATTGTTCCATTGCCCATTAACTTGCTGCAAATTTGTCGGCTACGTCCTCTTTGGGTTCGCGACCGTCACAACATGGAACCGTGTTCCGTAAGGTAGGCGATACGGGTTAAAATCCTGTACAGCATAATACACATTATCATCAGCAACCAAGACGCCTACAGATAGAGCACAACATTCGTACCTCGGTCGCCTGAAAAGTATCGATGAAGATAATCTCGCCACAGATGTACGCGGGTGGCGTCCGATCGCTGCCCACTCCCAACATCGCTGCTCATTTGTAGAGAACATTTCGAGTTAAGAATTTGCGTGGGGAACGAGCAGTAAATGAGAAGAAGCTGACGGTTCCGAAATATTTGCCAGCTCTGCCACGAATGTCGTTCTTCAACCTTTCGAAAAAGTGGAAGGAAAGTTAGGTCGACTGCAAATGGCCCTAATCTGTAGATTTCCTCGAAAGTCTGAATCACTATTGCTTTACAACAGCTCGCTGGAGTCCTTACAAGGTTGTGGGCATACCACCCGCATCTGATATCGAGACAACACCTGAAACAGCTTCAGTCGGCGGGAAGTTCAGGTGTATACAGCTACGAAGCCATCAACGTCGGCATTAGAAAAGTTTAGTTCACGGAACAAAGCATCACGTCGGATAGAATTCAACAGCAATTTTCCCCTTCTCCGCCAGCATCATTGCGCCGAGCACTAAGTATCCTGACAGCGACGCTGGCTCGGTCAAAAAGTCGAAGCAATTGGGTTTTGAAGGGAGACAACTTGTGTTTCAGCGTGAGTACTTGGTACTCAAGTTTCTCTCCAACCGTGGTCTATTGGCCCATCGACGGCAAAGGGAAGACGTTCTGCCATTACGAACCTGCTTGTGATTTCATTCAACGCTCGAAACTTGGGTCATTGCTATTCCTTGCAGTATTTTGCGGCGCAAGTTTTTTTCTTCAATACCAGCCAACTCGCGTTCGTACTGCTACACTAGTGCAAGTCCAACTTCTCATTGGTATTGCCTTCTTCTTCAGTATGAGCTCCTGTGTCTAGGTCAGAAAAATACAGAGTTCTTTGCACGGGGACCTTTTAAAGTGTTAAAACAGATAAGTATGCGTCAATGCTTACTGCTGTTCAGCGGCGGATTTCAGTCTATAGTCCGAGTTGCTACCTTACAGGAAGTAGTCATCGGTCATGAAGCCTCCACATTCCCACGCGTGTCGAAATTCTGGCGATGCTCTTGGCGGTGGCACCGGCGAAGGGGGGGGGGGGGGGTACACATGTAGACACTGCTATTGTGACTTCGCTGCCCTCCACGATGACTTTGAGGTAGAAATTGGCGCCTCGTGGCTAGTTCGTGTAGTTGAAGTTGGCGAGAGTGAGTGTCAGGTGGTGTGAGTGACGGTCGGTATCATGGCGTTTTTTATAGTCGAGCCAAAAATTAACTGACTCCACGCTTCACAAGGCTCAGTTTCGCTTTACCCACCCAGCCGCATCATCCCGGCATTGCAGTCTCCATGACAACTTCTGCGTGCCAAATCTGTTCGGACAACGGCGAGCTCGTCTCTAGCGTGTGTGGGAGGAGCTGCAGCGCCCAGGTCTGCCGCCAATGCATGGGTCGCCACGTCCAAGTGACGCTGCAACAGTTCTACCCCGGTGTGCTGCCTCGTGTGCGTTGCCCGGTCTGTCTAGTCGCGCTGCACTTTAGCCGGTGGGCGAGCCGCGTCCCAGTGGAGCTCAAGACGGAGCTGACGACCAAGTACAGCGAGCTGTGTCGCCAGGCATGTGCCGTCACGCCTCCGTGTTGCGACGATAAAGAGTACACACATCTCCCACCGTATGGCCCAGAGCAGGAGTCTGAGACGGAAGCTCCACTCAAGCTTCTACCGTCACTGGTTGCACAGTTCCTGAGTCTGTGCAGGCATTTCTGTCGTCACAAGGTCGAGCCTCGCGTAGTTTTGGACTACGCTTTCGATACATTCGGGGAGGAGAAAGCCCACGGCCTCGTGACCAACCAGACACTGCCGCGGATCCACGACCCGGAGCGGCGCGCCACGCTGCTCCTGTCACTGCTGTACCTGCGTCCGAATACGACGACGAGATGTTGCGGTACCAACTTCTGCTTCAACTGCAAGCGTCGCAATCACCACAGCACTTGCATCCAAGAGTTTGACGAGGACAATGATTTAGTACGCTGTCGAACGTGCCGCGTATTGATGCTGATGGCCGAGGGCTGCGATTCAGTGACAGTTGCGTCTGCGGGTTCAACATGAGCTGGTCGAAGGAGAGAGAACTTCGTCTGCAGCGTAAGAAGGGTCTCGTGCCTGTGGACATTTTCGACATCCCCTTGACCGACGACTGGCTTGCGTTCCGTGGCCGCCTGGCCCAAGTTATGGCGGACTTGCGGACGAAGTGGACGCACAAGTGGGTAGCTACAGTGCGTCCTCGGTTGCACCCGGTCTTTGTCGTGCACCTTTGGCGGTTCCGACTCCGCAAGATTCTTGCAACGCAGTTGAGCGCTGCGTGGGCAGCGAGGCGCGCGAAATGCGTTGCCCAGCATATTGAAGCAGTCAAAGGCGTTCTTCGGATAGCAATGGCAACTCACATTTGGCACAGACGGTTCAACAAGGCGTTGGCGGTCATGGGACCCGAGATGTACTGGAAGGCCTACCATCGCTGGCACCCAGAAGAACTCGAGGATGAGGAGGAAGACAGCATTTTTAGCATTGGATGCTTCTGAGTAGGTTTCGGAAACAATATACTAAGTAAGTAATTTATCTTAGATAAGCGATGAAGATTCATCATTTCCGGTTGGTTATAGCCCTATTGCAGCAATTGAGGAGGTCCAACGAGGGATAAATATTCGACCGAAATGTATTATAATACTTCAGTATTTACTTATATTGCTAATGCAAATATTGCATTATCACCACCTGGAAAAATGTCTTACGTTACCCTTCAATTGTCAAATTTCCATTGTGACACCTTGTCGCCAATGTCTCGCTCGGAGGAGCGCGAGTCGCGGCGCCACCGCAAGGACAAGAAGAGCGGCAAGAGCAAGAAGAAGCACAGCAGCAAGAAGCGCAGCCGCCACTACTCGTCCGACTCCTCCGGCAGCGAGTCCGACTCGCGCGCGGAGCGGCGCGCGCGCAAGAAGTCGACCAAGATGCTGTCGAGCCTGGGCTACTCGGACGAGACGAACCCGTTCGGGGACTCGAGCCTGAGCCAACCGTTCGTATGGGGCAAGAAGTACGAGGACCAGGGCGCGTCAAGCCGTCGGCGCGCGAGCTCAAGAAGCAGCAGCTGCGGCGCGTGGATGAGATCCGCAAGGCGCGCAAGCGGCGCGAGGAGCGCGAGGCCGAGCGCGAGGAGATGGAGCGCCTCAAGAGCGAGGAGCTGCGCCTCAAGGACGCGGAGCAGTACGAGGACTGGCAGCAGAAGGAGGAGCAGTTCCACCTCAAGCAGGCCAAGGTCCGCAGCCAGCTGCGCATCCGCGCGAACCGGGAGAAGCCCGTGGACCTGCTGGCCAAGAACTTGCTGCTGGTGTCGGCCAAGAGCGGCGAACAGGACGAGGACGAATTCTTCAAGAGGGAGATCGGCCGCATCAGGGTGGAACACAGGCGGCCCCACGCTATTGTGGAGGTGCTGTCCATGGACGAGCTGCAGGAGCTGCAGGAGGACGTGGGGACGTACGAGGAGCTGGAGCAGAGCGGCAACGGAGGACACAACGCCGAGTTCTGGAAGCTCATGAAGCTCGTGTGCGACGACAGGATCAGGCGCCTCAAGCGTTCGCAGAGCGAGGGGAGAGGGCCGAGGCGCGATCCACGACTCGGTGAACGAGACCATCGAGGAAATGCTGGACGGGAAGGACGCCGACGCGTTGAGGAAGCTGCAGGATGAAGTAAAGGAGACCATCGCCAGCGCCTCAAGCGGAGCTACCGGTGTGGATGTGGACTTTTGGGAGGAGGTCGCACAGCAGATTCGAGTGTACCAGGCCGCGCGCGCGGCTTACGGAGCTGCACGAAGAGATGCTCAGCAAGCTGGCCGACCTCATGGAGGAGCACGAGAGACGCTCGGCGGAGGAAGCAGCGGCGCGCGCGGCTGAAGACGAGATGCACGGAGAGGTGGACGAGAATGGACGTGACGCCGGCCGCGAAGCTCGCGAGATGGAGAAGTCGTTCGCGCGCAAGGGCCTCGACGAGGCGGAGGAGCGGCTCGACGCGTCCGAGGAGGTGGCGCTGGCCGACTCGAAGGCGACCCCGCGCTGGAGCGAGAAGTACCAGCCGCGCAAGCCGCGCTACTTCAACCGCGTCAAGACGGGCTACGACTGGAACAAGTACAACCAGACGCACTACGACCACGACAACCCGCCGCCCAAGGTCGTGCAGGGCTACAAGTTCAACCTGTTCTACCCGGACCTCATCGACAAGCAGACGGCGCCGCGCTTCTTCCTGGAGAAGTCCAACTCGGACGAGTTCTGCATCATTCGCTTCTCCGCGGGGCCACCCTACCAAGACATCGCCTTCAAGATCGTCAACCGCGAGTGGGAATACTCCCACAAGCGCGGCTTCAAGAGCGTCTTCGAGCGCGGCATCCTGCATCTCTATTTCAACTTCAAGCGCCACAGGTACCGGCGGTAGGCTGCGACGACACCTGGAAGCACGCTGCGGAAGACTTTGTTCACATGGATCAATCGATCTACATGCAGTAATACATGCTGCAACTAGGTATGTCGTTCCATGAACGAAGTCTACATCTCGTTGTGTGTATGAAAATCTTTGATGAATCTTTGTATTTGTTCAAGTTTGTTCGCTAACTATTTTTCTTTCCCTATATGAAAGCGGCCGCGTCGTCGGGCTCGCTATCCTATCGACATGTACACCACGCACCATACACCTTGCTTCGCTCCTCCGCGTCAGCTCAGCTCGGCTGACCTGTCCGTCGTGTTGTGGCTTAGAGCTCAATGCGCTTGCCGCCGCCGCCACTGCTGTTGCTCGCGTTGCTCATGGTATCGCTGGTCTGACGACTCTTGTAGCTGCTGCTGCGGTCGTACGACCCGCGACGAGAGCGACCGCGGTTGCCGCCGTTGTGGTGGTTGCCCGTGAGCGACTGGCGCAGAGAGGAATTCCTCACGGCGTCGTTGCTGTAGGACTCGCTGCGGTCGTACGAGCTACGCCGAGTGCGGCCGCCGTCCACGCTGCCGCTGAACGACTGCCGGAGCGACGAGTTGCGTCTGTTTTCTCCGTTGTTGAACGACTCGGAGCGGTCGTACGAGCTGCGCCTTGAGCGGCCCTTGGACTTGCCCGTGCCGTTCGCGTTCGACTGCTTGTTCATAGCAGGAGCCGCGCCCGTGAGCGACTGGCGCTGCTGCTGCTGCTTGGCGTCCTCGATCATGTCCACGCCGAGCGTCACGCTGAAGCTCACGCGGTCGTTGTTGTCCTCAGGCTCGCCCTCCATGACGATGCCCATGACCTTGCCAGGCGCCTCGATGGGGCCATCCTCGCCGGTCGGCTGACGAATGCCCGCGCTCTTCGAAGGAGCACTGGGCGCGGGGGGGCCAGACGAGGAACCCGTGCTGGACATGGACGAGGAGCGACGGTCGCGGCCCTTGATCACCTCCGCGAACGACAGGCGCTCGCCGAGAACCTCGGCCGTGGGGGAAGCCACGACGGCCGGCTCCTCTTCAGGGCCGGCAGTCGAGATCTCACGAATGTTCACCACACGCGTCGACTTGGAGCTCTCGTGCGACTTCTTGGTAGACAGCGAGTTGGCACGCTTGATGGGCGTGATCATGGACTGGGCCGACGACAGGCTGCTCTCCATGGGGAGCAGGCGGCTGCAGGGTCGACAGGGAAACACGCATGCCCACGCTCGGCTCCGACAGCTCGATGGCCTTGGACGGCGCGGCAATCGACTTGTTAGCCGCCGCCTTAGGCTGGGGCTGCTTTGAGGACAGCGCCAGCTTGGTCAGGCGGGGAACCTCCTCCCGGTGCTTGCGGCTGAGCTCGGGGTCCTGGCGCAGGATCAGACGAAGACGGGCGTTCGCCTTGGCCAGCGCCATGTTCTCGCCCTGGAGGTGCTCCGTGTGCTGCTTCAAGTGGTCCACGGTGTGACGGAGCGCCTGACGCTCGTTCAGAGCCTCGCTCAACGAGCTCTGCATCAGCGTGATCTTCTCCATGACACCAGCGTGCTGAGCCTTAAGGTTGCGGTGGCCGGTCTTGTAACGGGCCAGCTCGCTCTTGAGGGCCTCATTCTCGTCCTGCAGCTTCATGGCGCGCTGGTTCGCGGCCGCGAACGACGCACCGTTCACGTAGGCGCCACGCTCCATCACCTCCTTCTCCTTGCGGAGCTGCACGCCGAACGCCTTCAGGTTCGTGTTGGCCTCCTTGAGGGCGGCGTTCTCGCGACGCAGCTGGTCAATCACCAGGTCAGCGTCCTCGAGGGCCTCCTCGCTGCGCATGTGCACAGACGCACGGGTTCCGTGCTGCGCCTGCTGCTCCAGCTCGATACGCGCCTCGCGCTCCTGCTGGAGACGCTTCTTCAGCAGCTGAATCTGGTTCTCGAGCTTGGCGTCCTCCTTGGCCTGCTTCTGCAGCACCGAGAAGGCCTTGATCGCCAAGTGCATGCGCACCACGCTCTGCATCGTGCGGATAGCCTTCACCTTCACCAGGTACTTACGACGGGCAACGAACATCTTGCACATGTTCTGGATCTGGGTAGCGCGGTACTCCTCACGCATGCGCACAAGCAATTGCTGGGCGCGGTGGCGACGGACGTACTTCTGCACGCTGATGGCCGCCTTGCGCTGCTTCTTGTACTGGGTCTTGGCGCGGTGGCCACGGTACACCTTCTGGGCGACGATGGCCGCCTCCTTCACCTTCTGGAACATGGCCATGGCCATCCACTTCTTGGCGTAGCGCTGCAGCACGACAGCCGCGGCGTTGAACTTGCGCGTGCGCAGCTCCTCGAGCGACTCGAGAGCACCCTGGCGGAAGAACACACGCGTCTTACCGACCTGGTACTCGCTGTCCTTGCCGGGCATGAGCTGGGCGAGCAGCTCGCGGACAGCAGCAGCCGTCTTGGTCTCATCGGACGGGCTCTCGTCCGCAGTAGCAGTCAGCACAGCCAGAGCCGAGGGGGTGCCGTCGGCGGTCGTGGACGACGCCAGGCCGCGGAAGCGCTCCAGGAACATGGTCTGCAGCACACGGTTGGGGTACGCCATGCGGCTGATGCGCACGGCCTCCACCACACCGGCGCATTGCAACTGCTCGGTCACGCGCAGCTGGTTGAAGATCAGCGGACTCTTCTTGCCGTTGGGCTTGATGCAGCGAATGTAGTGCACGTTCGTGCGGCGAATGTCCTCCATGGGGCCGTTCAGCTGGCTCTTGAACTGTGTGCCGACCGTATCGGCGACGATCGAGTTCTTGCGCTTCATGGTAGGGCGGCCACGCGCGGCGTTAGCCGCAGTAGCGGCGCTCGTGCCGGGGATGCCCGTCATGGCGTCACCCACGTGCTCGTCGGGGAAGAGCTTCTTGAGGAACGGGGCCTTGGACTTCTTGATCAGCATGATCAGGTCGTTCTGCAGCGCGTCCGTGTTCTTGATGAGGAAACCGGTCGTGTCGTACTGCACGGGGCCGGCGTAGTGCTTGATCACGAACGCGTCGCGGGCAAAGCGCGGGCACTCGAAGCGGTCGTTGTCGCTGTAGTGGGCCTTGAGCTTGTTGGCGAAGGCGGCGTCGCTACCCTTGGGGCGCATGCACTCTTCGTTCAGCAGCGACAGCACACCGAAACGGCCTTCAAGCAGCGACAGGACGTTGACGTTGTCTGCAAACTCGATGCGCGTCCAGGGGATGCCCTCATCCTCGTACTCCTGCTGGATGGACTTGAACACGTCCTGCGTGAACTTCTGCTGCAGCTTCTCATTGGCGTAGTTGATGCACAGCTGCTCGAACGAGTTCTTCTCGAAGATCTCAAAGCCGAAGATATCCAGGATGCAAATCTTGTGAGCCACATCAGCGTGCGGGGCGCTCGTCGACATGTTGACGCGGTGGATCAGCCACGAGAACATGTGCGAGTACAGCGCAACGCCCAAGGCAGTACGCGCGCCCTCGGCCTGCGAGACGTTGAGCGGCACTTCGTACGTCTCCATGACGGCCGTCATCTCGCGCGTGCACAGCGCCGTGTGCAGCTGGTTGTCGTCGAACTCCATGAGCTGCGACACCAGCTCGCTCGCGCGCTGGTTCTCGGGCGTGCTCGTCAGCTGAGAGGCGTCATCGTTGCCGGGCATGGGCTCGAACTGCAGACGCGATAGGTGCAGGATGGCGGCCACGACCTTGAAGATGCTCATCTGGTCCTCCTTGGACACGCCCATGGTCTCAAGACACGACACAGTCTGCTGGAAGCGATCGGCGTCCCTCAAGCCGGCGCTGACGTCAACGCCATTGGCCAGATCCTCGTCGTGGGGCTTGATGAAGGGAAAGTCCTTGGCCTGCAAGCCCGTGACCTTGACGGCCGACGTCACCTCCTCGGGGCGGCCAGCAGCTGGTAGAAGATGTGGTAGTTGCGCTCGCCCAGACCTTGCAGCGACACGCGCGACTTCTCCAGCAGATACGTACGCGAGCGCGCGCCGATCAACTGGCCCAGCGCGTCGAACTGCAGCTCCGAGAACTTACCGAAGCGACTCGAGTTGTCATTGCGCGAGGTCTTGGCGTTACCGAAGGACTCCATCAGCGGGTTGGCGTCCAGCACGCGCTCGATGATGCTCGCCTCCTTGGCCTGCGCGTCCGAGGTGGACTGGCTGCCGGCGGACGCCAGGTGGGACATCAGGATCTTGGTCGTCTCCGTCTTACCGGCGCCAGACTCGCCACTGACCAGGATACTCTGGTCCTCTCCAAAGACGCGCATGTGTTGGAAGGCGCCAGCACTGGTGGCGTACACATGGGGCGGCAGCTCGCTGCGGTCGCGCTCCAGGTACTGCTCCTGCAGCTCCTTGGTGTAGATATCGAGCCAGGAGTACTGAGATAACGCAGATTATCGACATAATCGCACAAGATTGGTTAGAACTCAGGTTG
Organism: Phytophthora melonis; assembly: GCA_024211575.1. Taxonomy (NCBI): domain Eukaryota; phylum Oomycota; class Peronosporomycetes; order Peronosporales; family Peronosporaceae; genus Phytophthora; species Phytophthora melonis. The sequence goes on along the minus strand of JAMXKT010000083.1, from coordinate 156,155 downwards.
ACGTAAGTACGATGGAGAGGGGGGATGAGCCACGTACGGGGTTCACAGCAATGCAAATGGCGCCCGTGTATGTGTAAGGGATTTGGCGCAGGAAGCGGTGCTTGAGGTTGAACAGGATGGCCGGCTCGTGCAGGTAGTTAAGGCTCACCATGTCGGCGCAGCCGTCCGGGTTCGTCAGCGCGTTCTGCAGCAGCATCGTCGACTTCTACGCTCGCATGAAGGCGGTAGATCGCATCCCATCATCCAGTCAGAGATCAATGGCTACCGAGTTGTCTAATGGATGGACGTACATCAATCTTGCGGATGGAGCCCGCCTCCGGGTGCTTGGGCGCGTTCTCCTCGGCCTCGTCGCCCTCGATCACCACCTCGACGGTGGTCTCGCTCACAACGTGGCCCTTGGTGATGCTGGCCTCCACCCATGCCACCTCCGGGTCGGGCACGTAGATCTGTTCAAGAAGATTCGTCATCAGCCAACGGCCAGCGCTAAATGAGGAGCTCCGTCCGCGTCCATACCTTAGTCTGCTCGCCCTCCATAGTGGCGGACTACTGTAGCACAGCGAAGGCTTAGGGTCGGTCGGTCGGTGGGGTGCGTGTATGTGCAGTGATGGCCGGCCTCGCTCTCGCTTCTCTCTCTCGTGTCTATGCCGGGCCGCGCGCTCTCCGTCGTCCTCCCCGCAAAAGTAGCTATGGCGCCGAGGATTGCAAACGCGCAGCGGGCGGGCGGGCAGGCGCCTTCCCTAGGCCCGCCCTCTGTAGGAGCGCTCTCTCCAGAGAAGGTTGGACCCCGAAAGCCGATCGCCTTCGGCTTTCGCAGGCCCATCCTGGTCTGCCCCGTCTGCCCCCGTCCTGGTTTCACTTGACGTTTGTATGTGGATGCAAAACACGGTGCGGTTTTGGCGCCCGAAGCGGCCCTGTTCGAGTGTCAAAGGCGGTGCAAACGCGCCCACTTCAAGGAACCAGGATCGCGGTTGGCGTGGCGCACACAAAGGAAGCCATCTGAGGCGGCCAGCTGGCGGGGATGTGCCCGCAATAGCGACAAGCAGAAACGAGCGCGAAACCGACGGACGCGCGCAATGGCCCGCTCGCGCGGACGGCCGAGGCTTGCCAGGATGCGGCGGCGTTGATATACTGTACGGGTAGAATATATGGTCTCTTTGCCCACGCTCGGTGTATGGCGGCCTTGGGCGCTTGAAGTTGTCCTCGCCCTCAAATCAGGCTCGCGCTGGCTGCGGCGCCGAGGCTGACGAGTCAGCTGGCTGCAACATGCAGGTACCTCGAGCCGAGACCACGAGTATGTTCGTAAGACAGTCTGCAGGCAAGGCGAGCGCAAGCAGCGGCGCCTTGCACTGCTGCTCGCAACCTGACCTGACCTGTACTTGCACTTGCAGTGTCCGTTTGGGCGGTCGCTTCAAAGAAGCGCTGAGGACGGGCAATTTTCCCGGCCGGCCCATTATTGTCACAACGCGCTGATTGCAACTGAGTCAGCGCGGTTCTCCTCCTCCTTCCGCGCGATCCGCTTCAGCTGTAGCCGCGCATTGAAGACGCCTCGGCCCATGAAGGCGCACAGCTGCAGGATCGGGAAGGGAGCAAGCTGCCGAGCGCCCCCAGCGTGACGGCCGTGGCCTCAAGCGTCGGAACATTCTCGAACAAACCGCGCATAGCGCGGAGCGGCCCGCCTCGGTCTTGGCCTTGCGGCTGCGCGAACGAAGCGTATCCATTGTTGCCGTGCAAAGCCCGCGCGAGATGGCTACCGCTGCGGCAACAGAGAGCGGCCGGCCGCAGCGGTGGTCGACACCCGTCGACACCTTCGAGCTCCGCGCGGGCTCCAAGCGCTGGAGGAGCTCCGGGCTCCAGGTGGCCGGAGCTTCCCGCCGGCGCGAGCTTCGGCAGTCGCGCCGCCCCGAAAACCCACGTCAGTTCGTATCCCAGCCTGCGTGCTGTTTCAAATGAGTCGAGCCCCCGCTGTTTCGGATTAATCGCTACGTGGCAGAGCTCTCGATTTCTCACACCGACAGCTGAGGCTGGACACTTGAAGCGGGCGGCGCCGGTGCGCCGTGTTCGGGGAGGGAGGGGCTGGGCTGCACCACAGCAGCAGCAGCAGGAAGGAATTGCTGGCTGGCAGCGGTCTCCAAAGGGCCACGCTTGCTCGGAGCACCGCCACCTGGGGTCACACGCAGCCTGCTCCGGCCCCAGGCAGGTGCTGCTTCGACCTTGGGGAGCTCTCTCTTGAGCCCGGCGGTTTGGACCCTTCCGCCCAGAGAGCGTCCAAGCGCTCACAGACTCAAGTTGGCGATCTCGTTCGCGACGTCCGGCAGCTCCAGAGGAGACCTCAAGGCCAATTTTTGCTTTGCAAAAATTGCCTCGAAACGGGAATTTGCTGCTGCGACGTGTGCAGCCTGCAGATGACCTCGATGAGCATGCACCCGCAGGCAGCGCGATGCTCATGCCCGCTCTGCAGGGCCAAGGTGTGTGACTCACCCACCCCATGAAGCGCGACGCGATCAGCTGAAACCGCGAGGCCGTTTTGCCGAGAGAAGCATATCATCTCGGCATTGTCGTCCCCGCTTTTTCAAACCGAGAACCTCGTTGCCGACGCCAAGATCATCACGAGTGCGGTGCGAGTCTCTGCAACGGCCGAGCGCTGCGCGTGCCGCAGCCAGCCATTCGCACCGTTTCGCGGGTGAAGCGCCGCAGGATGCTCGCGATCATCGCGTGGCCAACGTGGCGGAGCTCCTCCCAGGAAACGGCCGAATCATATCGCACAGCGGCTTCTTCAGCTCCGTCGCAGGCGAGAATCTCGCCTCCGCGACATCCTTTGCTGCGAGAACACTGCTAGACAATGTAATATTTGCAGGGCGGCCCTCCTCCTCTCTGCCGGCGTGCGGTGCCTGCGAGTCATTGCTCGGTTTCGCGTTTGTGGCGACCAACGTTTGGGCGACGCGCTGGGCCAAAACACCATCGGAACTCCCAGGCTACAGTCGATAGTCCAGCCCAACGTAGCCAAGCGCCATGTGTCTGATGCAACCGATATTACAGTTGGTCGTGCTAGTGCGTATTGCACTCCGAGTGCCACGACAACTTCCCTCTACAGCAAATTTGAATAACCCCGGCAGTCCATCACTGAGATTGTGATGGACCTCTCCACCAAGAACGCCGCATTGGCGCCTCGCCCCGTGACCAGCACGCCGTCGAGCAGTGCTCGGCGATCGCAACGCATTTCGATTGTGCTCCGAATAGATCGCTGTACACCCAAATAGTGGTCCATGTACACCATAAATCTAATACCTTTCTAAAAGCATATTGCAGACTTACCTCTATCCCCATATATCTGTGTTCTTTCCACAACGTATTCGTTCACTATTTCTTGATCCCTCCACTACTTCATACAGTGTTTATGCGATAACACAAAGCGGTGCCATCGCATCGCAGCTCCTTCAGGCTCCTGGCTCAACTCGGCTCCGTGCATGCCGAGCTGCCTCTAGCGCTGGACAGTCCAACGACCGACGCTACTGTACCGCCCTGCACCTGCATTGCCTGGCCGACCTGCTCGCCTGAACGATGCTGCTGCGTCCGCATCTCAGCCGCTGGCTGCAAGCCACCGTGTATCTGCGCGTGCACCGCTGGACGGACTGGGCGCTGCTGGCCGGTGCGTTAGTGTTCTACGGCCTCGTGACGCGGCTCATGACACTCTCCGTGGTGCTGGACAAGTGGGCCAACGCCTGGCAGCAGACGTGGTGGGTGGCACTGCTCGGGCTGCTGCTGGGCGCAATGGAGGATCTCTGCGTGTGCGTCGTCATGCTCGCGCTGCTCTGGACCTTCGACTACCTCACGCTCAAGTCCCCGGCTGAGCGGCACAGACTGGCGCGTCGACGCAGAGAGAAGCAGAAGGCCCTGGCTGCTGAGAAGGCGGATGTGGAGCAGGGAGTGCAGGCTGACGACGACGAGACGGACGCCCCGCGTGGATGGAAGCGGTGGTGCTCACGGAACAGTTCGGTCGACTGGCAGTGTACACGCTCGTGTTCCTCGTTGCGACGGGGGTCTGTGCTTGGACTCAGTCTTCCTGCGGGGCCGCAAGATGCGCTTCTCCGCGGACTTTGTGGCCATGTACTTCCGCGAGTGGGACGCCGCGGGCGAGCTGGAGATCGACGCGACCGAGTGGATAGTGCTCTTCTGGACGGTGTTGTTCACTATGCTGCTGTCTGTGTTCGTGGGGCTGCTGGGCGCGTGCTGGGTCAACCTCATGGACTGGGATGTGCTGCGATTCGTGCATCGCAGCGGGTTGTATCAACAGTGTGTGGCTCTTGGCGCCGCGGAGAGCGACTACGAGCGCCTGCATGACGGCAAAGAGGACGACGAGGAATCCGATAGCTCTGAAGAATCGGAGGAAAGCGACGACGACGATGACGACGACTGCTCATGTGTGCGCAACGCTTCGTGTCGGTTGACACCGCGAGTCGTGCTCGTTCTTCTCATCGTTGCGTTCTTTTTCACTACGTTCTCTTTGGCCAAGATGCTGCCGACTGTAGTGGGGCTGATCGCGCTTAACCCAGTGCTCAGCGAGCCCTTGCGACTAGGTGCTGGAGTGCAGTTCGTAGCGGAGAGGGATTCAAGCAGCATCAGCTCGAGGCCATTCAGCGAGTTCATTGAGCGCGAGACGGAGCTCTCCCAGATTTTCGATGAGAACTCGCTGTACCGGCGAACGTTGGCCTTCGACGGTCCGCTGGCCTTTGACATAAAAGTTGGACGAGAGGAGCGGCCCAATGTGCTGCTGCTGGTTATGGAGTCTTTCCGAATGCAAGACTCGCGCTTCCTCCTAGACAGTGTGCTCGAAGGAGAGGTGGAGGCAGCTACTGCGTCGTTGCTCCCACCCAATGTGACGCTCACGCCAAACTTCGATCGGTGGGCGTCACGTGGTGTGGCGATGCGGAACCTCTGGTCCACCTGGCGGACAAGCCGCTCGATTGAGACCTTGCTATTCGGTCAGATGCCCTACGATAGTGTGACGGAGACGGGTACAACATCAGGACGCCTGGATACCAACCTCACGGGCTTGCCGCAGTTATTCAAGGCCAAGGGCTACGACACGATCTTCACAACGGGGACGCGCACGGACTACGACTACTGGGATACGTTCTTGCCTGCGCATGGCTTCGACACTGTGCTAGACCGATGGGGGCTGGTGGACATCGTCGAGAATGAGCTGAAGCTCGACAACTGGTCCGAAGGCAACCACATGCTCACGTACTGGGGTATTCACGACGATCTGTCATACACTGCGCTCTCGCACATTATTCGCACCCGGCAATTCGCCCAGAACGTCGCCAAGCAGCAAGCAGAGCGGGATGCAGCCGCTGCCAAGATGAAGACGCCTAGCAACGTGACAGAGAAACCGCTCCCAGTCACCACCGCATCGACAAATCCGTGGTTTGCTACGCACTACACGATTTCGAGCCACGTGCCTTTCCACGAACGCCCAGACTGGTTCTTCCGCTATGTGGCCGAGCATCGAGAAGAGATGGACCAGTTTGAGCCGCTGTACAAGGGCCATGAACATGAAGAGCTGATTCGTGACTACGTCCAGATGAGGTATTTCTCAGATATGGTGTTCGGTCGATTCATGGAGCAGCTGGAGAGGGACAACGTGCTGAAGGACACCATTGTAGTGGTGGTTGGGGACCACGGCCAAGCACCAGAGCTCGGTAGTGCAACACCCGAGCAGGACCAGATCGCGTCGTCTCGAGTTGCTGGCGCGATTATAGCGGAAGGCCGGATCAAAGCACCCGTGGTGATTGACGACGCGGCCTCGCAGTCCGACATGCTCAACACACTGGCCGACATCGTGGGGTTACCCGTGGGGGGTCTGTTGCAGACCAGCATCGGCCGCTCACTGAAGCGCGTGCCGCCCGAAGGCGTCGGCAAGCGAGTGGCCTTTAGTAACAATCCGGCCACGAACCTCGCGGCGGTGGTGGGCGACATCCGCCTCCATTTCTTCGCCGATGGATCGGACGCAGTGCGTGCGTATCATACACAGCGTGATCCGCGACAAGAGCACGATCTTATGGGCGAGCTCTCGGATGAGCGCGTGCGCGAGTTGCTGCAGATCTGCGCCGACGGCCGTGCACTGAACGCGTACTTTAAGCACCGTTGGGACCACAACTGCTTGCTACAGCCAATCTGCGGGCGCCTGCGGCAAAGTGATGTATGATACACGCTAGACTGTCCTTTCACCAGGGCTAAATAGATTGATCGATTCATAGGTGTACTTCGAAGTAACTCGTAAGCAGTTTTTTTAGCCAAAGTACAGGAGCTTGCGGGTGCCCTGGTGTCGTTGGCCATCATATTACACCAAAACTAGTACAGCCTGAGTGACACATCAGATACCGGTATATATTACTGAGATAGCAAGTGTACCGTAGGTATGCTGCTGGCGCAGCCGGCAGGGGATTAATTCGGTGTCGCATGAAGCCGTGCGTGTCGTGCTCGAAAAAAGTGTCGCTTGATTATGATATTTGTATTGAATACACTTAACTGAGAATCTTGTTTATATATCGCTACCCGCATAAGTAATATGTATACTTAATGGAAGTGTAAGTGTCGTCTCCGGGCGTCAATCTTCTCAATCCGGATCCGTCATTCCAGAGGAAATCAGCAATGTTGCTTCTGCCGAAATGGTGCTGGATGAAACGCCGGAGCAGCGTCGCCGTCGCCTTGACGCTGCAAATGCGCGCGCGCGGGCAAGGCGTGCCGCGATAGTGTTGGATGAAACGCCGGCTGCGCCAGCAGGTAGCACCGTAATGTATGCTGCTGGCGCAGCAAACGCATGCGTTAAGTATCCATCATATATGACATATGATGAAAGTAAACTTATTAATAACACTTATCTGAATAATTACCTAGTCAGTCTCTGTCAACGAAGAAGCATCAATCGTATCATTAATTTTCGTTTCATTCGAATCATTTCCAGTTCTCAGGTCCACAGACGCAGCAACACCAGGGTGAACTTACAGCGCCAAGGTAAGAATAGACGTTTGCTTGGGATGGCATTGCTGCAACTTCTAACTTGCTTGTATTTGGTTATTAACAGCGCGAAGGCAAGAAAACAAATTCATATTATCGTGAGTGTGTTTGAATGCAAGCACAGCGCTGGCGACTGGTGCGCCGCAAGTGCGGCGCGCCTAAGTTGTGTGCGCTGTGCGTTTATCTGTTTTGTTTTATATTTGCGATCTCAGCCCCCGCGAAGCCCTAGTTCTGGCGGCCTTATCGACCCTCCATTTTTTTAGTGCGCTGAAGCCAAAGTGGCACACATTGTACTAAGTTTTGTATACCAGGATCAAAATGGGATGTGCTAGGTATCTATAATAGAGGCCCCTGTGTGTACCACATGTATTTGATGTGTGCACCACATGTGTTTGCGACTCAAATTAGTATAACGTTTTTGGCAGTACAAAATTAGTAGTTTAGAGTACTTACTGAAATGGGGTAGCTCCAGTTTGAGGCATGCACCGCATCAAGGCTGTGTCGGCAGTCGTTATACCTTCCGACTACAAAATACAAAGCAATTGGACACTAGGCCTTCACATTCGGAGAGGAGACGTACTTCATAAAGTTTGAATTGCTGTGGTATATGCAGTAGAGCATTGTGTGTCGATAGAATGGTGTGTATGGCGGACGCCCCCGGAGCGGGCTCCAAAGTTTCGCACTAGCGTCTGTAAAGTTGCACAGACTGCCAAGTTCGAATGTGCTGCGAGTGCCTATTATTTATGCAACCGGGTTTTAATTTAGTAGAGGCACCGATAAATGAAATCACAGCCAAAAAACGTAGAAGTGGGTTTGTTGCCCAGATTTCTATCAATTTCTATCAATGTTATAGGGATACCGTTTATCAAAATGACGCAGTGAAACTCCGTATCAAGCTGGATGCGTACCTTTTGAAGCACATATGATGCATGTTGCGCATGCGCTCACCCATAAACACGTTTCATCCGCCGACAAGGCCGTACAATTGCCCTCGCACGATTCAACTTCTTGAGATTTATTTTACGTGATTTTAAAATTCGGTGAACGGTATGAGAGCTCACTGTTCGGCGGGTGCCGAAAAGACGTGCGTTGTAGCACGAAAAAAGGTTGATACCCCACTACGTGTTTTTGGATATCGTTTTCAATAAAACCCGGGGATTCTAAAAGCCTCTGTTATCCCTCTTGCCCCTAATAAAGTGCAATTCAACAACAACCACCAAAGACAGCGTAATAGACAGTGTGCTAGGGTTGCGCGCCCAGACCCCCGTGCAATAGAAACCTGTGGCTAACGGGGCTGTTCAATAAAGTGCTTGGCGTAAGGCTCACCACACCAATTTTTGACCTATTTTGTGGCAATTTGTGTAATTATGAAAAGTGAGTCACGGAGGCAGTAACATTGTCAGAGATGTTAGTACCCAATAGTGTTACATGTAATGGACCACTTAAGGGTGGCAATTGTCCATTCTGAACGGTCCGTAATTATAGATAAACCGCTGCAATGCACCTTAACAGGCGTCGCCTCAGCCTATGTACCCAAAGGGTGTTTTCCCGAGAAAGCGCAAAACTAGGTTCATAGAAACAGAGCCAGCTACGAAAAAGCCTATATTGCTCGAAAGAACAAACTACATGTAGAGAAAGTTATTAGTGGTGCTTCGATATCCGAAATGTAGATGTCTTTTCAGCGTAAATTACAGAGGGTATCGTAAGTTGTCGATAAGCTATTTTGGGCAATCACGGTTGACAAGCTGTAGCCTTCCCACAGGCTTTGGCTGCTCTCTCTTTGCGGTAAAATTCAAAGTGCCGTTAGTAGAAGTATACACCCACGTTGTAAGCAGTGAGAGATTTACAGGGCAGCAGCAGAGCAGCAGGTAATTTATAAAAATTTAATTTAAAAATTATCCCATCAAAATTTGCTATTAAGTACAATTTTTTAAATAAATATTATTTTTTATACTCGAAAGTAGGTAGAATTCATTGCGACCCTTCACGCGCTAAGTGCATGATTGCGTTTGAGTATGGCGCATTTTGCCGTAGATCGTTTTAGGATGAAGGAGTACCGGTATGAACGCCAGCCTTCGTAGTTACGCTATCTAGATACATGCAAGCGCATTACCCAAGCTTCGGAAGCATTGTGCAAATATTGACAAAACGAATATATTGACTTCTCGAGCGTGTTGTACATTGGCTGAGGCGACGCCTGTTAATTTAATTGTAACAATAACTAATAGAACAGGCCATTTTTTTAATAATGTTTGATGCGACTTTAGTTAAACCACAAAAAAATTGTAATAACTTTATCGGATAAACTAAAATTATGAGTATGGCGTGTTGCTATCAACCACAGCACTAGCGCTTAGCGACCATTCTGTTTATGCCTATGAATCACCTAGACCGATCGTATGCTACGATCAGGAACTATAAACCCGAAGTTATGGCTCCCTAAAGGGCCATGTTTACCAAAACAGAATAGATTTGCCCTTATTCTAAAGTTAATTGATTTTTTTTAGTTAAGGATGGGGTGTTGGCCTACAAAAAGGCAGTTATCGGTACCATTCACCCCTTTAAATTTGGCCCAAGCAAATAAGTATTAGGCCCTGAAAAATGAGTACAGTTGCTAGGGATTATTAGGACCACTCCAGTTCTGAAACTGCAAGTATTAAACGGGACCGACCCTGTCCCAATTTGACCGCTCAGCGTAGATCCTCCCATGCCGAATATTTTATAGGCAGAAATGTTTTCAGGGGGCTAATAGTTTCTGTGAGATTAATGTACCTATCGATAGAATTCTAACAACAATAAGATTCTACCTATCGATAGAAATCTTATTGCTGTTAGAAACCTAAGTTGTGATGCGGAAACATGTAGTAGTCTGTCGAGGTACTCAGACAAAAGTCTGCTGCGTCGCCAATCCAGGAGCTTCTACTGCATTCCTGAGTATTAACATTCATGATCCATCATAAATTGTAAGAAAAAAGCAAGGCAATAGGAACTTCAACCTGTTGTAATTTGGTCGTTTGCTTGAATTGCTCGGCGCTGGATCCGTCAAGGAAAGTACTGCGCGGTCGTGCTTGGGGTTAGCTGCAGCTACACGACCCTCGGTCAGAGTTAGCATTTAAAAAGTGTCTACTGTTAGCTCTTGGCGTGCTGACGTTTTTTTTAGTTTACAAATGAAGTTCGAGACTGTAATTTTTCCAACGTTGGAGCGTTCGATTTTATTGTAGAATGCTCTTACTAAAGTATGTGTTTCTTATTTTATAAATTTCTGTTCAATTGCAGTGCATATGAATGTAGAAATACACATACGTTGCAGCGGGGCTGCCGTAGCTTTAGCGTCAGAGGAAGACGTAACAGACTCACAGAGTCGCGGCTAAAGATAGCCCGTTCTAATACCAGAACGCACGAGTCCGTACTCCCTACGGACTCCAAGAGTCAACCCTTAACTCTTAGCTGTGAATCTTCAAACTGAATGTATTTCTCTTATCGCGGCAGAGCCGCCCTCGGTGTAAATGTATCTGGTTCACTATCTAGCATAGTGAACCCTAGTCATATGCATAATCTGTGGCTCTGAAGCCATGTACTGATTCTCCTACTGAAATAGGTTAGACAGTGTGCACCACACAAGCCTGTGTGTGCCACACTTCGTAACCCTTCGGGTAACATTCGTGTAACCCCGTTACACCCTCCCCCACCAAACCGTGGACACGGGTGTTCACGCTTAACGGTCAACGACCGGGTCTTGTTCCGTCAAGCCTCCTTCTCGAACGAGTCAATCCACATCGTGTGGACGTCTCTGAGAACTTCTCGGCGCAACGCGCCCTTACATGACTTCAAGTTATAACGCCTTTTGGTCTTTCGACCGCAGGAACTCTTTCACAAGGTCCGCCTCGGAGCCTCGCTCCTCTCGCGCTTCGGCACCTCGTGCCTGCGAACTCCCAAGCCCCCAGCGCAGGTGCGCACACCGACCGCGCCTCCCAGGCTCTCGGTCTCCCAGTACTTCGCGGCGCAACGCCTCAAGCAACGCTCGCGGCGAGCACGCCCCAGCTCCCCTCGAGCACCAGCCCATCCGACCATGGACCTCAAAGATCTCTTCGGAGATGAGGAGGAGGGCGAGGTGGACTACAGCGAGTCCGATGTCGGCTCTCCGAGCCATGAGGGTGAAGCAGCGTCCCCACAACGCTCCCCGAACCGCCGCGACGCTTCGCCCACGTCGCCGGCACCACGCGTGGGTGGCACGTTGGCCACAGTTGGCTCGTCGAGCTCCCGCGCGCGATCGTCTCCTGCGCGCTCGTCGAGCCATCCCCTACTGAGCGCACTGCGCCGTCGAGGAGGAGCCGCGGCCACCGCTGCGCACTCCAAATCCGTTCCCTTAACGCTCTTCCGGGCTCCGCGAGCTGCGCGAGCTCACCGAGTCACGGTACTCTCCGCCTCGTGCGGGGAAGTGCCCTTGGGCCCCGTCATCTCCAACCCTTTGGACGAGGCTCAATCCGAGCAGGTTGCGGCGCAGCTGGCCTCCATGCGCTCCCAGCGCCCCGAGTTGCGGCCCCTGCTGAACCCCAGCCCCGCCGAGTACGGCTTTCGGCCTCGTGACCCCGCGGAGGCATGCCGGCAGGCGTTCCAACCGACGCTGGCTCAGCATGTCATTGGGCCTGCGGCCCGTACTCCGGAGGAGATCGCTCTCAGAACGTCTCTACGACAGCGGCTCTTGACTCCACAGTCTACGACTGTCTCCGAGTACCGTGAGCGGTTGCGCCTGCAAGGCAAGGGTTTGTCCGTGCCCGCAATACGGACGTACCCTGTGGTGCTCAGCCCGGGCGAAAGCCTGACCGAACACGAGGCTCAGTTCGAGAACTGGGCTGAGAAGAAGAAGAAGCTTAGCTCCTTGGATGCTCTTCGAGCTAGCTTCAGCGAAGTGGATGTTCGTATCGAACGCAAACTCCGCTTCGACTTTGCGAAGGTCCGAGCCAAACGTAGCCTCTCGGCCAACGCTCAGCCGCAGACTCACTCTAGCGCGACGCGCTTCGCTCCTTTGAGCCCTCCAGTCGCTCCGGCCCGTGAGGGCGTGAGCGCTGTGGCTCAGGGCCAACCCCGGAGCAATGTGGCTGACCCAGCAGCTCCCAACCTATTGTCGGGAAGCGCGGGACGGCCGGCATGCCGGCCTCGAGCCCACGGGGCGCTGGTGATCAAGCCGATCAAAAGCGTCCACGACGTCTGGGCAGTCTTGGCGAAGGGACACCTCAAACTCCCATGAGTTCTCTGAGTGTGGGTACCCTCGCCACTTTACCAGATACTGGTTTTGACCCCGGCACCGCCGCTTCGCCAGCAGGCGCTCCACATGGTAGTGAAGGTTCCCTTGCTCATCGAGCAGCGCCGGTGGAGGACGCACCAAGCCGCCTCGCGACGTTTGATGAGCTGTTCGAGGTTCAGCAACAGACGACTCGCCTTCGGGACCATGTCCAGGATGTCGATGCGCGTCTCGCGCGTACTGCCACGGAGCTCGAAGAGCTTGCTCGGGACTTGAGCTGGGTTCAAGTGCCTCGCGAGGTCTGGGACCGGCTCCGACACTTGGAGAGCTGGGTGCAGTATTATGGCGATCGCGACGATCGTCGTAGCCAGGAGCTCTCCGAGCTTCGGCGTCAGCAGGCTGCATTGCAGGGTCAGATTGACCTTCTGGCCCGCATGCAGGGCCCGCCCGCTGCGCCTCCTGCGCCGGTGGCCCCTGTGCCTGCGGCACCTCCGACTCCGACTCTGTCCTCAGGGCTCGCGGCACCGCCGATGCCGAGCCTTCCGCCTGTGCCTGCAGTGCCTGCGATGATGGTCGCGTCTGTGACGCCTGCGACTGCGTCCTCGACGCTCGCGACCTCCGCGCCTGCGACCTCGTCGCCCTCGGTGCCTCCATCTGCACCTGCGTCGGGTCATGGTACGGCTTGAGCAAGCCCACGTAGAAGACGGGGTGCGTCCGCATCTTCTTCGGAAGATTGAGCGTGTACGCAAGGCCCTTCCTGGCCACGACCTTGAAAGGTCCAATGAAGCGCGGGCGCAACTTCGTCTTGAAGACAGCGGACACTGCATGTGTAGGTAGGTTCTTAGCGTTTAGCAATACCAGGTCCCCGACCTCATAACTGTCAACATTTCCTCTGCCTTTAGCATCCGCATGTTCCTTTTGCTTGTCTGGGCTCTCAGCCATTGCGTCACGCACGTGTCGTAAGACACTCAAGCGCGTCGACAAGAAAGTGTCAACCTGTTTACGAACAGTAGCCGGGCTGACATCAGCTAGCCGATCAGCTAAATCGGCTTCCCCTCCCCCACCAAGCCCGAGGCCACCACGTGGCGGCGTCAGCGGGACGCGGGGATGAGACAAGCTGTTCACGTAGAACGGCGTGTAGCCGGTCGAGGCATGCACGGCGTTGTTCAACGCAAACTCAACGAGTGGCAGCATAGCGCTCCAACGCTTCGGTGTCTCAGCGCAAATGCTGCGGAGCACGTCTTCGACGACGCGATTCACTCGCTCCGTCTGACCATCGGTCTGCGGGTGATCCGCCGTGGACATGTCCAGCTTGGTGCCAAGCACCGCAAAGACCGCGCTCCAGAAGTTGCCCGTGATGCGGGGGTCTCGCTCCGAGACAATCGAATCCGGGAGTCCGTGTTGTCGAAACACTCGATCCAAGAACAGCGTTGCTGTACCCTTACCATCGATGGTATCCGGCACAGCCGCAAGGTGAGCCATCTTGCTCAGTCGGTCTACAAAGACCACGACTCCAGTGTTGCCCGCCGCATCCGCCGGCAGGCCAAACACAAAGTCCATACTCATGGATTGCCAACAGCCCGAAGGGACAGGCAAGCTTGCCAGCGGGGCTGCAGCATGTGGTGACGACTTCACTCGTTGACACGCCTCGCACGCGCGCACATAAGTGCTCGTCCACTTGTACATCTTTGGCCACCAGTAGTGGGTGCTCACCGAGCTGTAGGTCTTCTCACGGCCAAGATGGCCAGCCACCGGTGTGTCGTGGGCCTCATACAGGATACGATACTTCAGGTCCTCATCATGAGGAATGACCACGCGTGGCGTGTCCTCAGAGCCAGTGCTGTAGAACAGCAGGCCACCATCGAGGGTGTAGCGATGCAAACGCGCGCGCACTCGCGCCTACAATTCAATGTCCGAGTCTTGAAACTCCTTGCTCCCGAGAGCCTTCAGCAACGCGACACAAGTGTCATCCTTGGCATAAGCCGTTCGGATCAGATCCGGTAATGACGAAGTCACGGTCGTTACATGAGCCAGCTCATAATCCGGCCTGCGCGACAGCGCGTCCGCGAGGACATTCTGCCTGCCAGGCTTGTACTTCACCTCGAAGTTGTACTCCGCGAAGAAGGACAGCCAACGGGCCATCCTTTGCGAGAGATGAGGCGACTGAGTCGCAGTGCGTAACGACGCGTGATCCGTGTAAATCACGAACGGCTGAGAGCCCAACAGGTGAACCCTGAACTTGACGAGCGCATACTTCATCGCAAGTAGCTCTTTGTCATGGACAGGATAGTTCTTCTCAGCAGCCTTCAGCTGACGAGATTCGAACGCCACCACGCGCTCGCGCCCCTCGGCGTCTGCTTGTAGCAGGGCACAGCCGATGGCAAAGTCCGAGGCGTCACAGACGACACTAAACGGACGAGCGGGGTCTGGCAAAGCCAGAATAGGCGCATGAAGGAGACTATCCTTAATTGCCGCAAACGCATCTTGATGCTCGGTGTTCCAACACCACTCCGCGTCCTTCTTCAGGAGATTGGAGAGTGGCCGAGCCATCTCAGCGTAATTCTCGCTGTACTTGTGCAAGTAATTGGCCAAGCCAAGCCACTTGCGAAGATCCTTCTGGTTCTGGGGAACCGGCCAGTCAACAATGGCCTTGACCTTGACCGGGTCGGCCCTCAGGCCACGCTTCCCGATGAAGCACCCTAAGAAGGGAATCTCTTCTGCTCCGAAGATGCATTTGTCAATGTTGGCATACAACTTGTTTTGACGCATGCACTCGAGCACAGCACGCAGGTGCTCGACATGGTTCTCCATATCAGTCTTCCCGTGCTCCGCACGACTGTGGACACAGATGTCATCGAAGTACGTCTGCGCGTACGCCCGATGGGGCCGGAAGAGCTGCGTCACAAGACGATTGAACGTCGCTGGCGCGTTCGAAAGCCCTTGGGGCATCACCAACCACTCCCAGAGCATGCCGCTCGGAGTACTCACCGCAGTGAGAGGGATGTCGCTCGTTCTCATGAGCAATTGGTAGTAGCCATCGACCAAGTCGAGCGCACTGTACATCGTACATCCTGCCATGTTGTTCTGAAGAACGTCCTTCCGAGGAATCGGCGTCTGCGCCGGAATGGTGGCGGCATTCAGCTTGTTGAAAGCATGCACAATACGCCACTTGCCATTCGGCTTTCTGACACAGAACGTCGGCGTGGAGTGAGGAGACTTACTCTCACGCACCATGCCCGCCTCGTGCTTCGCACGGAAGAACGCGTCAATGACGTCACACTGCTCCTTCGGCAGAGGCCACTGCCTCGTCACGCAGTACTTCGTTCCCGGAACGAGATCAATCTCATGCCGGACACCTCGATCCGGAGGTAGCCCCGAGGGCGGTTCCTTCGAGACCACGTCTTGATAATCCTTCACCACGTGATACAAGGGGATCCGACGGATCCTTCAGGATCGCCGATCCGCTTCGCGCATTCAGCGCCTTCTTAGTGTCCTCCAGGACAGCTTCATCCAGAAGCGAGGACGAGTTCAACTCTTCTTCAGGTCGTATGACCACCACCTCCGCCAAGTCTCCAGCCTTCAAGGCGTCGCCCAACTCGGCCAAGGACATCTCGTCCAGCTCCAGGAGAGCAGATAGTGAGGGCAAGTCGGTGAGACTGACGTCTCCGTCGACGTCGCCCGTCACTCCATTCACGAGTGTGTAGAGCTGCTCGCTCTTGTGTAGAGCCTCACCGCTCGGCACACCCTTCTCGACTCGTGAGACCGCAGACACCTTGCGTCGCGCCGCCAGCGCTTTGCGGCGCTGCCGCCTCTTCATGGACACTGTCCGCCCAGAAGAGCTCCGTGATTTCGCGTGCTTCTTGACGCCAGGTGTCACCACCTCATTCAGCTACCAGTGTCTTGATCGACACTCAGCGAAGGACTGCACGACCCGCAGCCTCCACTCAGTGGATTACGTGCCACTCCACGATCTTCATCCGGGCAGAGCCCCTTGGCTCTCGGCATCGTGCCGACCGGGCCGTCGCTGGCACGCAGCAGGGCGTCGCCCTCAGACGCACACCCGCTCAGCGGAATTAGTGCCGCTCCACATCCTTCATCAGCCGGGCCTCGCCCATGGCTCCTCGGCTCCATGCCGACCTTGTCCTCACTTGTGTACAGCGGGGCGTTGCCCTCAGGCGCACACCCGCTCAGCGGAATTCGTGCCGCTCCACCTGCCGTCCACGAGCCACGCTCGGAACGCTCGTTCTCGACACACGCAGTGTCCACCAACTCGGAAACTCCGATGTCTAGCACATTGACCGACTCGGTCCAGTGCTCGCACCAGAAGCGCTTCTGCTTCCTAGCAGAGGTGGGTTCATGACTCACCAATGCTCCGCCAGGAGAGAAGTGCGTAGCACCAAGGGTCTTCGACCTCCAATCTATCCAAGGCTCATGGCGTTCCAGCCACGCCATACCAAGGATGAGATCATATCTCGAATCGAGGTCTAAGACCAGACAGCGTTCCACGCTATCAAAATCTAAAAACTTCACGCCCAAGTCCACAGGGACTTTAGGCACCGTGACACGAGTGCCCGTCGCGAGACGAACAGTGATGTGGTGTGGTAATACCACTAAAATTCTCTTCTACCAAAAGGTATTAGAGACACCAACAACACGCTAACCCGCAAAGGTAAGCGCTTATTGGATCAAAACCTGAAGACCAGGAACGATCCCTTACACCGGGTCGGTTGCAAGCGCCTCTGTGCACCTTAGGTTATCTTCGGTCAACCCAGAAACCTGTACCACTAGCCACGAGCTTAGGCTAGGATACTATGTAGCGCTTTCGCGCAACCCCACTGCAGTCCCTCAGAAAGGAAGGGTACCGGCGTGTTAGGCCTTATACAGGGGGACCAAGGTAAAACCTCGGTAGGTAGACTAATACACTCAGGGACACTCTTGTCCCACAAATATACAGTGAACGACACTCCTATGTCGCTCTTGCCTCTCCGGCCACGCCAACTCTTGGCGCCGCCAAGGAAACTCTCGGTCAAAGCACGATAAGCTCCCGACAGGCATCCACACGCAGCCGAGCGTGTCCAGGCACTACAATAAGCTAGCTACACTTACCGAAGTCGGACTTGACCCTTGTTGGCTTTGGGGAAGACTGTCTTTTTATTACTGAGTTTTATGAGGCCCAGGGGCCTCGTTCTGGTCATCCTATGATGAGTCCTATGTCCCTATACAAATATCTAGTGTGAACGACCGCAATAAGGCGATTCCGGACACATCAAATGACGACCGCGACCACACTAATAAGTGCGGCCGAAGTACGCAACTAAATGCATCTGTACCTAAAAGTGGGTACCATGAAGCCTCGCTCGGGGTTCTATTAGGACCCGACGAGGCTCCGGCCACTGACTGTCACTCCAACGAGGCTAATGTCGTCATCCAATCAGAAGTAGCGATCTCTGTCTCTCGCTGGGCTCAACCTTGATTGCCCCTTGATTGAACTTGATTGTCGAGCCGGCGGGTCGACAGCTTTGAAACAGCCACTTTCCAACACCACAACTGCCCCCGCCTCGACGCGAGCCTCCCATACTGGTAAGCGTCTAGGCGTTCTCGACTACTTCGTCTCCATGGCTCCACCGTCGCGCGCATTCGCCGACGCTGCTGCCGCTGCCCTCCGGGCTCTCCAGTGCTCAGGACCGGTACGCTCGTCGTTCTCGCTGCTCTTGCTTGTCCCTTTGAACCTCGTTGTTGACTCCTGATCCTTCTTGGCCACCTAGGGAGCTGTCGATGTCGTCACCGACACTTCGCGACGTCGTCCGGCGCGCCATACTCAGTTGGCATGCGCCGCTACCCTGAGCGCCGCTGGGCCTGCATCTCCTAACCCGGTCGAACTTGCCGGTGACCCGGCGCACCCGTCCGCTGCATCCGAGGCATCGGTCGACCCTCCACCAGCTCCTCCAAGCAGTCCTGAGTGTGCTGCTGGGGCGACCGAGGTTCGCCCGCCGCCAGTTCCAGCTGAAGAGGCTCCCGATTCGCCACCGACACCGCCGCCAAGCGCCAGCGCCCCACCGTCGCCAATTCCCGCGCCTTCGGTAACGTTGGCAACTCGCGGGGCGTCGGTGGGGGCGAGGCTGCTGCAGGTGGTCGTGCTGAGGTGGGTGCTGACTCGACCGAGGCTCCTCCGGCAGCGGTTGGCTCAGACGATCAGCAGATGCTGCAACTCGCTCGTCTCGTCGTCGGCGTCGCTCGCAGGCCTCCGGCTCGGGTCAACTCCGCGCTCGACCGAGACCTCCAGGCTGCTACTACCGTCGGTGACGTGTTGGCCGCTGCCGTCGCTCCCTCACGTCTCTCTCTCGCGGAGACTGATCAAGTGGTGGACCTTCGTCGCGAGAACGATCGGCTGCAAGCGGAGCTCAGCGACACCAAGGACAAGCTCGCCGAGGAGGTGAACCTCCGCTTGAAGTCGGAATATTTCCTCGTCTCGGCCAACGCTGACTGCGACCGCGCTCTCGACGCCATGGACAATCTCCGCACCGAGCTCCACAACACCACCGCTCAGTTGGTGCAGGCGAACGCGGCTATCGCTCAACATGCCGCCATCACCAGTTCGTTGGAAGGTCGGACGCAAGCTGCAGAGGCTGACGCTGCGGCGGCGGTCCGTCGGAACACACAGATCCATGAGCGTGTCAAGGCAAGCCTCGTCACGTATAACACGCAGTTGGAGGAGCTTCGACGACGGTTAGCTGACCGCGACCGAGCCAACGTGATTCCCGCGCACATCCGAGCGTTGACGGACGAGAACAACAGCCTACGGAGGGCGAATTCGATTCTTCGTCGGCACTCAGCGGCACACGGGCTGGACGTCGACACCTTGGTCCTGGCCTCAGCTGGTATCTCGGCCGCGGAGATCGACTGGAATCTCCTTGGGTTGTCTCCGCCGACGGTCTCTGTAGAGAGTCCAGGCCACGAGGAATCCTCGTCCGAGGAAGAAGAAGAGTCAAAGGCTGCCGACGTACCGATGGCTGGAGTCCACCGAGGGTTCGTCGGCTCCCGCGGCTTCGGCGTTGGGCTCTGCTAGCTCGTCCGAGTCTATTGGAACGTCCAAGCGCAAGCGTGATTCCCAGGCCGATCCCGCTGAGAGCCCAGCGACTCAACCTTCTCCGCCCAAACGTCTTGGTAGGCCATCGGTCGACCTGCGGGCTAGAGCTGCGGCGGCTGCTGGATCGCCCAGTCCTCGGTTGGGGTCAGGTGAGGCTCCTGTACTGCCCCGGGCGACGGCGCGGCCCTCAACGACGTCTCGTTCCAGCTGGCTGGAATCCCAGCCTCTGTCGTATGAATATTCGGATGAGCCACTATACCCTAGGCTGACGGGTTCGGCTCCAGTTTCCCAGCCGGCCAAGTCCACGTCTCCGCGAGGCGAGGGATCTCCGGACTTCGAGTTTGGTGGTGCAGAGAGTCCTGACGATGTCCCGCAGGGAGAACTTGAGCCCGGCGAGATTCCGGAAGCGTCGGCCGGTGCAGTGAGGGGTGAAGATACCTCTCGTGTGGCTCCTGCTACTACGGCCGAGCCTTCGCCTGCTGTCCGGGTCCCTGAGTCTCCATCCCTTGCACCCGGGATCTCGGCCAGTGTTGGTTCGTCGGGCGGCGGAAATGACGAGCCTCCTGCTGGTGACAACGAGGGCCCGCCTGCTCCGAGGGGTTCGCCAGCGGCCCCGCCAACCAGGGCTGCTGCTGGTCCCGATGGTTCGCCGCCTTCTGGGTGTTCACCGAGTGGAGAGTCGGCGAATAGCTCGGAGACCTCGGAGGACCGCGCAGAACTCCTGCGGGAAATGTTCGGCTCCGACGATGAAGAGGAAGCCTCGCTCACCCAACGGGCAGGCTCTCCTGTACCTCCGGGACCGTCGGCTACGACAGCCGAGACTCCGGCTGCCATCCAAGCTGCTCCAGCTGCGCCGCCCCGTCGACCCAGCGCTCGGTCGACTGCGGTCCATGCTCATGCGTTGGTGACTGCCACAGTGACGGCTACACCGAGGGCTGGTCCTGCTTCAATTGCTCCTGCGGTGGTCGACGCTTCGGATGCCGCCGCAGGGTCGCGCAAGCTGAGTAACCTGGCGACCCTGTTTCTCGAGCCTGGTTTCACGTCACCTGGGGCCCAGGAATGCTGGAGTTTGATTCACAATGCCAGCGTGCCCCTCATCTTCGAGGACGACGTGGTTGCACCGTGCTCGGTGGATGGCATCACGAACTTCGGATCATGGGAGGATGTAAATCACCCGTTCCAAGTGTTACGCCGGCTCTTCCCCGACCCGTGCTTGATCGACCTAACTGGGTACCCTCCGAGTCGTGAGATCTCTCGTCGAGCTACGGGGCGTCCACTTCTCGTTCGCCTCAGCAGGCAATTCCAAGGGCATTCGTTCCACTCGAACGAGAAGGGTGACCTCGGGCTAGCCTTGTGGGAGCGCCGCCACTGGATTAAGGTGAAGGCAGTCAGGGCATACATTGCCGACCTCGCGTCGAACCTCGGTGACCGTCACGTGTTGGTCCGGGCCTTGCGGCAGGCGTGGACCAAGTACCACCGAGAGCGCAGTTATCGTGCAGACCGCCTCCGTGAGCAGATGGTTAACAAGCTCTGGGCTGGATGCATCGAGTACTACGGAGAACCTCGTCAGCACCCGACGGAGGTTCTCCTTGAACCGTCGTATCTGCAATACTCGTTCGAGGTGATGGAGTGGGCCCCTTCGACTGACGACTGGGTTTCCGAGCTCGCCGAGCTTGACGCACGCGAACCATGGCGCAACTGCTGGTTCCAAGACCCTGCGAGTCACCCGTACAATACCGCGTTTGCTCCCTGCAACGATGTTCCCTTGTTTGTTCCTCGCGGAACAACTCGGGAGGCGGTAGCTTCGGCGATAGTGATTGAACCGTCGTTGCGGGCTTCGATGATCGTCGCTCCGTGGGTTGCAGAAGTCGCGGCCGCTCGCGAGTCTCGCACTCCAGACCCAGACGAGGAAACCAAGGAATCGACTGAAGATGCCCCAGCCGAGTCGAATCTGGGGGTGTTAGCTCGGGCTGCGTCGGGGATCTAGCCTCGCGGGACCCAACGCCAGCTTCGTTTCACCTTGATCATGCTCACCCAGGGTCGACCGAGGTTTGTAACTGGTTTGTAACCCCTTAGGCCATAGAGTGGACTCCATCTCAATCAGAATTAATGTCATTTGCTCGTTCCACTTCGTAATCTTCTCTTCCCTCGCCGTACAGCGCGTTCAACACTCGGTCGCGGTTCCCAGAGTTTCCTCTCAGTCCTCGACCGCTGTGGCCGTCTCGGACGAGGCTTAGTTCGCGTTCATTGCACTCCACCATCTACGGGTCACTCCTCCTTCAACTTCCATACTTTGTTACCGGCTTGGGCGTACATGCTTGACCTCGTTCCTTCTTGACTATTGCGTCTGAAGTCTCGGTCAGCCTGCCACTAGCTTCACCAGCACGTGTTTCACGTCTTCTCGCTGTAGCTTACGCTTCTGGCAGCGTTTCCACTCAGTAGCATGTCCACTTCCAGGCCAAGGTGACTGGCTCGTTCCACCGGCTAAGACCGGTCTTGTGAAAACTAAGACCGGTCTTGTGAAAACTAAGACCGGTCTTGTGAAAACTAAGACCGGTCTTGTGAAAACTAAGACCGGTCTTGTGAAAACTAAGACCGGTCTTGGGAAAACTAAGACTGGTCTTACAATTCGTAAGACCGGTCTTACAAATCCGTAAGACTGGTCTTAGTGAGACTTCTGACGCGCTCTCGGAGGGTCTGAGGGCCCATTGGTGGAGTGGTTGACGTCTTCGCATTACCACCTGACCACTCTACTTCGACTGCTGCACCCGAAGCCTCGTTCGCCCTCTCTTTCGTTTCGTCACCACTTATTTCTTCTGCTGGAGGGTCGACCGAGGTTCGTTCGAGTCTACTGTCGCTCGAGACTTCATTCCGATATCTCCAATTCCAACGCGGCCCGTTCACATAATATGCAACATACAAATTCCAGCAATTTTCTTCGTCTGTCACTGCGAGCTGGATAGCCCTCGCAGGCAGTTCATTCATCATCTCCAGTAGCTTCGTTCGTCTGACATCGCGGGCTGGATTGCCCCTGCGAGCAGTTCAATCATCGTTGGTGCGCGGGATTACTCCTCGTCGGCCACCTGGACCATCTGCAATCGTCGGTCGCTCCGCTTTCGGCGTAGGTAATCGTACAGAAGGCCGCCGCACGACAGATTGGACGCTGGTTCCCATGTCGGTTCGTCGTAGCCGACCCATTTCACCTTGAATTCTCGGACGGCGCGATGAGTGCTCGTTGACCACGGGGTTCGGTCGTCGAGAATAGCCTCGACCTCGTACTCACCGTCCAGATGGTCAGGCTCGAAGCTGTCTTCAGGCAGCAGTTCTTCATCGAAGTCCTGACGAGTCTCTTCAGTGACCTCACGGGCCAAACGAACCCTCGGTCGGTCTTCGAACTCGTCTACCGACTTGAGTCGGGAAACATGCACCACCGGGTAGAACCGGTATCCACTTCGGTCAGGTAATTCCAACTCATACGCAAAATCATCGACTTTCTTCTTCACTCGGAATGGTCCGTGCCACCGATGAGCTAGTTTCTTGGTCAACCCTGGTCGAACTCGTTCCATGTACAGCCACACTCTACTCCCAGGCTGCAGAGGAAGTCTCGTTCTCGTCACTACAGCTTCACCACCATCAGAGGTATTCGGTGCCTGGCCGGCCGAGGTTTCATTCTCGTTAGTACCTGCCATGGCTTCTTTTTCCTTCCGACCAAGCGATGCATTGTGCTCCTCGGCTCTTCGAGCCTTCTCTGCGGCCTGGTACTCCTTGGCCATTCTCAGAGCGATTTCCTGCTGCCGGTTGACCTCTCGGCGCCACGCCAGTGCGTCAGTTTGGCTTCCGAAGCCTCGTTTGAGCGACGAGGACATTGCCTTGAGTGTCGACTGTGCATCCCAACCATGAACGAGGTAAAACGGGGTTTCCTTCCTCGTTGTATCACGGGAATTGTTGATGGCGAAAATCAACCTCTCGGCGATCTCGTCCCAGTCCTGCTGTAGCGGGTCTTCGGCGTATACACGAACTGACTGCATGACCGTCTTCACCGACCTCTCCTGCTGGCCGTTGGCCTGGGGTCGGTAGCTCAAGGTCGCTCTCGACCGAGACTGCATCATCTCCGCGAAGGCCTGGAAGACCTCGCTCATGAATCGAGGGTCTCTGTCATGTCGGATCAAGGAAGGTGCTCCAAAGCGTCGGTAGACACACTCTTCGAAAGCTTGCGCAACGAGTAGAGCAGTGGTGTCCGACATGGCCTTGCCCATCACGAATCCCGTGAACGAGCATTGAAACAGCAAGAGAGCCGTATTACCACGGCGACTCTTCGGTAGCGGTATCACAAAGTCCATAGAGACCAGTTGGAAAGGTCTCTCGGCTAGGATATTCCCTGGCGAGTATCCACGGAACTGAGGTCGGCTCTTACTTGAACTACAATCAGGGCACGACTTAACGTGTTTCTCCACGTCGGCATACTGACCGATCCAGTAATAGTCTCTCCTCGCTCGGTGCTGTGTTCGAATAATACCTTGGTGACCGCCTTCGAGCGAGTCATGACAGCTCTGGAATACTTCCTGGATCATCGTTGTGGGTACCACCAGTCTCATCGTCAGCCCCGCTTGCTCCTCGTCACTTGAACGACGGTTCATTCGGGTGTGATACAGCACATCGTCTTCACTCAGCACAAACTGGTCCGCCATTTTCCATGCATCTCGCGCCGCTCGGTATCCAATCTTCGCATCATCACCTCGGAGTACTGCCTTCAGATTCGACCACCGGAGCTCTTCATCTTGAGCGGCGGCGATCCTACGTCGGCGTTCTTCTTGTACCGCCAACGGGTCAATGTCTTCCGCGTTCGGTGGGGCTGGTGATGTCTCGGCACGCCTCGGTGAGGCTTCAGCTTCATTCTGATCCTCGTTCGGCATACCATTAGCTTCCTCTCGGTGAGTTGCATCTCCCTGTCTGGTGACCGGGTCTTCGTCTGCAAACCGGACATGTTTCTCCTTTGCTCTTGCTTGGCGTCTGGTCGTCACGGTAACCTGTCCGGGTTCAACCTCGCTCTGCCGTCTGAGGGCTGCTTCTCCACGTACAAAATCGAAAAAATTCTTGCTGCGAGGTCTGTCAGAGGCTACCATAGCCCATGCTGTGTTGACCGAGGGTTTATTCTCGACCACGCTGCCATCATCCGCTTCGTAGATCACTTCAGCGATACGGTTCAGCTTAATAAGCTCCAATAGTCGGTCGTCCGACGATACTACTGTAGACTTCTTGCTTTCGAGCGTCTCGCTTGCCAAAGAGTCAGCTGCAGCGTTAAACTCTCTCGCCACGTGAAGGTACTTCACTGACCGAAGCTTGGATGTGAGTTCGCGGTGGTTACTGAGTTGTGTCAGCAATGACTCCTTCCGGCAGGCTATCACCCCTAGGGCTTGCTGGATCGCGAGCCTCGAGTCACCGACGACGATTAAATCATCGGCTCCGTGCTGTAAGGCAGCAGTGACACCGTTGTTCATCCCTGTATACTCAGCGAGATTAACTGTGGTGGTCTCGAGGTAAGCGCTCGCAGCGAGCACTACAATCCATTCGGGCAGCTTCCATAAGATCCAGGAGCAACTGCCGTAACCACCGTTCTTCTCGGTCTTTGCAGACCCGTCGAACGACATCACGAAGCCTTGGTAGGATCGTGGTAGACGTGCATAGAGCAGATGCGGGTCCAAACGAGCCGTCGGGGACCCACGCGTCCGCGGCGTAACCAATGCCAGCGACTTCTCCAACTCCACGAAGTTCGTCAAGCCAGCTTGGAGGAGCTGGGCAAACGTACAGTCAGTTTCCTTGACTCGTTCGACTAACAGATGCCACGGCGACAGCAAGACAGCGAACTGGGTAGCCCGACCGAACAATGTCTTGGACTTGTGGACCCAGTCGAGCGTCGAGAACCGTGTGTACACTCGGATCCGCTGTCCAACGAGTTGGGTATAGCACACTTTCAGTAGCAGTAAGAGCGCGAGGACTTCTTTCTCGGCCGGGTGATAGTTCATCTCAGCATCCTTCAAAACGCGCCCACAGAAGCGAACGGGGTGTAGTTTGCCTTCGTGCTCTTGCATCAACGTGGAGCTCAGAGCCCACTCGTTGGCGAACAACATGACATGTACTTCCTTCCCTCGGTCGAAGTGCCTGAGAATCGGCGCCGACGAGACCTTCTGTTGGAGCATCGCGAAACTGTGCTTGGCCGCGGTAAGATCACCCCGGGTTGGAAGTCCTCGTCCTTGAGCTGGTACAGTGCTGCTCCATAGACCGCGAAGTCTTGGATGAAGCGGCTGTAATAGTTGAGTGCCCCAAGGAAGGATTGCATTCCCTTCTTCGTTGACGGGAACGGGAGCTCGGTCACCCCAGCCAGCTTCTTGGAGTCCGGTCGAATGCCGTCTGCCGAGACCTCGTGGGACAGGAAGTCCACCTTGGACTGTACAAAGATGCTCTTCGTAAAGCTGATACTAATACGGCACTCCTCAAACCTTGTCAGCAAGCGGTCTAGAGTCGCTAGACATGATTCGAAAGTCTCGGCACCGAAGCAGATATCGTCCACGAATGACCGGCGACTGAATACTGGGGTCAGCGAGGATTCATCAGGTTCTCCGTTGGCGAAAATGTCGGCAATAGGGCTGTTGACTAATTCAGCTACATGCCCCTGACCAAGCGAGTTGTCTCGGTCGGCCTCGAACTTAGTCCGAAATGACCTTGCCGCACCAGTCAAAGCCTCGTTCACCCCAGCATGAGCTTCCTTGTTGTGTTCTTCAGCTAGACGCATGCGCTCCGAGAATTGAAACCATCCCCCCTTCGGTTGGACGAAGCCCCAAAGCGCGTTGTCAATCATGCGTTGGTAGATCATCGGGGCGTTCTTCAGGCCAAAAGGCATACGCAACCACTCAAAATGCCCAAGTGCGCAGACGAAAGCAGAGATCTTCCGGGCTCGTTCGGTCATCATAATGGCCCAGAAGCCGCTTGCTGCGTCGAGCGAGCAAAGCCACAAGTACGCCTCCATGTCTGTCAGCAAGTCATCCACCAACGGCATGGCGTACTCCATAATCTCGGTGATCGCATTGACGAGTTTGTAGTCGATACACAAGCGGATATCCACTCCGTTCTTCTTCAGGACGATGACGATAGGTGACGCCCATGAGCTGTCTGAGAAAGAGATTAGCCCAGCCTTCAGAAGGCCCTTCAGCAGCTCGTACAGCTTCCCGAGGTATCGGAGCGGGGTTCGCCGAGCTTTCTGCTTGATTGGTGCATGCCCCTGCACATTGATGTCACACACGACACCGTAGGCTGGAGGCGGCAGGGCGTTGCCGCTCGCAATCATGATCTTCTCGTGTCTCTTCAGCACGTCAACCAGGTCGGCCTGCTGCTTCTCACTGAGCTCATCATTCTGGACGTTCCGCCCAGAGTAATCCAGTGTCGTCTCCGACGCTTCAGTTAGATCCGGCAAGAACGCCAGCTCCTGCGCGTAGTCGGTAAGCTCGATCTCGTTTGCTACGTGCTCGGAAACGTCGTTCGAGGTGTCCTCACCATCACTAGACTCTTCTGCAGCCATGGCACGCATGACCGAGACGTAAGTCGCTTCCAGTAACTCCTCAGGGTCGTCGATCACATCCTCGTTCAAGTCCGGGCAACCCATGTCGACTTCAGTAATAGTGGTTTCGGTTCCAGCTGAAACCTCGGTCGGCCCAGGGTCATGTTCTCCCCAGTCGACTCCGCTACCAAAGACCGCGGCCGACACTCCACCTGACGTCTGTCTGGCGGCAGTGGCTTCCGTTGGCACGGCATTCCATGCAACCTGTTCAGCCACCACTACATCGCCTTGGGCGTCGGCAGAATCGTCGTTCATCGCACCATCACCTTCATCCACATCTTCGCCAGCTCCCAGGACGTCTGCCGAGGTAACCGTCGCCTCCTGGCCTGCAGCATTAGCGACGCTGTTCAGTCCCGTGGTCATGCAACCCGGACTGTAGGTCGACGACTCTTCCAGGGTAGTAGAGTCTTCGTTTTCACCGGCGTCGTCGTCCGAATCATCGTTCGACCCTCTAACACGTTCCGCCGCAGCCGCCTTGGCTTGGGCGGCCTCCACCGAACCTTCATAGGCTGTGGGGCCCTCGTCGTGGCCATACCCTCGCTGTGCGGGTGCTGGGCGACGACTTCTTGACCACGCTGGTGCATCAGGCGGTCTCGGCAGGATCTTCCGTGGCGTCGGGTAGGCCCGGCGCTCAACTGCCGGCGGCTGCTCGGCCAACCACTGGTCGTAGAGTCGTCGCTCCCGGCCTTGCAGAGTTTCATCACGACTCGTTGAATAGGCTAGCACTTGCCACTCCTTGTACTTGTTAGAGTCGAGCCTAGCGTAGCCCGTCTCTCGTGGGAGCTCGCCATGAGGAACCCAGAGTAACACCGAGTCATGCTTGGCACACCGTGCTGCTGAGGTCGTAATATTGGTGAGTCGGACCCATGCCGGCCGCCCTCGTCGGAACCCCGTTACGGTCGGTACGAGCTTCTCCGTGCGGCGAACCCACACATCGTACTCCGACCGAGGTAACCGCTGCCGCGGTACTCGGAACTCACGCCACTCACGACCGGGGATGTACAAATCCTCGGTCGGCCCACACGAAGGCTGCGTACCATAGGGTTCATCGTCTTCGACACTCTGTGACTTCAGCAGAGGCACCATGACCTCATCCGGAAGCCGGGCGGTGCCATGGAACAGATCCAGCCGGATACCGGCCGGGATCATAAAGTCCATTCCCAGTACCACGTCGACCCCTGCACTGTGGTCCATTATCCACATCTCGAACTCGTAGACTTGCTCCCATCCCAAGGTGATCTTCAGGAAGGCTCGCCTACGGGTCTCCATCACCCCAGGGTTGATACCACGGACTTCGAGACTTCGTCCGTGGTCCAGAACTTCTCGCACCCGGAGCCGCTTGGCGAAGGCAGCCGAGATCACGCTTACGTTCGCTCCAGTGTCGAGCAGTATCCTCGTTCGCGAGTCGTCCACCGCGCCATTGACCAAAGCTCTCATTCGCTTCCTCTTGTCGTATCGTTGGGACGACCACCACCCCAATCTCTCGCCGGGTAGTAATTTCACCGCCCGAGCGAGGTTTCGAGGTGGTCCCCTGACCTGGACTAGGCTGGTGATCAAAGCCTCGGTCGGGTGTCCATCACGTTCATCATCATCATCTTCATCAATACCGGTCTCAACGAGACTTGCGTCTCGGTTCTCTCCATTTTCCGTCGATCTCACACGTTCATTGTTCTTCAGGTCGTCAGGCCGTTTGCTTTCGCCTGTGAACGCGAACAGATAGTCCGCATCAACAGCAGGCTCAGCTAACTGTGGCAGCCCGATTGGGACCAACCCAGTTTCAGTTGGCGGGCTGCCTAGTTTAAATGGCTTCCATACACCAGGCTTTGCAGCTCTGGCGACAGATCCTTCTTGTCGACCTTGGACTTCAGGAGCTTGGTAAGCTCGTGGAGGGCTTCGCACTTCCCAGCATCGTGTACCTGTTTGCACAGTTTGCACCGCCGGTAGCAGAAGTGCACCGAGTGAGACGGGCTTCCACAAGCTGCACATGGCCCATACTGGCGACGGCTGTCTCGTTCGCGGTTGGACGGTCCTCCTCCGTTCCTGAAGCGTCGGTTGTCAGACCGAGCGAACGTCCCTTCGGCTGCGGCCTTCCGCTCAGCGTCGTTGGCGGCCGCGACATGTCCCTTAGATTCGTCAGAGTCATAATCGGCATCCGAATCCTCGTCCGAGCGTTGGTCGTCCGAGTACTGGCGCTCGTCTTCGAAGTATTCCTCGTTCACCTCACCGGCACGTCGGGAGGCGTACGAAGCCTCGTTGCGTCCACCGACCGAGCCTCCGACGTTCCATTCTGCCATTACATCGGCTAGCGCGTCGACCAAAGTCACCCTCGACCGGTACGGTGACGCGTCGCGTCGGTCACGCCGGCGGTCGTCATCGCGACGATCGTTGCGGCGGTCGTCATCACGGTAGCGTCGTTCACGGCGGTATCCTCCACGAGAATCCTCGTTCGACCTCGCATCGCGTCGGCGACCGTCATCTTGACTCCGAGAGCGCCGGAACGACGATTCGCGAGTTGACTTGCGGTCGCGGTGGCGCAGGATGTCGTTGATCATGTCTTCGAGGTCATGAATGCTCTCGACCCGTACGTGGCACAGACGGTCTTCTAAGTTTCGGTCGTCACACGTAACCAAGAAATGCTCCACGTGGTCCTTCGCGTCACGCCCACCGTTCTCAAACTGTACGCCGGCGTTGCGAGCATAGCCGTTAAGCCGGTTAAGGTAGTCACATACGTGCTCCTTGTCCTCTCGCTTGGCCGAGTAATACCGAGCCTTCGCAGACTGGGAAAACTTCGAACAGTAGTACTTGATGAACGCCTCGCTCAGCAACTTCCACGAGCGTCTCGTCTTGCGCGGGAGCTGGCGGCACCAGTGCAGGGCTCCATCCCTGAGCTTGAGTTCGAACGGCATGCACCACTCGTTGGGGGTGCATGGGTTCCCTTCATCTCATAGATGAACGTTCGGAGCCACTGCATGGAGTGCTCGCTCTTGTCGCGCGTTCCGTAGAACGGTTTGATGTTGGCGAGGGGCAGATGCGTGGCGATCTCGAGTTTTGGGGTTGCGCTCTGGTTGTCCGTCGCACTCAGTTCGCGCACTTGGCGTGCCCACTCGCTCGGCAGATCGCCCTCGTAGTGGTCGGACACGAGGTCATCATCACTGTCCGACGAGTCATCTCGGGGGTCGTAACGCCGACTGGATCGGCGACCGGTTGCCGCGCGCGTGCCAGGCGTTGCGTACGAGGACTCGGTCTCCCTAGCCAGACGTTCACTGCGGTCCGTAGATCGTGGAGTTACCATGTGCGAGTCTTGCATGTAAGGCGAAGCCTCACCCTTGGCTGCGAAAACGCCATCACCGGTGGCGGTCTTCCTAGGGGTCGCTGGTAGCGGGACCTTGGAAGGGTCAACCACTTCCGAGGCCGAACGAAGCTTCGTTGAGCTTCTGTCGGCCACCCCAAAGGCGTCACGCAACTTCTTCCTCCACTTGGTGAGCGCCGCGGCGGCGGCAGTTGGCGTCCAGCTCGCGAGAGCGGCCTCCGTCGGGAGAATCTGAGGTTCACACCCCATTGCACGCAGGAGATCCACCGTGTTTTGAGCGACCTGCCGAGTGCTCGTTGAGTTGATCGGCGTGGCTAACGCCCCTCCGAGGTCCATCCAGATGGCCTGGCGGACCTGCTTCGGGGAGAACAGTTGCATCCACTCACTCTTGGTCTTCATCAGCTCCAGGTATCGGCCTAGAACCTTGTTGGCCGCCGGAGTATCGCCGTTGAGGGAGGACGAGTGCCAACCGGCTTGGGATTGCCCCTCCAGCCGTCACCGAGGGTTTGAACCCGTCGGTTGCACCGTCATCCGCGTCGTAGGCGGGCTCGGGGCCCGGCATGCCGTTGAACGTTTCGGAGAGGTCGCGGGTGATCGACCTCGATCCTCCGCTGCGGCCTGCCGACACAACCGCAGCTTCCGAAGCCTCGGACATCACAGTCCTGACATCCCAGTCATCATCTTCGTCATTTTCATTGGCGTCCGAGGAATCAATCGCCGTGTCGTAGCTCGCCGAGCGCTCGTCGATCGACTCCATACGATCCGTCGCTGGGGTCGAAAACGAGCTCCCGGAGCGCACCGAAGCCTCGGTGCGGGTTCCACTCGACTTGACCGGCGTCGCTGGTACCGCTGACTTGACTCCCTTCGCCATCTTCACTCTTCTTCTTCTTCTTCTTCTTCTCTCCTTCTTCTTCTCCTCTTCGCTCGTTGGGGTAAGACCTACAACAACCCAGACACACAGAAGGTCACACCAATCCCGGGTCGCGGCACCAGTTGTGGTGTGGTAATACCACTAAAATTCTCTTCTACCAAAAGGTATTAGAGACACCAACAACACGCTAACCCGCAAAGGTAAGCGCTTATTGGATCAAAACCTGAAGACCAGGAACGATCCCTTACACCGGGTCGGTTGCAAGCGCCTCTGTGCACCTTAGGTTATCTTCGGTCAACCCAGAAACCTGTACCACTAGCCACGAGCTTAGGCTAGGATACTATGTAGCGCTTTCGCGCAACCCCACTGCAGTCCCTCAGAAAGGAAGGGTACCGGCGTGTTAGGCCTTATACAGGGGGACCAAGGTAAAACCTCGGTAGGTAGACTAATACACTCAGGGACACTCTTGTCCCACAAATATACAGTGAACGACACTCCTATGTCGCTCTTGCCTCTCCGGCCACGCCAACTCTTGGCGCCGCCAAGGAAACTCTCGGTCAAAGCACGATAAGCTCCCCGACAGGCATCCACACGCAGCCGAGCGTGTCCAGGCACTACAATAAGCTAGCTACACTTACCGAAGTCGGACTTGACCCTTGTTGGCTTTGGGGAAGACTGTCTTTTTATTACTGAGTTTTATGAGGCCCAGGGGGCCTCGTTCTGGTCATCCTATGATGAGTCCTATGTCCCTATACAAATATCTAGTGTGAACGACCGCAATAAGGCGATTCCGGACACATCAAATGACGACCGCGACCACACTAATAAGTGCGGCCGAAGTACGCAACTAAATGCATCTGTACCTAAAAGTGGGTACCATGAAGCCTCGCTCGGGGTTCTATTAGGACCCGACGAGGCTCCGGCCACTGACTGTCACTCCAACGAGGCTAATGTCGTCATCCAATCAGAAGTAGCGATCTCTGTCTCTCGCTGGGCTCAACCTTGATTGCCCCTTGATTGAACTTGATTGTCGAGCCGGCGGGTCGACAGCTTTTGGAAACAGCCACTTTCCAACACCACAGTGACGATGTCACTCCCACGCGCTACCAGCGCCTCAGCATAAAGCTGACTTCCGTCCATCGTGGAACGCCGGGCGTAATTACCCGACGCTCCCGAATCGATCAAAATCGTCCATGGCTTTGTGAAGCCCTTCACCCAAGCCTGGACAACTAGCAAGCCCGGCTTGCACACACGTTCCGTGTTATAGCGTACAGCTCTCTTCGGGGCTAAGTCCTGTCGACCTCCACCTCGCCGAGGTTCAATAGAACTCAGTTCCTCCCCAGTAGGCCGCCCCGCGCCTACTGGGTTTTCTCCTTTCCCGAGACGAACCAGAGCCCTGGCTCGAACCCGAAGAGCGGCTTGACGAAGCCTGGCGCTGCAAGCGCAGCGGACATCCGGCGCGCAAGTGACGCGTGTCACCGCAGATGAAGCATCGGCGGATGCCGCGCCGCTGCTCAGCAGCCCGAAGCTCGGCTTCTTCGTCTTCAGCATAGCTGAGGTCCATAGGCTCCGGACCGTTCGACGAACTGGTGTGAGGAGCGTTCCACCCAAGTCTTGACGACTTAAAGTTGTGCTCCGCGTTCAACACGATGCTCACAGCCTCTTCAAAAGAGCTTGGGTGAGTGCGGAAGACTTCCGTCCTGGCCACGCCAGTGCGAAGTCCTTCCATAAACACCGTGACGATGACTACCTCAGCCAGAGGCTCGGCAGACATGCCCGCAATGAGAGTTCTCAACTCCTGGACATAGTCTACCAAATCCTTCTTGCCTTGCCGGGTAGCCAGGAAGCGTGAGCGCACGCGATACGCCTCGTTAGGCGGAGCGAACACTCGGGACAGTTGCTGCTTCAGCTGGTCCCACGTCGGGAAGGCCGTGTCGACCGACGTCCCTGACGTTAGTGCCCACTCTCTCGCTCGCCCACCAAGCTTCGAGATAGCTAGCGGCACGCGCTGCGACTCCGTCCGGAGTAGAGCTGAGCTCATAGCCATCTCGACTTCACGGGTCCAAAGCATTAAGATTTCCCCTTCCTTGCCTTCGAAGGTCTTCACGCTCAACATGAGCGGCTTGGGTCTTGTTCCCGCGTCGGATGACGTAGCGGGCGCTTGCGGCGCCACGGCCGTCGCCATCCTCTGCTGGAGGTGCTCCAACAGAGCATTCTCGTAGCTGGAGAACGCCTCGAGGCGCGCATTCACCGCGTCGGGGCCTTGTTGCGCCAGTTGCGTCACGCCCTCCGGGCCCAGCAAGGACATAAGCTTTTTAAGCGCATCCTGCTGGTTCGGGGGCAAGTGAGCGAACTGCTCCATTCTCCACAGAGGGTCAGTCTATCCAGACTCAGGTGTCGGATTGACTACAAGTGCTACCAAGTGCAGCGGGGCTGCCGTAGCTTTAGCGTCAGAGGAAGACGCAACAGACTCACAGAGTCGCGGCTAAAGATAGCCCGTTCTAATACCCGAACGCACGAGTCCGTACTCCCTACGGACTCCAAGAGTCAACCCTTAACTCTTAGCTGTGAATCTTCAAACTGAATGTATTTCTCTTATCGCGGCAGAGCCGCCCTCGGTGTAAATGTATCTGGTTCACTATCTAGCATAGTGAACCCTAGTCATATGCATAATCTGTGGCTCTGAAGCCATGTACTGATTCTCCTACTGAAATAGGTTAGACAGTGTGCACCACACAAGCCTGTGTGTGCCACACTTCGTAACCCTTCGGGTAACATTCGTGTAACCCCGTTACATACGTCCACCGATTATGCACATGCCGAGCAACTTAGCATTTGGGTAGGCGTTAGAGAGCATATTATGGTCCGCCCAACAAACTTAATGTATGGTGATGCCGAAGTCAACGGCACGCATTCCAAGACAGGCCCACGGACGACCAGTCAGGCACCCGTTTAAATTGAGCGCTTGGGCTTTAGGCCAGCGGGCCGCACCCGCACGTACCCGACGATCGATTTCGTGTACCCAGATTTGCCTCTGTTTGTTTTGCTGTAAGGTTATTGAATTGTACTACTTCAAGGTATTAGCGTGATTTACACGGTAATAATAAGAAAATCGTCGATGACTAGAAATTTGTTACAACTGAGACTTATGTAGTTTTAGGCCTCGCCAAGATCCACTATACTGTGGGCTTCAGGCATACTTAACCCCCCCCAAACCGGAGCCCCAAAAGTATTTTTATATGCAGTATCCAGTATAATTAGTATAGACGTTTGTATATAAAGGGATCGGGTTGGCGGCAAGCGAAAGGCTGAGCTTTGCAAAAGTGTGCAGAGCGGTGCTAAAACTGTTGTATACTGCATATTGTTTGCCAACGCCACACAACTAAGCTGCATTATACGGTTTACCAAGGAAATGGACAGGGCACCGCCGGAACAGAACACGTGCCCAGCGGCACCGCACCTTGTCCTCATTTTCTAAAATTTCGAAAACCAAACTTCCCATACAATGAATCATATGCAGGTTGGGGTGTCACCCCTAGCTGGTAACGCAATCACACTTCACTGGCAAGGCAATCAAAGGAAACGACACTGAGTATTTTTTGTTGTATACAAATATCTAATGAAGTAACCATCCAGCATCAACAGCTGCTTGAACATGCGTCTAGCCGTGGTTCGATGCTCATAAACTGGGGTTGTAGGATGCAGATCAAGATCGGCCTGCGTGAACGTGATGACGGCTGAGATGGACGTGGGCGAAAACAGGTGATTCAAGCTAGACCACAGTGGTAAACAAAGTGCTTACAGAACAAACAACACGCATGCAATCAGCGTTATCCTGCATTATACTGTCTAGCATCATGTTAATATGCAGCTTAATCACAACGGCAACGTGTGACAACTTTTGCTTGACGCAGAGAGTGTCAGGCAAAGTTCTACCACCATTGCACTCAGATGGTGTTGCCTTCGATAAGTTTTCCATGTAGGGATCACTCGGGCGACGTCTCAGTAGTTGGTAGCAGCACCACGTGCATGGTGCTGGGCCTTTATGAAGGGAAAATCAGACGTCGTCAGCCGCACTTGTCATGCCCACCCACAACCCGTCATAAACACATGAGCAACTTTCACGTTCTGGCGCTTGGTACTTTGTTGCGGTGAAAACACGAACCGACATGCTACTTGACTATGGTACGTCCAGAAATCCTTTGGCCTAAGAACGTATGCTGTAGGAACTAAGTCGACTCACGGAATGCTCGGATAAATAGCTTCGTTTTCCATTGTGAATAAACGCTGTTACTTGGAGGCTACCTAAACGGAATAGCTCTGTTTCCGTTGTCATCTTACTAACTAAGATGTCTATCCATCTCGTTGACACTCCGCGCAGTACCCAGATCGATCTTCATGTGATTCCTCACCAACACTTCATCGTTGCCCCTGGACGTGTTTAGACGTTCTTGGCAAACGCAACGCAGCTACGACCCATCTTATCGTCCTCCGGAGCGCAGCGAGGCTTCATATCGTCAGTGAAGCCAATCGCGCTAGTCTCAATCGTTGTTGTCTGCTAACAACTTCTTGATGATCCTGCAAGCCTGATCAACGGCACAGCGTATTCAGTGTAATATTCAGTATAAGATGCAGGTTACAACACAGTATAGTACATCCATTCAGCATCACATTCAACTTACCTGACGCGCTCAAGCACTTGAGTCATGATGAGCTTGTTGCGTCCGCAGTAGCAGGGAGCTTTCAGTTGCAGCCGCGTAACTCCTCCCACTGACGTCGGCGGCGGCAGCGATACGAGCTCCACTAGCTGCACACCGAAGGTAGCCTTAACCCGAGAAGAAAGTCCTAACACAGTCGAAGGATAGGAAAGAGTGTTGCTGGAGTACGGGTTTCGAGACGAGAACTGCACACAGAGCACATAAGCGCAGAGGCCTTTTAGCTAGCATAAACCAATAGAATGATACGAATCGCGTGGGACTCACCCGACGGCTCATCGGCACGGACACGCCTACGCCATTGATGCTGTTTGCGGCGCTCCCAGACAGCAGGCAGAAGAAGTGGCCACCGAGCCCGTGTCCAGCCTTCCTCCAGCAAGCAATCACCACAGCTAAGAGCGATCGTTCCTACAGCTTCTCTGCCGATGTGTGCTCTGCGCGCGCAAATTCTCGAATGAGGCGGTTTTTCAAAAGGCGGCGAGCGGTAAAGTCCTGAGCCACTCGTTTGGAGTGTCCCAAAAGTCTCTAGTATCATATGCAAATCTGTTGCAGTACGGTGAACCTGCTAGATTCCATATTTTAAATTTAGACAAAGTGTATGTCCTTTCCTATGTTGCAAAAGAAAGGCTTGAACAGAAACCCGACAATTTTTAAACTTTAAGTTTGTATACCCTTGTGTCGGGGGAAAGGACACCCATACAAATTTCAAGTCAAAAATTGCTTAAACTGAATATATTCAGTTTAAGTGGAAAGGCTATGCTGCATTATGCAGCATCCGGGTTGGAGGGGTTAAATACAACTCGATGAGATGGTAAGATAATATCTTACTTCTTTCTACTTGAAGTGCTAATATATGTCGTCCTCGAGTTCAAACGGCAAACATACATGTCCGAAATATGTAAGTTCTCAAATATGTACGTATTGAGGGTCACTACACAACGGATATCCCCAATATCAATCAAATATGGTCGTCGTCAGTGACAGTTAATACAATTTAGATTCAGATTTTGAAACAATTTGTCAACATATCAAGCATTTGGCTAACTCCCCCGCCGAGCGAAGCGAGGCGGGCGGGCCCACGTGCTCGACTTTAACCTGTTTAAAGAGCCCCGCTTGCGGGGCTCCGCTCGGCTTGTAGTATCATAAGTAGTATGATATTACAGTACTTATGTACCTAGAGGAGCATGTCGAGCCTTTGGGCTACTGATAATATGATAACATAATACATGTGGACAGATCACTACAGTACATGTATTAAAATAGTTATCTGGTATGTAGAAATAAAAATAGCACTAATAGAGAGGTTTCGGGATTGTCACCACCAGGGTGCTCTAGATGTGGCATTGTGTGTAGAAAAAACACCGAGTGCCTCATTCAAGATGTCGGAGGGTGCCTCAAAATTCGAGATGGATACACTTGGACTTGAAGCATTTTTAGACAGAAACTGCGTGATGCCTTAGGGGTTAGCAATAGAGTATTCGTTAGAGCTATAAGATCGAATAGAACCGAATGCAAGCGCTAAGACAGTAGTAACATCGACCTACATACGTTTGTGGCTTATACTTAGTATTGGTGTAGGCACAACATCATTGAATGAAACAAAACTTCTACGTTGGTTGTAGCCAAGGTTGTGCCGCTTACCACTGATACATGCTACGAACTGCAGTAGGAGTCACGCCTTAGTGCAACACGGGGAAGCTACTGCGTAGTAGTAAGTGATTCATACAAAGTCTGCTGACCACAGCGCAGCGCGTCTGGCATGTATTAGTGACGTGTACCACACCAAACATCTGAATCTGGTGAGGCACCCGTGAGGCTCTCCTTTTCTGCCATTTATCTTAGATTTGTATGAAAACCCTAGTGGTGCCTCAAATTTCGAGCAGTAATGCGCCTCAAAACTCCCGATTGTGGCAAAGAGGCATGAGTGCCTCAACTAGAGCACCCTGGTCACCACCCTCGCATTACCCTCAAAACCATTT
Organism: Phytophthora melonis; assembly: GCA_024211575.1. Classification (NCBI taxonomy): domain Eukaryota; phylum Oomycota; class Peronosporomycetes; order Peronosporales; family Peronosporaceae; genus Phytophthora; species Phytophthora melonis. Next base: position 118,322 of record JAMXKT010000083.1, on the reverse strand, counting down.
TTTTAGTTATAAGTGCGCCCTCACATTTCATTGAATGAATTTTGATTTGCATATGTTTACAGAGGTATAGTATTAGGAAGTTTGTATGGTATGATTAGATTCGGCTGAACTTAATAAAAGGTACGAGGGAAATGTAGGGAATGAAATCCCTGGATTTGGTGAAATCTGGGGACAATCACGGCGAGGTCGGCGCAAAAGGGCCACACCAGGTGCGAACTTAGCTTAATGTAAGGGTAATGAATTGCTCCGAAACCTCTCTAATGCATCTCATCCTATTCACAGTCGTATGCCCAAACTAAGACGCGGTGCAACAAAGAGCAATGCTTCAATTAAAAACGCTGGCTCCGATTTTAGAACCCACGTGCAGCCTTCTCTACTCTTTCGACAAACTTGGTGTACCCTATCGCCTTCCGATAGGAAGGGGTCATCAAAGCAGGGTTTCCGAAGGGAATATCGCCGGCTGTAATGCGTAGCACCTTGTACACCTCCTCCTCGGAGACCTTGTTCTTGTACATGCTGGCGTAGTCGGTTCCGTCAAGAAGCTTTTGTACTAATGCCTCCCGCTTCTCAAGTCGCGCTTGTTTGATCTTCGCAAGTTCTTGGCTGATCTTGGTCTTGCCCAGCGCGGACATTAACTTTTCGGCGACCTCAACCCCGCCCCGTTCTTCGTTGGCTGCATTGTCAGTCGTCTTGAGTCCACGAAGCGACCGCTTGTCGTCCTTGCCACTCAACTCGAGTTGCTTGACTTCGGGACGCGCCCCGAGAGCGTCACTACTCACGAGGAAGGCGCCAGCGATCACGAGCAGAAACGTCCACTTGAACATCTTCGATGTAGGGTTCCGGTGGCTGAGAAGAAAGAAGACACTTGTCGGTTGCGAACCAAGTTGGAAACTGAATACCAGCTCGCATCACGTGGATACAGTGCAGAGCGTGCTGTGCTGTCCGATGATCGGACTCCAATCCCCAGGCTGGGAATTTCCCACCCGCGCATGTAGCCCAGCTGTTACGTAGAAACCACTGGTTTCCGTCGAGGCGTTTGCGATCTGCATAAAAGACAAATGAATTGCCCTGGGTGCCAAGATGCATGTTCATTTGAGACCGCGTCAAACATAAAATACTAATCAACCAAAGTACGAATCGCGATTCAGGCATACACGTCAAGTACAGCCTCATCTAGCCAATCATAGAGCTGTATTTTCATTTCGGGAAATGTTGTACTTATGCATGAAGACATTTACATGTATATCACACATCACTGATTGCACTTGACATTTGTATGGTATTACTTTATACCAGAATACTGTATTCAGGCGACCCTGACGAAATATGTGTGCGGTTGTGCAGAAGGGCGAGTACATCAAGTCAATAAAAGTTCACATCTTTTATCAGTTTGCATGCTCGTACGTTGTCGCTGTACGCCCCAGATTCCTGTGCGCTGTTTCACATTTTAACTTCATCGTAATTCGTTATAACCCGACGACCCTTGCTTCGGTGGTTTGAATGTCATTTTGCAGCAGGCTGTAGCTTAGCCATTGATTTCGTTGGGATGGCGCATTTGCTACTGCCAATTCACGATTTCCGAGTAAATCAAGCTTACATCGAGCTTGCTGCTTGTGCACCGTAGGGGAAGTCGCTTATTCGATGAATATATCTAGGATTTGACATTGAATTAGCGAACCTAATCGACTGATAGAATTCGTGAAGAGCACAGTAGCATTCTGAACTACTATAGGTGACAAGGCACTTCGAATTTTTTTTACAAGAACAGGACCCAGTAGTAGATCGTTCTACGCCACCAGTAGTAAATGGACTGGGTGGGTCTCTGCGTGTCGCAATGCAGTCTCACACAAGGCAAACTTAAATCATCCAAAGTCTTCGTAGATAAAATGCCTAAGGGAGTGCAGTTAGACTTTTAATGATTCCACACGAGCCATTCATAGCTCAAGCAGATTCAACTAGACTTCTCCCGATTTCATACAGGATGGTCATTCTATATGCACTAGCTTTTAGCCTTTACCATCAGGTGCATCTCTTTTTGATTCTCTGCTAAAGAGTTCGCCACCGTATAGGACGTCACAGTGTTGCCGGCGGATAGAGTTTGCTTTGGATAATAACACGTTGAACGAAACAAACCAAGCAGAATCAAGCTATAGTTTCCATCACGATCGTACAATTGAGCTTGACTTAGTTGCGGTTTCGACGGCTAAATACGCCCGATGCCGCGCACTGCTGCAGTGTCGCATCATCACGGATAGCACAACCTTAAAAAGTCGAAGTAGTTTTTTGCAAAGTTCTAGTGGAACGTTTTATCTAATCCGCGTGGGGATTCGCACAATACTAGCGTGCCGACAATTTGTGTTACGGCAAATTAGCGTGAATGTCGTTCGACGACATCCAAAAACCTTCCCAAATCATCGTCCAAAAATGGAGATATTTTTTTTAAGACCGATGTCACTCCCTTGAATTCTTAACATTCTGCTGCTTTCAATAGCTCAAAAGAAGCACAAGACACGGCTCTTTCGAGTGGTACCGAATTCCTTTTGTCGGCGCATACAGCCTGATTCCGTGATGAAAATTTCTGCTGACACCGGAAAGCTGTAGCCTCTAAGTGTGTTTTCCGGTGTCTCTCTCTGAGTGTGTGCTGGCATGATTTTGCAGAGACGGTAGAGAGGAGGTGGAACCAGATCCCCCCAAACTGCAATTTCGATGCCTGTGAAGCGAGAGCGTGGCCTGGAGCAGTGCGCTTTAGACCCAGGCCTTAGCTAGGCTATTCCTCCCTCTTTCCATTGAGACCAACCCCAGATTCGTGGGGGATTGAAGGCATTCAATTCCCTGGAGCACTTTGAGGTTTTCACGATTTGAGAGCCGTGACATCCATCCCCGGCCGGTTGTGCAAGACCGGGAAGGCCCCAGTGTTGTTTTTCGTTGTGTGTTTTTTTTCGGTGTCAGTAGCAAGAGCCTTCCGTGATATAGGTGGTACTTTTCGTGTCCTGGCTGAGTACAAAAACTGTTATTGCCATTTATCAAGTTTCCTGTATTGTGATTTGCTCCAATTCGGTCTAAACGATGGCGTCAATGTGGTTACCCTGCAGTTAGCGCTAAATATTCGAATGCACTATTTTTCTTGTTTTATCGTCACTTGTAAGTTTCCGAGCACAAGTAAGATATAAAAAGTTTTTCCAGGGCATTTAAGCGGTAGGAAGGAAGAAATTGCGTTGATTTGCTAACTACATCATTCTAGTGGGTCATTCCTGAAAACACAAATATAGTACGTGGCAAAAGTGAATCGTGAAGCAAATTTGTGATCCCGAGCTGACACTTTTTGTGCAGTTGCCAGAAGGGGTTACTTCCCAATACACAAATCAAGTGTTATCTCTCACTTGGCAACCCGATTATGTCCTTAACGTACTATTTTTCTCCGTAAAAGTATCAGAAACTGGACAAATGCGCGTCACAAATGTAAAATATGTTTTCAGGAATGACCCACTGAGTACTACAAAATAACTGAAGTTAAAACTAAATCCGTGAAGTCCTAATCCGACAAGCAGGAGGAGGTAGAATCATCACGGTGGGCTTGTCAGACCCATGCGTTGAAGCACCAATTCGTTGGAGTGACGATATACGGACTACGTAGTGATGCCTAGCGATCAAACTTGGTACACTTGGTTGTAAAGTGGTAGATTAGGCAGATGCTGCGGCTGCGAAGCAGGCTCAGGAGATGCCCGAGAAATACATCGGTTCCCTGAATCAGTATTGTATGAGCTAGCTTCGAATTGCGAAACCCCCCGGGTCCCCATTTTGCTGAAGAGGGCCATATGTTGCAGGATGTGAATGCTGCAAATTTTTGGGGCCGCCCAACAAGCAGTTCTTCGAAGTGCGAATTCGACTCCCTCGGAAGTTATTCGGGTCCTAAAACTGGTTCTGTGTTTCGCCTTTATCCTCTTTGGATGCTTCCCAACCTACCAATATCGACCAACAACTGAGGATGTTCTAAATGACATGTGCACAAGTGAGCTACCGATCAAAATGCCGCTGGGTGACGATTGAGCCCGATAGATTGCATTTCACCCCTCAGACAAGTGAAGATATGGACAGTATAATATTCCGAGAGAAAACTCCTAGAATGGCACTAACGTCGCTAATACATGCTGCGCCTACAAAAAATGTGTGTTAGCACTGCATGCACTTTTCTTTCTTAAGGTCACCAAGTAAGAAGGCAACACATACTGGAACTGCGTTTGCTGCACTTGCATCTTGTGTCGTCGCAGAGCCATCACGTTCGCGAGGTACGAAAACGACGAAAGGTGCAGCTAAAAGCAAAACATGGATAATTAGCTCCAGCGCTATCAACTTTCTCCACGTCCCCACCTCCTCACCTGTTGGTTGTAGTCATCTATTCGCCATGCAACACCGGCAATGGACAATTGCTGTAAGCGTCACCTTTTTAAGCCGCATAAACCATTATCATTGCACTCACCCGGAGAGATCTGGTGGTTCTGTCGCGCTTGCTCCAGCTGCAGGGCGCGCTGCTGCGCCGCAGCTTCGTGTCGCCTCAACGGGCCGTCTTCAACAGCAAATAACCATTAGCCTTCGTCTCTCCAATGGTCCACAGCCTTACAAATCGCGGTATGGCGTACGCGTTGCTGCTGGCGTCCACTGGCTCTGCTCCATCGTTGCGGGTGACCGACGTGAGGCTGGCGAGGACGATCGGAAAGTGGCGACTTGTTGCATCAACACGGCGTCGGCATACGGCATTTTTCAGTTCAAGGTCACTCTATCGAGTATTGGTCCTCTCATTTGAGTGCCTATAGTGAAATCAAATGAGCAGACCATTTTTCTAATGGCGGAGGAGGAGGCGCTGACCGAGTCGGAGCCGCTGAAGCTCGAGTCTTCGTTCACGCACTGGGCGCGATGCGTGGAGGTGCCCATTGGCGAGGCTCGAGTGGTGTCGGTGGAGCAGGACCCGGACTCGTTCGTGCTGGGAACGACCGTCTGGGACAGCAGCAAGACGCTGCTCAAGTTCATTGAGCAGCGGCCCGAGCGGTTCCAGCGGTTTTCGTCCATCTGCGAGCTCGGCGCGGGCTGCGGGGCCTCGCGGGTATCGCCAGTGCAATTATCACTGGAGGTCTGGCGGATGTGGTGCTCACGGACATTGGCCCGGTGCTTCCGTGGCTGCGACGCAATGTGAGGGAGAACTTGACGGACAAGGAGCTGCAGCGCGTCCGTGTGGAGCAGCACGCGTGGTACGAAGCTGCGTTGGCTGCTAACTGTAGCTACAATGCCCGGTGCAATGCTGATTGAGTTTGTCGTTGATGGTTACTGGTAGGGGCACCCCGGTGACGAATTTGAAGGCGCCGTTCGACTGCATCTTGTGCGCGGACGTGGTGTACGAGAAGGCTTGTGTCAAGCCGTTGGTGCAGTCGCTGCTGGCGCTGTCGCACCGCAAGACGGTCATTTTCTTGGCGAATGAGCGTCGTGCACCGGAGGTACGCGCAGAGTTCATGCGCCACCTGGACAGCTATTTCCAGTGGAAGGAGGTGCCCAAGGCGGAGCTGGACGCGGATTACCTGAAGGAGGCGATCGAAGTGTTCGAGATGAGACCCAAGAGGCGCAAAGTGCCGGTGGAGATGCAGATTGAGACTCCAGACGACTATAATCCCGACGCTCAAGAGTATCACCCGCTCGGCAACGGAGCTGGGAATGAGGCGGACCCGTACGATCGCGACCTGTGGAATGACCTGCTGCGAGACCTGTCGCTCGACCCGGCAGACAAGAAGAAGGAAAGCTAACACAGATACAGTACGAAGCTTAGCAGCAACAATATACATTAGATTGTGCAAGAGCTTGGTAGTGATGTTGATGCTTGCACCTGTCCTCCTCGTCATTGTATAGCTGTTGTCTTCATCATTCGGGCCTTCTCCCTCTTCTTACTCATAGTACGCCACCATCGTTGCAACCAACGAGCTTCCTTACTCCCAGGTGAACGTCCTGATCGCACCCTTCGGCACAGTCGTCTCCAGCGCCACTCCACCCACCTGCAGCTCGAAGTCCGCCGGCTCAGTGTTTTCGTTCATGACCACGAGCACCTTGTGGTTCTCCGGGGTCACGAAAGCCGCTGCCTGGACGAACGCATAGCCAGCAGTCACGCACTGGTCTGTCGTCGACGCATACGAGCGCATCGTGCCATCTTCGGCGTCGAACCTCCATTGCTGGTGCGGCTTGACCTCTTCCTCGCACAGATCGGTGCTGATACGCACACCGTTCTGGGTTGAGCCGTGGTTGAGCGAGATGCAGTAGTCGCCCATACGAATGCGGCCCGTGTCAAGCTCGTAGGTCCAGTGCTGCTGCGTGTACCTGCAGTCGACCAGCAGCCCCTGGTGTCCTTGCCATGGGATCTCCTTCAGATCAATGCAGAAGCCGGTGCCAGTGACCTCCAGCTTGCCATCGTCCGTCGGGCGCCACTTCTGGCGGGAACTGCCGTCACAAGCCGCCAGCATCGACGGGTAGTCGACGTACAGCTGAGGTTCACCGGGCTCAGCGAAGCGTGCCGCCACCTCCGTCTTGACACGGCGCGAGCCCACCGGGATGTACTTGGAGAAGTGCTGGATGAAGTAGTACATGGGCTGGATGAAGAAGTCCGTCTCGTCCTCCGTCAGAATGATGGGGGCATCGCACAAGTTCGCCAAGTGGTTGGGCCCGCCCTCGTGGTCAAGCAGCAGGTTCCAGTCGACCCAACCGACGACGTGGTTGTTGAGGTCCGTCAGGATGTCGTGGCCGTAGCGCTGCGCACGGAACCAGGCGAGGTCGCCGTGGCCCACGTCGGGGCAGTTGCAGCTCTCGGTTGCCAGCATGAAGCGGCTCGGGTCCACGAAGTGCGTGTCATTCAGACGCTCGTGATACTCGACACCATCCATGTAGCGCTCGTTGTCGTACCAGTGGAAGGCCATGCCGTCCACGTACTGCGCCGCAGTAGAGTGGTTGTAGATAACTTCCGCCCACTGACGGGTACTTCCGCGGTTGTGGTCAAAGACCATAAGCACCAGCTCGGGGTGGTCGCGCTTCAGCATGGGACCCAGGAAGTTTCCGATGAACTCTGCCTGGTACTCAGCCGTGTACATGCACGACTCCCACGGGACCTCTGCTTGCGGCTCGTTCTGCGGGGTGAGGCCCCAGAACGAGATCCCCTGCTTCTTGTAAGCCGTGATGAACTTGGAGAAGTACAGAGCCCAGGTGGCACGAGCATCGTCGTTCAATCCAATGGGCTTGGCGGAGTTGAGCATGCTGGGCGAGTAGTCCAGTGACGCGCGCTTCATCCAGGCCGGCGGACTCCACGGAGCCGTGAACAACTTCAAGTTCGGCTGGCGCTCGAGCGCGCGCTTGATGAAGGGGATGAGCACCTCCTGGTCGTGCTTCACCTCCTCATCGAAGTGCGTGAGCTCCGTGTCATTGACCACATCATCGAAACTGTACGATCCCGCAGAAAAGTCTGACGAGCCCATGGGCACACGACCAAAGGTGTAGGCGCTGCCCTTCTCCTGATCAAAGTATAGCGTGAGCACCTCCTCCTGCTTCTCCGGCGACAGCTTGTTGAACTGCAGAGCCGCCGCCTCCGTGAAGGCTCCTCCGAAGCCCAAGATCTCCTGGAACTTGGTCTCCACGTCCACAACAATGACGGACACGGCGTTCGGCTGGGCGCCGTGCGTCCACTTGAGCCCGGTGATCGGCTCCATCATGGTGGTCACGTTGTCCACGTACGAGCTCTGGACGCACGCGACCTCCGATTCCAGGGCCGGTGCTGAAGCCTGCGCGTCGGGCGACGCCTCTGTCGCCTCAGTGGGGGCCACTGCAGCGTCCTCCGGCAGCCTCGTGAGGCCGAAGATGGCCAAGACGGCGCACACTCCGCAGACGCCGAGCCCCACGAGGCTCCACTTGATCAGGGAGCGCCGCCGCGTCGTGCGCGCGCGCTCAGCCGCTCGTCGGAGGCCAACGAGGCCGTGCCGTAGACCGTGGGCTCCCTCGTCATTGCTAAGTTAGCGAAGAGACGCAGACTTCGACTTGCGCGCTGTTCGGTTGATTCGGAAGTGAGCCATTTGCGGCAGATGTAGGAAGCCAGGGGCTGCTAATAAGGTGAAGTGGTGACCGTTGAAGGATGTGTTTGACTGGCGTTTCGTATAGTGGCTTGTGATTGAGCGGGGCAAGATTTGTGTCACAGACCGCACATAATAACACCCGGAATACTGATACGTCTGGTGGCTTCAGCACGATAAAAACGGGACGGCGATCTTCTATCTTACTTTACGGGATCCGCGCACGTGGGATCTGTTGACTCGGAAGACTGCGCCTCCAGATTCGGTGGTCCCGATGCGCCGAGGCAGCAGCCTCCCTACCCATGGACGACATGCAATGCCCCGCGTCCAGAGCCTCGCAAAGATCAAACTGCTGCTCTTTAATCGTGGTTGCGATCGTCGTTTTCAGTACTTCCTCCTTGGTATCGAGGGGTGGAAATTGCAGGGTAATTCAACGTGGCTTTGGAAACTAAGCTGCTGCAGTCGAGCATTCCGGCAACAAACCGCGCGATAAGCGCGGGTGGTGCCGTGGTTGACAAGGTGTACAGAGACGACAGTGAGTTGTGTGATAGAGCTCGCATGCAATGACAACTCGCATTCGTGCTTCTGTAGCCCAACACATCCAGACTTGATTCAACGGATTGGAGTGCTATCCGTCGAGTGGCTTCCGGTGGCTGCCACACGACTGCGACAGGGCCAGACACCCAGGTAGCCGGACTGCAGCAGAATCCGATGCCAGAACCTGGTAACTTAGTAACTTACCATCGCTAAGGGTAGCTGCATGTATGAAGCGCACGCCGCTGCGGATCCAGCGCTCTGCATGTCGAACGCATGGCGATCTCCAACCAACGCCACCGTTGCTTGGTCTCTGCTAAGTTATCAGTGATAACCAGCCATCAAATCTGACGTCAGTCAATCCGCGTTCCGAGTCCCGCGTCGCAGCAGACATCTTGCTTTCACTATGGGGCCGCGAATCAGGGTAGATACCTCGCAAGGGATCTATTCATTCTTTATTCTGCTTCGTCAAGACGCAAAGCTCCGTCGCGATGGCTGGAGTGAACGAGAACTCGCCGCTGCTGCAGGGCCGCTCTGGCGCGGCCCAGGCGCGCGCGCGCCCCCGCTGCGCCGCGCGCTGTTCGTGATCGTGCCGCTGGCGCTCGTGGCCATCGTGACCATCGGCATCCTCATGGCGAGCGACGGCTCGCGCAAGGCCTCGGAGGCCTCCACGGCCGCGCCCGAGCCCACGACGGCCGCCCCAGCTCCCGTGGAGCTCACGGACGCCGAGCTGCTCACCATGCGCCCGCCCTTCGAGGAGAAGCTGCACCCGATCCCGCCCAGCTCGTGCGCCGCAGCGGCTTCGGCCGCGCGCTGCCCACGAACGAGTTCTGGTCGAATTTGATGGTGGGCGACAGCCACGGACTCAACGCTGGCGGCGGCGAGGTCACGCTCAGCCCCTACACGGTGCGCAGCCTGCCCAAGCGACTCGAGGTCTCGTACGGCGACTCGCGCCGCGTGGCCACGAAGGACGCCGTCACCGAGCACTTCAACGTGGACGCCAGCTTCACGGCCTACAGCCACAAGGCGCTGCCGGTAGCGGGCAGCAACGACTCCGCGCTGCTGGGCAACGGCAACAGCACGTCTAGGAACGTCGTGGGCTTTGACGCGCTGTCGGTGCTGCTGCAGTACTACTTCGAGGAGGACAGCAAGTGGATGAAGGTGCCCATGGTGCGCGGCTCGCCCTACGTGACGGTGGAGTACCAGAACGTGCTGCCCGTGCTCGAGTTCAACGCCTCGGTGCTGGCCGTCAACGGCGTGCCGGTGGAGCAGAGAGATCCGCTGGCCCAGTGGAACGAGCTGCAGACGTGGACGAGCGACCGCTTCGAGCTGGACACGGAGGTGTACGGCGCTGGAGAGAGCGCGCAGGGCACGGGCAAGTCCCAGCAGAAGTGGATCCTGTACTTCGACAAGGTGCGCACGCTGCAGCTGCAGTTCGCCAACGAGAAGGACTACCGCCCGTACAACTGGCGCGGCGAGCTGACCACCCCACCAACATCCGTCTCGTGGACACGGACTTTTACTCCGGAGCTGCGCGGCTCGCGATTGTCCCGCAGGGGGCGCCACAGGCGGCGGTGGATGCTCTTGACAAGGCGGCGCCCATTTACCCGGTTGGATCATCGATCACGACGGAGGTGGGCGACGTCGACGCCTCGTTCTCGTTCTGCTGGAAGACGAAGCGCTTCCCTGACCTCGGTGAGCCTAACTTGAACTCGACTTCGACCGCTGAGCTGCTGATGCTGGCGAACCCGCACCACGCGGCGACGCTGAAGACGGACAGCGATGCGTTCGAGGTGCTTGGGCAGTTTGGACACCGCACGCTCAAGTCGAACATGACGGCGGTTCTCGGAAGCTGCTGGGAAATGCAGGAGACGCTGCCGACGGCCTCGTTCCAGGAGGAAAAGGTGCAGATTCAGCCGCAGTATCTCGAGGCGATCAAGGTGGCGCTCGCCAACGACTCCAACTACACCCCCGAGGCCGAGGACCCGTACTACTTCGGCAAGGAAATCGGTCGCCAAGCGCGTTTGGTTCTGATTGCTGACAAGCTGGACGAGAAGGACATCCGTGACGAAATTCTCGACAAGCTGGAGGAGTGGCTGACCCCGTGGATGCTTGGCCAAAACGGCGACCACTTCGTGTACGACCGCAGTTGGGGCGGCCTGTGCTCGCTCAACGGACTGAAGGGCGTGTTCTGGATGACGGACTTTGGCAACGGATGGTATAACGACCACGTACGTGTGACACCAGCATACTGAGCACAGGTTTTTTTGTGTGTGGCGACTGATGGTGATATTGTTTGTGAATGTTTCTTGTGGCTGCAGCACTTCCACTACGGCTACTTCTTGTACGCTGTTGCGGTGGTGGGCAAGTTCCGCCCGGACTTCGTCAAGACGCACAAGACGGCTGTGATGGCTATTGTTCGTGACATTGCGAGCCCTGACCAGAGCGAGTAAGTTACCGAGCTTGCCCGCTTGGATGCATTCGACTTGCTTCGCCACCACTGACATGAAACCTTGTTCCATGTGTCGCAGTACCTTCTTCCCGTTCACGCGCCACTTTTCTTGGTTCGACAGTCACTCGTTTGCCAGCGGCGTCTACACGCTTGACGGCGGCAAGTCCCAGGAGAGTGTGAGTGAAGCCATCAACGCCTACTACGGCGTGTATCTGGTGGGCAAGTCCTTCAAGGTGCCGGAGGTGGAGCACATGGGACACCTTCTGCTCGCTATGGAGATCCGTGGTGCGCAGACGTACTGGCAGATGCCGTCCAGCTCGAGCATTTACGAGCCGATCTACGCTGTCAACAAGATGACGGGACAAGTGGCCGCGACGAAGGTGTCGTACACGACGTGGTTCGGTCCTGAGATTGAGCACATGCATCTGATCAACATGATCCCGTTCACGCCCATCACGGACGCGTTCTTGAAGCCTGCGTACGTCCAGGAGGAGTACCCAATTTTGCAGCAGCAGGCGTTCGACCGAGTGAAAGACCCGATGGAGGACCGCTGGAAGGGCTACGCGTACCTGGACCTGGCCATCATTGACCCCACCACCGCGTGGACGAAGGTCCAGAACATGACCTTCTTTGACGACGGCAGCTCGCGGACCAACTCGCTGTACTGGATCGCCACGCGCCCGACGAACTGAGAACGACTGAAAGACACTGAAAGGATTTTTGGAGTGGCTCGTGTCATCACTGCCAGCACTAGATCATTGAGGGCAATGGAAACGCAGTTCATCGTGGTCGTGTGCTTTCGTCTACATCTTGGGGTCCATCATATTAATATCCATTTAAGTTTCCGACTCACTTCAACTTCACATCAAAGACACTACACATGTATCTTGAATGCCGGCAGCGCAGCCATTCATTGAGCGGATCAACTTAGCCATGGTGAAACGTAGCAGCATGTCAGGGCACCAGCATTCTTCGTGTTGCCCCAAAAGTTGACTACATACATGGCCGTTACTTCAACCAGCTTACGCCTTGACCAGAATGTCTTTGGCATCAGCACAAACAAGTTGGGATATAAAAGGCGGAGAAAGGTGGAAACGGACGGACACAGCCCTCCAAGTTTAGCCGCCGCTTGCGAAGGAGCGAGTCGTTTCTATAGTTGCAGATCTCAAAGCCTTCCCAAAAGGGCGCCGACGTCTCCGTCCATTCTCAATTCTCCTCCCAAGCCCAGCAGCGTCTTCGGAACCCGAGTAAGCTTCATCACCCAGCTTCCTCGTAGCTTCTCCAGCCGCGCGCTTCGACTCCAGAGTACCTTCGCCAACCTCCACCCCACTAAACCCACTTCAAGATGCGTGAAGTCATCTCCATCCACTTGGGCCAGGGCGGCATCCAGACGGGCAACGCCTGCTGGGAGCTCTACTGCCTCGAGCACGGCATCCAGCCCGACGGCCAAATGCCCAGCGACAAGACCATCGGCGGCGGAGACGACGCCTTCAACACCTTCTTCTCCGAGACGGGCGCCGGCAAGCACGTGCCTCGTGCCGTGCTCGTCGACCTCGAGCCCAGTGTCTGTGACGAAGTGCGCACGGGCACGTACCGCCAGCTCTACCACCCGGAGCAGATCATCTCCGGCAAGGAGGACGCGGCCAACAACTACGCGCGCGGCCACTACACCATCGGCAAGGAGATCGTCGACCTCGTACTCGACCGCATCCGCAAGCTGGCCGACAACTGCACGGGTCTGCAGGGTTTCCTGGTCTTCAACGCGGTGGGCGGCGGCACCGGCTCGGGTCTGGGTGCTCTGCTGCTCGAGCGTCTGTCGGTCGACTACGGCCGCAAGAGTAAGCTCGGCTTCACCATCTACCCGTCGCCGCAGGTGTCGACGGCCGTCGTGGAGCCGTACAACTCGGTGCTGTCCACGCACTCGCTGCTGGAGCACACGGACGTGGCCGTGATGCTGGACAACGAGGCCATCTACGACATCTGCCGCCGCTCGCTGGACATCGAGCGCCCGACGTACACGAACCTGAACCGCCTGATCGCGCAGGTGATCTCGTCGCTGACGGCGTCGCTGCGCTTCGACGGCGCGCTGAACGTCGATGTGACCGAGTTCCAGACGAACCTGGTGCCGTACCCGCGCATCCACTTCATGCTGAGCTCGTACGCGCCCGTGATCTCGGCTGAGAAGGCGTACCACGAGCAACTGTCGGTGGCTGAGATCACCAACAGTGCCTTCGAGCCGGCGTCCATGATGGCCAAGTGCGACCCTCGCCACGGCAAGTACATGGCGGCGTGTCTGATGTACCGCGGCGACGTGGTGCCCAAGGACGTGAACGCGGCCGTGGCCACCATCAAGACGAAGCGCACGATCCAGTTCGTGGACTGGTGTCCGACGGGCTTCAAGTGCGGCATCAACTACCAGCCGCCGACGGTGGTGCCGGGCGGTGATCTGGCCCGCGTGCAGCGCGCCGTGTGCATGATCTCCAACACGAGCGCCATCGCCGAGGTCTTCTCCCGCATCGACCACAAGTTCGACCTGATGTACGCCAAGCGTGCGTTCGTGCACTGGTACGTCGGTGAAGGTATGGAGGAAGGCGAGTTCTCGGAGGCTCGCGAGGATCTTGCGGCTCTGGAGAAGGACTACGAGGAGGTGTCGGCCGAGACGGCCGAGGGCGAGGGCGAGGAGGAGGAGCTCGGCGAAGAGTACTAGTAGCAAACCCTGCCCAATTGATAGCCATAGCCAAGCAAGCAGGAACGCATCTGCTTACCTTTATAATGCTTCACCCAGCTAGTTACTGAGCTGGTTTAGCAGTTCCTAACAACAAAACATGCATTAGCCCTCGACATTTCCTTTGTGCCATTCATTACAGTGTCCTAGAGTGTCCTAGAGCTTCAGTTTTGAAGTTTTGGTCGTTGCGGAAACCTGTAGACGAAAGCTAACGCCAGCAACGGATCGCGTCCTGTTACGGTCCTTGAGTGGGCGAAACCGAGGCGCACGTAGCGAGCTCCAACGGTGCGAGGCGGATAGAAGTGTACCGAAGAGTCCTTGCTCCGGCCCGGAGTCTGGCCCTCGCCAGGCATCGCAGAGCGTGCTCCAAGCTTAGAGGGCTCCAAGCTGAGAGTTAAAGCTAAGCCTCGCACGCGCGAAACGGAAAACGGACGGCCACGATTGCTTGGTTGAAGTCAACCTGCGTCTTATGAGCTGCATTTCGCCGCTTCAACTTGCCATACAGAGACCAAGATAAATTAACGGCCACTTCAACGCTAATCGCTGTGCGCCACACACAAACGTCAAATGCGCCTGCCAGAAGAGCGAAGTGAGATTTGCAAGGGGCCGACTGCCCAACGATCTTTCCAGTCTCCAATTTGCCAAGATCCAGCGACGTCGAGCCGGAAGGAAGCTGAGTACGCCGACCCCGACCCGAGCTGCTGCCCGTCTTCGAGCAACATGGAGCCCACCGCCTACGGAACGAGTTCCCTGGCGGTCGACGAGCGTCTGGTCAACCAAATGTCCTCCAAGCGCCACCACACCTTCGTCAAGTGGGGTCTTTGGCCTCGCGACGTGTGGCATCTGCAGTACGCTGGCGTTGCTGGGCACCAGCTCGATCCACGACGACGCGGTCGCTGCGACGCTGAGATCCACGACGAGCGCCTTCAAGAACGCGGCGCCGGCGGTGGATGCAGAGGTCACGTGCTTCCAGAGCTCGTACATTGACAACGTCACCCGCATGATGGAGCCCGTCCCCGGGTTGAAGTGGAAGCGTGGGGCTCAGAAGAACGCCAAGTCGTTCATTGCGGTGGATCTGGAGGCCAAATTCCAGGAGATCATGGGCTTCGGAGGCGCCTTCACGGAGGCGGCGGCGCTGCAGTTCCAGAAGCTGCCTCGTCACAAGCAGGAGGAGGTCTTGACGCTCTATTTTGACCAGGAGCAGGGCAGCGCGTACAATTTCGGCCGCGTCCCGATGGGGTCCTGCGACTTTTCAGTCTCCTCTTACAGCTTCGACGACGTGCTGAACGACACGCAGTTGCTGCACTTTGACATGAGCGTCAAGCACGACCAGCAAGTGCTGATTCCGTTCATCAAGCGCGCGCTGGAGCGTCAGCCCGAGATGAAGCTCTTCCTGGCCCCCTGGAGCCCACCAGCCTGGATGAAGCGTGGTGATGACAAGTACACGCCTAGCATGCTTGGATCCATGGACCCGGTGGGGCTCAAGGACGACATGCGCGCGAGTTGGGCGCTGTACTTCTCCAAGTTCATCACCGCGTACAAGAAGCAGGGCATCCCGTTCTGGGGCCTGACGCCTCAGAACGAGCCCGAGTTTGCTGCGCCGTGGGAGGCCTGCAGGTACAACGCGTCGTACCAGGCCGAGTTCATCGGCGACTTCCTTGGCCCCGTCCTGGATCGTGACCACCCTGAGCTTACCCTCATGGTCTTCGACCACAACCGCGCCAGTGTTCGTCAGTGGGCCGAGGCGATCTACAACCACCCCACCGCCGCGCAGTACGTGGATGGCATGGCCTTCCACTGGTACGACATGGACCGCTACATGGACGGAGTGGCCTACCACGAGCGCCTGAATGATACGCACTTCGTTGACCAGAACCGCTTCATGCTGGCAACGGAGAGCTGCAACTGCCCTGGCGTCGCCTTCGGAGACGCGGCTTGGTTCCGCGCACAGCGCTACGGCCACGACATCATGACGGACCTGAATAACCACGTCGTTGGCTGGGTCGACTGGAACCTGCTGCTGGACCACAAGGGCGGACCCAACCACCAAGGCAACAACTGCGACGCCCCGATCATTCTGACGGAGGACGGCAAGGACTACACCATCCAGCCCATGTACTACTTCATCCAGCACTTTTCCAAGTACATCCCGGTTGGTTCGCGCCGCGTCAAGACGCACGTGGCCGCTCGGTTCGAGAAGCCTGGCGATGCCCAGCTCATGTGGGCCTACCGTACCGAACTCGCAGCATGCGATGGCAGCGCCCGCCAGACGATTCAGAGAGCCAATGACAGCAAGATCCAAGTGACGGGAACCAAGTTCTGCTTGGGCATGGTGGACGCGATGTGGCAGGGCAAGGAGATCCAGTTGGAGGAGTGCCAGTACCCGCTGCAGAAGGCGTGGACCTTCGAGGAGGAGACTGGTCGCATCCGCGTCGGGGACTTTTGCTTGTCGCTCAACCACGGCTCCACGGCCAACGGCGTCCGCATCACGGCAGACCGTTGCGAAGCTGAAGTCGTGCCCCACCAGCAGTGGACGTTCAACGAGGAGGACGGCACGCTGCGCTCTCGGGCCTCAACTAGTGACCAGTGCGTGACCGGCGGCTACTCGTTCGTGCAGGCAACTGCATTTGTGACTCCCGAGGACCGCAAGGTGCTCGTGGTGCTCAACGAGAACACGGAGGCCGCCAGCTTTGAGGTTCAAGTCGGCGAGATGGCCCTCGACATCACGATCCCCAAGGGCGCGATCCGCACGTTCACTTGGATGTAAGCGCCCTTCGACTTGTACTACCTCCGTTTGGAAAATAATGGCACTTTTAAAAAAATTTGCGCATAGCTCCGCCTCGTTTTTTTGAGAATTATAAGCTGTGCAAAGAGAGCTAAATTAGAGCATGACCAAATTTTGAGTCAGAATACGTAGCCACTAGGGCAAACGCGTGTGCACACAGCTACCAAGGCGACAGCACCAAGGCCATCGCATGACGTTAATCCATGCAAAAAGAGGCAACAAAAGGCAGCAGTAGGCAACAATAGCGACGGCGGGGCACATGCTCCACCGCAAGCTGCACAGCGTACTTGTTCCGCCTCCAGCAACGTTTGCAAGACCTCGAGCAGAGCTTCATTCGTCTCGGGGGCAGCAGGATCTACTCGATGCTTAGCCTGACAAGCGCGTTCACAACCGTAGCATGGTCTCCTTCCTGATGTCTAGATGCGCTCTCCACGAATCTTAAGCAACGTACGCCCAGCGCTCACCTGCTGCCTCGTATCCTCCTCAACCTGCGAACGTGCTGGACATGTATACACACAGCGCGCGAGCGTTAACACACGAGCATTCCGCACAAGTTCACCTAATCATGTCCTCACCGGGGATACTCGCGCGCGGCGCCTGGGGGGTCATGAGTGTTGAGTTGAGGGCCCTCGAAGATCGTCCAGCAGCTTGCCGCTCTCCCTTGAACTTGCGAAGTGAAATGGGCGGGAGATTCGAATCTGGACCTCTCCTCAGATCCCTCTTCAAAACGATGCATACGGATACACATTTGTTTATCCAGGTATCTATTTGAGGAGGATATAAAACCTGCAAAATCGGAAATAGTTGGAAACCGTCCTTATTTTCCGATCGGAGGTAGTATATGCATGCCCAAAGATGCGAAATGGTGCGTGACACCCGAATCAATACGACTACGACTACGAACACCACCAAGGCAGTGCACATGTCTTGGCATAGAGCAAAACTACTAGACCACAATCAGTACAATTGACCTAGATGCAAGCATCAATCCCTGGTACATTACGTGCATTACGTAGCGAATTTAAGTCTCTGACCGACGTAGGGTGAGGCGTTCGACTTGTAGCAATTGTAGCAACATCACGTTCCAAAGCGTGAATACTATCGCATCGTCACATTGCGACCGTGACGCGTCTTGAGCTTACCAGACAAACGTGCGAATAGCACCAGGTAGAACCGATGTGTCCAGCACGGCGTCACCCACCTGCACTTGGAATTCAGCCGGCTCCGTGTTCTCGTTCATCACCACCAGCACCTTGCGGTCCTCGGGAGTCACAAACGCAGTCGCCTGCACGAACGAGTAGCCCGTCGTCACGCACTGGTCAGTCGTTGACGCGTGCGAGCGCAGCGTGCCGTCTTCAGCGTTGAATGTCCACTGCTGGTGCGGCACCACCTCATGTTGGCACTTGTCCGCAGTGACACGCACACCGTCCTCCGTCGATCCGCGGCTCAGAGACAGACAAATATCGTCGATACGGATGCGTTGCGTGTCCTCCTCGAAAGTCCACGTCTGCTGCATCCACCGGCACTCACCCAGTCGGACTTCGTGGCCCTCACTTGCGCTTGGCACCAGGTTCAGGCAGAACGGCGTGTTGGTCACCTGCACCTTGTTATCATCCGTCCTGTGAATTGTCTGGCGAGAGCTACCATCGCACGTAGCGAGGGAAGACTGGTAGTCCACATACAGCTGCGCATCGCCAGGCTTCTCGAAGCGAGCAGCAACTTGCACGTTCACGCGACGCGAGCCGACCGGGATGAACCTGGAAAAGTGCTGGATGAAGTAGTACATGGGCTGGATCTTGAAGTCCGAGCCGTCCTCTGTCAAGATGATCGGGGCGTCGCAAAGGTTGCCCTTGTGGTTGGGACCGCCCTTGTGGTCCAGCAGCAAGTTCCAGTCAACCCACCCCACGACGTGGTTGTTGAGATCCGACAGAATGTCGTGACCGTAGCGCTGTGCTCGGAACCACGCGTCCTGGCCGACTGCAACACCGGGGCAGTTGCAGCTTTCAGACGCCAGCATGAAGCGGTTCTGGTCCACGTGGTGCGTGTCGTTCAGGTGCTCGGGGTAATCCACGCCGTCCATGTAGCGTTCACCACCGTCCTCGTACCAGTGGAAGGCCATACCGTCGACGTACTTACTGGCAGTGGGGTGGTTGTAGATCACCTCCGCCCAGTGCTGCACGTTGTTACGGTTGTGGTCGAATACCATGAGCGTAAGGCCGGGGTGGTCACGGTCCAGAACGGGTCCCAAGAATTCGCCGATAAACTCTGCTTCATACTCCGGATTGTAAGCACAAGCCTCCCACGGCGCAGCAAACTCCGGCTCATTCTGCGGCGAGAGCCCCCAGAACGGGATGCCGTGCTTCTTGTAGGCCGTGATGAACTTGGAGAAGTAGAGCGCCCACGGAGCCCGCATGTCGTCTCTCAGTCCAACGGGCTTGACCGATCCCAGCATGCTGGCGTTGTAGTCCGAGCTCGACCGCTTCATCCAAGCCGGAGGACTCCACGGCGCCCAGAACAGTTTCATGTCGGGGCGACGCTCCAGCGCGCGCTTGATGAACGGGATCATCGCCTCCGTGTCGTGTGCTACATCCACATCAAAGTCCACTAGGTCCATGTCGTCCACCGTCTCGGCGAAGCTGTAGGACGCCACCGAGAAGTCGCACGACCCCATGGGCACGCGGCCGAAGCAGTAAGCGCTGCCCTACTCCTTGTCGAAGTAGAGCGTCAGCACCTCCTCCTGCTTATCCGGCGACAGCTTCTGGAACTGCAGCGCCGCCGCCTCCGTGAAGGCTCCTCCGAAGCCCATGATCTCTTGGAACTTGGTGTCCACGTCCACGGCGATGAACGACTTGGAGTTCTTCTCTCCGCCGTGCTGCCACTTGAGACCCTTGATCGGCTGCATCATGTTGGTCACATTGTTGACGTACGAGCTCTGGAAGCACGTGACGTCGCCCTCATCAGGCGTCGCAGTGGCCACAGTCGAGGCGGCCGAGCGCGACACGGAGGTGAAGCCCAACACCAACAGCCCGCCAGCGATGATGCCCGTGGACGCGCCAATGAGCCCCCACTTGATCCACTTGCGTCGAGCAGCAGCGCGAGCGCTCAGCCGCTCATCACTCGCAAGCGAGCTCGTGCCGTACGCAGTGGGCTCCGACCGGGACGCCATGCTTTAGACTCTCAATCCGCTTGGCAACCTTGAGGCAAATTGGATACTGAGCAATGCTCAGAGAGAGCGCTTGACGATTGTGGCTGCTTACGGAAGATCGCAAATTGTACGCAAACCCTATCTTTATAGTTACCCTGCCAAAATCGAGTAATGTAGCTATATCTATTTAATCGGTACGTGTTGAAAGTGATGTTGAAGACAGACTCCCACCGATGCAAGCATCCCGATCTCCCTTGGATGCTGCTGTTGTACCGACTAATACTTGACACACCCGTCTAACACATCAAAAAGGTGGTAGGATACCTTCATCATTTAATACCCCAAACAAGACGACTCATGTTTGGCTATCGGATGTGAGGCACCTGAGTTTCAACACTGGTAATACGTCAGGGTGACTTCAGCTAGCAACGCGGTCAACAAGTATCGCGTGTAAATTTCATTAATCCCTGCTCATTCCCTCAATAAAGCTGCGAGTCGTAGCTCAGGTTTGTTCTCTACGTAGTGATCATCGGTTGGAATTCCGTCACCCTCATCAAATTCAACCTGCTCGTACGAATAGTGAGCTGTCGAGCTCTCAGAAGAAGGTCGAGGCAAATACTGCATGCACGAGTACAGTGGGATATGACGGCGAAAAGCTTGAGCTTTATAATGACTGTGGTGCGCGTACGAAGCGCACGATTAATAACTGCAGACTAGCCTAAGCGAGGTTGCGTCTCAAACACAAGAGACGACACCTACGAATGAATGCGTGCGATCCCCACCCACTCGGCACAAGAGTGCAACTCAAGCTCTGCATCCACCGGGAGTCAAGCATTTGCAACTGCATCTGCGGCTTCCCGGTTAGCATAACTAGTACTCTTCGCCGAGCTCCTCCTCCTCGCCCTCGCCCTCGGCCGTCTCGGCCGACACCTCCTCGTAGTCCTTCTCCAGAGCCGCAAGATCCTCGCGAGCCTCCGAGAACTCGCCTTCCTCCATACCTTCACCGACGTACCAGTGCACGAACGCACGCTTGGCGTACATCAGGTCGAACTTGTGGTCGATGCGGGAGAAGACCTCGGCGATGGCGCTCGTGTTGGAGATCATGCACACGGCGCGCTGCACGCGGGCCAGATCACCGCCCGGCACCACCGTCGGCGGCTGGTAGTTGATGCCGCACTTGAAGCCCGTCGGACACCAGTCCACGAACTGGATCGTGCGCTTCGTCTTGATGGTGGCCACGGCCGCGTTCACGTCCTTGGGCACCACGTCGCCGCGGTACATCAGACACGCCGCCATGTACTTGCCGTGGCGAGGGTCGCACTTGGCCATCATGGACGCCGGCTCGAAGGCGCTGTTGGTGATCTCGGCCACCGACAGTTGCTCGTGGTACGCCTTCTCAGCCGAGATCACGGGCGCGTACGAGCTCAGCATGAAGTGGATGCGCGGGTACGGCACCAGGTTCGTCTGGAACTCGGTCACATCGACGTTCAGCGCGCCGTCAAAGCGCAGCGACGCCGTCAGCGACGAGATGACCTGCGCGATCAGGCGGTTCAGGTTCGTGTACGTCGGGCGCTCGATGTCCAGCGAGCGGCGGCAGATGTCGTAGATGGCCTCGTTGTCCAGCATCACGGCCACGTCCGTGTGCTCCAGCAGCGAGTGCGTGGACAGCACCGAGTTGTACGGCTCCACGACGGCCGTCGACACCTGCGGCGACGGGTAGATGGTGAAGCCGAGCTTACTCTTGCGGCCGTAGTCGACCGACAGACGCTCGAGCAGCAGAGCACCCAGACCCGAGCCGGTGCCGCCGCCCACCGCGTTGAAGACCAGGAAACCCTGCAGACCCGTGCAGTTGTCGGCCAGCTTGCGGATGCGGTCGAGCACGAGGTCGACGATCTCCTTGCCGATGGTGTAGTGGCCGCGCGCGTAGTTGTTGGCCGCGTCCTCCTTGCCGGAGATGATCTGCTCCGGGTGGTAGAGCTGGCGGTACGTGCCCGTGCGCACTTCGTCACAGACACTGGGCTCGAGGTCGACGAGCACGGCACGAGGCACGTGCTTGCCGGCGCCCGTCTCGGAGAAGAAGGTGTTGAAGGCGTCGTCTCCGCCGCCGATGGTCTTGTCGCTGGGCATTTGGCCGTCGGGCTGGATGCCGTGCTCGAGGCAGTAGAGCTCCCAGCAGGCGTTGCCAGCCTGGATGCCGCCCTGACCGAGGTGGATGGAGATGACTTCACGCATCTTGAGATGGAAGAGGAGAAGAGAGGGAAGAGGGGGTTGGTTGGTGGTTGCTTGCTTGAGGCTTGTGGACAAGAAGGAGATGCAGACGGCTGGGAAGACGAGGAAGCTGGGTGATGAAGCTTACTCGAAGTCCGGGGAGCTGGCTGCTTGACTCGACTTGTCTTGGTGCTGGCGAATTCGCGAATGAAGGCGGATGTGTGGGGCCGCCACGACTCAAGCGTCGCGGTAATTTACCGAAAGATACGCGCAACTTACTTTAGATTACATGCAGAATAGACCTTCTCTTTGTATGGGACATCGCACGTAACGGTCGAGAGTTCATGCGTCGCCGACCTCTCTGCGCCTGTAAGCAGCGCAAGACGAGCTGCCGCACGCAGTGCGATGTGCAGAGGCTCGGTACGCAGAGGAGGAGATGGAATCAGCGCCAAAGTTGCTGTCGCACAGCCAGAATGCAGTCGTCGGAGAAATGCCGTTGAGAAGCAGCAACCTTGTCGTTGGCAGCTGCGGGCTAGAGCACACCAAAGCGTTTCACGAAGGCTTCTCGGTGATAATTTTGAGAGCAGCATGCTCGTCGGATGGTGCTCTACATGTACACACCGGGCCTCTGCCGGCTAGAGCTGCGCAGGTTGTCCACTTTCTCCGTAGGTTGAAGCTGGAGCAGAGTGATGGTCAACTTCAACATCGCTAAGTTGATGTGCACCACTTCAATTGGTTAGTGACCGGTCATAAAACCGGATCAATCCATAGTCTGCAACCATGGAGCGCTACGACCGCGGCGACGTCTTGGGCGAAGGTACCTTCGGTATCGTGTACGCCGCCGTGCAGAAGAGCACGGGGCGGCGCGTGGCTATCAAGCAGTTCAAGCGCGGTAAGTTCAAGGACGGCGTGGACTTCACGGCCCTGCGCGAGGTGAAGCTGCAGGCGGAGCTCAAGCACGTGAACGTCGTGGAGCTGCTCGATGTGTTCGTAGCCAACGACACCATGAACGTGGTGTTCGAGCTGCTGCCGAGCAACCTGGATGACGTCATCAAGGACAAGGCTGTGGTGCTCACCGCCTCGGACATCAAGACGTACATGCAGATGCTGCTCAACGGGCTCGCCTACTGCCACGACCACTACGTGCTGCACCGCGATCTCAAGCCCGAGAACTTGCTGATCGGGCCCGACGGCCAGGTCAAGATTGGAGATTTCGGTCTCGCCAGGGTCTACGGCAGTCCGAACCGCAACATGACGTCCATGGTCTGCACCATTTGGTACCGGCCGCCGGAGCTGCTCTTCGGAGCAAGAGAGTACAGCGGCTCTGTGGACATGTGGGGCGCTGGCTGCATCTTCGCTGAGCTCATGCTGCGCATGCCGTATCTGACGGGGATGAACGAGCTGGACCAGCTCGGAAAAATCTTCCATGCGCTCGGCACGCCGACGGAGGACGAGTGGCCGGGCGTCAGCTCGCTGGCCAACTTTGTTGAGTTCACGCCGAGCACGGCGCCGCCGCTGGCGTCGATCTTCTCGGCTGCGTCGGAAGACGCTTTGGATCTGTTGGCCAAGATGCTGAAGTATAACCCGGCGGAGCGGATCACTGCTGCGGAAGCTCTGAAGCACCCGTATTTCAGCAATTCGCCAGCTCCCACGCCGGTCGAGAAGCTGCCCTCGACGCCTGCCCCGCCTCAAGCATGAAGAGCTCAACGGAAAAGGAGCAAATAATGCTGGGCAGAGGTGAGTGCTTTCGAAGGCTTGACGCTTCTGCTGCCTAGCTGCATTCACGAGCGAGACAATAAAGTTACATGTATTGACAACACGCTGAATGCAAATATGTATTAGTGATTTATGTCTACGGCTGCCTACTCTACCGTGAAGCGTACTGCTGAACTTGCGCACGCGGGCCGTTCCCAGTCTCCTTCACTTCGACCTGGTCAGCAACGATACGGCAGAGCATGGCTTGCGCGTTCACGTTGCAGAGCGTCACAAGGCGGTCCAGAAACACATCCGAGGCCACCACGAGCGCGTACAAGTTGTCCGGGATCGCAGCGTCCGGAAACACGATGTTCCAGGCAGCAGTGAGCACAGTAAGCGCTCCCGCCGGAACTGGAGGTGCCGTGAGTGTGCACAGGAAGACACCGAGGAAAGTAGTGAGCACGGCGGTGGTTGACTGCGCACCCGCGACACCAGCGACATCTGCCATGAAGTGCACCAGCACGGCCAGGTAGAGGGCCGTTCCAGGCATGTGCAGCGACGTCCCCACAGATAATACGAAGTGCATGATGGGGCACGGGACTTCGCGGGTGGTCTCCATACACTGCAGACTCAGCGGCATCGTAGCCATGGACGACGAGCAGCCGAGGCTGTACACGTACGCCGGCAGCATTTTGCGCATAAAGCGGAATGGGTTGCGCCGAGTGGACACAACGAAAGCGGCCGGAACAATCACCAGCATGTGCACTAGGACACTCACAGCCAACGCTGCGACCACCAGCATAGTCAGCCGAAGCGGGTGATCAGATACCGAGTCTTCCAACGACTTGGCCAAGGAGCCTGCAAGCAGACTCAGCACCGCGAAGGGCGTGAAGCGTAGGATCCAGTGAACCATGTGCACAAGCGTCTCGTTCACCTCGCGGGAGAACTCCAGCAACGGGTTGAGATTCGTTGGTCCGTGGAAGCTGTACGCGATCGTCGCTCCGAGCGGCAGCGCGAAAGCTGCGATACTGAGCAGCGTGTTCGAGATGAAGGCAGCCATGATGTTGTCGGGCACGACCTGGTCGATGATGCTCAGCACGTTGTCCGACAGGGACGAGTTTGTCCCCGTCAGCGCCTCATTACGCACGAGCGCACTGTTGACGTCGGCCAGAGCGAACTGCGAAGTACCAGCAACCTCTGTCGCCGAGCAGGTCACGGCGCCCTTCTCGTCTGCCGCCAGGTACTTGCCGTTGCCACACTGAATGCCGAAAATGGGGTCCGTCGTGGATATCGACTCCTCCTTCTGGTACGAGGTGAACGCCGAGTGCATGATGACACCCGTCAGCATCCCCTGCAGAATAGCAGCAATAATCGACACGAGCAAGACCATCGTCACGCGAAGCCCGACTCGCTTGCCCAGGCCTCTACTCGTGATGTCCGCCGTGGCAACCACGAGGTTGACGAGCACCATGGGCACCACCACACACTGCACTGCTCGCACGAAAAGGTTCCCTGGTGTCATGATCCACTCTGCCACCGTCGGATCAACGCCGAAGCGCTTGAGCAGCACCCCCACGGCGCTACCGACGACGATCGCCACAATGACGAGCAGCATGCTGCGCTTGGACGCGCGGCCGTACGCCGGCGAAGCTGCAACTGCGAAAACCGAAAAGGGCAAAATTGGGTCGTGTGCGGGCGTGCGGAAGTGTCGGAACGCCGCATCGGGCGACTCGGACGCGTCGTCTTGAGCGACTGGGGGCGGCAACATCGAGTTGGGTCTGCCTCCAGCCATACCGCCGCTCTGGTCGTTGGCGGCCGACGTAAAGTTTGTGCGCAGCGTTGCTGAGTGAGGAGGAGCTGGCCGTCCGTTAGCGTAGCCGCCGCCGTAGAAGAAGGAGGATCCGGTCTCGCTCGAGAAGCCGGAGACCGGGCTCATGAGGCTGGGAGCCGAGATCTCGCTGTTGGCGCCGTCCTTGACGATGCTGCGGTCGAACATGGCGAAGTCGGCCTTGTACTGCGCCATCGTGGCCCGGCAACGTCAGGTGCAGACGTCAAATGCGGTCGAGTCGCTCACTTGCGCGCGTCCAGCACTGCAAGAAATAGCCGCCGACAAGACCGTCATGTAAAAGAGCGGGGCCACCATCTGAGCAATAATAGTCGGTACAGTGTACCCTTCTCTGAAGACGTACCGTGACGGTACAGTGTACCACAGGAGTCGAAATGTTGGTGGAGGAGGCGCAGTGCATCATTACCAGACCGGAGCAGCTATGAGTCGCCCCGAGCACATCTCGCCGCCTGAGGTGCGTGCTGGCGGCGGGGCCTGGAGCTAATTGCATCGACCTGTGCGCTTACTCCATGAGGTTATTCTTTGTGGCTGCAGCTTTTCTACGATGAGAAGGAGGCGGCCAAGTACAACTCGAGCTCGCGCATCGTCAAGGTGCAGCAGGAGCTGTCGTACCGCGCCATCGAGCTGCTGAACCTGCCCGAGGGCAAAGAGGCCTTCATCCTGGACGTTGGATGCGGTAGCGGCCTCAGTGGAGGTGCGTTAGCTACGAATTGATGGAGATTTAGCCATCTACGTGGAATTGTTAGCTGAGCTTTTGTCTGGTTGAATGCTGCAGTGGCGCTGGAGGAGCACGGCCACGCCTGGGTCGGCGTGGACATCAGCAAGGATATGCTGGACATCGCTTCCGAGCGTGACAGCAGTGGTGATGTGTTTCTGCAGGACATGGGCGGAGGTCTGCCCTTCCGTCCCGGAGTTTTCGACGGCTGCATCAGCATTTCCGCCGTCCAGTGGCTGTGCTACTCAGACAAGAAGGAGCACACGGCTCGCAAGCGCCTCACGCGCTTTTTCACGTCGCTGTACACCTGTCTGAAGGCCGGAAGCCGCGCCGTGCTGCAGCTGTACCCGGAGACGCCCGAGCAGATGGAGGAGATCTCTGGCACGGCCATGCGCTGTGGCTTCTCGGGTGGTCTCGTCATTGACTTCCCCAACAGTGCCAAGGCCAAGAAATTCTACCTGTGTCTGTTCGCCGGATACACCGACCACCAGCAGGTGCCGCAGGGCCTTGGCACGGGAGCCACGGCCGGACAGATCGCTTACGAAGGACGCGCCAGGAACCAGCGTGTAAGTTTCTTGGCGTGCATGCGTTGTTGCCCACGTTGAAGACTTGCTAACGTGCAACTGTTATCGTTGATTCCGGCAGCAACGTCGTGGAAAGGGTCGCGAAGCTATCAAGGCCAAGTACGTTGCTAATCCTTCTTGTCCGATGAAGGAGAACCGTTCGCTTACCGTTGATCTTTTCCATTCGTTGATTTTCCAGGGACTGGGTTATGGCCAAGAAGGAGCGCTACCGCAAGCAGGGCAAGAAGGTCAAGGCCGACAGCAAGTTCACGGGCAGAAAGCGTCCGGGCAAGTTTTAAGGCTTTGGTTAATAGCAACGCATGTGCACAAGATTCAGCAGCGCTTCGATCCTCAGGTGCCTCAAGCCCGCGCGCTAGCGGTAGGCATCTGCACACAGTGCTGGGTATATATTACATTCATCGAATCATGGTTTTGGGATGAAAGCGGAATTATTTTGTTTTTGTTTATCGTGTTGTAGTGTTAGTCTCTCGTCGAGCTTGTTCAAGCCAAACTTCTGGGTCGTCTCTAATAGATAGATGTCTTCAACTAGCTTGAAGGTGTGCTGTCAGGTGGGTCTTCCTTGACGATCTCGCCCTTCTCGTTGATTCTCTCGGGTGCCTGCGGGTTCACGTTGATCCGTCCGACAACGATGCACTCGGGTTCAATCTTGACCGTCTTGGCGGTGATGTTGCCGAACACTTGGGCCTTGTCGCGCAGCACGAGCTTCTCTACGTTGATGTTGCCCACGATCCGACCGCCGGTGACGTACACTTCCTTCATGTTGTCGACGTTTCCAAGCAGAGCTCCGCGTGTGCCGATGACGAGAGAGCCCTTCGAGTTGAGCTTGCCCTCGAATTCCCCTTCGATTCGCAGCAGCCGCTCGAAGCTCAGCTCTCCCTTCATCTTCACGGCGGCACCGATGGTGGTTTCCGGTTCGGCATCGATGATGGGGACTTTAACCTGGCGGGGCACGGTGTAATTCGGCGTCAACGGAGGAGACCCGCCATTTTGTCGGTTCATGTGGTGACGGCCTCGTCGAATGGGCGACATGTTGTAGTCCTGGTCCGAGTACGTGTCGTCAGGGTAGTCCGGTGGTGCCGTCGGCACGTTGGAGCGTTTGGGCTTGGGCGGCGGGTTGCGCGGCACGGGCGCGTCCTCCATGTCAGGAGCGTACGACGACCGGCTGAAGGTGGTTCGGGACGGAATGCGCGGCAGCGAAATCCTCGCTCACCTGTTCGAAGCGTGCGGGAGCGAACAGCAACGATCTCTCCTGCTTGGTGGGTCAGTCGACTGCAGTCTCGGACGCGTAAGACTTGGCTGGGTTCGTAGGGGAAGGAGCAGTGGATAGCGGTCGAAGTACTCACGACTACACTAGGGTGAACACTGAACGCAGCTCCAAAAGCGGACGCGCACTATGCACACGATCAGAACGGATTGATAGCAGCACAGAGCTCGAGAAATTGTCGTTTCCCCGCTATTTCAGAACGCCTTTGAAGGAGATGCATGCGTAGACTTTCACGTAAGAATAGAGGACGGTCAGACCTGAAGTAGTAGGTATTGATAGCCTCCATCCAGTCTTGCACAAGACTATAGTTGATCATAGAATTTGAAGTGCACTTAGAGGATCGAAACTCAAATACATACTTCGAAGTATTCATTTGATGCGACTTGTTGCTTGATCATACCTGTTGTGCTGTAGTAGCTCGATAATAGGGTGGAGCAGACACCATCTTCATGTTGGAAGAGCGGTGCAGGCCCCCACGCGAGCGAGCTACGAAGCATTCCTAACCGCGACTTAACTTAGCTGTGGCAAGTGCTACACACGTTCGAGGCCGAGCGGCCCAGGTAGCGCTGGAGCAAAGCCTGGCGCTTCTCAGCGGCAACTCCACTGCTCTTCAGGGGCACGCGGTAAGCCGCTTGGCCACGTACGGGAGCGATCTTGAACTCGCCCAGCAGCTCCGGACACTGCTTCAGTCCCTCGCCGATCAGCTGGCACTCGTTCAGCAGGTCGAATGCTGTTGAGTGAGGCACGACCGAATCGTGGCGGTAGTCGGGGTGAGCGCGCACGAATCGACGCATCCAGGTGGCCGCCGTGGGCAGCTCGCCGGTCGCGCGCTTGGCAATGAGGCACATGTACTTCTCCACGAGCGTACGCGTGGCTTCGTCGCACTCAATGTAGTCCAGGTAGGCGTACACCAGCGGGATGAGGCCAGGGAAGTACGAGCCCTTGCCCAGCATGATCTCCGCGATCGTCATGAGCTCGCTGGCATCGGGGTCCTCGTGCAGGTGGCAGCCACCCGTCGAGGAGCAGTCCTCCTTCTCAGGAGGGGCCATGTGGCATCGGAAGTGGAACTTCTCGTCCAGCACCGCGTTGACGCGGTGGGCAGCCTCCATGTTGTCGTTCACCTTGGACAGCGGGGTGTACAGGTTCAGGTCGAACGTGAGGATCACGCGCGACACCAGAGCGATGAAAACCGTGAAGGCAGCATTCTCGAAGTCCGTCAGCTGGATCTCCATGGAGCGGAACTCCGTGCGCCAGCCGATGTGGGGGCCCTCGGTGCTCGACGGGGCCGGCGGAGGCGGTTTCCAGCGCACGGTCTGCCAGTTCGTGGACTGGATGTTCTCAAAGTGATCCGTCTCGCGCTCGTTGTCGAGATGCAGGCGCTGCTGGTAGATAACAAGAGGGTCGCGGATGAACAGGTGCGAGATGTGGAGCGCGAGGAGGTGGTCCACGCCAGCGTCGATCAGCGTCTTGTACGAGTCTTCATCGTAAGGAACGTCGACGTCGTTGTACTTGTCCGTGAGCGTGTGCGGGTCCTCTCCCTGCTTGTGGTTGCAGATGAACGTCGAAATGCCTTCGTAGCGTGACTTGGGGAGACGCTTGACGCCGTTGCCAGCCATCTTGGCGTACTTAGACTTGGTGCCTTCATCCGTCGGGGGAGGGGCCTCACCCAGCTCCTGCGGCGTGCGGTCATCCACTGCGGCGGAAATAGTAGCCCAGCGGACATCCGTGTCAGCCAGTCGACCCTTCAAGATGGGCGTGGCAGCCGTCAGCGCCAACAAGATGGGCGAGAGGACACCCAGGTGGTCGTACAAGTGTCTCGATTCACCCACGTTCTTGGCCTGGAAGGTCACCTGCAGGCAGCACATGCCCATTCCAAAGGCCATGGCGTCCATGTGGATGAAGCCCGGGTACGGCTCGGCCTTGTGGTCGTTGTCTACCGTCGAGAGCTTGCGCGTGCGCTCGTGGTCCAGGGTTTTCCGCAGCGTCGTCGGCGGCGGAGGGGACTTGGACATGGCGTCCGCGTTGTCTTCCGAGTTGGGCGTGGAGCTGGGCGACGTAGGCGCAGAGCCATACGGACTCGACGGGGAGGACGACACGTCTCTCTTGGACTCGTAGTTGGGGCGCGACTTCTCAGCGTTCCACGAGGCCTGCTCCTCCTCCTGCCTCGCCTCCGTGTACACGTCCTGGAAGATCGGCACGCGGATGTCCACCTTGCGCGTGCGGCGCTGGCGGATGTTGCGCGTGAGCGTAGCGAAGCGCGGGTGCGGGTTGATCACGGCGTCGCTAATGTAATCCGACATGGCCACGGGGCCGTGCGGCTGGCTGGGCGGCACCGTGAAGTCGCCCACGCCCATCATGGGAAGGCAGTGACGGACGGCGCGATCTCGTCCTCGTGCAACAGCGCCAGCAGACGCGCGCGCCGCAGCCGCATGTTGCCCTCAACCTTGCGCAGGTCGCTGGTGAAGCCTCCGTACGGCGCGCTGGGCGTGCCCTCGATCATCCAGGCGCCGTACTCGGGCACCCAGTTGCAGCCGTCCACGCAGGACTGCGGGCCAGCGGCGGCGGCGCCCGTGGGGCTCGCCGGGTGCTCCTTGGACTGCTTCTCCTTCGCCTGCAGCTGGTGCAGGATCTCGGCGCCGCGCAGCGCCAGGCGCGCGCGCTTGCTGTCCTTGTCCATCTGGAAGACGCCGTACTCGAGCTCGTCGCCCCACTTGAGCTCGTCGCCCTCGATGTCCTTGACGCGCCGGTACGTGTGCAGGAACTGGTCGATGCCCTGCGTGCGCACGTGCTGCAGCCACTCCAGGGCGTCGGGCCAGTCCAGCGGACTGCCTTCCACGAGCAGACCCATGGCGCTTGAGCTTGGCTTGGGATCTCTTGCTTGCGCGCGGGCTGGGGAATTGGAATGTGTGCGTGCTGGGCAGTGGCTTGGGCTTGGCTGGAGCCAAAGCCTTTCACCAGGATGACAACACTTCGGCCGCCGATTGGGCGGAACAGGCCCATGGACGTTGTACGCGATAACGTGTGATAGATGGTTTTGTATGGACGCGCACTTTGTTCCGTACAGTGCTGACGCACGTGATTGGAGTCCTGCGATACGCCAATCAAGAGGCGCCGCCCGTTTCTATTTAACGAGCCCATCCCCTTCATGTTGACGCAATCTTACCACGATGCCACATAAATCTTTGTACGCTCAAGATCACGTTGAAGTGAATTGGCTTCGGGCTCGCTATAGTTAACGCATGCTACCGTTCCGCCGCTGCAGTCGCGTATGATTGGGTTTACCGCTGGTGCAGCCTGCGGGAGACTATCACGGCTAGCCGTTGAAAGCTTGAGCAGTCTGCCGAGGAACTGCAGTGATGGTGAAGTACACACGCGAACAACACGCTCCGGACTCGTTCGTCACACCTCCATGTGGTAATTTACGATTAGCCTTGTGACGAGGGCTCACGTAGACCTCGAAGGGGTCCTAATTTGCCTTACCTCGCCAGCTCGCACTCGCTATGCATACCGTAATTTCGTAGTCCTAGGCGACGTTTAATCCTTAGCGACACGGAGATCTAGCCAATCAGAGTGTCATAATTTTGCCATATGGCACTGTCTATTTTTACCTTTGCGTACTGCTAATTCGACGCTCATACCGCATTCCAGCTTTACGCGACTACGAGGCATGGGTCGCCCATGCACCACCGGGCAGGGCAAACAGCGCAAGCAGTACAAGCGACACGCTGTTGCGTACAGCGACAAAAAAGCCTGGCTTGACTACCTCGACAAAGGATTCTCGGTCAAGCAGTGCATCGTGCACTTCTGCGGAGAGCTGCCCCGAAAAGAACACCGTGCCAAGGAGAAGTCGCTTAGCAAATGGAAGAAAGCAGCTAAGCAAATTAAGGCGGCTTGTGAATCGGGTCGGGCAAGTCATCTCAATGGGCGGAAGCTTGGTGATGGTACGGTGCTGAGTAAGGAAGCGGAGGATGAAATTGTACAGTGGATCAACGGATTGAGGCAAGAAGGCGTGCCAGTTTCTAGGTTCATGCTAGAAACTGAAGCTAAACTAGTTGCGGCTGACCATGACGTCCCTCCCGACAAATTTTCAGCTTCACCGACGTGGATGAAGCTTTTCATGAGACGGCACAAGTTCTCGCTGCGCACAAGAACTCGCCAAGGACACACGACTCCCCAGGATGCGGCGGAAGCAGCACGCAAGTTCCGCGCCTTGGTTCTCCAGACTGCCGTCGAGCAGAATTGCACCCAGATCTTTAATGCCGATCAAACCGGTACGTATACAAATTTTTTGATTGATGTTCCTTTTTCTGAAAAAAAGAAACAACCACTAACTTTATTCAAAGCTGTCTTTTTCGAGTATGTCCCAAAGAAAACAGTAGATAAACGAGGAGCCAAGACGGTTTGGGTCAAATGTGCCAACAAGGACAAGCAACGTGCAACGGCAATGCTACTAGGCGACTCGTGTGGCAATAAGTATGATCCCTTCCTCGTATTTAAAAGCTCGCCAGCCACAACGAAGGCTAAACGGGAGGAGAACAATGCGGTTCGGCATGGGTTTGGTGAACCGACTTGGCGCGAAGTAAGCAAGCTCCAGCAACAGCATCCCTGTCAGATTTATGGCAACAAAACGGCTTGGTGGAACACCGAACTTTCATTGAAGTTCTTGCAGTATCATTTTGCTGAGCGTGAAAATCGAGAGGACAAGGTGCTTCTGTTGTGGGACGACTTTAGCGCTCATTGGACAACGGAGGTGACAAGTTACGCAGCTTCACTGAATGTCGTGCTCCTGAAGATCTCCCCGAGATATACGTACGTATGTCAACCGGCTGACATAGCCTGGAATAAGCCTTTCAAGGGTTTATTACGTTCATTGTGGATCGAAAGACTGAAATCACAACTTGTCAACTACAACAAAGGTGAAAAAAGGCGCCAGGAAAAACGTGAAAAACTGGCTGCGGCTATACTGGAAGCCAGGAAAACTCTCAACCAGCAAGATGCAGACAAGAAAGTTGCCGAGCTCCGTGACCAGCACGTGGAAAAGGCGTTTGCACTGGTGGGTCCTTCTCGAACGCACATGACAGAGTGGATCGCGTCAAGTTGGTTTGCGCTGTCGACATCCACCATACTGAGCGGGTTTTCTAGGGCGGGGTTGCTGATGGATGACCGTGAAGTGGCCGCTGACGACGACGAAGAAGCGAATACGGAGGGGTTGATTCAGTTGCTGGACAGCTACAATCTCGCTGAGAAAGAAGTAGACTCCGACGATGACATTGGAAGTGACTGTAGCTGCAGCGATAGCGAATAATACTAAAATTTGCCTTGATAGTTATAATTCCTAGCATTTGTGCACCATATGATAATAAATCTTGTTGGTACGGTGTCGCCTAGGACTACGAAAATACGGTATTACAAGCGTTGAAGTGCTGGTAGCTACATACCATCGTCGAGAAAGCGTATCACAGCAAATAATTCTCTGCTCTCATCTGTGCACGAGCATTAATTCAGGAGTAACCATGCAACTAGGAAAATTACCTGGAAACTGCTCTCTGCGTTACAGACCGCTAAGAAAGCTGACGTTTGTATTCTAGTTGTAGCGGCATCTTGTCTTTCGCGCTCGAGGTGAAGAAGCCCTTCTCAGCCAGACAGAGTACATACCGCCCAGCCATCTACGCGCTTTTTTGGCTCACACATTGCACCTATTTGGTAATGCGAGAGCCATCGAACTCTCAACATATGCAGAACGATGAATACTTTCATGCGTTGCGGTTCGACATAGTCTTTGGCTTTTGAACCAGTTGGCGACGACCCGGGTCACCAAAATGACAAAAATCCCATCCAATTGCATGAAGTGAAATATATTCAATATACTAGCTGAGCATCCGCGGGCGGTTGCTTGAGGGGCGACGCCTTAAATGTGTACAGTTTCCGGCGACGCCCCCTTCGCTCGAAACCTCACCTGAATTACGGGGTCTTTGATGAAGTCTATGCACTCACTGACAGTGCTCGCACAAACACTA
Organism: Phytophthora melonis; assembly: GCA_024211575.1. Lineage (NCBI taxonomy): Eukaryota > Oomycota > Peronosporomycetes > Peronosporales > Peronosporaceae > Phytophthora > Phytophthora melonis. Next base: position 84,265 of record JAMXKT010000083.1, on the reverse strand, counting down.
ACTCTATACTTGTAGTAGTGTCTGCAAACTGTTTGTTACTTGAAATAGTGTGTACATCTGGTTGCGAAGTTCGACGATTGACTATGGATTCTGTATGTACAACGAGTACCAATTCGCTGGAGGAGCATTAATTTGTGCGCAAGTGGGGCAGAGCTACAGTTCGCACAAAAATTATCTGTGTACCCAACACTACATGTAGCGTTTGCAAATTGTTAGGGGCTGTTTCATTTAAGAATAGCGCCGGGCCGGAATAGCTATTCTACGCTATTCAAACGAAACAGGTGGAGAATACCGACTTTGAGATTTCCTACATGATACCCCAGGAAGTTTGAAGTTGTCCTCTTGTAGGTGTACACGAGATGTACAGGGTAAGCGCGGATAAAACAATCTGATCAATGCAAATGCAACGATGTACGTGTATTCATGCAATTATCTAAGCTTCTCCCTCGTCGGCCGTCAGTGCCTCGTCGGCCGTCAGTGTGTCAATATCGCGAGCAGGGTCAACCGAAGCATTAGCCAGTACCTGACGCTGCATGTTGAAATCTCGAACCAACTGAAACAGTAGCTCCCAGTCGGGATCTTCTTCGGCAAGGGTCGCAGGCGCCTGAAGCGTACGCGGCGCTTTCGTCGAAATGATTTTCGCCTTGTAGAATCCATTTACGATCGTAGACGTAGATAGAGCCGCCCGGAAGTCCGCGCCCTGCCTTGGCGCTGGCCGGGGGATCGCGGCATCCTGCTCGCTCTTTGCAAAATGACTGGCTTTTTCGGTGTACTGTTTTGGTGCATTAGGTGCTGTCATCTAGGAGATCTCGAGTATCGAGCTGGATGAACGGCTTAGGCCCAGTCTTGTATCTAGCGGGATGCGGGATGGGACTAATCAGAGCTCTTGGTTGCGGGTCGTAGCGGGATGCTTTGGGGACGACACCCCCTCTTGTCCCGCTGGGACGTTGTGTGGCGCGGGTCGCGGGACACATCAAATTGAAAGGCAAATGTATCGGGCTGCATCTCTAACACACTGCCGGGCTGCCAGAGGTCCTACCAGCACTGGTCGCGTGCTCGGCAGTCGAGCGCGCCGTGCTGAGGGCCCTAGCGGGCTCTAGAGGAGCACGGAAGATGCTCTACCCTGCCGCAATGAGCCCTCGTATAGACCGGAGGTTTTTCATCTCGCCACGAAGGCTAGGCGCACTCCCAGCAGCGTCAGCACGGCTGGCTTGCGGAGTTAGGTGGTTCTCGACGGAAAGAAGAGGAAGCCCCGGCCATGTAGCTATTCCCCAGGAATAAGTTATTCTGACTTTCAAAGTCAGAATAACTTATTCCTGGGAATAACTTCTGAGCCAATAGGATCGTCGTATTTTGTCGTATTTAAGCGGGAGGAATATCTCCCGCTATTCTTATTCCAGTTATTCTCAAATGAAACAGGCCCTTAGTGTGTAGTGAATCTGGCAAACATGTATTGTGGAGTTATACAGTTTTTAACTATTCATCGTGAAGGCCTTAACAGCTACTACTACTAGTAAAAAAGTGTTGAAGATCTTTTCACTTGTCGTGAGCTGACTTGTACGCGAAGTTCTTCTTTCGTGCACCAACCATGATCTGCTCAAACTACGAAGCATTAAATTACTTCAGCTACGGCAATGAGTAACAGCCCCCTTGGATTAGCATAAGATACTATTCGGTTTGCAAGTGGGCAAAGATTCGGGTGCAAACTGCAGCCATTGATTCGATTGAATACATCTATTGCATTCTATTGAATTGAAACCCATGTCGGCACAATATCTATCGCTATACCTACACAATGCTTGTTGGAATCAGCCCCGGTGGCTGTCCAGTGACCGAGCACGAGAGCCTATTTTAACGCCGCTCGACCTAGGCAAAGGAGACGGAGCTGATGAAGTACTGGGCTCCTTAATGGGCCATTATTTCTACATATTCGCGATACAATCTGTAGAGTAGTAAGAATTCAAACGCGTTTACAAACACTACTTACAGCGAGCCATAGGCCGCAAACACTGGAAAGCATTTTGCAATTTCGATAAAAGCAACCTGTGTTTCGCATACACAGGAGTAATGGGCGCTCTGTCTTGCTCTCTTGGACAGGAAGGCTCATTCAATTGATTAACACACTATCAACGCACGCATAATACAACAAAAGGTATGCATCAGCACCTTTTGGCCCGGGTCTTCTCTTGTCTCTAGCAAAAAACCGTCCCTGGTGATGAATTTTTGAGTTTCCGTACACCACTATCCTGCCGGTGTCAGCAAAGTCTGAAATTCAGTATGGCTAACGTGAAACAACGCTGTAGATAGCTAGGAAGTCACGAACACAATTCACCACTGGCTGCTCCACGATGGGACGGATGTAACCGAGATGGTGGGCGGCATCATCCGCGGTACAACTAAAGCGTGGTCTCCACATTATACGGCGAGTCCCATGCTCCCACGGACGCCTCACCGCAAAGACGATGGCGCATTGAAGCTGACCGGTACCGTGTATCCATTGTTTTTACATGCACTTCAAACGATGAGGCTTTTTACGAGACGACAAACTCTAACAGGTTTTTCGTGAAATTATGGGCTTATATAGGAGCTTAAGAGCTTCTGAAACGGACATAAAACCAGCAAAAATTGCAGTTTTAGCCTCAGCTGGAACGAAGTTAAACCGAACCTTGGTTCCCGCTGTTTTCAGCGAACCGATAAAACCCCAGGAACCTGGTTCTCGAGGGTTTATGAGCTCGCGTGTGCAGTTACTGTGAGTCGTGAGCACGCTTGAAACGAACGAACATGCTCATACTTCGCGGTCACTATTGGCCAAAACACAGGTTGCTTTGAGCGGCCTTTTGAGAGAGTCCGAGACACCGGTCGCTGGATCAGCCCACGGAGCCGAAGATGCTACATGCAATGACAGCTTTGATGGGTTTGCGTAGCCCAAGTGACCAACTATGCTTGCCGTCGGAGGCATCGGACCATCACGACTCAACCCCACAGTCGCAAGAGCAGAATGCAGACTACTATCATTCAGAACACCAGCTTGTACATCGTCGACGCGTCATGCTGCAGGAGGAGCTCATGCTAGCGGGTCACCCAGTGCATGAAGATGTTCAAAACGCACTTGCCCATGTCGAAGCCCGCGCACAGCAACATGCGGCCGACATGGAGCGGCGCATGGAGCGCTTCATGAGCTCCACTTGTGGGACACTCGCTGACGTGGAGGCGCGGCTACAAAACCAGCTTGAAGATGCGCTAAGAGCGACGGAGTCAGTGGTAATGACAGCGGCTACGGATGCAGCTCGCACTCACATCGCTGACGAAGTAGTGGGGCGTGTACACTCTCAGCTTGAAGTGGCCTTAGAAAGCTACGATGCCCATGCTCGTGCTGCTCAAGCATATTCTGGCGCAGCGCAGCTGCAAGCCTGTCAAGCTCATGTCAGCGAGACTATAGATTTCACCCGTCATTGGCTTGAAGAATCCGTCTCCTGCCATACCAGGACCAACATCGATGGCACTAAAGTACTTCTCGAGGAGGAACTTGCGACCGAACGTGAACATACAAATAGATTGCATTACGCAATTGGAGACTCGTATGCAGCTCAAACTAGATGAAGCGATGACGGCTTTGGCTGAGTCTTGTGCTGCATTAAAACTTCGGTCGAAGGCAGACACGGAGGACCTCGTGAACGTTGTCGGGGAGGCCGTTGTAGCGTAGCGATCGGGTCGGGTGTAGCTAGATGTGGTACCAGTGATGAAATCACGAAGTAAGAAGCAAGTGCCGAGCGAGCGCTTACCTGCGCTACCTTCCAGCCATGTACACATAGAAACGACCACTGAAGGAAGCCTCAGTAGTGAAAGGCGCGCATTCATGTCAGCATACTCGAAAGGCGCTCACATCCTAGTGAAAGGTGATGGGTGCGGCTCTTAGCGAAGCAACGCTACTGCATTATCTTCCAATAGCAAGCCTACAACGCGATCCTTCGTTTGAACCGCCGTGAACTTTGTTGGCGCGGGATACTCCCGAGAGAAGCTGAAAAACCTGAACTATCCAAACTACTTCCGGAGTTCACAAGGTTTTTTAAACGAAGATGAAAAACGGCGATTCCAGGTTCGTACGAAAGGGTATTCGTAACCGCGAACCGAAATCGAGACGTTTCGCGCTTCTGGTTGCAGGAGTTGGTTCCAGCTGAGGTTTGAGCGCTTTTGGTAGGGTCGCCATAATAAGCTCGGAATTCCCTGTTTTCTAATTCGGGATCCTGACTTTAGTGTCTTTAACCCACCGGCGACCGTTATCCCGATTTTGCTGGGATAAGAAAAACCTCAGGGAAAAGTTCCGGTTCAAACCATACAGGTGGTTAGGGTACTTGCGACTCTTCAAGGTCCCGCCGACAGCGTTTTGACCAATGCGATCTGTTTGCGGATTTCTCGCCTGCTGAGGTGGATGGGCACCTTCCGCGCCTTCCGCGCCACCATTGGCCACCTGCACTAGAATTTACACCCGCAGATTGCCAGGTGCCCGCAACGGATTAGCGCTTCCCCGGTATGGTGAAATTCTGAATTGATAAGATGCACCTCTCACTAATCGCTAACCTTATTTCCCCTTATGTATGTACTGTATTATCATTGTCTTCTGTAGGTGCCCACAAGCTCGAGGTACGGTGGTCGAGAAACTGCGAGTACGGCTGGCTGCGAAGACCGAGGTGTTCCGATCGAGGCCTGGACGCTCCTGTTCGTGGAGGAGCCCGACCGCTACTTTGGAAATGTACGTGAGGCGCCGGGGGTAGAGGAGCTTTAGCAAAAGGGAGGCTGACGCTGAGAGGTGTTGTGGATTCGGTAGGAGTGCGAGCTGGACACCGTCTTCAATTCCCACAAGGTAATGCGGCGTCTTGGCAGCTTTGGCATTCATATCTAGGGGCTCATGCTGGTGTTGTATGTCTAGGGGCTCATGCTGGTGTTGTTGTTGTCGACAGGCGTATTTACATTCTGGACGAGCTGTTCACCGGCGACTCCCGGCAGGACTCGAGCAAGGAGGCGATCTTGCGTGTCCGCTGCTGTGAAACCATGCGGGTGATGACAATTCACCCTAACGCGAGACGACTCCACAGCGAAAGCCCAAGCGCGATGCCGAAGGTACGACGGTGGAAACAAACGGCAGGGAGGACGCCAAGAGCACGACAGGGACAGCGGGGTGTGGCAAGAGTCCAAGAACGACAGATACCACGGCAGCTTGAAGCGTGGAGTCTTCATGGTCGGCTGGGATCTGGTTACGGAGCCCACGATGCCGTACGTCGAGTAAGCTCGTCCGCTACGAACACTTCATCTCGTATTGGGTTCTCTAGACCTCGTATGCATTACGCTGACAAACTCAAGGGCGGGTCGAAGTTGATTAGAGTTGTGATTGATTTTGATGCAATTAATACATAGTTGTTGGTTTGCCCCTCGGCGGAGATGTGATCGTAGTTACTGCATCGACCATCTTGGTTCAGCTGCGTACAGGTGTAAATCCCGAAGGGAGCTGCTGTAAGTCATCGGAACCTGAATTGTTTTCAGTAACTTCCACCGCTTGCAAAACGAATTTCGGCAAGTATTACGATGCCGCGGACACACTCGTGTTGTTAGCGCCACCAGACGTAGATCAGGTAGCTTCATGCACAAAGCACGCATTGCCAAAACCACATCTTCTTCGAACACAGTGTCGTGGCAAAATAAAAGAGTGGCGGAGCTGATAAGGGAGCTGGGTTGAGCCATCTTCGAGTCTGGGTCAGCACTGATAACAGTATCGCTGCCTTCCGCAATATCTCGGATGTCTGCGGTGACGACGCTGATCTTGAGCAAGTGGGGAAAGCGCGATGCCCGAGACGCAATCAGCTCCATACCCCTAGCGGCCAGGTCACGTTGGATCTCAATACCAACCACACGAAATGCTTGCGTTTGCAGAGCGATTTGAGCGAGAACATTTCCCACGCCGGATCCGGCATCCAGAAACACGTCATTCATTTGAATATTCGCTTCTTCGATCAGCATGGACACCCCAGCCATTGTAATCTCCCCGGTATTTAGCTGACGTTCACTCGCGCGCATATCACGCCTGGTGAGTAGGCAGAATAGTCCTTCAGTGGCGTTGTAGGTTTCTTGCGGTGATAGGGTCGCTAGGGTATGTAGTGAAGGCGAACATCGTAGCGGAGACGCGGCTTCGGCTTCCGAATACAGTCCTGCTCGGTCTGGTAGCGGGCGGAAATCGCGTCGGGGGAAACTCAGCACGTTATTGCCATATCGTCTCTTGAGCGTCTTGATTCGCTGTTGCAGTTTGGCTGCGCTCCATGTTGTCGGCCCCATGTCTTTCTCCACTGACAGCCAGTCGATTCGCCTTCCCGCTAGCTCGTACACCGCCGCGAGCTGAACGAGTAGGCGATCCTCTTCATCTGAAAAGTCGGCCATTTTTTCGCTTCGGATACTGTCTATACAAACTCAAGTAAAACGACCCTTTTGGGATTCATACTGGAACCGAGTTTTTTTTTTTTTCACTTGTAAGTCAAAGTTGGGTCGCTGTCGACTGAGTCAATGTTGACTCGTTCAGAGTCAACGTTGGGTCGCTGTCGACTGAGTCAATGTAGACTCGTTCAGAGTCAACGTTGACTTGCTATTACTGAAACTAGCATGTTTGAGCCAATGTCGACTTGGCTTAAGTCCATATTGACTTCGCCATCAATAAAACAGGCGTATTCGAGTCAAAGTTGACTCGCTCTAAGCCATCGGTGACTTGGAAATGTGTATTCATTCATCGTTACGCAGCGACACGCACACAACTACAACAGACTAAGGATTAATGGTTTTCTCCAACACGCCCAATGCTTCCATAATCTTCGCGCAGACACGCGCGTATCTGACGTGGTCCATCGAGTGAATGACGGTCCATGTCTTGTCGTGAACCAACAGATTTCTTTTCTCCCAGAACTCGATCGCAAGCGCCTCAAACTCTTGAGCGTCCGCCGTCTTCGAACCAAACGCCTCATTCATTTTGCCCAGAATGAAGTCGCGCTTCTTCTGCATTGTGCTCGTGCTACCTACATGTTTTTAAACAGAGACAAGGGAAGTCAAGACAATGTCAAACCACTCTGAAGCAGAAACGCAAGCGGCTTACCATCTCGGATGACGGCGTCCCATTGCGTGAATTTTTCCATAGCTTCCTTGGTCACCGCGCTATACTTGAACGTATGCAGCTGCAGCCCTTGCCTCGCGATGGTGTCTTGCAATCCGCTGTTCTCCCTTTTCACCGCCTCTAGCGCAGCCTTCATCGATTCCAACTCCGATCTCACACGATCCTGATCTGCTTGCTTCGTCGCGCTCTCTTCCTCGACCTGGTTGCGGGTGGCTTGAAGCTCTTCAAATGCTGGCGGGCACCCGTTGTTCTCGAAATGCTCTTTCAGGAGTCGGGTCTGGCGCTTCATTTCATTCAACATCTTCGCCTGCGTCAGCGAAAATCGATTTCCTTGCTGCTTCTCTTGCCTCGGCTTCTCTCGTCGCTTTGTATCCGCATCCAACTTCTCCCGCTGCCAGTGCAGTCGATGCTCCACATTCTGCATACGCCGCTCTTCTTCTTTGAGTTTGGCCTCATGAGATTGCTCCTTCGCTGTGGCTGCTAGCTGCTCCTCTAATGCCCTTGAGCGTGCCTGCTCCTGCTCCAGCTGCCGAGCCCCTTTCTGCTTCTCTTCCTCCAGCTTCTCTCCAAACTGCTGCAGTGCTTGCGAAATGGAGTGTTCAAAACTCGCATAGCCTCCACGCAAAGGGTGGCTTTGCACGCTCCCATCTTCGACTTGGGCTGTGTCGGGTGTCTGCGCTTGGACGGAGACTGGAGCCTCTGGACGCGGAGCTTGGTCTAACGCTGACGCTGCTTGGTTTCTGGTTGCCGTAAGCTGCTGAGCCGCCTGGATGTCGCGTTGCTCGATCTCCACTCCGTCATGTTGCGACAGCATTGGCGAACTTGATCCAGCGGTCTGCGCGTGTGCGTCTCCTTTCAGGGCTTGCTCTGCTAAATAAACCTTGTAGAGCTCTTTCAGCAGCGCAGGCTCGTGACGTTGGAGCTCGTCTGGGTTGTCCTTGAACGCACTGGAAGTGAGTCGTCTTGCTCAAAGCGCCGTAGTCCAATGCCTTGTTGCTGTTCCTCGCAGCTGTGTACCTGTCCGCCCACACACGCTTCTGGTAGTTTGGGAGCTTGTACCGATCAGCTGCCGTGCGCCGTGGGCCTTGCCGTTTCTCGCCCTTCTCTTCGTCAAGCTTCTTTTGTAAAGGCAAGCCCGTGGACCAGAGCGCGCGCTTGGGAACCAGGAGAATCGTCTCTCCATCTTGAGTCGTCATCTCGTCCTCCGACGCACCCGCGGCGCCCAGCTCGCCCGTCGTCCCCTTGGATCCTTGGCCAGCCTTCCTTGTAGTCTTCCTCCGCTTACTGGGGCTTGGCGAAGTGTCTTGCCCCCCCCCCCCCCCTTTCCGCTTCTCCTTGGCATTGCCGGTGGCAGGAGTGGTCTTGGCAGTGCTTGTTGACTTGTCAGTGGGCGCACTCGTCCGTTCTGTCGCTGGCTTGCCCGTCGCCTTTGTAGCTTTCCTACTCCTCGTCATCGGCGCCTGGTCAGTAGCACTGCCTGCAGTCTCCTCGCTCTCTGCAGCCTGGGATCCCTTCGCCATCAGCACCTTGCTGTAGTCAACGCTCCTGGACTTCCAAGTCAACGGTGAGATCGGTTTTGTGCTGATCAAGGAGATCGAGGAACTTGATCTGATTGATGGAAATTGATTTTGAAGGATATGGATCTGACCAATTGCAGTCATTCTTCAACAAGATGGCTGACGCGGAGCTGCCCGCCGAGTGGGAGGAAGCCAACTGGAGTCACGTCGTCGCCCAGGTCGTGGCGGATACGGTTGAGCGTTCGTGGACCTGCCGGAAGTATGTGGTCCTTATCAGTGGGCTTCCTGGGGCTGGAAAGAGAGCGCTCAGCGAAGTGTTGGCTAGAGAGTTCAGAGAGGCTTTGCGTGAGAAACCAATCGAGGACGGCAGCTCTCGTCTAGTGCGGGTGTGCAGCTCGGCATTTTACGAAGTACATGCAGTGTGTGCAGGGAAGCGCGACTCCACGCCGGCGAGGTTTGCTGAGGAGGATATTACGTTTTCCTTACAAGTTGCGGACGTGGTGATTATCGATGAGATGAATCTTACGGAGAGCGAAAGGAAACCAATTCTCAACACGGTAACCACAACGTTGAACAGTCTGGCGTGCGAAGGAGAGGTATGCATGGTTAAGCTATCATGCCGCGACGAATCGCACGCTTTCGAGCTTAACAGAAGATCGTGGCGATCGCTGTCGGACGATGAATTTCGAACTCGATTTGAAGAATACGTCGCGGATAGTAGTGATGACGTATCCAACGTGTACACTGTCGACCCCAATATATAGGATAGGACAGGCGGAGAGAGGTAGTCTAGGCGGACTTTAATACATCAAGGTCGTGTTACACGTATTCACGTTGTTTAGCGTTGTTTAGTATGTTGGCAATCCATATAAAAACTAGCGCCTGCGTGTAAACAGATTTCGCTTTTTAACAAGACTATCTGCACATGGAAACACAAGTAAAACAACCCTTTTGGGATTCATACTGGAACCTAGTTTATTTATTTTTCACTTGTAAGTCAACGTTGGGTCGCTGTCGACTGAGTCAATGTTGACTCGTTCAGAGTCAACGTTGGGTCGCTGTCGACTGAGTCAATGTTGACTCGTTCAGAGTCAACGTTGACTTGCTATTACTGAAACTAGCATGTTTGAGCCAATGTCGACTTGGCTTAAGTCCATATTGACTTCGCCATCAATAAAACAGGCGTATTCGAGTCAAAGTTGACTCGCTCTAAGCCATCGGTGACTTGGAAATGTGTATTCATTCATCGTTACGCAGCGACACGCACACAACTACAACAGACTAAGGATTAATGGTTTTCTCCAACACGCCCAATGCTTCCATAATCTTCGCGCAGACACGCGCGTATCTGACGTGGTCCATCGAGTGAATGACGGTCCATGTCTTGTCGTGAACCAACAGATTTCTTTTCTCCCAGAACTCGATCGCAAGCGCCTCAAACTCTTGAGCGTCCGCCGTCTTCGAACCAAACGCCTCATTCATTTTGCCCAGAATGAAGTCGCGCTTCTTCTGCATTGTGCTCGTGCTACCTACATGTTTTTAAACAGAGACAAGGGAAGTCAAGACAATGTCAAACCACTCTGAAGCAGAAACGCAAGCGGCTTACCATCTCGGATGACGGCGTCCCATTGCGTGAATTTTTCCATAGCTTCCTTGGTCACCGCGCTATACTTGAACGCATGCAGCTGCAGCCCTTGCCTCGCGATGGTGTCTTGCAATCCGCTGTTCTCCTTTTCACCGCCTCTAGCGCAGCCTTCATCGATTCCAACTCCGATCTCACACGATCCTGATCTGCTTGCTTCGTCGCGCTCTCTTCCTCGACCTGGTTGCGGGTGGCTTGAAGCTCTTCAAATGCTGGCGGGCACCCGTTGTTCTCGAAATGCTCTTTCAGGAGTCGGGTCTGGCGCTTCATTTCATTCAACATCTTCGCCTGCGTCAGCGAAAATCGATTTCCTTGCTGCTTCTCTTGCCTCGGCTTCTCTCGTCGCTTTGTATCCGCATCCAACTTCTCCCGCTGCCAGTGCAGTCGATGCTCCACATTCTGCATACGCCGCTCTTCTTCTTTGAGTTTGGCCTCATGAGATTGCTCCTTCGCTGTGGCTGCTAGCTGCTCCTCTAATGCCCTTGAGCGTGCCTGCTCCTGCTCCAGCTGCCGAGCCCCTTTCTGCTTCTCTTCCTCCAGCTTCTCTCCAAACTGCTGCAGTGCTTGCGAAATGGAGTGTTCAAAACTCGCATAGCCTCCACGCAAAGGGTGGCTTTGCACGCTCCCATCTTCGACTTGGGCTGTGTCGGGTGTCTGCGCTTGGACGGAGACTGGAGCCTCTGGACGCGGAGCTTGGTCTAACGCTGACGCTGCTTGGTTTCTGGTTGCCGTAAGCTGCTGAGCCGCCTGGATGTCGCGTTGCTCGATCTCCACTCCGTCATGTTGCGACAGCATCGGCGAACTTGATCCAGCGGTCTGCGCGTGTGCGTCTCCTTTCAGGGCTTGCTCTGCTAAATAAACCTTGTAAAGCTCTTTCAGCAGCGCAGGCTCGTGACGTTGGAGCTCGTCTGGGTTGTCCTTGAACGCACTGAAGTGAGTCGTCTTGCTCAAAGCGCCGTAGTCCAATGCCTTGTTGCTGTTCCTCGCAGCTGTGTACCTGTCCGCCCACACACGCTTCTGGTAGTTTGGGAGCTTGTACCGATCAGCTGCCGTGCGCCGTGGGCCTTGCCGTTTCTCGCCCTTCTCTTCGTCAAGCTTCTTTTGTAAAGGCAAGCCCGTGGACCAGAGCGCGCGCTTGGGAACCAGGAGAATCGTCTCTCCATCTTGAGTCGTCATCTCGTCCTCCGACGCACCCGCGGCGCCCAGCTCGCCCGTCGTCCCCTTGGATCCTTGGCCAGCCTTCCTTGTAGTCTTCCTCCGCTTACTGGGGCTTGGCGAAGTGTCTTGCCCCCTTTCCGCTTCTCCTTGGCATTGCCGGTGGCAGGAGTGGTCTTGGCAGTGCTTGTTGACTTGTCAGTGGGCGCACTCGTCCGTTCTGTCGCTGGCTTGCCCGTCGCCTTTGTAGCTTTCCTACTCCTCGTCATCGGCGCCTGGTCAGTAGCACTGCCTGCAGTCTCCTCGCTCTCTGCAGCCTGGGATCCCTTCGCCATCAGCACCTTGCTGTAGTCAACGCTCCTGGACTTCCAAGTCAACGGTGAGATCGGTTTTGTGCTGATCAAGGAGATCGAGGAACTTGATCTGATTGATGGAAATTGATTTTGAAGGATATGGATCTGACCAATTGCAGTCATTCTTCAACAAGATGGCTGACGCGGAGCTGCCCGCCGAGTGGGAGGAAGCCAACTGGAGTCACGTCGTCGCCCAGGTCGTGGCGGATACGGTTGAGCGTTCGTGGACCTGCCGGAAGTATGTGGTCCTTATCAGTGGGCTTCCTGGGGCTGGAAAGAGAGCGCTCAGCGAAGTGTTGGCTAGAGAGTTCAGAGAGGCTTTGCGTGAGAAACCAATCGAGGACGGCAGCTCTCGTCTAGTGCGGGTGTGCAGCTCGGCATTTTACGAAGTACATGCAGTGTGTGCAGGGAAGCGCGACTCCACGCCGGCGAGGTTTGCTGAGGAGGATATTACGTTTTCCTTACAAGTTGCGGACGTGGTGATTATCGATGAGATGAATCTTACGGAGAGCGAAAGGAAACCAATTCTCAACACGGTAACCACAACGTTGAACAGTCTGGCGTGCGAAGGAGAGGTATGCATGGTTAAGCTATCATGCCGCGACGAATCGCACGCTTTCGAGCTTAACAGAAGATCGTGGCGATCGCTGTCGGACGATGAATTTCGAACTCGATTTGAAGAATACGTCGCGGATAGTAGTGATGACGTATCCAACGTGTACACTGTCGACCCCAATATATAGGATAGGACAGGCGGAGAGAGGTAGTCTAGGCGGACTTTAATACATCAAGGTCGTGTTACACGTATTCACGTTGTTTAGCGTTGTTTAGTATGTTGGCAATCCATATAAAAACTAGCGCCTGCGTGTAAACAGATTTCGCTTTTTAACAAGACTATCTGCACATGGAAACACAAGTAAAACAACCCTTTTGGGATTCATACTGGAACCTAGTTTATTTATTTTTTCACTTGTAAGTCAACGTTGGGTCGCTGTCGACTGAGTCAATGTTGACTCGTTCAGAGTCAACGTTGGGTCGCTGTCGACTGAGTCAATGTTGACCCGTTCAGAGTCGACGTTGACTTGCTATTACTGAAACTAGCATGTTTGAGCTAATGTCGACTTGGCTTAAGTCCATATTGACTTCGCCATCAATAAAACAGGCGTATTCGAGTCAAAGTTGACTCGCTCTAAGCCATCGGTGACTTGGAAATGTGTATTCATTCATCGTTACGCAGCGACACGCACACAACTACAACAGACTAAGGATTAATGGTTTTCTCCAACACGCCCAATGCTTCCATAATCTTCGCGCAGACACGCGCGTATCTGACGTGGTCCATCGAGTGAATGACGGTCCATGTCTTGTCGTGAACCAACAGATTTCTTTTCTCCCAGAACTCGATCGCAAGCGCCTCAAACTCTTGAGCGTCCGCCGTCTTCGAACCAAACGCCTCATTCATTTTGCCCAGAATGAAGTCGCGCTTCTTCTGCATTGTGCTCGTGCTACCTACATGTTTTTAAACAGAGACAAGGGAAGTCAAGACAATGTCAAACCACTCTGAAGCAGAAACGCAAGCGGCTTACCATCTCGGATGACGGCGTCCCATTGCGTGAATTTTTCCATAGCTTCCTTGGTCACCGCGCTATACTTGAACGTATGCAGCTGCAGCCCTTGCCTCGCGATGGTGTCTTGCAATCCGCTGTTCTCCCTTTTCACCGCCTCTAGCGCAGCCTTCATCGATTCCAACTCCGATCTCACACGATCCTGATCTGCTTGCTTCGTCGCGCTCTCTTCCTCGACCTGGTTGCGGGTGGCTTGAAGCTCTTCAAATGCTGGCGGGCACCCGTTGTTCTCGAAATGCTCTTTCAGGAGTCGGGTCTGGCGCTTCATTTCATTCAACATCTTCGCCTGCGTCAGCGAAACTCGATTTCCTTGCTGCTTCTCTTGCCTCGGCTTCTCTCGTCGCTTTGTATCCGCATCCAACTTCTCCCGCTGCCAGTGCAGTCGATGCTCCACATTCTGCATACGCCGCTCTTCTTCTTTGAGTTTGGCCTCATGAGATTGCTCCTTCGCTGTGGCTACTAGCTGCTCCTCTAATGCCCTTGAGCGTGCCTGCTCCTGCTCCAGCTGCCGAGCCCCTTTCTGCTTCTCTTCCTCCAGCTTCTCTCCAAACTGCTGCAGTGCTTGCGAAATGGAGTGTTCAAAACTCGCATAGCCTCCACGCAAAGGGTGGCTTTGCACGCTCCCATCTTCGACTTGGGCTGTGTCGGGTGTCTGCGCTTGGACGGAGACTGGAGCCTCTGGACGCGGAGCTTGGTCTAACGCTGACGCTGCTTGGTTTCTGGTTGCCGCAAGCTGCTGAGCCGCCTGGATGTCGCGTTGCTCGATCTCCACTCCGTCATGTTGCGACAGCATCGGCGAACTTGATCCAGCGGTCTGCGCGTGTGCGTCTCCTTTCAGGGCTTGCTCTGCTAAATAAACCTTGTAGAGCTCTTTCAGCAGCGCAGGCTCGTGACGTTGGAGCTCGTCTGGGTTGTCCTTGAACGCACTGAAGTGAGTCGTCTTGCTCAAAGCGCCGTAGTCCAATGCCTTGTTGCTGTTCCTCGCAGCTGTGTACCTGTCCGCCCACACACGCTTCTGGTAGTTTGGGAGCTTGTACCGATCAGCTGCCGTGCGCCGTGGGCCTTGCCGTTTCTCGCCCTTCTCTTCGTCAAGCTTCTTTTGTAAAGGCAAGCCCGTGGACCAGAGCGCGCGCTTGGGAACCAGGAGAATCGTCTCTCCATCTTGAGTCGTCATCTCGTCCTCCGACGCACCCGCGGCGCCCAGCTCGCCCGTCGTCCCCTTGGATCCTTGGCCAGCCTTCCTTGTAGTCTTCCTCCGCTTACTGGGGCTTGGCGAAGTGTCTTGCCCCCTTTCCGCTTCTCCTTGGCATTGCCGGTGGCAGGAGTGGTCTTGGCAGTGCTTGTTGACTTGTCAGTGGGCGCACTCGTCCGTTCTGTCGCTGGCTTGCCCGTCGCCTTTGTAGCTTTCCTACTCCTCGTCATCGGCGCCTGGTCAGTAGCACTGCCTGCAGTCTCCTCGCTCTCTGCAGCCTGGGATCCCTTCGCCATCAGCACCTTGCTGTAGTCAACGCTCCTGGACTTCCAAGTCAACGGTGAGATCGGTTTTGTGCTGATCAAGGAGATCGAGGAACTTGATCTGATTGATGGAAATTGATTTTGAAGGATATGGATCTGACCAATTGCAGTCATTCTTCAACAAGATGGCTGACGCGGAGCTGCCCGCCGAGTGGGAGGAAGCCAACTGGAGTCACGTCGTCGCCCAGGTCGTGGCGGATACGGTTGAGCGTTCGTGGACCTGCCGGAAGTATGTGGTCCTTATCAGTGGGCTTCCTGGGGCTGGAAAGAGAGCGCTCAGCGAAGTGTTGGCTAGAGAGTTCAGAGAGGCTTTGCGTGAGAAACCAATCGAGGACGGCAGCTCTCGTCTAGTGCGGGTGTGCAGCTCGGCATTTTACGAAGTACATGCAGTGTGTGCAGGGAAGCGCGACTCCACGCCGGCGAGGTTTGCTGAGGAGGATATTACGTTTTCCTTACAAGTTGCGGACGTGGTGATTATCGATGAGATGAATCTTACGGAGAGCGAAAGGAAACCAATTCTCAACACGGTAACCACAACGTTGAACAGTCTGGCGTGCGAAGGAGAGGTATGCATGGTTAAGCTATCATGCCGCGACGAATCGCACGCTTTCGAGCTTAACAGAAGATCGTGGCGATCGCTGTCGGACGATGAATTTCGAACTCGATTTGAAGAATACGTCGCGGATAGTAGTGATGACGTATCCAACGTGTACACTGTCGACCCCAATATATAGGATAGGACAGGCGGAGAGAGGTAGTCTAGGCGGACTTTAATACATCAAGGTCGTGTTACACGTATTCACGTTGTTTAGCGTTGTTTAGTATGTTGGCAATCCATATAAAAACTAGCGCCTGCGTGTAAACAGATTTCGCTTTTTAACAAGACTATCTGCACATGGAAACACAAGTAAAACAACCCTTTTGGGATTCATATTGGAACCGAGTTTATTTATTTTTTCACTTGTAAGTCAACGTTGGGTCGCTGTCGACTGAGTCAATGTTGACTCGTTCAGAGTCAACATTGGGTCGCTGTCGACTGAGTCAATGTTGACCCGTTCAGAGTCGACGTTGACTTGCTATTACTGAAACTAGCATGTTTGAGCTAATGTCGACTTGGCTTAAGTCCATATTGACTTCGCCATCAATAAAACAGGCGTATTCGAGTCAAAGTTGACTCGCTCTAAGTCATCGGTGACTTGGAAATGTATATTCATTCATCGTTACGCAGCGACACGCACACAACTACAACAGACTAAGGATTAATGGTTTTCTCCAACACGCCCAATGCTTCCATAATCTTCGCGCAGACACGCGCGTATCTGACGTGGTCCATCGAGTGAATGACGGTCCATGTCTTGTCGTGAACCAACAGATTTCTTTTCTCCCAGAACTCGATCGCAAGCGCCTCAAACTCTTGAGAGTCCGCCGTCTTCGAACCAAACGCCTCATTCATTTTGCCCAGAATGAAGTCGCGCTTCTTCTGCATTGTGCTCGTGCTACCTACATGTTTTTAAACAGAGACAAGGGAAGTCAAGACAATGTCAAACCACTCTGAAGCAGAAACGCAAGCGGCTTACCATCTCGGATGACGGCGTCCCATTGCGTGAATTTTTCCATAGCTTCCTTGGTCACCGCGCTATACTTGAACGTATGCAGCTGCAGCCCTTGCCTCGCGATGGTGTCTTGCAATCCGCTGTTCTCCTTTTCACCGCCTCTAGCGCAGCCTTCATCGATTCCAACTCCGATCTCACACGATCCTGATCTGCTTGCTTCGTCGCGCTCTCTTCCTCGACCTGGTTGCGGGTGGCTTGAAGCTCTTCAAATGCTGGCGGGCACCCGTTGTTCTCGAAATGCTCTTTCAGGAGTCGGGTCTGGCGCTTCATTTCATTCAACATCTTCGCCTGCGTCAGCGAAACTCGATTTCCTTGCTGCTTCTCTTGCCTCGGCTTCTCTCGTCGCTTTGTATCCGCATCCAACTTCTCCCGCTGCCAGTGCAGTCGATGCTCCACATTCTGCATACGCCGCTCTTCTTCTTTGAGTTTGGCCTCATGAGATTGCTCCTTCGCTGTGGCTACTAGCTGCTCCTCTAATGCCCTTGAGCGTGCCTGCTCCTGCTCCAGCTGCCGAGCCCTTTCTGCTTCTCTTCCTCCAGCTTCTCTCCAAACTGCTGCAGTGCTTGCGAAATGGAGTGTTCAAAACTCGCATAGCCTCCACGCAAAGGGTGGCTTTGCACGCTCCCATCTTCGACTTGGGCTGTGTCGGGTGTCTGCGCTTGGACGGAGACTGGAGCCTCTGGACGCGGAGCTTGGTCTAACGCTGACGCTGCTTGGTTTCTGGTTGCCGCAAGCTGCTGAGCCGCCTGGATGTCGCGTTGCTCGATCTCCACTCCGTCATGTTGCGACAGCATCGGCGAACTTGATCCAGCGGTCTGCGCGTGTGCGTCTCCTTTCAGGGCTTGCTCTGCTAAATAAACCTTGTAGAGCTCTTTCAGCAGCGCAGGCTCGTGACGTTGGAGCTCGTCTGGGTTGTCCTTGAACGCACTGAAGTGAGTCGTCTTGCTCAAAGCGCCGTAGTCCAATGCCTTGTTGCTGTTCCTCGCAGCTGTGTACCTGTCCGCCCACACACGCTTCTGGTAGTTTGGGAGCTTGTACCGATCAGCTGCCGTGCGCCGTGGGCCTTGCCGTTTCTCGCCCTTCTCTTCGTCAAGCTTCTTTTGTAAAGGCAAGCCCGTGGACCAGAGCGCGCGCTTGGGAACCAGGAGAATCGTCTCTCCATCTTGAGTCGTCATCTCGTCCTCCGACGCACCCGCGGCGCCCAGCTCGCCCGTCGTCCCCTTGGATCCTTGGCCAGCCTTCCTTGTAGTCTTCCTCCGCTTACTGGGGCTTGGCGAAGTGTCTTGCCCCCTTTCCGCTTCTCCTTGGCATTGCCGGTGGCAGGAGTGGTCTTGGCAGTGCTTGTTGACTTGTCAGTGGGCGCACTCGTCCGTTCTGTCGCTGGCTTGCCCGTCGCCTTTGTAGCTTTCCTACTCCTCGTCATCGGCGCCTGGTCAGTAGCACTGCCTGCAGTCTCCTCGCTCTCTGCAGCCTGGGATCCCTTCGCCATCAGCACCTTGCTGTAGTCAACGCTCCTGGACTTCCAAGTCAACGGTGAGATCGGTTTTGTGCTGATCAAGGAGATCGAGGAACTTGATCTGATTGATGGAAATTGATTTTGAAGGATATGGATCTGACCAATTGCAGTCATTCTTCAACAAGATGGCTGACGCGGAGCTGCCCGCCGAGTGGGAGGAAGCCAACTGGAGTCACGTCGTCGCCCAGGTCGTGGCGGATACGGTTGAGCGTTCGTGGACCTGCCGGAAGTATGTGGTCCTTATCAGTGGGCTTCCTGGGGCTGGAAAGAGAGCGCTCAGCGAAGTGTTGGCTAGAGAGTTCAGAGAGGCTTTGCGTGAGAAACCAATCGAGGACGGCAGCTCTCGTCTAGTGCGGGTGTGCAGCTCGGCATTTTACGAAGTACATGCAGTGTGTGCAGGGAAGCGCGACTCCACGCCGGCGAGGTTTGCTGAGGAGGATATTACGTTTTCCTTACAAGTTGCGGACGTGGTGATTATCGATGAGATGAATCTTACGGAGAGCGAAAGGAAACCAATTCTCAACACGGTAACCACAACGTTGAACAGTCTGGCGTGCGAAGGAGAGGTATGCATGGTTAAGCTATCATGCCGCGACGAATCGCACGCTTTCGAGCTTAACAGAAGATCGTGGCGATCGCTGTCGGACGATGAATTTCGAACTCGATTTGAAGAATACGTCGCGGATAGTAGTGATGACGTATCCAACGTGTACACTGTCGACCCCAATATATAGGATAGGACAGGCGGAGAGAGGTAGTCTAGGCGGACTTTAATACATCAAGGTCGTGTTACACGTATTCACGTTGTTTAGCGTTGTTTAGTATGTTGGCAATCCATATAAAAACTAGCGCCTGCGTGTAAACAGATTTCGCTTTTTAACAAGACTATCTGCACATGGAAACACAAGTAAAACAACCCTTTTGGGATTCATATTGGAACCGAGTTTATTTATTTTTCACTTGTAAGTCAACGTTGGGTCGCTGTCGACTGAGTCAATGTTGACTCGTTCAGAGTCAACATTGGGTCGCTGTCGACTGAGTCAATGTTGACCCGTTCAGAGTCGACGTTGACTTGCTATTACTGAAACTAGCATGTTTGAGCTAATGTCGACTTGGCTTAAGTCCATATTGACTTCGCCATCAATAAAACAGGCGTATTCGAGTCAAAGTTGACTCGCTCTAAGTCATCGGTGACTTGGAAATGTATATTCATTCATCGTTACGCAGCGACACGCACACAACTACAACAGACTAAGGATTAATGGTTTTCTCCAACACGCCCAATGCTTCCATAATCTTCGCGCAGACACGCGCGTATCTGACGTGGTCCATCGAGTGAATGACGGTCCATGTCTTGTCGTGAACCAACAGATTTCTTTTCTCCCAGAACTCGATCGCAAGCGCCTCAAACTCTTGAGAGTCCGCCGTCTTCGAACCAAACGCCTCATTCATTTTGCCCAGAATGAAGTCGCGCTTCTTCTGCATTGTGCTCGTGCTACCTACATGTTTTTAAACAGAGACAAGGGAAGTCAAGACAATGTCAAACCACTCTGAAGCAGAAACGCAAGCGGCTTACCATCTCGGATGACGGCGTCCCATTGCGTGAATTTTTCCATAGCTTCCTTGGTCACCGCGCTATACTTGAACGTATGCAGCTGCAGCCCTTGCCTCGCGATGGTGTCTTGCAATCCGCTGTTCTCCCTTTTCACCGCCTCTAGCGCAGCCTTCATCGATTCCAACTCCGATCTCACACGATCCTGATCTGCTTGCTTCGTCGCGCTCTCTTCCTCGACCTGGTTGCGGGTGGCTTGAAGCTCTTCAAATGCTGGCGGGCACCCGTTGTTCTCGAAATGCTCTTTCAGGAGTCGGGTCTGGCGCTTCATTTCATTCAACATCTTCGCCTGCGTCAGCGAAAATCGATTTCCTTGCTGCTTCTCTTGCCTCGGCTTCTCTCGTCGCTTTGTATCCGCATCCAACTTCTCCCGCTGCCAGTGCAGTCGATGCTCCACATTCTGCATACGCCGCTCTTCTTCTTTGAGTTTGGCCTCATGAGATTGCAGCTTGGCTTGCAGTTCTTTATTCTTGAACTCCAGCTGCTTCTCTCGCAAAGCCACCTCCTTCTCCCGGCCATCCAGCTTTTTCTTGCGCTCGTCCAGCTCTTTCGTGAGATTGTTCATGTCATCGTGCACATCCTGGAGAGTTTTGGTATGGTTAGCCTGTGCCTTATCCAGATTGTCTGCGTGCGTGGTGACGGATTGCTTCGACAAATTCAACTCATCTTCCACATGGGCAAGCTTGTTGCTCAAGCCGCGTGAAGTCGCCCTCTCTTCAGCTAATTGAAGAACCGCATCCCGCAACTCCATTGTCACCGCGTTAGTTGTATCACTGTCTGGGAGATCATCGTTCCTGAGTTCGACCAGCTCCTTCGCTGTGGCTGCTAGCTGCTCCTCTAATGCCCTTGAGCGTGCCTGCTCCTGCTCCAGCTGCCGAGCCCCTTTCTGCTTCTCTTCCTCCAGCTTCTCTCCAAACTGCTGCAGTGCTTGCGAAATGGAGTGTTCAAAACTCGTTTAGCCTACACGCAAAGGGTGGCTTTGAACGCTCGCATCTTCGACTTGGGCTGTGTCGGGTGTCTGCGCTTGGACGGAGACTGGAGCCTCTGGACGCGGAGCTTGGTCTAACGCTGACGCTGCTTGGTTTCTGGTTGCCGCAAGCTGCTGAGCCGCCTGGATGTCGCGTTGCTCGATCTCCACTCCGTCATGTTGCGACAGCATCGGCGAACTTGATCCAGCGGTCTGCGCGTGTGCGTCTCCTTTCAGGGCTTGCTCTGCTAAATAAACCTTGTAGAGCTCTTTCAGCAGCGCAGGCTCGTGACGTTGGAGCTCGTCTGGGTTGTCCTTGAACGCACTGAAGTGAGTCGTCTTGCTCAAAGCGCCGTAGTCCAATGCCTTGTTGCTGTTCCTCGCAGCTGTGTACCTGTCCGCCCACACACGCTTCTGGTAGTTTGGGAGCTTGTACCGATCAGCTGCCGTGCGCCGTGGGCCTTGCCGTTTCTCGCCCTTCTCTTCGTCAAGCTTCTTTTGTAAAGGCAAGCCCGTGGACCAGAGCGCGCGCTTGGGAACCAGGAGAATCGTCTCTCCATCTTGAGTCGTCATCTCGTCCTCCGACGCACCCGCGGCGCCCAGCTCGCCCGTCGTCCCCTTGGATCCTTGGCCAGCCTTCCTTGTAGTCTTCCTCCGCTTACTGGGGCTTGGCGAAGTGTCTTGCCCCCTTTCCGCTTCTCCTTGGCATTGCCGGTGGCAGGAGTGGTCTTGGCAGTGCTTGTTGACTTGTCAGTGGGCACACTCGTCCGTTCTGTCGCTGGCTTGCCCGTCGCCTTTGTAGCTTTCCTACTCCTCGTCATCGGCGCCTGGTCAGTAGCACTGCCTGCAGTCTCCTCGCTCTCTGCAGCCTGGGATCCCTTCGCCATCAGCACCTTGCTGTAGTCAACGCTCCTGGACTTCCAAGTCAACGGTGAGATCGGTTTTGTGCTGATCAAGGAGATCGAGGAACTTGATCTGATTGATGGAAATTGATTTTGAAGGATATGGATCTGACCAATTGCAGTCATTCTTCAACAAGATGGCTGACGCGGAGCTGCCCGCCGAGTGGGAGGAAGCCAACTGGAGTCACGTCGTCGCCCAGGTCGTGGCGGATACGGTTGAGCGTTCGTGGACCTGCCGGAAGTATGTGGTCCTTATCAGTGGGCTTCCTGGGGCTGGAAAGAGAGCGCTCAGCGAAGTGTTGGCTAGAGAGTTCAGAGAGGCTTTGCGTGAGAAACCAATCGAGGACGGCAGCTCTCGTCTAGTGCGGGTGTGCAGCTCGGCATTTTACGAAGTACATGCAGTGTGTGCAGGGAAGCGCGACTCCACGCCGGCGAGGTTTGCTGAGGAGGATATTACGTTTTCCTTACAAGTTGCGGACGTGGTGATTATCGATGAGATGAATCTTACGGAGAGCGAAAGGAAACCAATTCTCAACACGGTAACCACAACGTTGAACAGTCTGGCGTGCGAAGGAGAGGTATGCATGGTTAGCTTATCATGCCGCGACGAATCGCACGCTTTCGAGCTTAACAGAAGATCGTGGCGATCGCTGTCGGACGATGAATTTCGAACTCGATTTGAAGAATACGTCGCGGATAGTAGTGATGACGTATCCAACGTGTACACTGTCGACCCCAATATATAGGATAGGACAGGCGGAGAGAGGTAGTCTAGGCGGACTTTAATACATCAAGGTCGTGTTACACGTATTCACGTTGTTTAGCGTTGTTTAGTATGTTGGCAATCCATATAAAAACTAGCGCCTGCGTGTAAACAGATTTCGCTTTTTAACAAGACTATCTGCACATGGAAACACAAGTAAAACAACCCTTTGGGATTCATACTGGAACCTAGTTTATTTATTTTTTCACTTGTAAGTCAACGTTGGGTCGCTGTCGACTGAGTCAATGTTGACTCGTTCAGAGTCAACGTTGGGTCGCTGTCGACTGAGTCAATGTTGACCCGTTCAGAGTCGACGTTGACTTGCTATTACTGAAACTAGCATGTTTGAGCTAATGTCGACTTGGCTTAAGTCCATATTGACTTCGCCATCAATAAAACAGGCGTATTCGAGTCAAAGTTGACTCGCTCTAAGTCATCGGTGACTTGAAATGTGTATTCATTCATCGTTACGCAGCGACACGCACACAACTACAACAGACTAAGGATTAATGGTTTTCCAACACGCCCAATGCTTCCATAATCTTCGCGCAGACACGCGCGTATCTGACGTGGTCCATCGAGTGAATGACGGTCCATGTCTTGTCGTGAACCAACAGATTTCTTTTCTCCCAGAACTCGATCGCAAGCGCCTCAAACTCTTGAGCGTCCGCCGTCTTCGAACCAAACGCCTCATTCATTTTGCCCAGAATGAAGTCGCGCTTCTTCTGCATTGTGCTCGTGCTACCTACATGTTTTTAAACAGAGACAAGGGAAGTCAAGACAATGTCAAACCACTCTGAAGCAGAAACGCAAGCGGCTTACCATCTCGGATGACGGCGTCCCATTGCGTGAATTTTTCCATAGCTTCCTTGGTCACCGCGCTATACTTGAACGTATGCAGCTGCAGCCCTTGCCTCGCGATGGTGTCTTGCAATCCGCTGTTCTCCTTTTCACCGCCTCTAGCGCAGCCTTCATCGATTCCAACTCCGATCTCACACGATCCTGATCTGCTTGCTTCGTCGCGCTCTCTTCCTCGACCTGGTTGCGGGTGGCTTGAAGCTCTTCAAATGCTGGCGGGCACCCGTTGTTCTCGAAATGCTCTTTCAGGAGTCGGGTCTGGCGCTTCATTTCATTCAACATCTTCGCCTGCGTCAGCGAAACTCGATTTCCTTGCTGCTTCTCTTGCCTCGGCTTCTCTCGTCGCTTTGTATCCGCATCCAACTTCTCCCGCTGCCAGTGCAGTCGATGCTCCA
Source organism: Phytophthora melonis (assembly GCA_024211575.1). Classification (NCBI taxonomy): domain Eukaryota; phylum Oomycota; class Peronosporomycetes; order Peronosporales; family Peronosporaceae; genus Phytophthora; species Phytophthora melonis. Next base: position 60,685 of record JAMXKT010000083.1, on the reverse strand, counting down.
CATTCTGCATACGCCGCTCTTCTTCTTTGAGTTTGGCCTCATGAGATTGCAGCTTGGCTTGCAGTTCTTTATTCTTGAACTCCAGCTGCTTCTCTCGCAAAGCCACCTCCTTCTCCCGGCCATCCAGCTTTTTCTTGCGCTCGTCCAGCTCTTTCGTGAGATTGTTCATGTCATCGTGCACATCCTGGAGAGTTTTGGTATGGTTAGCCTGTGCCTTATCCAGATTGTCTGCGTGCGTGGTGACGGATTGCTTCGACAAATTCAACTCATCTTCCACATGGGCAAGCTTGTTGCTCAAGCCGCGTGAAGTCGCCCTCTCTTCAGCTAATTGAAGAACCGCATCCCGCAACTCCATTGTCACCGCGTTAGTTGTATCACTGTCTGGGAGATCATCGTTCCTGAGTTCGACCAGCTCCTTCGCTGTGGCTGCTAGCTGCTCCTCTAATGCCCTTGAGCGTGCCTGCTCCTGCTCCAGCTGCCGAGCCCCTTTCTGCTTCTCTTCCTCCAGCTTCTCTCCAAACTGCTGCAGTGCTTGCGAAATGGAGTGTTCAAAACTCGCATAGCCTCCACGCAAAGGGTGGCTTTGCACGCTCCCATCTTCGACTTGGGCTGTGTCGGGTGTCTGCGCTTGGACGGAGACTGGAGCCTCTGGACGCGGAGCTTGGTCTAACGCTGACGCTGCTTGGTTTCTGGTTGCCGTAAGCTGCTGAGCCGCCTGGATGTCGCGTTGCTCGATCTCCACTCCGTCATGTTGCGACAGCATCGGCGAACTTGATCCAGCGGTCTGCGCGTGTGCGTCTCCTTTCAGGGCTTGCTCTGCTAAATAAACCTTGTAGAGCTCTTTCAGCAGCGCAGGCTCGTGACGTTGGAGCTCGTCTGGGTTGTCCTTGAACGCACTGAAGTGAGTCGTCTTGCTCAAAGCGCCGTTGTAACGGGGTTACACGAATGTTACCCAAAGGGTTACGAAGTGTGGCACACACAGGCTTGTGTGGTGCACACTGTCTAACCTATTTCAGTAGGAGAATCAGTACATGGCTTCAGAGCCACAGATTATGCATATGACTAGGGTTCACTATGCTAGATAGTGAACCAGATACATTTATACCGAAGGCGGCTCTGCCGCGATAAGAGAAATACATTCAGTTTGAAGATTCACAGCTAAGAGTTAAGGGTTGACTCTTGGAGTCCGTAGGGAGTACGGACTCGTGCGTTCTGGTATTAGAACGGGCTATCTTTAGCCGCGACTCTGTGAGTCTGTTACCTCTTCCTCTGACGCTAAAGCTACGGCAGCCCCGCTGCACTTGGTAGCACTTGTAGTCAATCCGACACCTGAGTCTGGATAGACTGACCCTCTGTGGAGAATGGAGCAGTTCGCTCACTTGCCCCCGAACCAGCAGGATGCGCTTAAAAAGCTTATGTCCTTGCTGGGCCCGGAGGGCGTGACGCAACTGGCGCAACAAGGCCCCGACGCGGTGAATGCGCGCCTCGAGGCGTTCTCCAGCTACGAGAATGCTCTGTTGGAGCACCTCCAGCAGAGGATGGCGACGGCCGTGGCGCCGCAAGCGCCCGCTACGTCATCCGACGCGGGAACAAGACCTGCCGCTCATGTTGAGCGTGAAGACCTTCGAAGGCAAGGAAGGGAAAGCTTAATGCTTTGGACCCGTGAAGTCGAGATGGCTATGAGCTCAGCTCTACTCCGGACGGAGTCGCAGCGCGTGGCGCTAGCTATCTCGAAGCTTGGTGGGCGAGCGAGAGAGTGGGCACTAACGTCAGGGACGTCGGTCGACACGGCCTTCCCGACGTGGGACCAGCTGAAGCAGCAACTGTCCCGAGTGTTCGCTCCGCCTAACGAGGCGTATCGCGTGCGCTCACGCTTCCTGGCTACCCGGCAAGGCAAGAAGGATTTGGTGGACTATGTCCAGGGGTTGAGAACTCTCATTGCGGGCATGTCTGCCGAGCCTCTGGCTGAGGTAGTCATCGTCACGGTGTTTATGGAAGGACTTCGCACTGGCGTGGCCACTCACCCAAGCTCTTTTGAAGAGGCTATGAGCATCGCGTTGAACGCGGAGCACAACTTTAAGTCGTCAAGACTTGGGTGGAACGCTCCTCACACCAGTTCGTCGAACGGTCCGGAGCCTATGGACCTCAGCTATGCTGAAGACGAAGAAGCGGAGCTTCGGGCTGCTGAGCAGCGGCGCGGCATCCGCCGATGCTTCATCTGCGGTGACACACGTCACTTGCGCGCCGGATGTCCGCTGCGCTTGCAGCGCCAGGCTTCGTCAAGCCGCTCTTCGGGTTCGAGCCAGGGCTCTGGTTCGTCTCGGGAAACGAGAAAACCCAGTAGGCGCGGGGCGGCCTACTGGGGAGGAACTAAGTTCTATTGAACCTCGGCGAGGTGGAGGTCGACAGGACTTAGCCCCGAAGAGAGCTGTACTCTATAACACGGAACGTGTGTGCAAGCCGGGCTTGCTAGTTGTCCAGGCTTGGGTGAAGGGCTTCACAAAGCCATGGACGATTTTGATCGATTCGGGAGCGTCGGGTAATTACGCCCGGCGTTCCACGATGGACGGAAGTCAGCTTTATGCTGAGGCGCTGGTAGCGCGTGGGAGTGACATCGTCACTGTTCGTCTCGCGACGGGCACTCGTGTCACGGTGCCTAAAGTCCCTGTGGACTTGGGCGTGAAGTTTTTAGATTTTGATAGCGTGGAACGCTGTCTGGTCTTAGACCTCGATTCGAGATATGATCTCATCCTTGGTATGGCGTGGCTGGAACGCCATGAGCCTTGGATAGAGGTCGAAGACCCTTGGTGCTACGCACTTCTCTCCTGGCGGAGCATTGGCGAGTCATGAACCCACCTCTGCTAGGAAGCAGAAGCGCTTCTGGCGCGAGCACTGGACCGAGTCGGTCAATGTGCTGAACATCGGAGTTTCCGAGTTGGTGGACACTGCGTGTGTCGAGAACGAGCGTTCCGAGCGTGGCTCGTGGACGGCAGGTGGAGCGGCACGAATTCCGCTGAGCGGGTGTGCGCCTGAGGGCAACGCCCCGCTGTACACAAGTGAGGACAAGGTCGGCATGGAGCCGAGGAGCCATGGGCGAGGCCCGGCTGATGAAGGATGTGGAGCGGCACTAATTCCGCTGAGCGGGTGTGCGTCTGAGGGCGACGCCCTGCTGCGTGCCAGTGAAGGCGCGGTAGACGAGAAGTCGAGTGAAGGTGGGCGTTGCCCGGATCAAGGATGTGGAGCGGCACTAATTCCGCTGAGCGGGTGTGCGTCTGAGGGCGACGCCCTGCTGCGTGCCAGCGACGGCGCGGTCGGCACGATGCCGAGGGACAAGGGGCTCTGCCCGGATGAAGATCGTGAAGTGGCACGTAATCCACTGAGTGGAGGCTGCGGGTCGTGCAGCCCTTCGCTGAGTGTCGATCAAGACACTGGTGCTCCTCTGGAGCTGAATGAGCTGGTGACACCTGGCGTCAAGAAGCACGCGAAATCACGGAGCTCTTCTGGGCGGACAGTGTCCATGAAGAGGCGGCAGCGCCGCAAAGCGCTGGCGGCGCGACGCAAGGCGTCTGCGGTCTCACGAGTCGAGAAGGGTGTGCCGAGCGGTGAGGCGCTACACAAGAGCGAGCAGCTCTACACACTCGTGAATGGAGTGACGGGCGACGTCGACGGAGGCGTCAGTCTCACCGACTTGCCCTCACTATCTGCTCTCCTGGAGGTGGACGAGATGTCCTTGGCCGAGTTGGGCGACGCCTTGAAGGCTGGAGACTTGGCGGAGGTGGTGGTCATACGACCTGAAGAAGAGTTGAACTCGTCCTCGCTTCTGGATGAAGCTGTCCTGGAGGACACTAAGAAGGCGCTGAATGCGCGAAGCGGATCGGCGATCCTGAAGGATCCGTCGGATCCCTTGTATCACGTGGTGAAGGATTATCAAGACGTGGTCTCGAAGGAACCGCCCTCGGGGCTACCTCCGGATCGAGGTGTCCGGCATGAGATTGATCTCGTTCCGGGAACGAAGTACTGCGTGACGAGGCAGTGGCCTCTGCCGAAGGAGCAGTGTGACGTCATTGACGCGTTCTTCCGTGCGAAGCACGAGGCGGGGATGGTGCGTGAGAGTAAGTCTCCTCACTCCACGCCGACGTTCTGTGTCAGAAAGCCGAATGGCAAGTGACGTATTGTGCATGCTTTCAACAAGCTGAATGCCGCCACCATTCCGGCGTAGACGCCGATTCCTCGGAAGGACGTTCTTCAGAACAACATGGCAGGATGTACGATGTACAGTGCGCTCGACTTGGTCGATGGCTACTACCAATTGCTCATGAGAACGAGCGACATCCCTCTCACTGCGGTGAGTACTCCGAGCGGCATGCTCTGGGAGTGGTTGGTGATGCCCCAAGGGCTTTCGAACGCGCCAGCGACGTTCAATCGTCTTGTGACGCAGCTCTTCCGGCCCCATCGGGCGTACGCGCAGACGTACTTCGATGACATCTTTGTCCACAGTCGTGCGGAGCACAGGAAGACTGATATGGAGAACCATGTCGAGCACCTGCGTGCTGTGCTCGAGTGCATGCGTCAAAACAAGTTGTATGCCAACATTGACAAATGCATCTTCGGAGCAGAAGAGATTCCCTTCTTAGGGTGCTTCATCGGGAAGCGTGGCCTGAGGGCCGACCCGGTCAAGGTCAAGGCCATTGTTGACTGGCCGGTTCCCCAGAACCAGAAGGATCTTCGCAAGTGGCTTGGCTTGGCCAATTACTTGCACTAGTACAGCGAGAATTACGCTGAGATGGCTCGGCCACTCTCCAATCTCCTGAAGAAGGACGCGGAGTGGTGTTGGAACACCGAGCATCAAGATGCGTTTGCGGCGATTAAGGATAGTCTCCTTCATGCGCCTATTCTGGCTTTGCCAGACCCCGCTCGTCCGTTTAGTGTCGTCTGTGACGCCTCGGACTTTGCCATCGGCTGTGCCCTGCTACAAGCAGACGCCGAGGGGCGCGAGCGCGTGGTGGCGTTCGAATCTCGTCAGCTGAAGGCTGCTGAGAAGAACTATCCTGTCCATGACAAAGAGCTACTTGCGATGAAGTATGCGCTCGTTAAGATCAGGGTTCACCTGTTGGGCTCTCAGCCGTTCGTGATTTACACGGATCATGCGTCGTTACGCACTGCGACTCAGTCGCCTCATCTCTCGCAAAGGATGGCCCGTTGGCTGTCCTTCTTCGCGGAGTACAACTTCGAGGTGAAGTACAAGCCTGGCAGGCAGAAGGTCCTTGCGGACGCGCTGTCGCGCAGACCGGATTATGAGCTGGCTCATGTAACGACCGTGACTTCGTCATTACCGGATCTGATCCGAACGGCTTATGCCAAGGATGACACTTGTGTCGCGTTGCTGAAGGCTCTCGGGAGCAAGGAGTTTCAAGACTCGGACATTGAATTGTCGGCGCGAGTGCGCGCGCGTTTGCATCGCTACACCCTCGATGGTGGCCTGCTGTTCTACAGCACTGGCTCCGAGGACACGCCACGCGTGGTTATCCCTCATGATGAGGACCTGAAGTATCGTATCCTCTATGAGGCCCACGACACGCCGGTGGCTGGCCATCTTGGCCGTGAGAAGACCTACAGCTCGGTGAGCACCCACTACTGGTGGCCGAAGATGTACAAGTGGACGAGCACTTATGTGCGCACGTGCGAGACGTGTCAGCGAGTGAAGTCGTCACCCCATGCTGCAGCCCCGTTGGCAAGCTTGCCTGTCCCTTCGGGCTGTTGGCAATCCATGAGTATGGACTTTGTGTTTGGCCTGCCGGCGGATGCGGCGGGCAACACGGGAGTCGTGGTCTTTGTAGACCGACTGAGCAAGATGGCTCACATTGCGGCTGTGCCGGATACCATCGATGGTAAGGGTACAGCAACGCTGTTCTTGGACCGAGTGTTTCGACAACAGAGTCGATTGTCTCGGACCGAGACCCCCGCTTCACGGGCAACTTCTGGAGCGCGGTCTTTGCGGTGCTTGGCACCAAGCTGGACATGTCCACGGCGGATCACCCGCAGACTGATGGTCAGACGGAGCGAGTGAATCGCGTCGTCGAAGACGTGCTCCGCAGCATTTGCGCTGAGACGCCGAAGCGTTGGAGCGCTATGCTGCCACTCGTTGAGTGTGCGTTGAATAACGCCGTGCATGCCTCGACCGGCTACACGCCGTTCTACGTGAACAGCTTGTCTCATCCCCGCGTCCCGCTGACGCCGCCACGTGGTGGCCTCGGGCTTGGTGGGGGAGAGGAAGCCGATTTAGCTGATCGGCTAGCTGATGTTAGCCCGGCTACTGTTCGTAAACAGGTTGACACTTTCTTGTCGACGCGCTTGAGTGTCTTACGACACGTGCGTGACGCAATGGCTGAGAGCCAAGACAAGCAAAAGGAACATGCGGATGCTAAAGGCAGAGGCAGTGTTGACAGTTATGAGGTCGGGGACCTGGTATTGCTAAATGCTAAGAACCTACCTACACATGCAGTGTCTGCTGTCTTCAAGACGAAGTTGCGCCCGCGCTTCATCGGACCTTTCAAGGTCGTGGCCAGGAAGGGCCTTGCGTACACGCTCAATCTTCCGAAGAAGATGCGGACGCACCCCGTCTTCTACGTGGGCTTGCTCAAGCCGTACCATGACCCGACGCAGGTGCAGATGGAGGCACCGACGGCGACGAGGTCGCAGGCGCAGAGGTCGCGAGCGTCGAGAACGCAAGCGCTGCAGGCACAGGCGGAAGGCTCGGCATCGGCGGTGCCGCGAGCCCTGAGGGCAGAGTCGGAGTCGGAGGTGCCGCAGGCACAGGGGCCACCGGCGCAGGAGGCGCAGCGGGCGGGCCCTGCATGCGGGCCAGAAGGTCAATCTGACCCTGCAATGCAGCCTGCTGACGTCGAAGCTCGGAGAGCTCCTGGCTACGACGGTCGTCGCGATCGCCATAATACTGCACCAAGCTCTCCAAGTGTCGGAGCCGGTCCCAGACCTCGCGAGGCACTTGAACCCAGCTCAAGTCCCGAGCAAGCTCTTCGAGCTCCGTGGCAGTACGCGCGAGACGCGCATCGACATCCTGGACATGGTCCCGAAGGCGAGTCGTCTGTTGCTGAACCTCGAACAGCTCATCAAACGCCGCGAGGCGGCTTGGTGCGTCCTCCACCGGCGCTGCTCGATGAGCAAGGGAACCTTCACTACCATGTGGAGCGCCTGCTGGCGAAGCAGCGGTGCCGGGGTCAAAACTAGTATCTGGTAAAGTGGCGAGGGTACCCACACTCAGAGAACTCATGGGAGTTTGAGGTGCCCCTTCGCCAAGACTGCCCAGACGTCGTGGACGCTTTTGATCGGCTTGATCACCAGCGCCCCGTGGGCTCGAGGCCGGCATGCCGGCCGTCCCGCGCTTCCCGACAATAGGTTGGGGAGCTGCTGGGTCAACCACATTGCTCCGGGGTTGGCCCTGAGCCACAGCGCTCACGCCCTCACGGGCCGGAGCGACTGGAGGGCTCAAAGGAGCGAGGCGCGTCGCGCTAGAGTGAGTCTGCGGCTGAGCGTTGGCCGAGAGGCTACGTTTGGCTCGGACCGCAAAGTCGAAGCGGAGTTTGCGTTCGATACGAACATCCACTTCGCTGAAGCTAGCTCGAAGAGCATCCATGGAGCAAAGCTTCTTCTTCTTCTCAGCCCAGTTCTCGAACTGAGCCTCGTGTTCGATCAGGCTTTCGCCCGGGCTGAGCACCACAGGGTACGTCCGCATTGCGGGCACGGACAACCCCTTGCCTTGCAGGCGCAACCGCTCACGGTACTCGGAGACAGTAGTAGACTGTGGAGTCAAGAGTCGATCTCGTAGAGACGTTCGAAGAGCGTTCAGGGAACGGATTTGGAGTGCGCAGCGGTGGCCGCGGCTCCTCCCTCGACGGTGCAATGCGCTCAGTAGAGAGACGGCTCGACGAGCGCGCAGGAGATGTTCGCGCGCGGCGCTCTGGGTCGCGGGAGCTCGACGAGCCAACTGTGGCCGACGTGCCACCTCCGCGTTGTGCCGGCGACGTGGGCGAAGCGTCGCGGCGGTTCGGAGAGCGTCGTGGGGACGTTGCTTCACCCTCATGGCTCGGAGAGCCGACATCGGACTCGCTGTAGTCCACCTCGCCCTCCTCCTCATCTCCGAAGAGATCTTTGAGGTCCATGGTCGGATGGGCTAGTGCTCGAGGGAGCTGGAGCGTGCTCGCCGCGAGCGTTGCTTGAGGCGTTGCGCCGCGAAGTACTTGGAGACCGAGAGCCTGGGAGGCACGGTCGGTGTGCGCACCTGCGCTGGGGGCTTGGGAGTTCGCAGGCACGAGGTGCCGAAGCGCGAGAGGAGCGAGGCTCCGAGGCGGACCTTGTGAAAGAGTTTCTGCGGTCGAAGGACCAAAAGGCGTTATGATTTGAAGTCATGTAAGGGCGCGTTGCGCCGAGAAGTTCTCAGAGACGTCCACACGATGTGGATTGACTCGTTCGAGAAGGAGGCTTGACGGAACAAGACCCGGTCGTTCACCGTTAAGCGTGAACACCCGTGTCCACGGTTTGGTGGGGGAAAGTGTAACGGGGTTACACGAATGTTACCCGAAGGGTTACGAAGTGTGGCACACACAGGCTTGTGTGGTGCACACTGTCTAACCTATTTCAGTAGGAGAATCAGTACATGGCTTCAGAGCCACAGATTATGCATATGACTAGGGTTCACTATGCTAGATAGTGAACCAGATACATTTATACCGAAGGCGGCTCTGCCGCGATAAGAGAAATACATTCAGTTTGAAGATTCACAGCTAAGAGTTAAGGGTTGACTCTTGGAGTCCGTAGGGAGTACGGACTCGTGCGTTCTGGTATTAGAACGGGCTATCTTTAGCCGCGACTCTGTGAGTCTGTTACGTCTTCCTCTGACGCTAAAGCTACGGCAGCCCCGCTGCAGCCGTAGTCCAATGCCTTGTTGCTGTTCCTCGCAGCTGTGTACCTGTCCGCCCACACACGCTTCTGGTAGTTTGGGAGCTTGTACCGATCAGCTGCCGTGCGCCGTGGGCCTTGCCGTTTCTCGCCCTTCTCTTCGTCAAGCTTCTTTTGTAAAGGCAAGCACGTGGACCAGAGCGCGCGCTTGGGAACCAGGAGAATCGTCTCTCCATCTTGAGTCGTCATCTCGTCCTCCGACGCACCCGCGGCGCCCAGCTCGCCCGTCGTCCCCTTGGATCCTTGGCCAGCCTTCCTTGTAGTCTTCCTCCGCTTACTGGAGCTTGGCGAAGTGTCTTGGCCCCCCCTTTCCGCTTCTCCTTGGCATTGCCGGTGGCAGTCGTGGTCTTGGCAGCGCTTGATGACTTGTCAGTGGGCGCACTCGTCCGTTCTGTCGCTGGCTTGCCCGTCGCTTTTGCAGCTTTCCTACTCCTCGTCATCATCATCATCGGCGCCTGGTCAGTAGCCCTGCCTGCAGTCCCCTCGCTCTCTGCAGCCTGCGATCGCCGCGCCCTGCGCTTCACCATTATCACTTAGCTGCAGTCAACGTTTTTTAATGTGAGAAAGTGAAACGCAAATCCTCAGTTGAGAGAAGTTGATTCGAACCAAATCTAACTGACTCAAGTCAACGTTGACTTGGTCGGAGTCGTTGTTGAGCTGGCTACTAGTACCAAGTATCGAAGCCAACATAGACCCCAAAGTCGTAGCTGACTCAATAAGAGATGTACTAGTACGTGCGCATGGCTCGCAGCGTTGTGCTCACAAAAAGTAAACTTGGTGAAGACGAGTGCAAACAAGAGTGGATACGTCAAATTAGAGATTTATTGGAGCTACTCGTCACCTCAACGGATTTGTCGGAGCGACTTAACTATCTGGAATAAACTCCTCCACTGTGATCAGATAGGTGCATGGTATATTGTTGGTGGCCAGCTCGTCCTCGGAATGCAGCTCGTTGTCGGTGTCCACCTCATCGTCCGCGCGGCGCGGCGTATTGCGCTTCCAGACGTTGAAGTACTCCACAAAAGTGTGACCAGGGATAGCGTGGCCAATACGATTAGCTCGCTCCAGGAGCTTCGTTGCTTCAGCTACACCAGGGGGGCATTCGAAAGCAGCAATTGCAAGCTTGTCCGAGGTGATGTGGAGATCCCGATAGCGCTCAAAATCATCCATCCGAAGGTTGGTGTTGTCGACGATAACGATATCCACTCCACGATCGGGGCTGCGCCAGAGCCGTTCTTTGCATTCTTCGTAGCAGCTTCGATGTGCCTCCCAAAGTCGACTTGCGTCGAACACATAGGTACCTCCGCGCTGGAAGAAGTGGTCCGCTGAGCAAATTGACGAGCGAAAATGAGCGTTGCGGCATAACGAGCGACCTCTTGAGCAAACGTTGTCTTGCCAGAGCCCGGAAGCCCTCTCATGATCACGAAGAGCCGTGGCGGGTACTGCAGATACCAGCGGCAGTCCTCCCTGTACGCCCGGTAGTCGTCTACGATTTGTTGGGCTTTATACTCCATCTCTCACGCGTCGGCAAGTCACCGTCCTCCGAGATTCCGCTGCTTTCGATGTGGGTCACCCTACACGGTCAAAAACCGTGTGGGCCACACCTAACATAACCCAACGTTGAGTCAGCATTGACATCTTGGACAGACTCGTGCGTGCACAACGGTCGGGCAGCGCTCCAGCGGGTAGCGACAGCAGTGCGGGGAGCGTGGCGGTGGCGGCGAGGGCGACCGTCGGGCAGCGTTTTGGTGAGCCCGGCCACAGCGTCACGGCGAGCATGGCGGCCGGCACAGCGAGCGTGGCGGTGGCGAGCATGTCGCGGCCGGCACAGCGAGCGTGGCAGTGGCGAGCATGGCGGCGGCGAGCATGGCGGCGGCCGGCACAGCGAGCGTGGCGGTGGCGAGCATGGCGGCGGCCGGCACAGCGAGCGTGGCGGTGGCGAGCATGGCGGCGGCAGGCACAGCGAGCGTGGCGGTGGCGAGCATGGCGCGCGGCCGGCACAGCGAGGGTGGCATGGCGGCGGCCGGCACAGTGACAGCAGCATGGCGAGCGTGGCGAGGGCGACCGTCGGGCAGCGTTCTGGCGAGCATAGCGGCGGGCAGGTGAGGATCAGCAGCATGGCGAGCTTGGCGGCGGCCTTGGCGACGACGGTCGATGCGAGCCAGGCGTCGGCATAGTTGGAGAAGCGCTTGAGCAGGAGCTGGCGATTTCGGAAATGAGGTTTGGGATTGAGCGCGCGGAAACGATCTTCCGGCACGGATCGCAGCGCGAGCGTGATTGGCCGCGAGATGGCTGGCCAATTACACGTCGCAAATTCAAACGGTGGGGGCGCTGATTGGCGTAGATACCGGAGCGAACCCGCGGGCGAAAATCTGCGTGTTGCGCGAACTCACGCGCAAGTTGGAAAAGCGCGCGAAAAGCTGTGTGTTGCGCGAAGCTTGGCCAGGCTGATACACTTTGTGTCTGTGACCCCCTCCTTTATCCGTGTTTTTAGCTAGCGCGGCGTATTCCTAGCTCAAGTCACTGGTGTCTATTCGTATCAGTGTGTCGAGGTACAGGAGAGAATTAGTGTGCTGTCTCGTGAGCTTTGACCACCCAGTAGCAGAGTGTTTTGACGGACAAGATCAATGGTGCTAGCGCTCACCTATAGAAACCGTGTGCACGCATTGGTTGGTATTTCATATCTACGAATACCGCGTTTTGTGAGGACACCACACCGACCTAGGTAGCGAGGCGAGCGACGTTCGGGCACCGTTTGTCATCGTTTCTGTTGCAGATGAACGTGCAAAAGTAAGTTACCATAGAACTGCAAAAGAAATGTTCCCGTACTAGGAGAACTACTATAATTCGGAGTGCTTATCGAGGGTTGAAGTTGAAGCTGATAAGCCAATCAAAAGTCAGCTTCACCCAAAGGTCACAGACACAAAGTGGTATCAGCCTGGCCAAGCTTCGCGCAACACACAGCTTTTCGCGCGCTTTTCCAACTTGCGCGTGAGTTCGCGCAACACGCAGATTTTCGCCCGCGGGTTCGCTCCGGTATCTACGCCAATCAGCGCCCCCACCGTTTGAATTTGCGACGTGTAATTGGCCAGCCAACTCGCGGCCAATCACGCTCGCGCTGCGATCCGTGCCGGAAGATCGTTTCCGCGCGCTCAATCCCAAACCTCATTTCCGAAATCGCCAGCTCCTGCTCAAGCGCTTCTCCAACTATGCCGACGCCTGGCTCGCATCGACCGTCGTCGCCAAGGCCGCCGCCAAGCTCGCCATGCTGCTGATCCTCACCTGCCCGCCGCTATGCTCGCCAGAACGCTGCCCGACGGTCGCCCTCGCCACGCTCGCCATGCTGCTGTCACTGTGCCGGCCGCCGCCATGCCACCCTCGCTGTGCCGACCGGGCGCCATGCTCGCCACCGCCACGCTCGCTGTGCCTGCCGCCGCCATGCTCGCCACCGCCACGCTCCCACGCTCGCCATGTTGCTCCCGCGGCGCTGCTGTCGCCGTGCCCGGGCTAGCCACCATATGCTCGCCGTGACGCTGTGGCCGGGTTCACCAAAGCGCTAGCCCTCGCCGCCGCCATTCTCGCCGTGACACTGTGGCCGGGCTCACCAAAACGCTGCCCGACGGTCGCCCACGCCGCCATCGCCCCGATCGCGGTGCTGCTGTCGCTATGCTTGCCGTCAAGTCTTCTGGTGAGCTTCGATTGCTCGCTGATCTGGAGTTCCAGCGCAGTGTCAATGTTGACATCCCCAGCCCAACGTTGAGTCCCTCTTCCTTGCGGGTGGGTGTGCGCCGTCATGTCTGTCGTTTCGCTTCTCGAGAGCTCATTCGTGATGCCCGTTGCCATGCAGCGGGTTTCGTGCACGGTGAGTGCGACGCCGAGCGTATATTTATCACTGTGAAAAAAAATGTTGAGGAGCTCTAGAAGAAATGTAGGACATCTAGCAGTACCAGTCTATTTGTTATGCCAGAGGAATCTGCTAAGCTTTGCGATGTCAACATTGGCACTTGCAACTCAACTTCGAGATATTATTAGTATACGAACTTCGTATCCGGATATGTTTAGATCGGAAATTTAATATCAGTATTTTTGTATGATCAAGGTCAACAACGCCCACGTATCCGGATGCTAGAAGTGCGCCTTTTGCCCCTTCACTCGTCGAGATGGCACAGAAGCGCCGAGTAGGCAGCGGGCGCGACGCCCAGCCGCCCCGGAAGGTGCGAAGAAAAGCAGCGAGGACAGTGAACTCCGAGGCATCTGGTAAGCAAAACGCATCTTTCACTAGCAAAGCGTCGTAGCGATCTTATAGTAGACGCTCATAATGCTGCAGACGACGAGTTTGAAGTCGAGAAGATCATCGAGATGAAGTTCGTGCGTGGAGAGCCCAAGTACCATGTGAAGTGGAAGGGTTACGACGAGACGTCGTGGGAGCCGGAATCGAATCTGCATTGTCCTGAGCTCCTCAATAAGTTCAAGGCAGCACAACTTTAAGAGGCACGCGTGTTGAAGAAGAAAAAAACAACCCGAAAAGCGGACTTGCCTGACCGAGGTAGCCACGTGACGGCTAAACCTGCAAAACACCAAGAGGATTCTGAAGGTAACAACCAGCACGTCTGTCAAGTTCTTATGTTGGTTTTGTGTAAAACGTACTAACTGTAATAATGATGCCCAGGCTCGGAGGAAGTGTACGAAGTGGAAAAAATTCTTCGTGAAACTTTTCGTTTTGGCTTGTCTTACTTTGAGGTGAAATGGAAGGGATATTCCCAAACGAGCTGGGAGCCTGCCTCCAATCTGAACTGCCCTGACAAATTGGAGAAGTTTAGGCGTCGCCAGAAAGCAGCACGCCAAGCTATGCTCCAAAACCCAGCTCCAGCTGAAGTCACCGATGCTACTGGGACGGTAGGCCATGACAGCCCTCGGAAAGATACCGATGAGAACGAGAAACCCAGCGGTGGGTCTTCAGTTCGCCAAGCAAGCAGAGCATCGATTCCAGAAAATTATATGGAGTGGGAGTAACCAATGATGCTGACAATGTGGCCTCCGAGAGCCGGCAAACCGATGATCGAACCGAAAATGACTATGAGTGCGATTTCCCGGATTACTTTCCCGAGACTACCGAGGAAGAGGCGATCTCAAATGCAGGTGGTGCTGTTGAGCATTGTGGTGCCGGGGTTACAAACAACCTTAATACCGATGGAAGGAATGCGGATGCTACGCCAGTACCGCGAGCAGACTCCAGAGGGTCAGTCAAGGCTCCCAGAAAAACAAAATCGCCCCGGCAGACAGCAGAAACAACCGCAACACCCTCGCAAAATCGAGGTACTCTTTCGTCTCCCGGAAGTCGAGTATCTGGGAAGGAATCGAAACGACGTGCGGAGATGCTTGCTGATGAAGTGAACGTGGGTATTGATGGGTGCTGGAATCTGATGGTTGCACTAGCGAGAGTGCTGACGACGATTCTGAAGATGAGTTTGCAGATGAACTTTATATTGCGGATGATACCGGAAACGAAAGTTTTAGTGTCGAAACCGCGGAGGAAATTCGCGCGGTTGCCGGCCCCCAGGACTACATAACAGATGAAAGGCTTCGAGGCATGTCTGACAATGGTTGGGAATCGCTACCGGTAACCGACGAACGGGATGACTCGGACCTGTCCGGCGCTACGGATGTGTTTACGGACCCCCCTCGACTTACTGCCTCGGCTATAGAGGCACCCAAAACGATGAAACCTTCAGATCTTTTTTTTACTTCATGCCGAAGACTCTCTGGACGGAGATTGCCGAGGAAACTAATCGCTACGAGCGCCAGACACGACCGGAAAGACTTCGACAGGCGAAGTTGTCAATTGAAAAGAAGACGGACGACAGGCACAAACGCAAGGAAATGTTTCAAGCAAAGAAAAAGGAACTGGACGCGTTCAAAGAAGTACGTGCCGCGGAGATCATGCATTTTCTGGCCCCAGTAATATCCAGGGCTATTTGCCCGATAAAGTCTCGACTGGAAGATCATTGGAAGACGCGAGCCCGTGGAGCGATCCCAGCTGGAACTTGGTCGCCATTTATGGTTCGCAAGCGTTTCAAGGAGATTAACAGGTACTGTGACTTCCACGTTACTTAAATAAAGGGCCCACTAACACGTCCTTCGCCAGATTTCTCCACTTTACGAACAACCAGGCTCCGCAGGCTAAGACGGACCGGGCATGGAAGATTCGCAACGTGATAAACAAGTTACAGACTACTTTCAAGGGGGGAATGGAACTAGGGCGCTGGGTTGCATTCGACGAGATGGTTATCCCTTCAAGAAGTTCGCAAAACACAATACGAGTTTTCCTGAAGAATAAGCCGCACAAGTACGGCACCAAGCTGTTCGCTGTGTGCTGCGGGAAAACCCACTACTGCTCCAGGTATGGTCATTTGCCCTATTTTATATAGTCGGTATCTGAACGCTGTGAATTCATGCTCAGGTTCGAGGTTTATTGTGGTAAGAAACAAAACAGTGAATTTGTTGACACCAGAAGCGGACCAGCTGCTGTGGTTCGAAACCTTAAAGCCTTGTGGGAACAGCGTTGGGTGGATCGATCGAAGAAGCGAATCATCATCACTGATCGCGAGTATTCTTCAGTGACGTTGGGGTTTCGTTTGATGGACATGGGGTACTACAATATCGGGACGGTGGCTACGACGCGTCTTGGCTTCCCCGAAGACTTGAAGACCGACAAAAAATCAGCTTCGACAGGGATGCCGCGCGGCTCATACGTTCTTGCCCGGAACAATACGAATCGTCGGATGTGGGTTGACTCGAAAATGTGCTACTTTGTGGCGACTGGGGCCTCCGCTAGGCGTGCGATTGTGCGGAGGAAGCAAAAGGACGGCTCATACGCAAACATTCCGTGTCCGGAGTTTGTGGTATTGTACAATAATTACATGGGGGGTGTTGACAGCCACGACCAGCTACGTCTGCAAAGGTATGTGTTGCTCTGTTGCGGTTCTGACTCCCTTCACTTACGCCGAGAATGCATTTGACTAGGTACTCCATCCAAAGGGTCAGGCGACCGAAGAAATACTACAAGACTGTTCTCTACGGGCTTCTCGATATAGCGGCTATTAACGCTTTTATCGCCCACCGTGAGTACGCGAAGTCTGTGGGGGAAAAACCTCTTTCACACGCGGATTTTCTAATTGAGCTACACGAGGAGCTACTCGCTCTCGGAGACGATGGCTTCCTGGAAACGATTCCAGTCGCCGAAGCCGCTGTTACGGAGGTGGAGCCAAGATCTAACCAGACACCAGTTTCGACGGCGTACTCGCTAGCAAGCTCGAAGCATCAATTGATGGTCTCGACGGACAAGACGGCGAAGGGCAAGTTCAAGTTTCGCGTGTGCAAAGTTTGTTCGGTACTGCGTGGTGTTCGCAGTCCTGGATCGAATCGACCTCCCGGTACAACGCGTCATTACTGCAAGCAGTGCTCCACTGATCGAGGACCAAGGCGCGACACGTAACCGATGGTAATTCTGTATCGTGCTTTAACATTTGACACTCGAAGTGGAAGAACGGAGATCAACTCCCGCACAATGAAACGGTCGGGCGGATTCGAATGCGTCGGTCAAAGGAGGAGTTGCGCGCGGAAACGATGGACACAGCTACCTCGGATGCCGTACTGCCAAGGGAAACCGAGACCGATGTTCAGAATGCCGACAGGGCGGCTTCGGAGGCATCTTTGCCGTTACCGCTTCCAAGTTCCAGACCGCGAAACGTAGAGGTACAAGTGCATCAACCAGAGCGGCTCGGCGCAGATGCAGAAGGACAGGACGAAGACGGAGTAACTGCGACTGAGAGGCCCCCGGATGAGAGCGAGCGGGAGGCCGTGCCGGAAGTGCTAGCGGAGCTTCTCGCCGCGGTAGAATGAACGGTCAGTGGGGTGACACGAGGTGGTTTTCAGAAATTTGCCGACAACGTGCCGTCACGCTGGTGACCTGGAGTTTGTATCGAAGTATGATTGGTGGATAGCTGGGAGGAGCACGGCTGTACCCGTGTGACACGAGTGACGATGGTGGGAGAGAAGTGATTCAGTGGGATGAATCTAGTGCCTGACCGCAGATGGGCCCAACTGACTGGAAGTGTGGATCCTGGGAGTGCACACCCAGGAATTCAGAAGAACACTCAGTCCAGTCCCGGACTTTCCCTTACGATGAGTGCCTAAAGTCTGGCGGAAAGTGTCTCTGGAGAACGTATCCCAGAGTACACCTCATCTTGCTGTGGGTCAGAGCACTACTATGAATCAGATCCCCTGAAAACCAACCCCACTACCACCGTGGACATGCGCCAGAAGCCGTACAACCCGTTAAGTGTTCATATTTGTGGAGATACACGCGAGTCTGTGATGTACACGACCTATGATCCAGAGTATCACACAAGAAATCCAGAGTATCGGATGATGATCCAGAGTTCACCTCCCCAAGAACAGGTGACCCAGAGTTTCAAGTGATCCTCTGGATTTGGACCATGAACCCAGACTCCCCATACTCAGAACAAGTGTTTCCCAAGTCAACACCCAAGAATCCCCAAGAACCCTCAAGAGATCCCCTGAGTTCCACTGATCCTCAGAAGCAATCCAGAGTATCACATGAATCTCTGAATTTCGAGCCAGTTGGGAGTCAGTCTGCAATCAAAGTGATGCGTGACCTTGAAGATTGAAGTGCAGACCTGCTGACTGGATACTTTCTAGGAGTCGAGAGGGAGTCCTGCACCATACAAACCCAAGTCCAAGGACCCACATTTGGCACTTTGGACGCTTTGCGATGATGGAGTCGCAAGCCGATCGCGAGTCTGGACCGCTGAACCCAAGGTATACTGAAGACAAGACATTTGACCCCAAGCATAGTGAAATGAAGACATTTGCCCGTAGAAGAATGCAGAAGAGAGAAAGAAGTAAGAGAGAGAAGTAGCTGATAAAAGACAAACAGAGTTCAATTTTCCCTGCCGGAGTCAAGTCGAGTTGGAGCTGCCTGCGGAAGCGCACCCCGGAGGAGGAAGTCAGGAGACTTGACCGGAACGTGATGTGACAAGCGACTTCGAGCGCATGCAGCCGGAGTCACGCCCGGCGGGAGCGTAGACTCTCGGGGTCACGCCCGGGAGCGCATCAAGGAAGCAAGTCCAGAGGCGGCGACGACCGCCATGAAGAACTAGGACGTCGCGTACCCTAGGTCATCGTGGCGACAATGCCGAATCTAAGCGTTGGGATAATGTGACTCTCCCTTAAGAAAAGACAGGACAAGTAAGCCCTTAATAAAGAGTTCAATTTTCCCTGTACTGCGCAAGTGACTTCGGCCAAGCCTGCCGACGGAAATCCGGAGGACCCGAGACTACGACCGCGGGACGCTAAGGGCACATCAACGGCGAAGGACAGCCGTCTGTGTGGACTCCATCAAACTCAAGTCCAGTTAGGTGGGGACCAGCGACGGCCTCGTGCTTCCTGGAGTGATCCACCTATTTCATATCCTAGTTGGGTCACTTGCTGTGCTCGTGGTAGCCCATTTCATATTATTCCAGAGGGTATTCTGGGGTGCTAAGTAGTCGCCTCCAGGATTGTGTATTGACTGCTTGTGTGAAGGGAAAGGTAACTGATAGTGATTGTATTTTCCTCCTGTACGGGAGGTGGTGCGCGTTTGTGTGAGTCTCAGGGGAGCTAGGCCCCTGAATTTCAGACTCGAGTGAGCCTAGTGTGTGAGTGACCCACCGTCCAAGGGTCCAAAAGAATAAGTGACGGCTAGTTGTAGTGTTTGTATACTCTGTATTTGTTGGTTTTATCGAGCTAAGAAGGCATTTGGGTAAGGTGTCTTCTGAGTTCCTCACCCCAGCGTTGACTGAAATCCTGGATCCTGAATTCGTGATATTCTGGATTTCGGGTGATCTGATTCTCTGGGTTTTGCCTCTAGTGTCGAGGTGCGTTCTGGATTAGACGTGTACATCAGCGCTTCTTCGAGGCTACATTCGAGTTTGGTGAAGTGCCGTTCCGTCAAAGACAAACGAGCCGACAGGGATTACACAAGGTACCCACGCCAACCAAGGAGGGTGATCCTCAGGGTTTAAAGCTTCGCGGCTGCGAACCTCTGGATTTACTTTCTTGCCGTTGATTCTCAAGTCGGTTCTCTGGGTCTACACCCTGAGGACCTTCTTGGGCTGCGCTATACGAACCCCCCTGGGCGATAAAGGTTTCATCGGCCTCGCCTCAGCTGGTGCGCGTGCCCGGATTTGATTGTCGAGGATTTCACCGAACTCAAGAGTCGAAGAACTGCTGAGTGCCCGTCAACTTCAAGCGAACAAGATGGCTGGAGGCCGAGGGGCGAAGAAGAGTGGACGCGGGGACGGAGGACGCGGTGAGGCGTCACGTCAGTCGCGTCGTGTTCAAGGTTTGGGGATCTGGCTCGCGAGAGCGAGGCAGCACAAGGTGGGGACGCTAAGGCGTCTGCCGATCAAGATCAGTCCGCTGCTGGACCTCCGACGCAGGATGAACAAGCTTCGTCCAGAGATCAAGGTTCATCGGAGGCGGTTTCTGGGTCGCAGTCCCCTGGAGTTCCAGAGGAGCACACCCGTGAGGGTGGTGCTCAGGCGTCTGAGGGAGGCGCTAATGCGGCTGAGCCCCCGGAGGTGATCGACTTGGTGTCATCTTCGGACGAGTCTGTGGTGGAAGTCAAGCCGGAGCCCGTGCGAGCGAAGGAGGAGGCGAAGACTCAGAGTTCCAAGGTGAATTCTGGGTTCGCACCACCTGAACCCAGGGATTCTGCGTCGAGTTCGCAGGTGGAACCCAGGACTGCTTCTGAGAACCAAGTCCGGGATGCTACTGTCTCCGCTCCAGACTCTGAGAACATGGTGTTGTACGTCCGACGTGAAGTTCGACGCTGGGAAGAAGTGAACCCTGGAAAGGTGACGCCCCCGAGTGTTGTTTACGAGTGGCCGACTCCGAAACCGGATGCCAACTCGTATTTCGCGGCCGCGTATGCAACTGGAGACTACTTCAAGTGGCGGTTGTCTCTGGCGAACCCAGAGGAAGCCTGGATTTCTGAGTTTCACCTCGCCCGGTGGGGCGTCGGAACTGCCCAGGATCTCATGGCGACTACGATTCCCCAGAGCATCATGACCGCACGCGAGTGCGTCGCCATTCTGCAGACTCTGTTCTTTGAAGCTGGTTTCGAGTTTGCCAACCTGATTCCCGACTGGTCTTCGACGCGTGTATCCAGGATTCCGGAAAGCTTGGTACGCTCTGTCATGGAAGAAACTCAGAATTTCATCGCCGTGGAACTCGTCGAGTGGAGGCTGGTGATCGCTGGTGTACCTTTCAAGATGAACTCTGAAGAGCAACCGGTAACAAGTGTCCCGGAGCAAGCACCAAGACTGGACTACCACAAGGAAGACGGAGACGGTGATTTATTGATGACGGACTACGATGCGGATCTACTGGGACGACAGTTTGTCCTGAGATTCAGAGTCACGGGACTCAGGATTTCACGGAGCCCGCGAGGGTCAAGTGAAGGCGAGCCGCAGCGTAAGCGCACCCAGCACGGACCGCCGCGCCCGCAAGTCCCGTCGACGCCGTCAGCGTTGTCCACACCGTCGCTGTCTTCTCTTCCTGCGTACAAGTCTTCGACCGGTGCTTCGCTTCAGAGTTCCACTCCCCTGAATTCCACGTCAAATGGACGTGATCCTCTGGAGTCGGAAACCAAGGATGCTGCTCCAGACTCTGTGCCAAGCGTGATCGGTACCTCGCGAGCTTCAGATGAGAGTACGGCCTCAGGCGTGCAAACGTCCTATGGCAGCTCTTCGTCTTCATCGATGCAGTCGCTGGGACAACGGGTCGGAGCTCTGGCGCTGGTAGCTCAGAGTGCAGGTGGCTTCACGGCTTCCGGAGATCTGGGGTTCCAGGTCACCCGAACGGTCATTCCTCCGCGTCTTGTGTCAGTCGACCAAGATGACGTTGAGATGGCGTCGTCTGTGCATTCTGATCCAGAGATTGCTCCCAAGAAGGCAATTCTCTCCAGAGTTCCAGCGACAGCGGCCGAGCCGAAACTCAGGGAACCATCCCCGATTTCTGGATTTGGCGGTCCCAAGGATGTCAGAGCAGATGAGCGGAGTCAACACCAAGGCTCTAGGAGTGAGGCACGCTCACGACGCTCGACGAAATCAGAGGATCGGCTGTGTCGAGCCGCTCGAGTGGATCCAGAGGTCTTGGGTCAGCTTCGTCCGTGTCCGCAAGGTCTGGGCCCGCCCAAATCGAGCTGAATGTCTTGCGACAGCAGCAGGAGTGGCAGGCCCGCATGGAGCAGGAGCAACGCGAGTTCCTCGCCAGAGAACGTCTTGATGCTCTGGAGCGCGAGCGACTCAGGGAACAACGTGACATGGACGCGCGTCGCCAGATCCAGGAGCTCACCGATCGCCTGGTTCACGCGGAGATCGCCCGAGGAGAAGCTGAACGGCGTGCGCAAGAGGCAGAAGTCCGCCGAACTCAGGATTCCGCGAGGATCCAGAGTGCGACTCAGGATTTCTCTGAGAATGCACGCCTGGAACGCGAGCGCCTGGAGGCCGCATACGCTGAGCGCTGGAAGAAGCGTGAAGCCGAAGCATACGCTGAGCGTGCGCGCTGGGCCTCAGAGACGTACGAGAACTGGAAAGCACAAGTGGCGTCTCTGGAGCAGAAGGTCCAGGAAACCGAAGCCGCAAGAGAGCAGGAGCGTGAGTCTTCCCAGAATATCCAGCGCTTTCACGCCAGTCAAGTGCGCGACCTTCGGGCAACATTGGCCCAGGTTCAAGCGCGACGTGCAACCGCTACCCCTGATTTGGCAACCAATGTGATGTCGTCAGTGGCTCAGAACCCTGAAATCGCAACCCGACCCCAGGAGTCCAGTGGCGTAATCAATGAGAACGCAAGTGTCGCAGGGCAGAGACGGGAGACAGCTGATTCGAAGAACACTTCCGAAGTCGCCGCTTCCCAGCTGAAAGTGACCCTCACGCAGCATTCCGCCGACACTTCCGGCAGAACGAAGCATGTCAAGCGAGGACATGGCGCTACGGAGACCAAGGTGACGCAGGATATCAAGCAGGAGCCTGTGCCTCTGGAGCAGACTTCAGATTCCAGGAAGACGTCGGCCTCAAAGGCCTCGCAGGACTCTAGAACCGACTCCAAGCGCTCTACGTCTAAGAAGAACCAGCGAAAGAAGAAGAAGCGCCAGGATTTCAATCCGCCTTCAGACTCGGACCCAAGTTCTGACTCTAGTGACGACAGCTCGTCCTCTGAAAGTGATGACAGCTCGGACGAGAACCCTGGAGTTAACCTGACGGCAACTTCTGCGGCTCAAGCTGGCACCACGCTTCTGACGTTCCGACCGTACATCAACTCGAATACTCTGGGTGAGTTCGATACCAAGGCGTCACTCAGAGAACGTGTTCATTGGTGGGAGCGTTTCGCGAACATGGCTGCTCAAGGAGGTTGGTCCACGAAGATGCGAATTCAAGAACTCAAGTTGAAACTCTCTGGAGCTGCGCGTGACTGGTTCAATCAGTTGCCCAAGCACACTCAACGTGACTGGAAAGAGCTGGCGTCTGCGTTCAGGAAGAAGTACTGCAAGGCGCGCTCGTCATACTCAGAGCGTTACTTCACGATGGAGATGAAGAACTCAGAGAGCGCTCTGGATTTCTTCTATCGTCTGAATTCCGCCGCTGGTAAAGCGGATATCGACTTTCGCAAGTCATCGAAGCGCCTGGAGAAGCACATCCGGAGGTTCATCACGAAACTCAGGGATACGCGCCTCAAGACATCGCTGCAGGGCCAGAGATTCAGAAGCATCGCCGATCTGGGTATGCTCTGGAGCAAGATGAAGAAGTCTGGAGTCGCAGTGACCAGGATGCGCCGCCACCCAGAGTTCGCGACTTTCGTGCCGACAACATTCCTCAGGGGCGTTTCAAGCCGAAGCGTGCTGGACGCGCGTATGTGACTAGGGGCGATGTCTCTGACTCTGAGTCAGAAGAAGATCCTGAAACTCACGCTCGTTTTCAGGAAATCCTGGATGAATCCAGAGTATCAACTCGAACGTCAAGCGCGAACTCAGGATCATCTCGCGAGATCTCTGGAGAAGACACTGCCACGGCTAACACTGGCAGCTCGACGAGTATGAAGGATGCGGAATGGACTCAGACGCTGACGAATGAGGTGTATCGTGTGATGGATAACATGGGATGGCGCCCACCAAGTGTCCATCCAGGATCAAACATGAACTCTGGATTTCGTTCGCCTCGCCGCGAGAATCCGAATTGGGACAAGCTCTGTGAGAAGTGCGGCAAGTGGGGACACCCGGAGGAGAACTGCTGGAAGGACATGAAGTGCGATCGCTGCCTCGAGACAGGTCATCCGACGCACATGTGCCGTGCGCAACCATGCGAGAATTGTGGCAAGCTGCATCTCGGAAAACCCTGTGAAGACTGGAAAACATTGGAAGCTGTGAAGAGACTCGCCCGCCAAGGTGCACTGAAGGACATGCCGAGCCAACTCCTGGATAAACTTCTGGATGGCGAAGCAAATTCTGGGAGGCCGTCAAACCAATAAGCCCGCTGGGTGGGGACCCAGTACGCGCCGGGCTGAGGAAGGCCCCAGAGTTATGTGTTCTAGTGTATGTAGGCCCGGAGCTGAGAACAAGAACCCAAGATAGCCAACAATGCATGACTACTTTGATTCAGGATTTCACGACTTCCCCTGAATTTCAACGTCCTGAGCAAGTGAACCCTGGAGAAGTGAACTCTGGAGAAATTACGGAGTACAAGCTGAACCTTGGGGAACGCTATGGATGGTGGGAAAACAACGATCCTGATCCGAAGAAACGTAATGTGGTGATGGTGCATGGTGCCGTGAACGATTATCGGGCGAAAGTCCTCCTGGATACCGGTGCGACTGTGAATATTGTGAGTTTCGACTTAGCGCGTAAGCTCGGACTCAGACTTAAGTCGCACAAACAAACCAAGGTGTCTGGGATGGGAGGCGTTCCGACGTACATCGGCGCCAGCGCCCAGGTGAAGATCACTCTCGGCCCGAGAGTGGTGTATCTCCTGGATGTCTGGGTGGCTAACATCGGCGAAGGAATCGAAGTACTTCTGGGTATGAGTTTCATGTTTGCAGCTGGAGTGCGGATCAGCATTCGGGAAGGTCTCGTGACGCTCCCGGATGAAGAATCGATCATGATGTGTGGTTGGAATCCAGAGGATCGTCTGGGTGTCGACATGCCTGTGGAAACTACAGGAAGCTGGTACCTGGGCCCTGGGGAATCCAAGGTGGTGAAGATTTCGTACGGAGCGACGAACCCACAGCGTGAAGTTGTGTGGGCAGGACGCGGTGACCGCTGGGTAACGCACCTGATCTACGCATCAAGGTCTTGGCCAGTCGCTGTGAAGGTGGTCAACATCTCCGACAAGGATGTCTGGATTCACAACCGGACTCCGGTCGCCCGAATTGTGGAATACGGTTTCTTCCCGCGGGCTGGGCGCTTTGTACGCCCCGGTTCCTTTGCGTATCGTGAGTGGCAGACTCTCATTCTGGAGAGCGTTCAATCGCGCGAAGGACGACTGCGCGCAGAGCGCTTAGCTGCGTTGGAGCCATCGTGTGTGGAGACCCCAGAGTATCAGTGGCCTAAGAAGATTCTGTCGCGACCTGCGAAGGGACCCGACATGGCACTGCTGGCCTCGATTCTCAGAAAACCAGAGACTCGTCGTGTGCGGTTCGCTGAAGATGCATCAACTCAAACCGATGAGGTACCTCCGGAGGATTCCCCTGAATTCCGAGAAGTTGCTGTCGACACGAGCGACCTAGGTGAGGTTCTCAAGGACACTGTGATTACTGCGACCTCGCAAGCCGATGAAACTCCAGAGCGCACGAGTCCCGAAGGGGATACGGCCGCTGAAACTCTGAGTTCACAAGTCGAAGTTAGCAGTGATTCTCAGGATCAGCGAAGTGAAAGCAGTGATTCTCTGGATTTCGAAGTGAATGATGATGATTCTCAGGGTGCGGTTGAAGATTACTGGGATATCTCAACCCCAGGGATGCCTGGGACTCCGCTGGAGAGGCTCAAGCAAGAGTACGAACGTTGCATGAGGATTTCCACGGAGGATCTCGACTATGAGCCTGCGGTCTACATGCGTGAAGGTAGCGAGTTGCTCTCACAGTTGCGTGACCAGTTGGTGATGCTCCCTGAGATACAGGACCTGACGCCTGAGTGTAAGATCGAGGAAGCTGACGTTGGGGTCCCTGGGAAAACGACCCCTGAGATGGACAACCAAGTGAGACGAATTCTGGAGCATCATCGGAAGATTTTCTTGTGAGATGGTAATGCTGCACCTCCGCCTGCCCGTGGAGTGGTCTGTGACTTAGATGTGGGCGACGCCAAGCCAGTTGCCCAGCGTCCAAGGTCTATTGCACCACATCTGTGGACCAAGGTGTATGAACTTCTGAAGAAGCTCCTGGAGAACGGGTTGATTGAGACTTCTACATCACCCTGGGCGTCTCCGATTGTCATCGTCCTGAAGAAGAACGGCGTCGACATCCGCATGTGCATTGATTATCGTGTGGTGAATGGCTTCATCAAGCTCTCGCACTACCCGTTGCCGCTCATTGACGACCTTCTGATCGGATTTGAGTCGGCAATGTGGTTCATGAGCTTGGACATGGCGAGCGGTTTCTGGGCTATCAGGATGACTGAGAGAGCCAAGTTGATCTCTGCGTTTGTCTGCCCCTACGGACACTACCAGTGGGTCAGAATGCCCTTCGGTCTCAAGAATGCGCCGCTGATCTACCAGGCAGTCCTCAACAATTGCCTGTGGGGATTCTTGCGACTCTCCCCTGAGGAAGAAGCTGAAGTGGACCAAGATGTCTTGGATTTTCTGGGGCTAAACCCTGAGGAACCCAGGATTTCAGGGGACGCTGAGCCTCGGCTCTCAGTGTTGACAGACGAGATGACGGTTTTCCAGCGTAACATCCCGGCACCCTCTCAGATGGGCCCCGTTCTGGGTCGCAGCTCGTACATTGACGACATCGCCCACGGTGCGCCGACCTGGGAGCAGCTGTGCCAAGACCTGAACGCGCTGCTTTTCCGTCTGCATTACTGGAACATCTCTGTGAGTCTCCCCAAGAGCGAATTTGGAAAGTTGTCGATTCCATACCTCTCGCACGAGATCAGTGCCGAGGGCATCAGGGCGACTCCAAAGATCGCGAAGGGCGTCCAAGACTTGCCGTTCCCGACAACACTGAAGGGCGTTCAGAGTTTCATGGGGAGTCTGAATTACTACAACAAGTTTATTGAGGACCTCCCTGTGATTGCGGCTGTTTTGTACGAGCTAACTGAAGAACAAGTGAAACTCAGGAGAGACTTGTCCAGAGCTCAGGAAGCCTTTGAGATCCTGAAGCGCAAGATCGTCTCGACTCCGCTGCTGCGGCATCCTGACCGCTCCAAGCCTTTTGTGATTATTCCCCACGCGAATCCGTGGGCGGCATCTGCGGTATTAGGTCAGGAGTACGACGGAATTGTGCATCCCGTGCGATTCACAGGACGAGTCCTGAATGACGCCGAGCTGAGGTACCACATCGCTGAGAAGGAGGTGGTCGCGATCCTGAGAGTCCTGGAAGTGTTTCGCACTCTGGTTGAAGGCAGCCCTAAGATCATCGTTTACACGAGATATTCTGTGTTGAAGTGGTTGTTGACGTCCCAGTCGGCAGACGGCCGGACTGTCAAGTGGGGCCTGAAGTTGTCGCACTGGAACCTGGAGATACGCAGAGTTCAACGCGATGAAGACGGACTGGCCGCGATTCTGGGTGCTGGTATCACTCCCAGAGAACACTTGGACGAGGTCGCTGAGAACTTGATCCCAGCCAAGGGGCGTGTCAAACCGCCTGTGCCTATCAGTATGGAGATGCTAGAAGCGGACTATGAAGGTTGCATTCTGAGTTTCGACGGTGCTGCCAAGACGTCCACGCGACAAGGGAGCTGTGGATGCATCCTGTGGCATGTCCCTGGATGGGAGATCCTGGATGCCCAGGGTTTCATTCTGGAGGATGTGACTGTCAATGACGCAGAGTACCATGGACTTCTGAAGGGACTCAACCTGGCGATCGAACGTGGAATTCAGGATATCGTCGTGGTGGGAGACTCTGGGATTGCCATTCAGCAGGCCCAGGGTCTCATCAATTGCAATCAGCCCAACCTCCAGAGGAAATTGGCTGAGTACGAGGTGCTGAAGACGAAGTTCAAGTCAGTCCGCTTAGTGCATGTCAAACGAGAGTTCAACCAGGCCGCAGACTACTTGACGTCGAAGACTCTGGCGCTCGGTGAATCCTGGAGGGTCGAGGACGCTGACGAGCGAATACATCTGCAGTTGGTGTCCAAGATCCACGAGAAGTTGGTGAAACCGAAGGTGTTGTTAGGCGTTGGACCTCAGAAGAGCGGTTCCCAGAGTGACGATACTCTGAGTTTCCCAGGACCAGAGTGCGCGCCATTGCCCGCGGCGGCCAAGGTTCTCGCTGTCATGACCCGAGCGCAAACTCAGGAGGCAGAAGACCAAGGCGAACCCATGGGTCCTCTGGAATACCAGGCCGAACGCTGGAGACGGATCAAAGTGCACCAAGACAAGGATGACCACCTGTTGCAACTCAAAGACTTTCTGAAAGGCGACGTGAGCAAGTTGTCACACGCTCAGGCGAGGAAACTTGCGAAGGTGGCCGACGACTTTGTGCTGGATTCGAGAGAAGTCCTGTATCGCCTGAGTCGTTCTACACGGGATCGTCCCAGAGACATGGTCGATGAACTCAGGCTTGTGGTTCCAAAGGCGCTACAGCCGGACATCCTGCACTACGCGCATGAAGATTTTCAGGGTGGCCACCAGGGGATCACCAGGACGTATGAAAGATTGCGCTCTGAGTTCTACTGGCATGGGATGTACGCGGACGTCGAGGTTTTCGTTAAGGAGTGCGTGGATTGCGCTAGCGGCAAGGGGCGTCCTCAGAATGCAGGACCGTCCCCTGGGAACATCGAACCCAGAAGACCGTTTGAAGTTGTATCCATGGATTTCGTAACACATCTGCCCAAGTCCGACCGGGGGAACACCTTCCTGTTACTCTTTCAAGACTCGTTCTCAGGATTCGTCATGTGCAAACCCATGAGCTCAACGACAGCCCAAGATGTCGCTGAAGTGTATGAGGAGCAGGTTTTCAGGAGGTTTGGAGCAAGCTCAATGCTGCGACACGATCAAGACCCAAGGTTCATGAGCGAGGTGTTCACACGCTTCCGTGAGCTCCTGGGAAGCAAGCAGCGAGCCACTCTGGCCTATCGCCCCCAGGCGAACGGACAGCAAGAGCGATCGGTGCAGACCGTGGTGCGCAGCATTCGCGCACACATCGCTGAAGCGGACCAGAGTGACTGGGACGACCATGCTGAGCGCTTGATGTTCGCCCTGAATACCTCTTTCGATGCTACGCGTCTGGATACCCCCTTCTTCTTAGTGCACGGTTGGGATGCACACGGCACGGTGTCCGCCATGCTGGGACCCAGACCGTCGAGTGTCCAGGAACGCACGGCGTATAAGTGGCGCAGGAAACTGCAACGCGACTACAGCTATGCACAAGCCTGCGCAGAAGATCTTCAGAAGAAAGCCAAGCGAGCGCGCTCTGCCGAGCAGACCCAGAAGTGGAAGGAGCTCTCGGAACGTCTGAAATCAGGGTTCGCTACTGGGGATGCTGTCTGGCTGTACATACCCAAAGTGCAACCTGGCTTGAGCCGCAAACTGGCTCATATGTGGCATGGCCCCTTCAGAATTCAGGAAATCCATGATAATTTCCGCGTGAAACTCAGGGTCGAGAACACTGGATATCGTGTGAATCCCTGGGTCCATGTGAGCCGTTTGAAACCCAGAGCGCTGTTCCCAAAACGGCCCACCGTGGAGATCGACGTGAATGAAGATGATGACTTTGACGCGGCTCTGCTACCCGAGGATAGCTGGGAACCTGACACAGCAAACGACGAGTATGAAGTCGAGCGAATTCTGGATTTGCGGTGGACTAAGCGAACTCGGACATCAAGGCGAATCCGTGAATATCTTGTGAAGTGGAAGGGCTATGATGAGACCGAGTGGCTGCCTGTGTCGAAGCTCAACTGCGGAGCCTTACTCTATGAGTTCAATCAAGGCGCGAGAGCGCGAGCCCGTTTCCAGGCTATGCAAGCCGGAGATGATCACTCAGGGGTGTAATACTCAGGGGTGACACTGACCCAGAGTCACATGTCGAATTCAGGGGATGAAACCCTGAGTACCATGGCGAAACTCTGAAGAAGATCGACGGAATGTGTGGAGATTGGAGACGGAGATGTGATTTTGATTTGATTTGATTATGGAAGAAGTGCACCGCTTGAACTGAGGATTGTAACCCAGAGGACGGTGTGGCTGAGGCTTCGGTGTTACTCAGGAGCGATGAAGTGGTGAAGATGGAGAACTTTTCGAGGACATGGATGGAGGAAGGCCTGTGCGTTGCAATGAAGAAAACCTAAGGAGTGCCTGTGAAGGTGATGAAAACTCTGAAGAAAGTTGTGAGTCAGATGGAATCCTGAGTACTATTGAGAATTACGCTACGATATGCAGAGGCTAAGTGGCCCTCAGGATCTGGCAGAAGTGCACTCTCACTGGTACGCGAGTGACAGCGGATTGAGTTTGCGGATGGCCGCCGGCTTGATGTTCTTACGGGTTCGCTCTGGCACGTACTGAAGCCACTCCTCATCGTCGGCCGTGTTCCACTGCACTCGAGCTGGCTCACGCATGTCCAGCGTCGCCAACTGATTCTCAAGGTCATCGCAGCGGGGACCTCCAGGATCTGGACCCTGGGGTCTTCCCAGATCCAGTAACAGCACTTGTCGGGGAGCTTCCAGAGGCCAGGCTCATGCCACAAGGAGGGAATGAACCCAGTAGTATTCTGGGATCGCGCCAGAAGTGCCTTGAACGTCCTGTGGAGTGCATTTCGACGCCCCTTGCGCTTGGTGTCTGGGACGATGTCCTCCTCGGCTTCAGTCGGAATGGGCACCCAGTGGCCCCGCTCCCAGATAGCTTGAGCGTGCTTGTGCATGGCGTCCACGATGTCCTCCACCAACTTGAGAGCCTTCGTAGCGAGCATGTCCCGCTCATGGAAGTAGAAGACCCTGATGCGCCCCTGAAGCATAGTCACCCAAGGTTTGGAATCCAGAATTTCTTGGTATGCTTCACGGTTCCAGCGTTCATGAATCACGTCGTACGAGAACTTGTGGATCTCATACTCGGGGAATCCAGGAGTCTGGTAAGACGCACTCTTGGTCGAACTTGGATACTGCACCAGGATCCCGTGGATGCGCCAGGAGGTCTCGTTATCCTCAGGAACCTCAATCGTCGCCAGCTCCTCAGCAGTCAACTCTGAGTATGACTTGAGCGCGAGGGGTGAAGGCTTCTTGGGACGCGCAGCGACCTTGGATGCACGTGCTGCACTTGAACCCTGGGTACTGGACTTGGTCTTCTGAGGTTCCTTATGACGCTGTTTCTTGGACTTGGGGCTGGGGCGTTGAGACTTGTCGGCAGATCCAGAGCGCTTGCGCTTGCCAGGGGCCTGGACCCTTGGAGGTTCTTTGGCTTCGCCCTCCTCAGCGTTTTCCTCTTCGTCATCGTCGACGACCAGAACCTCAGGGGCCAGCTCGAACTCTTCTTCAGAACTGCTGCTCACGCTGTTGTCCTCTGGGTCCTGGACCGGGGGTTTGTAGTCAGGGTCGTCCTCAGGATCATCCACAGTGGAGTCCGCATCTTCGTCGGGATACACCACGTGATCCTCAAGGTTCCTCCAGGGGGCCGGGACTTCCCCACGTCGGAGACGTCGATCCAGACGCGCATCCGCCATCTCGTAGTAGGCCTCAGGGACGTACTTGCTCCACGGGGTCTGGTCCAGACGACGCCAGTACATCATACTCACAAGCATCTTGATCAGCTGTGGCTGGCGAAAGTGCCCGTGAGCTGCTCGGTCGCTGCCAATCCACTCCATGGCGCTGTCGTACTTGAGCCCTGCCAGGATTGCTTGGCGCACGTCTGGGCGGACCTCCTTCCAGACTACGCCCCAGGGAGCAACGAGTGCGCAGCCTCCTTGGACACCACGGTCTTCTCACCAGCACGACGCACAGAGTCACGACCAGGTTGGTGATCCGTGGGACGACGCTGGACCTTGTGAACCTTGGGAGCTGAGGAGTCCCGTGCCTTACTCGTCGACTTGGTGCCCTTGGGCTTCTTGGAACCTTGAGATTTCTGAGACTTTTGGGGTTTTGAACCGGGAGTCGGCCCACGCCTGGGCTTGCTCCCAGGACCCGTGAGATCCAGAGTTTCAGGACGCGAAGCAGAGCCGGATCCAGACCCAGAAGACGGAGGCATGCGCTTGCTCTTCTCGGGATATGGAGCCACTGCAGCCTTGCGTTTGTCCATCGCTGTGACGCTGACCACAGTGTCCCAGGCTTCGGGTGGCTTGGAATCCTTGATGCAGAGTCCGAAGAGGTCGTGTAGACGCTCCCAGTTACCCGTGAAGTCCGTGTGCTCCTGAAGAAAATCCGAGAGCTTCCAGGGATCCATGGTACAGACTCGAGGCGCGATTTCAGGATTCGCACCTGAGTTTCAGAGTCGGACAGGCGCGCCTTGAGCTGCGCCTTCTCGGACTCCAGAGCATCGATCTCGTCTTGGTACCGTGCCTTTTGTCGCTGCAGCGCCTCCTTGTGCTCGAGCTCCACGGACTCCGACTTGCCGAGGGCCTCCTGAACTTCTTGGAACCAATAATCGCGCGCGAACTTCCAAGTGCTCTTCAGCTCCTTGAGCTCACGCTTCACGTGGACCAGCTCATCGACAGCCGCGAAACTCTGCTGAGACTCAGCCAGAGACCGCATGTGCTTGTATGCGCCGAGGGTACGACGCAGGTAGCCGGTCATCCTGAACACGCGTTCCGCGAATCGTGTACTGTTGAAGTGCCGCAGGAGCGAGGCCATCTCACGGCGGACGCTGACAGAATTCAGAGAACTATCCAACTCATAGGCTGAGAGTGGTGAGCCGCGAGGCCGCAACACGCCAGCCCCAGCGTCCGCACCACAAACCTCCTTGAGCCACTGAAGATCATCGTCTGAAAGCTCTTCGAAGCCTATCAGAGTGGAGACGCCACCGTAGCCCTCCGTAGCGAATGCACCTTGACGGATGTCGCTCGTGACCCCTGGGACCCCTACGAGGTACGCGTTCGTCCCGAGGTCTGGCGGCGTCGGGAGTTGCCAGTGGGGCGGACGCTCAGGAATCATGAACTCCGGAAGCTCCACGTCGCTCTCCTTCAACATGCCCGCGTAAATGAGCCCTTGGATGTCGGTCGCTGTCGCGTGGCGAGGCGTCTTGAACTCAGGAACACTCGCCGCAGCAGCATCCGACGGTGTCCCCTCCGCGTCTGGGGCCTTGGACTCTGAGCTTGCGTCTCTCGCCTTCGAAGTTGCAGCGTCAGCCGAGGCATTGCCATCGGCCTCGCGCATGTCGGCGTCGGGAGCCTGGTCCTCGCTGCCGGACGCCTTGCTCTCGGAGTCGGCGAAGGTGACTTGTTTGGTCTTTCCCCTAGGGGCGCCTGTCGAAGTGTCGACGCTGTTGTCCGCCGGCGCGCCGTCGCCATCACCAGGAGGAGCGCGCACAGGAGCGCTGTCTGTATGCTGTCGCGCCGAGGAGGCGCGCTGTCCGGGGGCGCCGTGGGCGCCGTGCCTTGAGCCGGCGCCGTCGCTTGGTGGCCGTCGCTTGACGTGTCGGCCATGTTGACGATCTGTGAAATGGGGATGTGATTGTACGTTGCCCGTTGGAGTTTTTGCAGTTGAGAAGAGAACCTTGAAGATCGGCTCCAACCAACCGTTGGGGAGACAGGGGCCGAAGTGTGTGAAATCCTGGGAGTCGACAGAGGGCAACGGCCGTATCGATCTCCAGAGTGCCTCGAATTTGGTGTTTTTGTGGCCTGGCCATGGTTCACCAGTTCGGAGTGATTTCCTCTTTGATGGACCCGGACCAGGAGGGGAGGTTGACACGAGGTGGTTTTCAGAAATTTGCCGACAACGTGCCGTCACGCTGGTGACCTGGAGTTTGTATCGAAGTATGATTGGTGGATAGCTGGGAGGAGCACGGCTGTACCCGTGTGACACGAGTGACGATGGTGGGAGAGAAGTGATTCAGTGGGATGAATCTAGTGCCTGACCGCAGATGGGCCCAACTGACTGGAAGTGTGGATCCTGGGAGTGCACACCCAGGAATTCAGAAGAACACTCAGTCCAGTCCCGGACTTTCCCTTACGATGAGTGCCTAAAGTCTGGCGGAAAGTGTCTCTGGAGAACGTATCCCAGAGTACACCTCATCTTGCTGTGGGTCAGAGCACAACTATGGATCAGATCCCCTGAAAACCAACCCCACTACCACCGTGGACATGCGCCGGAAGCCGTACAACCCGTTAGGTGTTCGTATTTGTGGAGATACACGCGAGTCTGTGATGTACACGACCTATGATCCAGAGTATCACACAAGAAATCCAGAGTATCGGATGATGATCCAGAGTTCACCTCCCCAAGAACAGGTGACCCAGAGTTTCAAGTGATCCTCTGGATTTGGACCATGAACCCAGACTCCCCATACTCAGAACAAGTGTTTCCCAAGTCAACACCCAAGAATCCCCAAGAACCCTCAAGAGATCCCCTGAGTTCCACTGATCCTCAGAAGCAATCCAGAGTATCACATGAATCTCTGAATTTCGAGCCAGTTGGGAGTCAGTCTGCAATCAAAGTGATGCGTGACCTTGAAGATTGAAGTGCAGATCGACTGACTGGATACCTTCGAGGAGTCGAGAGGGAGTCCTGCACTATACAAACCCAAGTCTAAGGACCCACATTTGGCACTGTGGACATCTTGCGACGATGGAGTCGCAAGCTGATCGCAAGTCTGGACCGCTGAACCCAAGGTATACTGAAGATAAGACGTTTGACCCCGAGCATAGTGAAATGAAGATATTTGCCCGTAGAAGAATGTAGAAGAGAGAAAGAAGTAAGAGAGAGAAGTAGCTGATAAAAGACAAACATAGTTCAATTTTCCCTGTACTGCGCAAGTGACTTCGGCCAAGCCTGCCGACGGAAATCCGGAGGACCCGAGACTACGACCGCGGGACGCTAAGGGCACATCAACGGCGAAGGACAGCCGTCTGTGTGGACTCCATCAAACTCAAGTCCAGTTAGGTGGGGACCAGCGACGGCCTCGTGCTTCCTGGAGTGATCCACCTATTTCATATCCTAGTTGGGTCACTTGCTGTGCTCGTGGTAGCCCATTTCATATTATTCCAGAGGGTATTCTGGGGTGCTAAGTAGTCGCCTCCAGGATTGTGTATTGACTGCTTGTGTGAAGGGAAAGGCAACTGATAGTGATTGTATTTTCCTCCTGTACTGGAGGTGGTGCGCGTTTGTGTGAGTCTCAGGGGAGCTAGGCCCCTGAATTTCAGACTCGAGTGAGCCTAGTGTGTGAGTGACCCACCGTCCAAGGGTCCAAAAGAATAAGTGACGGCTAGTTGTAGTGTTTGTATACTCTGTATTTGTTGGATTTATCGAGCTACGAAGGCATTTGGGTAAGGTGTCTTCTGAGTTCCTCACCCCAGAGTTGATTGAAATCCTGGATCCTGAATTCGTGATATTCTGGATTTCGGGTGATCTGATTCTCTGGGTTTTGCCTCTAGTGTCGAGGTGCGTTCTGGATTAGACGTGCACCTCAGCGCTTCTTCG
Source organism: Phytophthora melonis (assembly GCA_024211575.1). Lineage (NCBI taxonomy): Eukaryota > Oomycota > Peronosporomycetes > Peronosporales > Peronosporaceae > Phytophthora > Phytophthora melonis. The sequence continues at coordinate 25,881 of JAMXKT010000083.1, read as the reverse complement.
AGGCTACATTCGAGTTTGGTGAAGTGCCGTTCCGTCAAAGACAAACGAGCCGACAGGGATTACACAAGGTACCCACGCCAACCAAGGAGAGTGATCCTCAGGGTTTAAGGGCTTTGCGGCTGCGAACCTCTGGATTTACCTTCTTGCTGTTGACTCTCAAGTCGGTTCTCTGGGTCTACACCCTGAGGACCTTCTTGGGCTGCGCTATACGAACCCCCCTGGGCGATAAAGGTTTCATCGGCCTCGCCTCACGCTGGTTGACACTTCCTTCTGATGTCCAAGCGGTCCTCTTTGCCAGCAGCGGCAATCTCCTCGTCTTTCTAGAGGACGTGAGGGCTCGCATTATCCTGCTGGATACATATTGCTCGACGCTTGCCACCTACTAATCATATTAGTAATAATCACGAATTAATATTAGTAATAATATAGCAAGTCGACGGAGCAGCATAATATACCTGGCCACTTCGTCCGAATAGCGGGGAGAACGTTGGTCTTGAGCATCCTTACGTAGACGGAGCGGGGCATATTTACGCACTTCGTAAAAAAAGTACCCTTGACGGATGTTCGAAGCGCCACCGACTCTTCCACGATCGGCCAGATGCCGATCTTGCCATCAAATTGGCACTTTCGATGACCGTCATAGCGCGGCCGCGCTACGGCTGCTAAAAACATAACCTTACCTATGTAGCGCTTGTTAGGCGACGAAGTGTAGGGCGCTGTCTCGTTAGCTGTCAAGTAGAACGTGTTTGTGGCCTTGTACATATTGAACCACTTCTCGTTAATATGATGCAGTCGATACAATCTTGCACCTACATATTATATCAAATTGGGGAAACCGATTATTATTAGTAATATCATTATGCGTATCACTTCCTCGTATTAATACTGTTACCAATAGGCCGCTCGACGTGCGCCAGTGCGTACGCCAAGCGCTTCTGCTTGTGGTCTTCCGACAGCGTCGGCTTGACGCGAACAGTGACGCGTTGCAGCACCTTCTTGCTGATGTAGCGCAGCAAGGTAGTCTTGGGGATGTTCGTGGCGTATGCCAAGGCTCGCAAAGTCTGCCGCCGTCGGTGGGGAGTGGCCGCAATGCAGGCCACTCGCTGGGAGATGAGCACCGACGACGCACTTGCTGGTGGACGCCATCGTCGAGGCTTTGGCAGGCTCAACAGCTTTTGCTTGAAAATCTTGGTGGCCTGCTGGCGGCAGCAACCAAACCTGGATGCCGCCGCCGACGCCCCATGCTTCAAGCGGCCGCCCACAGACCGCTCAGCGAGGAACAGCGCGATGGCTTGTCGCGTTTCCTCAGGGATGTCGACGGTGCCCTTGGCACGCCCCATTCTGGTGTTGCTGGCTTGTTTTGTTGTGCCTGTGGTATAGCAGTACACACAAAATCGTCAGTTGTGGTAACTTGGCTACAAACCCAACAATAGCCGAGCTGGTCGGCTTTGTTGGCCTGCGCCGGGTTGCCCCCGAGCGGTTCGGCCCAACCGGGACAGCGGGTGTCTCGCCTCTCGCCGAGACCTGCCAACCAAGATCACCTCCCCGGAGAACCGCCGAGTTCGACGGTCTCCGTTCACACAACCCTGTGCCCTCCACCAAAGGATGGACGACGGCGCTCGGAGCGCTTTTACAGGTCGCCGAGAGCAAAGGCTTCTCGACTCAGCAATCAGTGCCCGGGACGTACGGGAACACCGGCTCGCAGCGGTGGCGAGACTTCTCCTTCGCGCTTGGCGAGACACGCGCCCAACCCGGGCCGGCCTTTATCTCTTGGCGCTGCCAGCCGAGTACCCTACAAGCTTATGCCTCTCGGGTACCGGCAGCAGACATAATCCGGCCCCGCGCAGGGACTTACCGGAACGTATGCACGTGTGTTAGGCCTAGAAAATTCTGCTCTGTTGTCTGTTATCTTTGTCGGGCGCCCTGAAAGGGTGCTTCCACTACTCCTAAGCTCCTATACAAATACCAAATGAAAGTGGGCGGTTTTGGGATCTCAGCCGACCCTTCGCTGAGCTCGGCGACGCTTGAGCTCGGCTGGTCCGGATAAGCCGTCCGGATAATCCTTGAACTCGGCTGAGCCGGATAACTCGTCCGGATAGGCTGGTGAACTCGGCTGAGCTCGGCTGAGCTCGGCTACCGGTACAGTGTACCACTCCAGCCGAGTTGGTCCCGCGAAATCTGGTGTTTCCTACACCACAACTGCCCCGGTCATGTTCCGAGCCGAGCTGGTGAGGGACTTGACCATCACTCTTCGAGTCGGGTCCATTCTCGGCTAGAACTCCAACGGCGGCGAACAAGTCACTTCGCCATGTCTTCGTCTGGCGCTCCTGCCGCTCCTCCGGTACGTCTTATGAAGATATTTGCCCGTAGAAGAATGCAGAAGAGAGAAAGAAGTAAGAGAGAGAAGTAGCTGATAAAAGACAAACAGAGTTCAATTTTCCCTGTACTGCGCAAGTGACTTCGGCCAAGCCTGCCGACGGAAATCCGGAGGACCCGAGACTACGACCGCGGGACGCTAAGGGCACATCAACGGCGAAGGACAGCCGTCTGTGTGGACTCCATCAAACTCAAGTCCAGTTAGGTGGGGACCAGCGACGGCCTCGTGCTTCCTGGAGTGATCCACCTATTTCATATCCTAGTTGGGTCACTTGCTGTGCTCGTGGTAGCCCATTTCATATTATTCCAGAGGGTATTCTGGGGTGCTAAGTAGTCGCCTCCAGGATTGTGTATTGACTGCTTGTGTGAAGGGAAAGGCAACTGATAGTGATTGTATTTTCCTCCTGTACTGGAGGTGGTGCGCGTTTGTGTGAGTCTCAGGGGAGCTAGGCCCCTGAATTTCAGACTCGAGTGAGCCTAGTGTGTGAGTGACCCACCGTCCAAGGGTCCAAAAGAATAAGTGACGGCTAGTTGTAGTGTTTGTATACTCTGTATTTGTTGGATTTATCGAGCTACGAAGGCATTTGGGTAAGGTGTCTTCTGAGTTCCTCACCCCAGAGTTGATTGAAATCCTGGATCCTGAATTCGTGATATTCTGGATTTCGGGTGATCTGATTCTCTGGGTTTTGCCTCTAGTGTCGAGGTGCGTTCTGGATTAGACGTGCACCTCAGCGCTTCTTCGAGGCTACATTCGAGTTTGGTGAAGTGCCGTTCCGTCAAAGACAAACGAGCCGACAGGGATTACACAAGGTACCCACGCCAACCAAGGAGAGTGATCCTCAGGGTTTAAGGCTTTGCGGCTGCGAACCTCTGGATTTACCTTCTTGTTGTTGACTCTCAAGTCGGTTCTCTGGGTCTACACCCTGAGGACCTTCTTGGGCTGCGCTATACGAACCCCCCTGGGCGATAAAGGTTTCATCGGCCTCGCCTCACGCTGGTTGACACTTCCTTCTGATGTCCAAGCGGTCCTCTTTGCCAGCAGCGGCAATCTCCTCGTCTTTCTAGAGGACGTGAGGGCTCGCATTATCCTGCTGGATACATATTGCTCGACGCTTGCCACCTACTAATCATATTAGTAATAATCACGAATTAATATTAGTAATAATATAGCAAGTCGACGGAGCAGCATAATATACCTGGCCACTTCGTCCGAATAGCGGGGAGAACGTTGGTCTTGAGCATCCTTACGTAGACGGAGCGGGGCATATTTACGCACTTCGTAAAAAAAGTACCCTTGACGGATGTTCGAAGCGCCACCGACTCTTCCACGATCGGCCAGATGCCGATCTTGCCATCAAATTGGCACTTTCGATGACCGTCATAGCGCGGCCGCGCTACGGCTGCTAAAAACATAACCTTACCTATGTAGCGCTTGTTAGGCGACGAAGTGTAGGGCGCTGTCTCGTTAGCTGTCAAGTAGAACGTGTTTGTGGCCTTGTACATATTGAACCACTTCTCGTTAATATGATGCAGTCGATACAATCTTGCACCTACATATTATATCAAATTGGGGAAACCGATTATTATTAGTAATATCATTATGCGTATCACTTCCTCGTATTAATACTGTTACCAATAGGCCGCTCGACGTGCGCCAGTGCGTACGCCAAGCGCTTCTGCTTGTGGTCTTCCGACAGCGTCGGCTTGACGCGAACAGTGACGCGTTGCACCAGCTTCTTGCTAATGTAGCGCAGCAGGGTAGTCTTGGGTATGTTCGTGGCTTATGCCAAGGCTCGCAAAGTCTGCCGCCGTCGGTGGGGTGTGGCCGCAATGCAGGCCACTCGCTTGGAGATGAGCACCGACGACGCACTTGCTGGTGGACGCCCTCGTCGAGGCTTTGGCAGGCTCAACAGCTTTTGCTTGAAAATCTTGGTGGCCTGCTGGCGGCAGCAACCAAACCTGGATGCCGCCGCCGACGCCCCATGCTTCAAGCGGCCGCCCACAGACCGCTCAGCGAGGAACAGCGCGATGGCTTGTCGCGTTTCCTCAGGGATGTCGACGGTGCCCTTGGCACGCCCCATTCTGGTGTTGCTGGCTTGTTTTGTTGTGCCTGTGGTATAGCAGTACACACAAAATCGTCAGTTGTGGTAACTTGGCTACAAACCCAACAATAGCCGAGCTGGTCGGCTTTGTTGGCCTGCGCCAGGTTGCCCCGAGCGGTTCGGCCCAACCGGGACAGCGGGTGTCTCGCCTCTCGCCGAGACCTGCCAACCAAGATCACCTCCCCGGAGAACCGCCGAGTTCGACGGTCTCCGTTCACACAACCCTGTGCCCTCCACCAAAGGATGGACGACGGCGCTCGGAGCGCTTTTACAGGTCGCCGAGAGCAAAGGCTTCTCGACTCAGCAATCAGTGCCCGGGACGTACGGGAACACCGGCTCGCAGCGGTGGCGAGACTTCTCCTTCGCGCTTGGCGAGACACGCGCCCAACCCGGGCCGGCCTTTATCTCTTGGCGCTGCCAGCCGAGTACCCTACAAGCTTATGCCTCTCGGGTACCGGCAGCAGACATAATCCGGCCCCGCGCAGGGACTTACCGGAACGTATGCACGTGTGTTAGGCCTAGAAAAATTCTGCTCTGTTGTCTGTTATCTTTGTCGGGCGCCCTGAAAGGGTGCTTCCACTACTCCTAAGCTCCTATACAAATACCAAATGAAAGTGGGCGGTTTTGGATCTCAGCCGACCCTTCGCTGAGCTCGGCGACGCTTGAGCTCGGCTGGTCGGATAAGCCGTCCGGATAATCCTTGAACTCGGCTGAGCCGGATAACTCGTCCGGATAGGCTGGTGAACTCGGCTGAGCTCGGCTGAGCTCGGCTACCGGTACAGTGTACCACTCCAGCCGAGTTGGTCCCGCGAAATCTGGTGTTTCCTACACCACAACTGCCCCGGTCATGTTCCGAGCCGAGCTGGTGAGGACTTGACCATCACTCTTCGAGTCGGGTCCATTCTCGGCTAGAACTCCAACGGCGGCGAACAAGTCACTTCGCCATGTCTTCGTCTGGCGCTCCTGCCGCTCCTCCGGTACGTCTTATGAAGATATTTGCCCGTAGAAGAATGCAGAAGAGAGAAAGAAGTAAGAGAGAGAAGTAGCTGATAAAAGACAAACAGAGTTCAATTTTCCCTGTACTGCGCAAGTGACTTCGGCCAAGCCTGCCGACGGAAATCCGGAGGACCCGAGACTACGACCGCGGGACGCTAAGGGCACATCAACGGCGAAGGACAGCCGTCTGTGTGGACTCCATCAAACTCAAGTCCAGTTAGGTGGGGACCAGCGACGGCCTCGTGCTTCCTGGAGTGATCCACCTATTTCATATCCTAGTTGGGTCACTTGCTGTGCTCGTGGTAGCCCATTTCATATTATTCCAGAGGGTATTCTGGGGTGCTAAGTAGTCGCCTCCAGGATTGTGTATTGACTGCTTGTGTGAAGGGAAAGGCAACTGATAGTGATTGTATTTTCCTCCTGTACTGGAGGTGGTGCGCGTTTGTGTGAGTCTCAGGAGCTAGGCCCTGAATTTCAGACTCAGTGAGCCTAGTGTGTGAGTGACCCACCGTCCAAGGGTCCAAAAGAATAAGTGACGGCTAGTTGTAGTGTTTGTATACTCTGTATTTGTTGGATTTATCGAGCTACGAAGGCATTTGGGTAAGGTGTCTTCTGAGTTCCTCACCCCAGAGTTGATTGAAATCCTGGATCCTGAATTCGTGATATTCTGGATTTCGGGTGATCTGATTCTCTGGGTTTTGCCTCTAGTGTCGAGGTGCGTTCTGGATTAGACGTGCACCTCAGCGCTTCTTCGAGGCTACATTCGAGTTTGGTGAAGTGCCGTTCCGTCAAAGACAAACGAGCCGACAGGGATTACACAAGGTACCCACGCCAACCAAGGAGAGTGATCCTCAGGGTTTAAGGCTTTGCGGCTGCGAACCTCTGGATTTACCTTCTTGCTGTTGACTCTCAAGTCGGTTCTCTGGGTCTACACCCTGAGGACCTTCTTGGGCTGCGCTATACGAACCCCCCTGGGCGATAAAGGTTTCATCGGCCTCGCCTCACGCTGGTTGACACTTCATCCTGATGTCCAAGCGGTCCTCTTTGCCAGCAGCGGCAATCTCCTCGTCTTTCTAGAGGACGTGCGGGCTCGCATTATCCTGCTGGATAAATATTGCTCGACGCTTGCCACCTACTAATCATATTAGTAATAATCACGAATTAATATTAGTAATAATATAGCAAGTCGACGGAGCAGAATAATATACCTGGCCACTTCGTCCGAATAGCGGGGAGAACGTTGGTCTTGAGCATCCTTACGTAGACGGAGCTGGGCATATTTACGCACTTCGTAAAAAAAGTACCCTTGACGGATGTTCGAAGCGCCACCGACTCTTCCACGATCGGCCAGATGCCGATCTTGCCATCAAATTGGCACTTTCGATGACCGTCATAGCGCGGCCGCGCTACGGCTGCTAAAAACATAACCTTACCTATGTAGCGCTTGTTAGGCGACGAAGTGTAGGGCGCTGTCTCGTTAGCTGTCAAGTAGAACGTGTTTGTGGCCTTGTACATATTGAACCACTTCTCGTTAATATGATGCAGTCGATACAATCTTGCACCTACATATTATATCAAATTGGGGAAACCGATTATTATTAGTAATATCATTATGCGTATCACTTCCTCGTATTAATACTGTTACCAATAGGCCGCTCGACGTGCGCCAGTGCGTACGCCAAGCGCTTCTGCTTGTGGTCTTCCGACAGCGTCGGCTTGACGCGAACAGTGACGCGTTGCAGCACCTTCTTGCTGATGTAGCGCAGCAAGGTAGTCTTGGGGATGTTCGTGGCGTATGCCAAGGCTCGCAAAGTCTGCCGCCGTCGGTGGGGAGTGGCCGCAATGCAGGCCACTCGCTGGGAGATGAGCACCGACGACACACTTGCTGGTGGACGCCCTCGTCGAGGCTTTGGCAGGCTCAACAGCTTTTGCTTGAAAATCTTGGTGGCCTGCTGGCGGCAGCAACCAAACCTGGATGCCGCCGCCGACGCCCCATGCTTCAAGCGGCCGCCCACAGACCGCTCAGCGAGGAACAGCGCGATGGCTTGTCGCGTTTCCTCAGGGGATGTCGACGGTGCCCTTGGCACGCCCCATTCTGGTGTTGCTGGCTTGTTTTGTTGTGCCTGTGGTATAGCAGTACACACAAAATCGTCAGTTGTGGTAACTTGGCTACAAACCCAACAATAGCCGAGCTGGTCGGCTTTGTTGGCCTGCGCCGGGTTGCCCCGAGCGGTTCGGCCCAACCGGGACAGCGGGTGTCTCGCCTCTCGCCGAGACCTGCCAACCAAGATCACCTCCCGGAGAACCGCCGAGTTCGACGGTCTCCGTTCACACAACCCTGTGCCCTCCACCAAAGGATGGACGACGGCGCTCGGAGCGCTTTACAGGTCGCCGAGAGCAAAGGCTTCTCGACTCAGCAATCAGTGCCCGGGACGTACGGGAACACCGGCTCGCAGCGGTGGCGAGACTTCTCCTTCGCGCTTGGCGAGACACGCGCCCAACCCGGGCCGGCCTTTATCTCTTGGCGCTGCCAGCCGAGTACCCTACAAGCTTATGCCTCTCGGGTACCGGCAGCAGACATAATCCGGCCCCGCGCAGGGACTTACCGGAACGTATGCACGTGTGTTAGGCCTAGAAAATTCTGCTCTGTTGTCTGTTATCTTTGTCGGGCGCCCTGAAAGGGTGCTTCCACTACTCCTAAGCTCCTATACAAATACCAAATGAAAGTGGGCGGTTTTGGATCTCAGCCGACCCTTCGCTGAGCTCGGCGACGCTTGAGCTCGGCTGGTCCGGATAAGCCGTCCGGATAATCCTTGAACTCGGCTGAGCCGGATAACTCGTCCGGATAGGCTGGTGAACTCGGCTGAGCTCGGCTGAGCTCGGCTACCGGTACAGTGTACCACTCTAGCCGAGTTGGTCCCGCGAAATCTGGTGTTTCCTACACCACAACTGCCCCGGTCATGTTCCGAGCCGAGCTGGTGAGGGACTTGACCATCACTCTTCGAGTCGGGTCCATTCTCGGCTAGAACTCCAACGGCGGCGAACAAGTCACTTCGCCATGTCTTCGTCTGGCGCTCCTGCCGCTCCTCCGGTACGTCTTTCGTTTCCGGTTACTCCTCCCATGCTGTTGCTAACTCTCCATCTGCTGATCTTCACAGGCTTCTGCGCCGCCACCTTCACAACCGTCACATCCTCCAGCGCGAGATGAGGAGGAGTCCGCTGAGTTCGCCGACTCGGCGTCCTGGGCTCGCGGGGTCAGCGATGAGCAGGTGCATCCTGTAATCGACTTGACAACTTCCCGTGGGTTCGACCAGGAGTCTGGGTCGGCATCTCGCACTCCCCTCGCCGCTCGCCGAGTCCGCGTGGTGACACCACTTCGGGCACCGCCGACATAGGTCGGTCGGACTCGGCTGGGTCGGTGAGTCTTGACTCTCTCGCTGCGCTGATCCACGCGCAGTCTGAGCAACGCCGCTCCGAGAACGCGGATTTAGCTCGGCTGTTGTCGTTCGTGATTACTCTTCCCGCTCCAGCTGCCGACCGCGACGTTCGCCGAGCTGCCTTGGAGGCGACATCGTTTGAAGAACTCGTAGGTCTCCTTCGCGGCCAGTACCAGTCTCCGAGTCAAGCTGATGATGTCGCTGCGCTGAGGGTCGAGCTGGAGTCGGCTCAGACCGTCAACGCTGACCTGACTCGGCGGCTGGATTCACAGTCGGCGGCAAAAGCTGACCTTGAGGAACGCTTGAAAGCCGTCATGAAGGAACGCGATTTGTGGAAAGCTGAGTCGAAGAAGTCGTCTCCTCTGCTGACCAGCTTCCGGAAGGCGATGGCCGAGTCGGAGGCTTCTTTGAAGGCGGCCCGTGAATCCCAAGATGCGAAGGTCCAGTCAGCTCTCGCTCACGTCGAGGACTTCCGCAAAAAGATCAAGGAGCGGGACTCGGAGATCGAGCGCTTAACTCAGTTGCTCTCTGCTCGTGATGCCGAGTATGCCACACTCCAGGCTATCGCGACCAAGCATTTCGAGCAACTCCAGGAGTCGGCTCGGCTGGCTACCGCTGGAGACCCGCAGCCCCTTCGCAATGCCAGGGCTGTCATCAAGCACCAACGTGAAGTCATTCTCCGGCAGAAGCGGGTCGTTGCTCGGAACGGCATGTTGCCCATGCACGACCCTCACATGGCTGCAGCGGCTGCAGCTGGGTTGGATGTGCCAGGCATGAATCCGGCTGACCTCCAACTCAATGCCCGGTTATGCCGATCGCTGGCTCAGCGGTTTCCCGAGGTGATGGACATCCCGGCCGGAGAGACTCGGCGCGTGGAGCTGGTAATCCACCCTCTGACTGATGGTGCGGCTTCTGCTCCGCCGGTGACTGTGAGCTCGGCTGGCTCTTTCCTCGGTCAGTCAACTCGGCTGGGTACGTCTGCTCCTCAGGGATCAACGGGTCCAGCTCAGACCTCGGCTGCTGCGGCGTCGACTCCAGCCTTGCGACTCCGTCGCAGTAAGTCAGTTGACCAACTCCACCGAGCTCGGCTGGACACCTTGACGCCTGCGGAGAAGCTCCGCCGCTACTCCCACCCGAAGTCATCAACGGCGGCTGGTCCTCGGCGCAAGCTTCCCAAGCCTCTCCAACAGCCGTACGCGTGTCCCTTGCCCGGCGAGGTTGGACATGCTGACGCGTCAGCTCAGCTCGACGAGGCTGCTCAGGAGACTTCTGCTGGGTTGAATCTGGCTGGTCTTTCTGTGGAGGATGTGGAAGCTGCAGGTGTCGATGACGAAGTCCACTCACTGGAGGAGGCTCTCTCGTTCGAATTCAACGAGGTGTTCGGGTCCGCCGAGATCCCAGTCGAGTCGAGAGGTCCGGTGACAAGCGTCCCCCCTGCCAGGTTGGTCTCGTATCCTTCCTCTCCGGCCCAGTCGCCTCCTGCTGCGTCACGCCCTGGGCTGACCGCTGCTTCCTCCAGTCCCCTTGTATCGCAAGCGGTGACCTTGGACTCGGCTCTTGCGTCCTCAAGTTCAGCCCCGCTGCCGACGTGCGTGAAGTGGGTTCCTCCATCCTCTAGTGCACCGGGTTCGGTCGTTGCGAAGGGTCCCTCAGCGCGTCGAGCTCGGCTGTGGCCTCGAGCTCAGCTCCAACCTCACCCTCGGATGCTAGTACGTCGCACTCGGCTGCTTCGACTAGTGACTCGAGTAGTTCGGCTCCCGTCACGACGCAGTCTGTGAACACGCCGAGCTCGACGGCTGGGGTCTCAACTGCGGATGTAACTAACTAGCAGCTCGGCAGCTCCTCCGTCGCGGACCCCCTAGCTTCATCCAGATCGGCTGCACAACGGCTCTTGGCTTGCACTCGTTCTCGGATTGCCAGCCCTGTCCAGAGTGGTCTGTCAGGGGTGGCGTCGACTGCTGTTACGTCAGTGCCGATCACTCCATCGGTGGCGTCTACCCGCCCGGCCTTCCCTGTTAGCTCAGCTGGGATGACGTCTCCGTCGGGTCGTCCTCTGCGTCCCACTGCAGCTACGGCTCGGGTGATTAATGCGCACTGTCTGAACCTGCTGGAGACCCCGGATGATGTCGTGCTTCGGTCGACTCGGCGTAGTCCATCTTCTGACTCGTCGAGTTTAGACCTCGGTCTCGACGCTCCTGGGACGTCTGCGCACCCGCTCTCGGTCTCTGAAGACTCCGAGTCTGAGGCGGATGACCCTGGGTCTGGTGACGAACTCAGCTCGGCTGATTCCGAAGAACCTCGTGAGGCTCCACCGTCGTCATCGCTCCCGCCACCGCGGGGAAAGCTCCGGAGCTATATGGCGGCTCGTCGTTCTCCGCTCGTCCCTTCCAGTGAGTCAGGCGACTCTGATTCCCAGCCGAGTTCCAAGAAGAAGGGCAAGCGTCGGTGTAAGCACAAGCACAAGCACAAACACAAGCACAAGTCGAAGAAGGCGAAACGAGCTGCTTCTCCTGACTCGGCTGGTGCGGCTCGCCCGACCAAACGCCATAAAGGTCCTTCTCGGAGCTTGGCTGGCGACTCGACTGGTGCTGCAGGCGGTGCTTCCAGCTCGGCTACGTGTGGTATTTCTGCGCCTCCACTCCCTGTGACCTCGGCTTCGGTGCCAGTCGTGACGGTTCATGACGCTGGTGCTCACGATCGTCCAGAACTGCCAGCGGCTTTACGTCTTTCCCTCGCCCAGTTGCGTACTCGTGCAGGTCAGGCCGTCGGACGGGATGCTCGGATCACCGCCCAGCTAGCTCGGCTGCGTGATATCCGCTTCGTCCACTATGGATCCCGGCGGTGCTGGGAGGCTATACTCAGCCACCAGACAGCCAAGATCACTGTGGAGGATGCTTCGGGGAAGGCGCGCGTGCCAGTTACGCTCTGCTCTCTCGCTGGGATCAAGGCGTTCGCTGACGTCTACAACCCCAATCACCCAGCTCAGCGGCTCCTCCGACTCCTTCCGAAGACTCCCATCTTCTTATCACCGCAGGTCCTCGCTGACGCCAAACGCCGGCTGTCGAACTCGGTGAGGTCGGTGACCCTGATGGAGCGCCTCGCTGAGGTGTTTGTGAGGATCTGTGGAGAGGCTCCGGCGTCAGCTTGCGACAAGGAGGGTCCTACCAAGTTTTTCGTGGCGTTGTTTGAGCGGTGTCACTGGATGGTCGAGTCGAGCGTCTTGATGGTGCTCCACCCGGCTTTTCACGTGGGACTTCCCTACCACGTGATAACCGAGATGTACGACGCGTGGGTGTTGTACAATCTGGCTCGAAAACGTCGAGGGGATGCTCTGCGGAGCTTGATGACCATCCTGCCAGACGAGCTGTTTGCTGCCGTGATGAAGCTTCTCGGCGGGCTCGCTGCTCCAGAGATTGACGCCGAGCTCTTCTTCGAGCCGTCAGTCCCGTTGTATCCTCTAGTTAACTTGTCCTGGATTCCTTCAGGCAAGGATTGGTGTGCGGAAGCCGAGTCCACGGATGACCTCGAACCCTGGCGAGCTTGGTGGTTGACGGATCCAGCGACGCATCCGTACAACACTTGCTTCAGGACGCGCAACTTGGAGTTCATGGTTTCGCTCCTACTGGCGTGGACCCGCGTCTCGTCGAGGACGCTGTCGAAGAGGATGTGGATCTTGACGAGCCTGCACCTCTACAGATCTCGTCCAGCGCCCCAACTCCTGCCAACCGAGCGGGGATTCACATCTTCCAAGGTCGCGAGGCTGGCGAGCTCGGCTGGGCGGCTGGTGATCCAGATCCGTCGTCTCCTCTGATCGGGTCGCCGAACCTTTGCGGGCCTTCACCTACGGCTTCCCTCTTCGGTCCCGCATCGCCAGGATCTCCAGCCGAGTCGAGCGCGATGCCGAGTGCATCTGGTGTCGGCGACTCGGCTGTTCCAGCTTCGAGCTCGGCGAACTCGGCTGCGCAGATTGCTGGCGCAGGAGGCAACTCGGCTGGGGCGGCTACGAGTGCTGGAGGCTCGATCGGTCTCCTCGCAGCCGCTGCCGCATCGGTCGTCTCCTCTGCCGCGCGTTCGCAGGGTCCTGCGTCCTCGTAGTTTGTGGTTCGGCGGCCGAGATCTTCTTCCTTCCCGTTTCTTGGCGTAATTCATGTAATGTATGCAGATTTGACGCAGTAGCTTTCTTCGTCTCAACTCAGCCTGCTGTCTTCACTGAGTTGGCGGGTTCATCATCTTGGTGCAATAGCCTTAGTCCTCGTCTGCAACTTGCACCATTTGCAGACGGTTTTCACGTTTCTTCTGCCGCAAGTAGTCGAACAACAGTCCACCACATGACAGGTTCGACAACGGCTCCCAGGTTGGCTCATCATAGCCGACCCACTTGACCTTGAACCTACGCTGGGTTCTGGAGGTGCTCGTTGAGAGTGGTAACTCGTCGTCCAGAATGGCCTCGACTTCGTATTCATTCACTGCTTCGTCGGGTTCCCAGCTGTCCTCCGGGAGGAGTTCTTCGTCGAAGTCAAGGCGTTCTGACTCGGCCAAGTCGGCTACCAGCCGGGTTGTTGGTCGTTCGCCGAGTCCTGTGACTGCTTTCAGCCGGGACACATGCACCACCGGGTAGAAGCGGTATCCACTCTTGTCAGGAGCTCCAGTTCATAGGCAAATTCCTCCACTTTTTTCTTCACCCGGAACGGTCCGTGCCATCGGTGTGCCAACTTCTTGGTCAACCCAGGTCGAACCCGTTCCATGAACAGCCACACTTGGTCGCCTTCCTTGAACAACGACCTCCGAGACTCGGCTACTTCGTCACTTTCTTCAGTCGACTCGGCTGCTTCCTCGGGTGAATTTGTTGTGGGGTCCGCTTCTCCTTCTTCGACCGGGACGGCTCTCTGTTCGACTCGGCTGAGCCCATCATTGTGTTCTTTAGCTCTCCGTTGCTCTTCTTTCAGCTGGAACTCGGCTGCCAGTTTCAAAGCCACCTCTCTCTGTCGGTTTTGCTTCCTGCGCCATTCGGCTGCCCCAGTCGGGTCAGCTGAGTTGCCCCTGCCAGGCCTGACCGACTCGGTCATTGCCTTGAGTGTGGACCGAGCGTCCCATCCGTGTACCAGGTAAAATGGTGTCTCCCGCCGAGTCGAGTCTCTTGAATTGTTGATGGCATGGACGAGCTTCTCGGCTACATCATCCCAGTCGGCTTGGAGAGGGTCCTCCACGTACACACGCACTGTTTGGATCATCGTCTTCACCGAGCGTTCTTGTTGACCATTGGCTTGCGGCCGGTAGCTCAGCGTCGCTCTCGATTTAGACTGCATCATTTCCGAGAACTTTTGGAACACTTCACTCGTGAACCGGGGGTCTCTGTCGTGGCGCACTAACGATGGAGCTCCGAACCTTCGGAACACATTTTCTTCGAAGGCCTTTGCCACTTCAAGTGCCCCAGTCTCACTCATCGCTTTAGCGATTACGAACCCGGTGAAGTGGTCTTGGAACAGCAGGAGTGCAGTGTTGCCCCGCCGAGTCTTCGGCAGTGGTATGACAAAATCCATCGACACCACGTGGAATGGTCGCTCCGAAACCACATTGCCGGGCGAGTAGCCCTTTAGGTGTGGTTTGCTCTTGCTGGTGCTGCAGTCCTCGCACGCTTGGACGTGTTTGACTACATCCGCATACAATCCAATCCAGTAGTAGTCAGCTCTGACCTTGTGGTAGGTTCGCACGATGCCTTGGTGACCTCCTTCGATGGAGTTGTGGCAGTTCTGCAGGATCTCGTCTATCATAGTCGTCGGGACCACCAGTCGGAGGGATAAGCTTGGTTCGCCGAGTTCGCCAGGCCGTCTAGCCTTGTCTTGTCGGTATAATAGCCCGTCTTCACTGAGTACGAACTCGTCGGCGACCTTCCCCGCGTTGCGATCTCGGCGATGCGTGAGTCGCGCATAGTTTCCCTTCGAGGTAGGTCTTCAAATCGGCCCACCGTTGTTCTTCATCTTGCGCTTTGGCTATCCGCAGACGTCGCTCAGCTTGGACCACCACTGGGTCGATGTCCATGGCGTTGGGTTGTCGGGCTTCTCCAAGTTCAGCTAGCGACTCAGCTGAGTTCGCCGGCGGTGCTGTGCTACCGAACTCGGCTTCCCCGCCACCTGCTGTCTAGCGGGCGGAGGTCGGCTATCACGTTCGAAGTCGTCGCGTTCAGCTTCTTCATTCGGAGCTGAGTTCGATGCTGGTTGCTCTGTCGCTTCGTCTTCGAAACGGACTCGGCGAACTTGGCTCCTTGTCACGACAGCGATCTCAACGCCTTCGAGTTGGGCTTCCGCCGAGTCCTTGTCTACGTACAGGATCTCAGCGATTCTGTTCAGGGTTTTCAGCTCGGCTTTCCGTCCCGCGTTAAGCACGACTTTTCCTGCCTTGGCCTCCAGTGCTTCGGTCGCGAGGGAGTCAGCAGCCGAGTTGTAGAGACGCACTACATGCAGGTAGCGAACTGAATTCAGCTTGCTGACCAATTTTTTGTGGCGTGCCAGCTCAACTTGCAATGCCTCCTTCTTACACGCGATCACCCCCATGGATAGCTGGATCGCAAGCCGAGAATCGCCCACGATGATTAGGTCCTTCACCCCACGCTCAATAGCTGAAGTCACCCCATTGTTCATACCGGTGTACTCGGCTATATTAACCGTGGTCGATGGGAGGTGCGCGCTCGCAGCGATCTCAATGCTCCAGTCTGGTAAACGCCACAGGATCCATGAGCAACTCCCAAACCCACCGTGTTTAGCGGTCTTGGCTGATCCGTCAAACGAAAGGACGTGCCCCGTGAAGTCTCGAGGTACGTGTGCATACAGCAATTCTGGATCCATACGGACCACAGCCGAGTTCTGGGATGGCGGGGCGACATGCGTTAGTAGCTCATCCAATCCCACGGCCGGCGTGATAGACGCTTGGAGCAACTGGGCGAAATCCGTATCTCGTTCGCGGACCCGTTTGACCTTGAGGTGGAAGGGCGACAGGAGCACCGCAAAACTAACTGCCCTGCCGTAGAGCGACTTCGACTGGAACACCCATTCGAGAGTCGAGTAGCGGGTGTAGACGTGGATGGTTTTCCCGGCTAGCAGCGTATGGCATACTTTGATGAGCTGCAGCAACGCGAGTACTTCCTTCTCGGCGGGGTGGTAGCCGAGTTCGCTATCCTTGAGGACTCGGCCACAGAACCGCACCGGGTGGAGCTTTCCTTCGTGGAGCTGCATCAGCGTGCTACTCAGCGCCCACTCATTGGCGAATAGCATGACGTGGACGTCTTCAGCCGAGTTGAAATGACGAAGTATGGGCGCGTCGACCACCTTCTGCTTCAACTCGGCGAACGCAGCTTTAGCCGCTGTCAGGTCACCGCCGGGTCCAAAATCTTCATCCTTGAGTTGATAGAGGACTGCACCGTACACCGCCAGGTTCTGGATGAACCGGCCATAGTAATTCAGCGTTCCCAAGAATGCCTGCATCCCCTTCTTCGTCGTCGGGAACGGCAGCCCGGCTATCGCTAGCATCTTCTTCTGGTCGGCTTGGATTCCAGCCGAGGTCACCCCATGGGACAGGAAGTCGACTTTAGGCTGAACGAAGATGCTTTTCGGGAAACTGACGCTGATGCGGCACTCAGTGAAGCGTTGCAGCAGTCGGTCGAGCGTCCCTAGGCATTCGTCGAACGTCCGCCCTCCGAAGCATATATCATCAACGAACGACGATCGAACACCGGTACCAGACACGAGTCATCCGGCTCACCTGTCTTGAACATGTCGGCCTCTGGGCTGTTGATGAAATCTTCCAACGGATCAAACTCGGCTTGAGCTCGGCGGTCGGCTTCAAACTTGGTCTGGCCGCTGGCCTCGAAGTCGAAGTCGGCTGCGAGTCGTTTCCGCTGAGCTTCTGAGGCGGCTTCGGCTTGCTGGATGCGCTTGGCGAACTCCTTCCAGCCACCCTTGGGTTGAACGTAGCCCCATAGGGCGTTATCGATGAGCCGCTGGTAGATCATCGGAGCATTCTTTAACCCGAAGGGCATTCGCAACCATTCAAAGTGACCCAGCGCACAGACGAAAGCCGAGATCCAACGGGCACGCCGAGTCATCATGACTGCCCAGAAGCCGCTGGCGGCATCCAGTGAGCAGAACCATAGATATGCTTCCAACTCGGTGAGGAGATCATCCACTAGCGGCATAGCGTATTCCATGAGCAGCGTAATCGCGTTCACCAGCTTGTAATCGATGCACAGCCGAATGTCGACTCCATTCTTCTTCAGGACAATCACGATAGGTGATGCCAAGGGGCTGTTCGAGAAGGCGATCAGCCGAGCTCGTAGCAGCGCTTTGAGCAGTTCGTACAACTTGCCGAGATGTTTCAACGGAACTCGGCGAGCTCGCTGGCGGATTGGCGGGTGCCCTTGCACGTCGATATCGTACACTACGCCGTAAGCTGGTGGAGGTAGGGCATTACCGCTGGAGATCATGATCTTTTCGTGGCTTTTCAATACCTCCACCAGCCGAGTAGACTGCGGCCGAGTGTGCGCCGAGCTCTGCACATTGGCTGCTTCGTAGTCGAGTTGAGTTGACACCGCTTCGGTCAAGTCGGGCAGGAATGCCAACTCGCGAGCATAATCGTCGAGCTCCAAGTTCGTAGCTGGATGTTCGAACTCGGCTGAGTCTTCAGCCGAGTCGCCTTGGTCCTCTGCCCCTTCCTCGTACTTGGCCGCCAGAAGATAACGTAGGCGCAAGTCTTCAATCGGGTCCGACGACATGGGTTCATCACTAACATCGATTTCCTCCTCAGGCTTCGGACTCGGCGGCTCGGGCCCAGGGTCATCGATGATTGTCCAGTCAACCAGCTCGCTGGATTGCTCGTACGCACCCTCATCTGCTGTGCAGGCGCTTTGGCTGGGCTCGTCCTGAGCGGTCGTTAGTGGGATCTCTGCTCGGCTGGACGGGTCGCTGCCCCAGTCTGGCGTAGGCTCTTCGCTCGGAGTTGCTTCTTCAGGAACTAGGGTAGCGGTAGCCGTGGTCGCCGGCTCTACCAAGGCTAAGGGTGGACCTTCGGCTTCGTCCGCCTCAGTTTGCTCCTCCGACTCGGCTAACTTCTCCCATCGCTGGGCGCAAGTCAGCGTCGAATCCCGCTTCTCGGTAGGCGGCCATGTGGCCACCCCTTCGGCTCTGGATAGCTTCTACGGTCCACAGCGGGCGGCTGTCGAGCCAGCCACTCAGCGTACAGCTGTTGTTCCTTTGCAACAGATCCTTGTCCATAGCCGCTTCGTAGGCCATGACTTGCCAATCTTTGTACTTCGCCGAATGCAGCCGGACATAACCATCTGGCGGCAACACTCCATGCGGTGCCCAGGCAACCACAGGGAAATGCGCTGGGCACCAAGTCCAAGTCGGCTTCAGGTTAGTCAGTCGGACTCGGACCACTCGGTTCCGCCGATCCAGCACTACGGTCGGTACCCAGTCTTTAGTCCGGCGTACCCAGAAGTCGTGTGTTTCCTCGCTCGGTGGGTTCCTCATCAGCCGGAACTCGGTGGGAACTCGGCTTTCGAGGTTCACCGGTTCAGTTGGGCCACCCGTGATATAGAGGCCCCCTTTCGGTTCATCCGCCGAGTTCTGGGTCTTCACCAGAGGTAGGACAACCTCATCGGGTAACTTCGCCACCGAGTTGTACAGGTCCAGACGGATCCCAGCCGGGATCATAAAGTCTGTACCGAGGATCAACTCGACTCCCGCGTGGTGGTCGAGGATCCATACTTCAAACTCGTACGTGACCTCCCAGCCGAGTGTCACCTTCACCATCGTTCGCGACATCGTCGCCACCTTGCCCTTTCCAATACCTTGAACGTCAATTTGTTGGTCCTGTCGCGTAAACCGCTTCAACCGCAGTCTCCTCGCGAATCCTTCGCTGACTGCCGACACATTTGCGCCGGTGTCAAGCAGTATCTTCGTACGTTGGTCGTTCACTGCTCCCATAACGAGAGCCCTCATCCGAACTCGGCGGTCAAACTTTTGCGACGACCACCAGCCGAGTCTCTCTCCAGGGAGTAGCTTCATAACTCTAGTGGCTGTGGTCGCTCCCGTCGATCGCCGAGTCGCAACTGCACTGCACAATCTCGCTTGGCTCTCCTCTCCACGCTCGCCGAGCTCACAGTCAAATCCGTCGTTTTCACACCCCAATACCTCGTCCTCTCCTCGTCCCTCGGGCCTTCCTGCCTCGCCCACAAAGGCGAACACAAAGTTCGCCTCTACTGCCGGCTCGGCTGACTATGGCAGCCCGGTATCGTCCAACCCAGTCAGTGTTGGCGGGCCGCCGAGTTTAAATCGCTCGGCGTGTAGAGGTCCTGGAGGTCTTCAGGTAATTTAGACTTGTCAACATTGGACTTGACAAATGCGGCGAGTTTCTCGTAGCGCTGGAACAGCTCGCACTGACCGACATCGTGCAGTTGCTTGCAGAACTTGCAGCGACGGCGGCAATAATGGACGGAGTGGTTAGCTCCACCGCAAGCAGCACAAGGGGCCGTACGATGGGCGTTCACGGAGTCACTGCGCCGACCAGTTTGGTCACGTCGGTCATATCCCCGGCTGGTGCGGTCCGCCGAGCTCGGCTGGCTCCTCCGGTGATCACCCCTTGGTGTTCCAGCTGAGTTCCCGCGGTCCCCTGATCGACGATCGCGGTCGCTCGTGAACCCGGCGTCGATGTAATCGTCTTCCGAGTCCACAGCCGAGTCAGGGGTAACTCAGCTGGCTACCATCGCTCCAGTCGCTGTCGGAGTCGTAGAGATTGGACCGCCGACTGGATTGGCGCTTCTCGGCCAGCTCGTACGGGTCGTCTTCCAACAGTGCTGCTGCCAGTCGGCGGTCTCGTCCTTCATCGCGCCGGCTCCGTCGGTCATCTCGGCGGTTATCTCTGCGGCGTTCTCGGCGGTCGTCTCTGCGGTCATCTCGGCGTGGTTCACTCCGCCGAGCTTCCGAGTGTCTTGGCGACTCAGTGCGCCTAGCATCTCGGCTGCGGCTCCCGACGAGACGGTCGCGTTGTTTCTTACGGCGTTCCCAAGAATCTTCTGGTTGATGATCTTCTCGACCTTCTTGATGTCGGTGAGCTGTTGCGGGTAGAGTAGATCCATAACATCATCATCCCCGCAGTGAAGCAGGAAGTGCTCCACGTGGTCGGCAGCGTCTGCTCCACCGGCCTCGTACTGAATTTTCGCCGACTTAGCATATCCGTTGAGGCGAATGAGGAAGTCGCACACCAGCTCGTTGTCCTTGCGCTGAGCCGAGTAATAGCGGGCTCGTGCCGACTGGTCAAACTGCGAGCAGTAGTAGTCGGCGAACGCCTCACTCAGCAGACTCCACTTCCGCTGCGTCTTCTTCGGGAGCTGGCGATACCAGCTCTTCGCTCCTCGCTCCAGCTTCAGAGAGAACGGCTCGTGCCAGAGATCTTGCGCCAGCCGAGTTCCTTTCATCTCGTAGATGAATCGCTTCAACCACTGGAGAGAGTCGTCCGGTCGGTAGCGTTTACCTTCGAACATTGGGATCTTGTCGAGGGACGCATGGGTGCGGACTTCCAAGTACTGCGTCCGATCGCTTTCGGTGTCATCGAAGCTGAGATGCTTGATGACGTCCTTCACCGACTCGTCAGCCGAGTTCCGATAGTCGCGGCCATCGTCACTGTCACTGAGCTCGGCTGCATCTGCCGCGTCAAACAACTCGGCGTAGCGTCCACTCGGCTGCCTGCCACACGTTGGCGTCTTCATGTGCGAGTCTTCGAAATACGGTGTACCTTCGGTTGCTCGGAACACATCAGCACGTTTGCGTTCGGGTGTTTTCGGCAACGGGATCCTGCTGGGATCTTCGACGGCCTTCGGTGTGTCGGCCACACGCTTGGCAATCGTCTGTCGAGTGCCGACCGTTCCTCTCTCGAGGCCAAAGGCCAGTCTCAATCGACGCTTCCACTTGACGAGTTCACGCGAAGCTCGGCTGGGGTCCCAATCGCCGAGTAGCAGACTGTTAGGTCGGCTCGTGCAGCGGAACCCCATCGCCTTGAGCAGTAGCACCGTGTCTTCAACCAGCTGGTTGATGTCCGTGCTGTTCACCGGCTGTGTCAGCTCAGGTCCCAGGACCGGCCATCTCGCTTGAGCCATCGCCACCGGCGCGAACATCATCATCCATTCACTCTGAGCTCTCATCTCTTCGCCGAGTCGCGCCAAAACCTTGTTGGCACTCAGCGTATCCACATTCCTCGTCGCTCGCGGAATAAGGGGCGGACGTTCCCCTTGCGCGGCGGCTTGATCTTCGTCGTCCGTATCATTGCCGAGCTCAGCGGTCAGATTGCGCACAACTGGGCGCGGGGTACCCATGCGCCCGACTTGTAGCGACAATTCGTCGACTTCGCCGAGTAGCTCAGCTTTCTCCTCAAACTCATCTCCTTCATCATCATCACTTCCTTGGTCTTGGGCATCCTCCTCGTCGAACTGGACGCTGCGAGTCTCGTCCACCGTCGCGTCCGTTATCATCGCATCCGCCAAGCCCGCCGAGTTGGCTTGTCCAGCCGAGTTGCTTCCAGCCGTCGCTGGACTCGGCGTGACGATTCCCTTGACCATCTTCACTTCTATTCTCTTCTTCTCAAACCTTGGTTAGCTGGTACCTACGAAACACAAGCACACCCCTGTTCCCGGGTCGCGGCACCAGTTGTGGTATAGCAGTACACACAAAATCGTCAGTTGTGGTAACTTGGCTACAAACACAACAATAGCCGAGCTGGTCGGCTTTGTTGGCCTGCGCCGGGTTGCCCCCGAGCGGTTCGGCCCAACCGGGACAGCGGGTGTCTCGCCTCTCGCCAAGACCTGCCAACCAAGGTCACCTCCCGGAGAACCGCCGAGTTCGACGGTCTCCGTTCACACAACCCTGTGCCCTCCACCAAAGGATGGACGACGGCGCTCGGAGCGCTTTACAGGTCGCCGAGAGCAAAGGCTTCTCGACTCAGCAATCAGTGCCCGGGACGTACGGAACACCGGCTCGCAGCGGTGGCGAGACTTCTCCTTCGCGCTTGGCGAGACACGCGCCCAACCCGGGCCGGCCTTTATCTCTTGGCGCTGCCAGCCGAGTACCCTACAAGCTTATGCCTCTCGGGTACCGGCAGCAGACATAATCCGGCCCCGCGCAGGGACTTACCGGAACGTATGCACGTGTGTTAGGCCTAGAAAATTCTGCTCTGTTGTCTGTTATCTTTGTCGGGCGCCCTGAAAGGGTGCTTCCACTACTCCTAAGCTCCTATACAAATACCAAATGAAAGTGGGCGGTTTTGGATCTCAGCCGACCCTTCGCTGAGCTCGGCGACGCTTGAGCTCGGCTGGTCCGGATAAGCCGTCCGGATAATCCTTGAACTCGGCTGAGCCGGATAACTCGTCCGGATAGGCTGGTGAACTCGGCTGAGCTCGGCTGAGCTCGGCTACCGGTACAGTGTACCACTCCAGCCGAGTTGGTCCCGCGAAATCTGGTGTTTCCTACACCACATGCCGATAGTGGCTGGCTCCTTTTGTTGCGTCGACACCTTCATATTAGCGCATATCGTACATCGTAGTCACTATTATTTTTATCCAATAAAATAAAGCGAAGTTTTATTAGAAAAAACCGAACTGTTAATTCTTTTCCGGACCGGAGAAGTACTGACATGGACCCGACACGGTTCCGTTATCCATTATACGATAACTGGCTATTTCTGCATATGGATGTGTAGATAAGTAGATTGTAGGGTAGAAAGCAGTATGATGGGGTTGGATAGGAGCCGGATGGAGTTGGATGGAGTTGATTCGTGTAAAAGGGTAGATTTCGACATTTTTAAATTTGATGTTTGGGGTATACAAATAAGGTATGTGAAGAGGATAAAGGCGTTTATTGTGGATATGAAAAAATGTGATTGGATGGGTAGAATGCGGTTTAAAATAGCTATGCAGATGTGTAAATGGAGTGTAGGAAGCAATATTATATTAATGCAAAGTGAATATGACGTGGAAATTTATATAAGTTTGGAAGATGGGAGTGTAGATGATGGAGGGAAATGGGATGCAATAAAAAAACGTAGCTATGCGGTATGAAAATGTTGTGTGAATGTAGGATAAAAAATAATGAGACTGTATATTATGGGTGGGGATGGACGAACAAAGTGTGCTGTTATGTGCATAGAAGGTTGTTGGTGGTTAAATGGATTTATTTGATGCAAAATTAGGTATAAAACGTATAAGTTATGAGTGTGAAGAATATGTGCGATTGAAGAGGGGATATCAGGTGAAAGTGGAAATGAGGGTGTGAGATAGGAGTGTAAACAACGTAAGTGGTTGTTGGAGAAAAAACCAGGTGTAGAGAAAAGTAGAGTGTAGAAATGAGGGGTAAGAAGGGTTTAGTTGAAAAACGTTTAATTTTTAAATGAAATAAGTGGCGAAGAGTAGAGGTAGGTATATACGATTGACAGTGGAATAATGAGGTTCAAGATAGTGAAGAATGTGGTGAGAAGTAAGCTGTAAAGTGAAAGATGAAAGTCGTGATTGAAAGATGGTGGTGGATGTGAAAGAACGTATGGAGTTTGTAAAAGAATGGGTGTGCTTATGGGGGGATGATTGTGGTTGGTACGTAGATATGTTATGGGGTTGATGAAAATATTGAAGGGTGAGGGAGGAGAAGGTGGTGCGAAGTGAGATTAGGATGAAGAGAGGAAAGGTGGTGGTTGAAAGGAGGTGGTTGAAAGGAGGTGGTTGGTGTGAAAGAGAGTATGAAGTTTGTAAATGGATTTGCGGAAAAGAATATGTGGTTGGTAGGTAGA
This sequence comes from Phytophthora melonis, assembly GCA_024211575.1. Taxonomy (NCBI): domain Eukaryota; phylum Oomycota; class Peronosporomycetes; order Peronosporales; family Peronosporaceae; genus Phytophthora; species Phytophthora melonis. The sequence continues at coordinate 2,150 of JAMXKT010000083.1, read as the reverse complement.
TATAGTGTCAGCGTGGATAGTGAGTTTAAAAAAAGGAGTAGGGAAGGTGGTGATGAGTGAGAGGTAGGGTGAACAGAAGAAAGGTAAAGTTGAATTAAGGGGTTGATCAGGAAGAGATATGAAATTTAAAAATGGGAGTAATAAATGGGGTAGGATATGATGTGGAGCAGATAATTAGGTTGGAAAATGGTAGTTGGAAAAGTGGTGCGAAGTGAAAAGTAGAAGGAAGATAGGAAAGATGGTGGTTGAGTGGAGTGGTTGATGTGTAAGAGGGTATGCAGTTTGTAAATGGGTACGAAGTGAGATAAATGTGTAGATATGTAGATATGTAATAGTAAATAAAAAGGTTGGAAAAGTAAGTTGTAAAGGTGAAGTAATATGTTATATGCAAAGAGAATAGAAAGTAATAAAGTGGAGTGGTTGGTGTGGACGAGAGTAAGGAGTTTGTAAATAGGTGTGGACAGTAGCGTAAATGTGGTGGGTATATATATATATGATTTAATGGTGAATAATGAGGTTGAAAGATGGAAGTGGGAATGTGGTGAGAATTAAGATGTAGAATGAAGAGGGAAAAAGTGGTGAAGTGGAATGGTTGGTGTGAAAGAGGATATGTAGTTTGTAGATAGGTGTGGGAAGTAGTGTAAATGTGATGGGTAGGTACGTATGATGTAATGGTAAAAAAAAGGTTGGAGGATGGGAGGTGGGGAGGTGGGGAGAATGGAGATGTTGGATGAAGAGGGTAAAAGTGGTGAAGTGGGGTAATGGGTGTGAAAGAGGATATGGGGTTTGTTGAAAGGTGTTGCAAGAAGAAAAAATGTGGGTGGTAGGTAGATAGGATGTAATGGTGAATATTGAGGTTGGATAATGGGAGTGGAGAAGGTGGTGATAAATAAGATGTGCGATGAAGAGGGGAAAAAGTGGTGAAGTTAGGTGGTTGGTGTGGAGAGGATATGTAGTTTGTAGATAGGTGTGGAAAGAAAAATAAATGTGGTGGGTAAGTAAATAGAAAAAAATGGTGGAAATGAGGATGGGAGATGGGAGTGGGGGAGGTGGTGAGAATTGAGATATAAAATGTAGAAAGGAAATGTGGTGATGAAGTGATTGGTGTGAGAAAGAGTATGAAATTTGTAAAAGTGGTGAAAAGTAAGTATATGGGGTGAGTAGGTAAGATATAATAAAAAAAGAAAAATAAAGTTGGAGTATGAGAATGGGAAAGGTGGTAAGAGTTGAGATGAGGGTTGTTGAGGGAAAAAGTGGTTAGATTTTGTAGGTGGGTGGAATGAATGAAAAAAGGATATGAGAGTAAATTTATGAGTGGAAAGTTTTTGAATAGTAATGTTAATGGAAGAAAAGGTAAGAGTATAGTTAAGGGTTTGAAAGTAAAGTTTATGCGTGGGAAAGTATGAGAGTGTTAAAATTAATGGATGAGAAAGTATGTAAGTATAGGGTTTATGTATAGATTATGTAGGGTTTAGGGTTTAGGGTTTAGGGTTTAGGGTTTAGGGTTTAGGGTTTAGGGTTTAGGGTTTAGGGTTTAGGGTTTAGGGTTTAGGGTTTAGGGTTTAGGGTTTAGGGTTTAGGGTTTAGGGTTTAGGGTTTAGGGTTTAGGGTTTAGGTTTAAGGGTTTAGGTTTAGGTTTAGGTTTAGGTTTAGGTTTAGGTTTAGGTTTAGGGTTAGGGTTTAGGGTTTAGGGTTTTTAGGGTTTAGGGTTTAGGGTTTAGGGTTTAGGGTTTAGGTTTAGGGTTTAGGGTTTAGGGTTTATGATTTAGGGTTTAGGGTTTAGGGTTTAGGGTTTAGGGTTTAGGGTTTAGGTTTAGGGTTTAAGTTTAGGGTTTAAGTTTAGGGTTTAGGGTTTAGGGTTTAGGGTTTAGGGTTTAGGGTTTAGGGTTTAGGGTTTAGGGTTTAGGGTTTAGGGTTTAGGGTTTAGGGTTTAGGGTTTAGGGTTTAGGGTTTAGGGTTTTGGGTTTAGGGTTTAGGGTTTAGGGTTTAGGGTTTAGGGTTTAGGGTTTAGGGTTTAGGGTTTAGGGTTTAGGGTTTAGGGTTTAGGGTTTAGGGTTTAGGGTTTAGGGTTTAGGGTTTAGGGTTTAGGGTTTAGGGTTTAGGGTTTAGGGTTTAGGGTTTAGGGTTTAGGGTTTAGGGTTTAGGGAGGT